>CM035409.1:145522517-145670017 GCA_020310875.1 Ceratopteris richardii | reverse complement strand
TATTCGTGCTTGTGTACGAGCTGATCACCGTGATTGGACAGATCACCTAGAAATTCGAGAATTTTAGTATAAAAGTCCTCCACTTTCACTCCATTCGAATGGGGGATTATCAAGGAAGTGGTCATTCTTATGATTTTAGCAAGTTTCAAACCAAATGTAGAAGATCAAGACACCGATCCAAGTGGCGAACAAGGATGCACATGTACAGCGAACAATATGAGCGGACAACCAGAGTTTTATGCTACAAGAGATTCGGTGCTTCTCAATACCCACAATATCACCTTGCTTTCCAGTCTTAGTCCGAAGTTTTGTCATCAATGGTGAGGCATGTATAAGATTCTTGACGAATATAGTGGAGTCACATACAAGCTAGAACTCCGATATAAGTGAAGGTCCACGATGATTTCCATTTCACTTTTCTCAAAAGCTTTTACCCGGATCTCCCAGGCCCCTCTAGGAGCACTTTTGGTCGTTCTTGGGGGTGTGTTGGGGATCCTCTCGGGCTTATCCAGGCACCTTATGGACTCCTAGCGAAGGCATCCGAGGGTTGTTTCTCATGGTTCGAGGCCCTTGCACCCCTCATCTTTGGCTTCTCCCCACCTCCTCTTGCACAATGGCTTGTATTGCTATCTTGGGTCCAGAGGGCTTTAGGGAGTTTACCTTGAGGTACCGAGTAATGTGCAACTACGAATCGTGTGCAACTATGAATGGGACCTCATAAAATATCCAGCTCGTTGCATTTGTGAGTTCCTTCTTGTGGTTGCTAGCGTGCCTCTAGCCCTAGGTGTTGGGTACATGCCTTCATTCTTCTCATGTATCAACGGCCTGCCCTTTTGGGTATTGGAAATAAGTACAACATTTTTGTCATTCGAAAGTGACTCTCCTTTCTCGTACTTACAAACTTTCTCTCTTAAGTACAGGGGCATTCAGGACTCCTAGGTCTACCATTTTAGCTCCAACCGTTTTGACGGCTCTTCCTAAACACAAAATAAGGATCCACTCAATAAGAACACAAGATTCACTCACTAAAAGGTTTGGAAGCTTTGCATGGTTATTATGGGTTCCCCTTCGGCGTCCAAGAGCCACAACAGGTCCTCTTTTTCTTTCCTTTGACTAGCCACTTTAATTAGCCACTCAAGACTAATCAATATGAAGACTCACAATGCTGCAGCAAAACAAGCGTATGTGGAAATTACTATTTTGTGAATGGCGTTCTTTCTATTAGCCGTTGGAGGATTTAGACATAAGCTCTCCTTTTTCTTGATCATATTGTTAGGATTCATATATATATATATATATATATATATATATATATATATATATATATATATATATATATATATATATATATATATATATATATATATATATATATATATATATATATATATATATATATATATATATATATACATATATATATACTTTTTAATTGATTTTTCCTCGAGCTCTTTGAAGTGGGGTGAGGATACTCAGCTACCAAGAATGACCCTGTTATTACTCAACTATTACTCAAATGGTGACAACATGGCACAAAAAAAAAACAACTTACATGAGTTTTTATTCCTAATAATGAATACATTAAACAAAACCGTCTCTTCAAAGTACATGGTTGCAAGTAGGAGCCCCACGATGCGCAACACAAATCCTATGATCATTTGGCTCTATGATTGGTGTGGCATGAAAGAACACATGAAAGTGACCTGCTCTACGTGTCAATTTGTGAAAGCTAGACCTATTAACCATCCAATTGTCTTGGTAAACATGCCATCGGTAGCACACATGGGATGTAAATTCATTTCTCTTCTTATTATTTCTAGTTTAGCCATGTTTCCTCCCATGAGCTTATAGATTTTTTGTAAACTACTGGCTTCTCCTCGAGCAAATGGAAAAATGGAGATTTCTTCCTTGCCGCTTCTCTAGAAAGATTCCAGTTGAACATTAAATACCTTCAACACATTTCGGACCTTCACAGTGAGATTGACGATTTCTACCTACTCTCTAATCACAAATGTTTGAGCATTGTTTGTAAGAAAGGTTGACCCTATTACAAGGCTGATCAACCTCACCATGATGCTAAACTTCTCAAAATTGTACATGTGATCCCAAAAATCAAAAGTATCATCTCTTATCATTTTTGTAGAGGGATTTCTTCCTTTGTCACTTGGATGACGTTTCATAAGGATCTCCAAAGATTAGTATCCATCAAAATAGCTTGACCAAACAAATTGGATCATAGAGAAGAGGGAAAAATATGAAAAAGATTGTTAGCATTGGGAGCTCTAACTCTATGCACATGGTTATAGATTCCTACAAAATACTCACATATGAAGACTTCTTTAAGCTAGTGAGGATCTCACTTATTCAAGATAATTTGCGGCATGAAAGATGAAGTTAGTAGGGATGTCGTAGTATTGAGCCGATACTGGAGCTTATCTGCTATATAGTATTGTGGTTGACTACCATAAGATTATAGTTTCACTACTATTTGAGGGTGAGTTTGGGGTTTACCTCAAACATGCAATTTTCACTTGTGGATTCTTCATCCGAGTTGTGACCAATCAATAGTATACATGCTGGGTTTATCGTGTTTGATTGTAATGTTGGGTTGTCGTATTTACCATGACCTTATAGTTGTTCTTCATCTGTTTAAGGGACAATTTATGGTTTATGGGATTCGCTTTGGTATATATGATTGTCTTTAACCAAGATGGAGACTAAAAATGGAATGGTATCATATTTATAAAAATAAATGGTATAAATAAGTTGTAACAAAGGGAAAGAAAACATGCAAAGAAAATGTTGCAACTTTAAATCTTAAAATCTACGAGCGATGCATAGCCATATAATGTCTATCTATGCATGCATGCTCGTACATGCATTGGAAAGATTATGGATGTATTATCCACATGATTGGTTTTGCATATTGTGAATGGATGTATCAGCCGAGGTTCACACATACAAGATCAATCTATTCTATGGTATCAAAGTAAAAAATTCACATTTTGGAACATCAAAAATAGTATACACGTACATGAACATAATTTTAATCAAATTATGCATAACAACCGAAAAATCTACACACAAAAGGGGTTGAAGTCAGAGGCTAAAGTATTAGAAGTGATAAAATCTCATAGTAAAGCTGACTTTAGCTAAGAGTTTAATTTAAGGAAGGTGAATGGACCCTAGTAGGAAATAGAAAACATTGGGACTTCCATAGTTGTTGTGGTATCCAACCCTTCTCTCTCATTTAATTTCAACAAAAAGCTATGGTAATTTTGATTGTCTTTCCTATATATGTCAATGCCTATGATAAACATCAAATTAATTTAATGGTAATAAAATATATATCCCTAAGGATATGCCGATGATACAGTATGGGAAGCTAGGATCTATGAAGAGGTGATGCAATATAGACATAGATGAGTGGATGTTTGCCATAATCGTCTCTTTTCTTAGTGTAAGTTTCTAAAAATCCCTAGAGACTAATACCCATTACAAGAACTTGACTAAACAAATTAGAGCATATAGAAGTAAGACAAGTATGGAAGAGATTTATAGCATTGTTAAATCTAGCTCTAGGCAATGGGGATTTTTATCTATGACTTAGATATAAGGAGCATTTTATGCTAGTGGGGATATTTCTTCTTCAAGAGAATTCTAGGAAGGATAGAATCATAAACTGATAAAATGGATGTTATCTTTGATGAAAGAGAAAAGAAATCAATTATTACATACCTATGTCAAAAACGAGGAATGGTGGGATTCCTACTAATGTTGAGGAGAAATTGTAGGAGATTGTTTTCTTATTTACTAATGTTTTCTCTATCTCTGCCACAAGGAGGAAGGATATCAATAGAGCCATAGATGCATTGATAATAAAACAAAAAATGATTCCTTCTAATTTGGCATCTTTATTGGGCTTTCCCGTCTATATCTCCTCATTCTGATGGGATTGCTAATGAATTCATTGCAAGCATGTGATAATAGGTTGTAGAGAGCAACCTATTATCACTAGTGTATTTCTTGATCAGACACTCTTATAAACATATAAGCTAGCAATGTATGCAAAAATATGACCATGCTACCTTGGGGCACTAAACTCAAATATTTGAGTCAATATAGACAACTTCCAAGTTCTACTCTTTTAGAGAAAACCTTCTATTTATGGATGATGGCTATGACAAAAATGCTCAACGATCATATTATGCTAAGAATTGAGCAAAGTCATTGTGCACAAATTCAAGGAAGGTAAGTGAGGTAAAACAAGTTCTCTGATGAACTTAGGGTTACTATAGAGTGAGCTACAGATACAAGTGTGATCTCGATGTTTCACAAAGTAGATGATACATATAAATAGTCATATAGGTATACTCATATCTCTACACACAAAGCTCCAATGAGTAAATTTTTTTTTTAGAAACACTTAACCGATTTACCTTCATGATCCAATAACTTGATAAGTGGATGACAATATATCTTCACTTCCATAGCTATGAGAAGTGAATACACTTGAGCTATCCACAAAAACAACAAATAGTACATGGAGATGATGATAAAAACATTCATGTATATGTATTGAGATGTAAAGTACAATGCATGGAGGTGTTGGATGACTCCAAGGACTAAATGATGCATACAATCATCACTCAAGACGAGAGAAGAAACTCTCCATTTCATGCACCTAAACCATTGAAGTATATGTACACACTTTCTGCCTTGATTTTAGAAGATGATTATTGATAGATTCCAACTAGATATTCTTCTCACTTGAAGTGTACATTCGGATTTGGAATTGAAATGTGAGTTGTGACTCTTATCTATCCTTATAAAAAATTCAAATTAGGAGTTTTAATGGTCAAAAGATCCTTTTACAATTGATAACAATGAAGTGACTTTTAATGTTACAAGTGGATTGGGAATGCATATGTATACATAGTATTTTCTCATATTTCAATGAAGTCCAAAAATTATGGCGAAGAACTTAGCCTTGCCATATTCACCAATGATCCCCCTTCAAGCCTAAGGTGCTTCAGTATTGAATCCTTTGTAATCTCCTAAAATCCAATCAAAGATTTGAATTTGTTAAGCATCACTCCATCTAAAGCTTCATTCATCATGACTACACATAGTTGTTGAGCTCAAATGTATGAAAGTTCAATCTCCTTACTTGTAATCATCTCCCTAACATAGTGAATAGTGGAACCTAATGTGTTTTTTTGTAGCATGATAAAAAGGTTTTTCTACAAGATACAAAGAGACCTTATCAATAACTAAATGAGAAATGGATGAATTTACTGATAAGTTAGTGTATAGTGACTTGATCCACATTGCATCTGGAGTAGAATTCGCCAATCATCTATATTTAGCTTCTCTAAATGAAAATCAATAATAGATTTCTTCTTCCATGAGGAAGAAATAACTCTAGAACTTGAAGTATTTCGATGGCAATGCACCACAGTGTGCTCTCCTTCTCGAGAGCTCCACGACAATATGCTCGGAAAGTAGAAAATCGAGCTCCTGAAGCCGCACACAGTACTCTGCACAGATGCTATAGAATACCCAAAAAACATAGTACACAGGGAGCACGAGGACAAACTTCTTAGGTCTTACAAATGCGGTCGAATTTTCTGTCTGTGACTGAGTAGGCCACTATATGTGTTATTAAAGAACATATAGAAAGAAGTGTCCAGTGGCCATTTGGCCTTTCACATGGACACTAACGGTAACAATCTCCCACTAAAGGCCAATATGGCCAGAGTAACTATGGGAGAAAAATAAAGAATGATAAAGAATACCTGAGTGTAAGTATACAAACTATACCTCCCACCTGATGGGCATGTTACACAGTATACAAGTGACTGCGTAAGATCAAGAATCAAGTAACCCCCATCAAGTGACAATAGTGCCGAAAGCTATCTTGTGGTAGAGCTTTAGTCAAAGCATCTGCAACATTATCTTGAGTGTGAACCTTCTCAAGAATAATGCTCTTAGTGGCTAAGCAATCTCTAATGAAGTGATACCTCACCTCAATGTGCTTGGTCTTTGCATGATAGACCGGATTCTTAGCCAAAGCAATGGCACTGTGACTATCACTGAGCAACTGAGGTACATGCTGAGGTAAACCCATATCACAAGAAAGATGAGAAAGCCACAATGCTTCCTTACATGCCTCACTTGCTGCAACATACTCTCCTTCTGTGGTGGAAATAGCTGTACATTCTTGAAGATGAGATCTCCAAGAGATAGAACCTCCAACAAAATGAAAAATGTACCCTGATGTAGACTTATGATTGTGTACACAACTAGCATAGTCAGAATCTATGTAACCAATAATGGATGCTTTCCCTCTACCTAAGCATAGACACTTGTCCTTAGTGCCACTCAGATATCTAAAAATCATTTTGATTGCTTCCCAATGTTTCTTGCCAGGATTAGATATATATCTGCTCACAACTCCCACTACAAATGCAATGTCTGGTCTCGTAGCTACAATAGCATACATGAGACTACCAACAATAGACTGATAGGGAATTTTGGTCATGAATTCCTTTTCCTCATCTGATTTAGGGTAGTTATCCTTGCTCAATTTTACATATGTGGGTAAAGCTGTACTCAATGCCTTTCCACCCTGCATATTGAACCGGTGAAGTACTTTGGATATGTACTCACTTTGAGACAAGTATATGCATCTTTTACTCCTATCACGAGTAATGCACATGCCAAGAATATGTTTGGCATCCCCCAAATCCTTCATATCAAATGTCTGACTCAACTTCTTTTTGAGAATTGACAAATCATAAGAGAACTTCCCAGCAATCAACATATCATCAATGTAAAGTATCAAGCATATGAAGCTGCCATCAGAGCATCTCTTTGTGTAGAGACAATAATCCTCATTGCTCTGAGAATAGCCTTGGGACTTCATAAAAAGCATCAAAATTTTGGTACTATTGTCTAGGAGACTGTTTACGTCCATATAAGCTCTTCTTGAGCTTACAAACTAGACTTTCCTTGCCAGGAACTACATAACCCTCTAGTTGTTCCATATAGATCTCATCTATAAGATCTCCATGCAAGAAAGTTGTTTTCACATCCATTTGGACTAGCTGTAAGTCCTCCATTGCAACGAATCCAAGCAACATGCGCAAAGTAGTCATCTTGACCACTAGAGAGAAGATTTCCTCAAAATCAACACCATGTTGTTGCTTAAAACCCTTCGCAGCAAGTCGTGCTTTATATTTTGGAGAAGCACTGTCTGATGTGAATTTGAGCTTATATACCCATTTACATGGTAAAGCTTTCCTGCCCTTTGGCAAAGGTACTAAGTCCCAAGTACCATTCTTATGAATAGAATCCAATTCACTCTTCATGGCACACTCCCACTTGACATGATCCTCTTTCTGCATAGCCTCTTTGTAGCAAGAAGGCTCATCGGCATCTGTTAGCATAACAAAATCTAAACCTGGAACATATCTATCAAGTGGATATGAGACACGTGCAGAACGTCTCAATGGTTGCTGAACAGGAACATGTGCAGACTGATCTGAATGGACATTCTCTTGAACATCCCTATGTGCAACATTTTTATGCATGCTAACCGGAGGACTAGTATCCTCAAACACCAATCTTTTTACTTCAACCTCCTTAATGGGCTCTTTATGCATCTTAGACTCATTAAAATTGAGATCACTACTTATGATCACTGATCGTGTTTCAGGATCCCATAAGCGATATCCAAATTGTCCTTCTCGACCATATCCAAGAAAAATGCATTCCTTTGACTTATGGTCCAAATTTTGTCTAAGATTCTTGGGTATATGAACATATGCTTCACAGCCAAAAACTCGAAGATGATCATAATATGGTGGTTTCCCTGTCCATGACTCTTGTGCCACTTTCAGACCTTTGGCAGTATTAGGTGAAAGGTTAATCACATGAACTGTAGTCAATACTGCTTCTGCCCAAAAACCTTGTGAGAGGTTTGCATGATGCAACATAGAGACTACTCTATCTTGAATAGTTCTATTCATCCTCTCAGCTACACCATTTTGTACTGGGGTATAAGGAGCTGTAAACTCTCTACAAATCCCTCTAGTATGACAAAAAAGGCTGAATTCATGTGAGGTATACTCACCCCCATTATCTGAACGTAAAGCCTTAAGCTTAGTTCCTTTTTCAGTCTCAACTAAAGCAAGCCATTTTCTGAAAGTAGGGAATACATCATCCTTTGATTTAATAGGATATACCCAGACTTTTCTAGTAGCAGCATCTATGAAAGTGACAAAGTAAAGAGAACCACCTAAGGACCTAGTGGGCATAGGACCACACACATCTGTATGAATGAGATCTAAAGGCTGAATTGAAGAGTCAATGTGTGTTCTATGCACATTTCTGGTTTGCTTTCCATATTGACAATGCTCACAAAATGAAAAATCAGAGAAAGATAACACAGGCAAGTAGCCAGAACGAGAAAGATTTTCCATTCCACTACGAGATATATGGCCCAAACGACCATGCCAAATGCAAGCCATAGACTGTTCAGTAAGAGCTAACAAGTGTTCTTTCTGTGATACAAATAAAGGATAAAGTAAGCCAACTTTGCTTCCTTTTGCAATAACCATATTGCCCTTTGATATACGAAAGGACTGAGCATAGAAGACCACCTTGTAACCAAGGTCATCAAGTTGACCAAGTGACATCAAACTGCATGATAACTGAGGTACATGGCGTACATTATGCATAGTAAATTTTGAACCATCAATGAACTGCACAACCACATCTCCAATCCCCACAACGTCACACTGGTAAGAGTCACCAAGTCTCACGGTACCAAGAGACTTTGCTGCATAATTAGAGAACCATTCTCTATGTGGTGTCACATGGAAAGAAGCACCAGAATCTGCAACCAGGTGTGGGAAAGAGAATCAGCCATAAGTGCCTTTGATGGCACAGTACTATCAAGTGTCAACACATCAGCATCATCAGAAATAGCATTAATTTCTTCAATCTGCACAGTCGAAGTAGATGGTGCAGGTAATTGTTTAAAAATGAAAGCATTTGTAGATTGACATCCTACACCACGAACATTTCAAGAGGGTGATTGTGTGTTTTTACAGGTTCCACTTGGCTCATCATTGACAGTTGGAAAGAAACCCAAGTTATCCCCTTGATTTTATGGACCTTGGATAGTAATCAAGAAGATTAGTAATGTCGCATATAAATTGCACCTACCAAATAATTGCAAAGTTCACCCTCTTTTCCATGTTAGCAAGTTGAGACCATACATTTCTCGAGATGCAAATTGTGTAGATGGTTTAGTTGCTTCGGAAAATAGAGCATCTCAGCCACATATTCCATTCTAGGTTCTTGATAAGAGGGAGAGAAAGTTACAAAATCACTCCATACTAGGGTATTTAGTAGCATGGTCTAGCCGTCCACTCACAGATGCTACCTAGGAATCAGAAGCTCAGATTCACAAACACTTTCCTTCCTTGATCACTGAGGATAATGATCTCTAGAAGCGGGAGAGAGTGTTAGATTTATTTAGACCTCCATGGTCTAGCATTGGTATACCTGCATTTGCTTGAGGTCTCTGGCCGGGTCAAGGACCACAGCTCGGGGGAGCCAAGGCTCTAGCATGGATCTTAGAGGTTATCCCGTCTCTTCAGAGTGGCCATATGAGGAGTGTTTGGAACTTAGAGAAATTCTAGATGTGCCAAGGGCTATTTAAGGTTGGGAGGAGAGTGGCAGGTAGCTAATTGTAATCTTTCATTTGGTAATGTGGGATTTGAAATTGAACTTATGATCTACCATCTAGGAGTATGATGGGCTAACCACTTGCCCCAAAAGCCATGGTTGAGGGTTACTTCCTAATCCTCCCTCTTAGGGTGTGGTTCAACCATCTTCTACCCGTCATTTCTTGAGTCTAACACTTTCTTCCCCTTCTAGAGATCATTGTCTTCAATGATCAATCCTTGATCTCCCATTGAATTGTTGGAACAAAGCAATCCCAAATTGATGATTATGAAGAACTTGTAGCAATTCAAGAATCAGAATGAAGCAAAAGAAGTCATTTGAGGAAGTGAAGAGATCGTAGAAATATAGCATGTATACATATGTACATTACATATGGAAATTCTTGTACTATGAGTGTAGATGATCCTTAGGATGGTAAGAAGTAATGTGATAGATGCGGGATGAGTCTAGAATCATATGTATATAAGTCAATGATGTAAAGAAATAAGAGAGAGAGTTATTAGAAGACAAGTGTTCATGAGAAGATGTGTAGAGAGTCATCTTTAGAAGTTAGCGTCGAGTCTTTCTCTGATTTCTCTCATCCTGATCACGTGGATCATGAAATATTTTGTACACATCTAATCTAGAAGCTAATGAAGCTATGCTCAAAGTTTCATGGTCTATTTCCTTTCATGCTGTGAGTACGATCAATAGGACCATGTGTATGTGAAGTCTGCAGGTAGACCTCTCAGAGTAGCGCATTTTTTCGTGTCGATGTTTTTCTTGGATCTTAGTGCACAGTGTAAGTTTTTTGATGACTAAGCATTCAAAATCTAAGTTAGAAGGTAAGGAAGCTATGGATAAAAACATTTAGCAAAATGGGACTTGTATTGTGAGAAATCAACATTAGAAATTGACTATGTCAAAGTCGCTTGTTCAGTAAGACAATTTTTGACATATCTTTGATCTTAAAGATCAAATCAAAGTTTTGATGATTCTTGTGAAGGATTAAAGATTGATATTATTGCAGAAAGGTAGCATGGAGGTATGTATATCATTAGATTGAAGAAATCTGAAGATGTGTGTAGGTAACGAACTCAATCATTGAAGCAGACTTCTTGAAGAAACAAAAATTTCACTGAGAGAAGTGATTGTGAATGACTTGATAAATTAAGGTAACATTTTTGTAAAGTTTGTTCTATAAGTGATATAGAGGTGCTCTTAAATCAATATAGATCAAGCCTTCAGAGATTTTGGAGGTCTCCAACAGTTGTATCAGAGCAAAGGTGCAATATAAGTGAACTAAAGAGCATTGGAAGTCCTGACTATTGCACACATTGAAGTTTCTTCAAATTAAAGGAGGACATGATCAAAGTTCGGAAGAAAACCTGAAGAATAACAAAGCACGAGCTCAAAGGATCAAGAATGATTAAATGTTCATATCAAAGGTACACTATATCACCATAAATCTTAACTCACATTAGAATATTACAAAGTGCAACAGATGTGTGAAATGCTTTGGAAGAGCATTTCCAAAATACAGCCAAGTCAAGGAAGTCCTCATTATGGGCAAAGTTCACAACCTTCAAGAAGAAGAGCTCACAATCAATTTCTGATTATGTAGCAAGGATGACGGATATTACAGATAGCTTGGGAGCAGTAGATGAAGATATTGAAGAGGATAAGTTTGTAAGACAAATACTTACAGGTCTAAGAGGAGATGAGAAATTGAAACCTTTCATATTGTCCATAGAATTGTCACTAGATCACTTTACTCCTGATCTTAATCAACTGCTAGGACACATGCTAACTTTGGGGTAGGACATTAAGGGAGACAATGATAGGAGTGCAAGTCAAGCTATGTTCTCCAAGGATAAGAAAAAGAGTGGAAAAAGGAAGCGGTGAATTGATGATGAAGGAACTTCAAGTCAAGCTAATTTCAAAAGAGGAAAGATGAATTTCAGAGGTAAAGAAAGAGGAGGTAAGAAAAAAGCTAATACTAAAGCTTGTTGGATTTATGGTAGAAAAAATCATTTGGCAAATGATTGTTGTTATAACAATCAAAATGATGGAAGTCATAATCAGAGTTTCAATCAAAGAGGTAGAGGAGGCAGAAATCAATGAGGTAACTTTAGAGGAAGAGGTGGTAGGACATCATATGCTAGAGGAGATGGAATAAGTTTTCAATCTCAGACGTATAATAACAACTACTATAATTATGCATCAGATCAGAAGGATGACATGACTCTCATCTTGAATGCAACACATGAAGCAGTAGGAGAAGATCAAAGGGTATTCTATATTGACTGAGGGTGTAGCAATCATCTGAGTGGCAACATATCATTGATGACTGACATGGAAGCAAAGGTGAATGGACATACAATTCAAACAGGAGATAACACCAAGCATAAAGTGGAAAGCATTGGATCAGTGAAGACAAAGATTGAAAGCACAGTCTTAAGCAAGGTACTTTATGTTCCTACTATTCCTAAAAACTTGATAAGTGTAGGAAAAACTGTGGAGAAGAGATATTAAGTTAGATTCACAAATGATGGTGTTTGTGTGCAAGATCCAAATCAAGGATATAGAAGCATTATTGTAGGTAAAAAGGAAGGAAGACTTTTTACTTTTAAGGTCCAAGGTAATGTGGGAAACACATTGTTTACTTATGGAAGTCAAAAGATGTGTGAATTATACCTATGGCATAAAATGCTAGGTCATTTTAATGAGAGAGCCATAAAGGAAATGTCAAAGAATGATGTAGTGCTTGGATTGCCAAATGCTGAAGGTCAGCACATGGTGTACAAGTGTGAAGCTTGTCAATTAGGTAAATCACATAAAAGTTCATACAATAAACCAGGATACAAGTACTCAGACATGCTTGAGTTGGTTCATACAAATGTGTGGGGTCCTTCAAGGGACTATAGCATAAATGGATCCAGATATTATGTGTTATTTGTTGATGATTCAAATAGATGCATTACTCTATATGTTATCAAGGACAAATCAAAAGTGTTCAAGACATTCAAGCATTATCATGCTTATGCAGAAAGGATTACAAGGCAAAAGCTCAAGAGGCTGAGATTAGATGGAGGGGAGAGTATTTTTCTAAAGAGTTTGATGATTATTTGCGGAATGCAGGTATAAAAAGAGAAGTAACTTGCAGGTACTCCTCTCAACAAAATGGAGTTGCAGAAAGAAGAAATAGAACTCTTGTAGAATTTGCAAGATCAATGATGAAAGAGAAGAATTGTCCAAACTACTTATGGGCAAAAGCTATCAACACTGCAACATACCTTGTGAATAGGTTACCATGTAAAGCTTTGGATGGAAAACACCTTATGAAGCATGATAGGTAAGAAACCTACTCTTGATCATTGTAAGGTATTTGGATGTTTAGCATATGCTTATGTTCCTTCACAATTAAGATATAAGCTAGAACCCAAAGTAGAGAAGTATGTGCTTATTGGGTATGATGATAGACAGATGGGTTACAGATTGTGGAGTCCATCTACAAAGCAATTTCTTTTTACAAAAGACGTTACATTTGATGAGCAAAGCACATGGTATACAGGGTCAAGAAATGATTATGCAGATGTTGAAGAAGTTCAACGGAAAGGGAAGACAAAATTAAAAGTGTTTGAAGAAGACATTGATGATGTTGATTGTAAAAATAAATTACAAGACAATAGTGAAGATTGGCCAAGATTTGATCCAGAGTCAAATGTGGCGGAGACTTCAAGAAGTGCAGAAGTCAGAAGATCTGTGAGAGAAAGGAAAGAACCTATCAGGTATAGCTATGATACATCTTTCTTAACAACAAACGATTATGCTTATATTGTGAAGACATAAGAAGATCCAACCAAATATGAAGAAGCTAAAGGTAAATAGAATTGGGAGAAGGCAATGCAAGAAGAGTATGATGCTCTACTTGAGAATGAGACATGGGAAATGGTGCCAAGACCAAAGAACCAGAAGGTAATTGGATGCAAGTGGGTGTACAAAACAAAGAGGTTTGCAAATGGTGAGGTGTCTAGATACAAAGCTAGACTTGTGGTTAAAGGTTATGCCCAAACTTATGGGGTAGATTATGATGAGACCTTTAGTGCAGTTGATAAGATGTCTACAATTAGATCTAACTGCTATTGCTGCTTGTAAAGGATGGAAGTTGTCACAATTAGATGTGAAGAATGCATTTCTAAATGGATATATTCCAGATGAAGTGTACATGGAACAATTGTTTCATAGATTCAATTGGATCAGATTATGTGTGTAAGCTCAAGAGAGCTTTGTATGGTTTGAAGCAGGCCCCAAGGGCTTGGAATTATAGGCTTGCTAAGTTCTTAAATTAATGTGGATACCAAGCTTCAAATGTAGATAGTAGCTTGCTACTGATGGCAAGTGAAAATGGGTATATATACATGTGTATTTATGTTGATGACATTATTGTCACAGGTAGAGATGCTCAAGGAATCAAGGAACTTAAGAACCAAATAGAAAAGGAGTTTCAAATAGATTGGGAGCAGTAGATGAAGACATTGAAGAGGATAAGTTGGTAAGGCAAATACTTACAGGTCTGAGAGGAGATGAGAAGTGGAAGGCTTTCATATTGTCCATAGAATTGCCACTTGGTCACTTTACTCCTGATCTTAACCAATTGCTAGGACACATGCTAACTTTTGAGTAGGACATTAAGGGAGACAATGATAGAAGTGCAAGCCAAGCTATGTACTCCAAGGACAAGAAAAAGAATGGCAAATGGAATCAGTCAACTGATGATGAAGGAACTTCAAGTCAAGCTAACTTTACAAAAGGAAAGATGAACTTCAAAGGTAAAGGAAGAGGAGGTAAGAACAAAGATAATACTAAATCTTGTTGGATTTGTGGCAAAACCAATCATTTGGCAAATGATTGTTGGTATAACAATCAAAATGGAGGAAATAATAATCAGAGTTTTAATCAAAGAGGTAGAGGAGGCAGAAACCAAAGAGGCAACTTCAGAGGAAGAGGTGGTAGGACATCATATGCTAGAGGAGGTGGAAGAAGCTTTCAACCTTAGTCCTACACCAACATGAATGCAACTCATGAATCAGTAGGAGAAGATCAAAGGGTGTTTTATATTGATTGAGGATGTAGCAATCATCTGAGTGGCAATATATCACTGATGACTGATATGGAAGCAAATGTGAATGGACATATAGTTCAAATAGATGACAACACCAAGCATAAGGTGGAAAGCATTGGATCCATGAAGACAAAGAATGGAAGTACACTCTTGAGCAAGGTACTTTATGTTCCTACTATTCCAAAAAACACACAAATAAGTGTAGGGCAAATTGTGGAGAAGGGATATGAAGTCAGATTCACAAATGATGGTGTCTATGTGCAAGATCCAAATGAGGGATATAAAAACATTACTGTAGGTAAAAAGGAAGGAAGGTTGTTTACTCTCAAAGTCCAAGGTAATGTGGGACATGCTCTATTTACTTATGGAAGTCAAAAGATGTCTGAGTTAGACCTATGGCATAAAAGGCTAGGTCATTTCAATGAGAGAGCCATAAAGGAAAAGTCAAGGAATGATGTGGTGCTTGGATTGCCAAAAGTTGAAAGGCAACACATGGTGTACAAGTGTGAAGCTTGTCAATTAGGTAAAGCACACAAAAGTTCATACAATAAAACACGGTACAAGTATTCAAATATGCTTGAATTGATTCATACAGATGTGTGGGGTCCTTCAAGGGACTATAGCATAAATGGATCCAGATATTATGTGTTGTTTGTTGATGATGCAACGAGATGGATTACTTTATATGTAATCAAGGACAAATCAGAAGACTTCAAGACATTCAAGCATTATCATGCTTATGCAGAAAGGTATATAGGACAAACGCTCAAGAGGTTGAGATCAGATGGAGGGGGAGAGTATTTCTCTAAAGAGTTTGATGATTATTTGTGGAATGCAGATATAAAGAGAAGTAACTTGCAGGTACTCTCCTCAACAGAATGGAATTGCAGAAAGAATAAATAGAACTCTTGTAGAGTTTGCAAGAGCAATGATGAAGGAAAAGAATTGTCCAAACTACTTATGGGCAGAAGCTATCAACACTGCAACATACCTTGTGAATAGGTTACCTTGTAAAGCTTTGGATGGAAGAACTCCTTATGAAGCATGGTGGGGTAAGAGACCTTCTCTTGATCATTGTAAAGTATTTGGATGTTTACCATATGCTTATGTTCCTTCATAATTGAGACATAAGCTAGAACCCAAAGCAAAGAAGTATGTGTTTATTGGGTATGATGATAGATAGTTGGGTTACAGATTGTGGATTCCATCCACAAAGCAATTTCTTGTTACCAAAGATGTTACATTTGATGAGAAAAGCACATGGTATACAAGGTCAACAAATGATTATGCAGGTGTTGAAGAAGTACAAAGGATAGGGAAGACAAAAGTAAGTGTGTATGAAGAAGATATTGATCATGTTGATTATAAAAGTAAATTGCAGAACAATGTTGAAGATGGGCCAAGATTTGATCCAGAGTCAAATGTAGCTGAAACTTCAAGAAGTGCAGAGGTCAGAAGATCCTTAAGAGAAAGGAAAGAGCCTATCAGGTATAGCTATGATACATCTTTCCTAACAACAAAAGATTATGCTTACATTGTGAAGACAGAAGAGGATCCAATCACATATGAAGAAGCTAAAGGTAAATAGAATTGGGAGAAGGCAATGGAAGAAGAGTATGATGCTCTACTTGAAAATGAAACATGGGAGTTGGTGCCAAGACCAAAGAATAAAAAAGTCATTGGATGTAAGTGGGTGTATAAAACAAAAAGGTTTGCAGATGGTAAGGTGTCTAGATACAAGGCTAGACTTGTGGTTAAAGGTTATGCCCAAACCTATGGGTTAGATTATGATGAAACATTTAGTTCTGTTGCTAAGATGTCTACAATTAGATCATTGATTGCTATTGCTGCTTGTAAAGGATGGAAGTTATCACAATTAGATATGAAGAATGCATTCCTGAATGGATACATTGCAGATGAAGTATACATGTAGCAACCAAAAGGCTTCATGGATTCAATTGGATCAGATTATGTGTGTAAGCTCAAGAGAGCTTTGTATGGCCTGAAGCAAGCCCCAAGAGCGTGGAAGTACAGGCTTGTTAAGTTCTTGAATGAATGTGGATTTCAGGCATCAAAGGCAGATAGTAGCTTGCTAGTGAAGGCAAGTGAAAATGGATACATATACATGTGTATTTATGTTGATGATATTATTGTCATAGGTATAGATGCTCAAGGAATCAATGAGCTTACGAAACAAATAGAGAAGGATTTTAAGATAAGTGATTTGGGAAACTTATCTTATTTCTCAGGAATGCAGATTGTATATACTCAACATGGAGTATATGTTACACAAGAGAGATATTTGAAGAATCTTCTGATCAAGTTCAACATGGAGGATTGCAAGTATTCAAGCACACCATTGGAGGTAAATCATAAATTGAGAAGGTATGGAGGTGAAGAATTTAATGACATGAAGAAATATCAGAGTTTGGTAGGTAGTTTAATCTATGCTACCTTGACAAGGCCAGATCTATCATATGGAGTAGGTGTGTTATCACAATTCATGCATTGTTCAAAGAAGACTCATTGGATTGCAGCTCAAAGGGTACTCAGATATATCTAAGGAACCCTAAGTAAAGGTCTGTATTATGGATTTACTTCCGATACAAGAATCAAAGTGTTTAGTGATGCAGATTGGGCAGGTGATTCAGATGATAGAAGGTCTACTCATGGATATATCTGTTATATTGGAGATAAACTAGTTTCTTGGTGCTCAAAGAAGCAACATACAGTTGCTTTGTCATCTACAAAAGCTGAATATAAGGAATGGTAGAGGCTGCAAAAGAAGTGATATGGTTAAAGACCTTATTGAAGAGTTTTGGAACTGATCAGAGTACTCCAATTATTTTTGGAGACAATGTGAGTTCATTGTATTTGGCAGCTAACCCTCTTTTTCATGCCAGGACTAAGCATATAGAGATTCAGTATCATTTCTTGAGAGAAAAGGTACTTGATAAAGAGATTGAAGTGATGTATACTCCAACAAAAGAACAAGTTGCAGATATGTTAACACAAAGCTTGGATGGACCTAAGCTACAAAGATTCAAGGAGATGGCAGGAGTAAAGAAGAATGGAATAATCACAATTAGTGATTGAGGGGGAGTTGTTGGAACACAGCAATCACAAATTGATGATTACAAAGAGCTTGAAGCATGTCGAATATCAGATTGAAGTTCAAGAAGTCACTTGAGAAAGTGAAGAGATCTTAGAAGTGAAGTTTGTATACATATGTACATTATAGTTGGAAATTCTTGTAATATGAGTATAGATAATCCTTAGGATGATAAGGAGTAATGTAATAGATGCGGGATAAGTCTAGAATCATATGTATATAAGTCAATGATGTAAAGCAATACATGAGAGAGTCCATTAGAAGACAAGTGTCATAGAGATAGATGTGAAGAGAGTTATCTTGAGAAAATAGCGACGAGTATTTCGTAGATTTCTCTCAGTCTCATCATGTGGATCAGAAATCCTTTTGTAGACATCTAATCTAGAAGCTAACGAAACTATGTTCAAAGTTTCATGATCTAATTCTTTTTCTCCTATGAGTATGATCAATAGGAACATGTGTATGTAAAGTTTGCAGATGATCTCTCAAAGTCGTGCACTTTTTTGTGCCAATGTTTTGCTTAGATCTCAGTGCACACAGTAACGTTTTTTATGAATGAGCATTCAAAATCTAAGTTAGAAGGTAAGGAAGCTATGGCTAAAAGCATTTAGCAAAACGGGATATGTGCTGTGAGAAATCAATCTTAGAAGTTACCTATGTCAAAGTGGCTTGTTCAGAAAGAGAGTTTCTGACATACTTTTGATCTTAAGGATCAAATTAAAGTTTTAATGATTCTTTTGATGAACTAATGGTTGATATGATTGCGCAAAGGTAGTTTGAAGATGTGTGCATCATTGATTTGAAGATATGTGCAGGAAATAAAGTCGATTTCTGAACCAGACTTTATGAAGAAGGAATTTCTTTACTCAGAGAAGTTTTAGTGAAAGTTTTGATAAAAGAAGACAATATTTGTGTAAATTTTGATCCATAACTGATATAGAAGTGTTCTTAGATTAGTATAGATCAGACCTTTGGAGATTAAGAAGTCTCAAGCATTTTGGAGACAATATGAGTTCATTATATTTGGCAGTTAATTCTGTTTTTCATGCGAGGACTAAACACATAGAGATTCAGTATCATTTCTTGAGAGAAAAGGTACTTGATAAAGAGATTGAAGTATTGTATACTCCAACAAAAAAGTAAGTTGCAGATATGTTGACAAAAAGCTTAGATGGACCTAAGCTACAGAAGTTCGAATTGATGGCACGAATATAGAAGAATAGAATAATCACAATTAGTGATTAAAGGGGAGTTGTTGGAACAAATCAATCCCAAATTGATGATAATGAAGAACTTGAAGCAAGTCAAGAATCAGAATGAAGCAAAAGAAGTCATTTGAGGAAGTGAAGAGATCTCAGAAATATACCATGTATACATATGTACATTACATATGGAAATTCTTGTACTATGAGTGTAGATGATCCTTAGGATGGTAAGAAGTAATGTAATAGATGTAGGATATCTCAATGTTAATTCAACGATTGAAGACTTCGTTTCTACATATGAATTGAACGAGATATAAATGCACAAAATTTGAACTGTTCAAAATGAAAGAGTTGTCTTAAGAGGTTTAGATCTACTTTTTATATCAAATCTCGAAGTTTATCAATTTACTTTGACATTAACAAATTGGTCCTCTTCAGACGTTTCCATAATTCCTTGCGTTTCATGCATTTTTCCCTAATAAGTTAATATAATACTTCTGAACTCGGAGTAAGATAACTATTTGAAATGAACGCTTTTCAAACTTTGAATCCAACACGTGAAAAAGTGAGGTTTCTAAGAGCGAAATCTTCAGCAAAGTAGTATTCAAAGGAAACAATCAAGTACATTATTCAATATAAACATTCTCATTTGATGACTTTTCAGAAATCCTATTTTAGCTTTTAATCTGAGCTCAATTCTTCATAGGTTCAAATAGATGAGCATCGTCAAATTCATAGGCTTCAGTACTTTCAAAACAGTTTCATTAGAATAGCAAAGTGATGTGCAGGAAATACAATTGTCAATGATTTTTGCTTAAGTGTTAGAAACTTTAAAATTCATTAGAAACTGTAGGTGGAATTTCATCCAAGATACATCGCAGAAACAGAATTTCTAGCTATCAAAAGAATTTACATTCATTAAAGCTACAAGTTCCTAGAGAACTTGAAGATATGCCAGAGTGGATTGGCTTCAGAGTGGATTACATTCATTTGTTATCACTTCAAAGTGAGATATATAAAACCAATCAGAGAATGCAGAATAAAGAGAAGCGGTAGATTTAGCGCTCAGAAGCAAAAAAAAAAAAACAATATGAAATCTTATCTTACAAATATTTGGACCTTTTCTCGATTTGTGTGTGTCATCTTTGCGCAGCTATCTCTGTTTCATCGTTGCTTTTATATGATGCATCATCCATTAGAGATTGTAAGATGTGTCGTATGTTCAAGTCTGTCTGTTAGGAGGAGATGAGTATGATCATGGTGAAGCCGTAGCTATTCGTGAATTGGGCTTCCCTCAGCGTCAGCCTTCAGATGATTGCTCCTCTGCATGTATGAGTCTCTCACCTCTGGTGACTGCTGCGGTGCAGCTGAAAAACGTTGTCCCTTCTCGCCAATTAGATATCTTCTCTTAGATATGTACGTTTCCCATCGTCCTTCTCTCTCTTTCTACCAGCGTCAGCACCAATCGGGCCTTTCAGACATACAATTTGGCCTTTTCCAATATTTGCCCGTTAGCGCCCATCAATCCTCTTTAGTAACAATAGCTATATGCAGAGATGATGATCACAACTTGTATGGACTGGAATGCGCAGAGAGGATTAGATGGAAATTTAAGTAGAGAATAGGTAATTAATCAAGAGATGAATCCTTCCCTCAGATCATATGTGCCAAAACCGCCCGGATGTGTCAGAACAGTGGGATTTTACATCTGTTGCCTGTCTAGAATCACTGCCTGAAAAAACCCGATTTAGCCTCTTCCCCTCTCCTTGATATGTGCGCCCTTTCGCTCTCTGACTCCTCCTCTTTTCAGCCGCTCCTTTTTCTTCCTTTGTGGCGAGATATCTCCTCCTTTTCCACTTGTTTTCTAGTGCCAATATTCTACCCTTATAATCCTCTGTCTGGCGCAAACCAAATCAAACAAAACTCTCTCTTCGTGTCTCCCTTTTTATCCCAACCGTCCTTTTTTATTAACGTAAAAAAACTTTGGAGCTTCAACGTTCGTTTTTTTTCAGAACTCTGCGCATCCATCATTGAAGGTATAAGGAGATACAGGGCTAGAATTGAAACCCTGACCATAGTAGGGAGATCCTCGGTGAGGACTTGCACTCATACCAACTCCCGTATGTCTGTTAGGACTCGGTGATAGATCTTTGGGTATTGCACACTTGACCTCAACCATCTTCTCGTTGAGTTGATGAAAATTTTTCACAAGAACCCTGTCAACTGCATCTTCGGATTCAAAAATAATGAATCCAAAGCCTCAAGGTTTTTGTCTGTGATGGTCATACATCACCACTACATCAGTTATTGCGCCAAACTCTCAAAATACTTCCTGAAATCACTCTCGGTTACACTTGATGCTAAGCCTCCAACAAAAATTTTCTTAGTTCTGGCTATTGACGAGGGTGAAAACGCACAACTATTGTCGCTATTGTTTCTATTCACACTCTTCTGCTCCTCTCTTGGAACTGCCTTTTTAGCCTCTACCATTCTTCCATCAATGTTGTGCTTATTGAGAACCACTTTATCTACGAGAGAAGGATCAGCAAATATGATGAATCCAAAACCTCGGGCCCTGTGTGTAGCTCGATCCTTCATGATCGCTACTTTGACGACTTCTCCAAATGCCTGGAAGTATTCCTTCAGCTTGTCTTCTGTAGTTTCCCAAGAGATACCCCCGATGAAAAGTTTCCCCTGATCTACATCCATTTTTTATTCACAATGTTTCCCTTTGTTGCCTAAAGGCATGTGCTCAAGTACATCCCTTAAGAGATTAGCTCCTTTATAGCATCTGGTAAACAACCTTCCTCCAAACAAATCACGAAGCTTCTTCTTGGCCTTGACGATTGCATATTTGTACTCATTACTGACTTTTCGATAGGCCTTCACCATGGCTAAAAAGGATCTATCAACTATCGAGTGATGCTACAAGGAGAGAGTTTAGTCAAAGAATGAGAGTAGAGATGAATATCTCTACGACATTCACCCCCACCGAACATGTGCTTCCTTCGGATGCACCAACATGAGAATAAACTGGACTTCTTTAAAATATCAAATTTGTTTTCCATGTGATTTTCTTATAAACTCCTGCAAGTGCATGGGTAAAACTCATAAAGTGCCTCATGCACGGCCATGTATTGGTCCCTATAAAATGCATACTTCTAAAATGCATAGAGAACAAATATGGTGCAATGAGCAAGGTAAAAAGGCTTTGGATGGTGAGGATTGTGCACTCACTCACATACATAGCAATGTGCATATACATAAAGCCTTACAGTCTCTCTTATGTGCATGGGTACAGATCAGATCGTGCCTCGATGCATGGTCATGTAATGTGATCCTAACATATGCATACTTTAAGTGCATTTTCAAAACTTTATGGTGCATAAGGGATAAGAGCTTTTCATGACGAGGTTTTTATCTCCTAAACTTAGACTTTGCTCACAGATTTCATAATGCATTTTACAATCAAGATTGGTGCAAATGGACGTGCACCTAAGGGAAAAGCTCAACATGTGTTTATAAATAATTTGATGCGTACTTTAAATGCAAGATTAAACAAAATGGTGCAAAACTGGAAGTAAAAGATTACAGGGAACGTAGGAACCGCTGGTCTAACTGGGGGTATTCTTGGCTACCCTCCTACTGGTGATCTATTCTTGAAGAAAAAGTTGGTTTGCCAATAACTCCCATTCTTCATCCTAAACCTGAAACATAATTCATCTTGAAACAATTGTGAGAAACATAACTATTAGCAGACTTATACCAAATCTAACAGTCCAAGATAAGACTTCTCGATATCTATTTTAATGGAGTATTCTAATTACTTCTTTTTAAAAGATTTATAAGATGTTGGTGACCTTTGCATAATTTGCTCAATTTGTCTAATAATTTCATCAATCATCTTCTTTTGTTTTTTGTTTATACTCTTCTGTTTATCAAGTTCTTTAGGTTTACTCTGACTAGTTTCTTGATTCTTAATGTGCTCTTTATCAAGTTCTTTAGGTTTTCTCTGACTAGTTTCTTGATTCTTAATCTCATACCCCAATTTAGTTTTTAATTTATTTACTTTATTTTGATTAAATAATGTATCATTCTCTAAAAGATCTAGATCGCATGTGATATAATAGTTATCGTCTTTCTTTATCACTTGTATTAATTGCTCATGCTTTTGCTCATTCGTATCTATTTTTTTATGTTCATTTTGCTCAAGTTTTTGGTTTTCCTAAGATTTTGATTCATCAACTGTTTTCTCTTGAGTTTTCATCGATATCTTAATTGCTTGGTTAACAATTTTATCATCTGTATGTTTCTTTGGTCGCCATTGATATGTTTGTATCATTCTTAGTTTTCTTGGTTTTGCTTTTTTTTTTTTCAAAAAGTTTTTTCATTTCCCCTCGACCTAAGTTTAAGTGTAAAGGGGCATGAGTATGAACATCACGTATTTGTTTCCCAAGTTGACAAACTATTTGATTTTTGCATGCATGTTCAAAGGCAATACAATTATCATAGGTATGACTGATTTGGTCACACCAAAAACATCGAATAATGCGCTTTCGCATCCTATTTGATTTTTTTGGTATTATCCTAGGAATAGGTTTTCTAAGATCACATGAAGGTGTTTGATCAGGCATATATGTAGACAAATTATGGACTCTTACTTCATGTTCATGATTAAGTTTCAATTCTTGTAATTCTTAATTTTGAATTGTCCAAATTTCAACTTTATTTCTCAACTCTAAAGTTTCAGATTCGACTGTCTCTTTTAAGTTCTTAAAGTTTTTTGCCATTTCTCACATAGTTTGAGACATTTCATTTATGGTTATGATAATTCCAAATTTATCTTGTATTGATTCATTTACACTCCTCTCTACATATTTAAACGTCTCTTCATATTCTCTAAAGGTCTCCAATATAGTTTCATTTGCTTTTTTTTCATTTCTATGAATTTATCTTCCCATTTTCTCAAGTGTTGATCCATCAATTTGTGCACATATGCTTCATCAATCTACTCTTTGAATTATGCTCTTGTAATTTAATTTCAAGAGATTCTTTACATTGGTTTATATTTTTCATGTTTGTATGCTGCTTTTTGCCCATAACTCATGCTTGAATATCAAAGAAGCACCACATAAACAAAAAACAAGCTATGATTTTATACACACATCAAACATACATTACTGGGAATTGATTTGAGGAAAAAGTTCAAAAATCATGCACCTGAGCTACGATGCCGAATATTCACGTCAAGTTCACCAAATGTCAGGAAGTTGCAGACACACGGCTGGTGGATCAGTCAACCGCTAAATCCCTCGACACACGCAGGGTGTTTGAGACAATCTTAGGTGAAGTGAGAATGCAAAGAAGTAAATTCAATTGCGAAGAAATATTAATTAGATAAAATCAAAGTCTTATTCAAATAGGATACCATCTCTTTCTTCTGTATTACGAGTTTGTGTTCGATCATCTTTTGTATTAAAGAATTCTAATTCAATTCAAAGAACAACTGATAACTCAATGTTAATTCAATGATTGAAGACTTCGTTTCTACATATGAATTGAACGAGATATAAATCTAGAAAATTTGATCTGTTCAAAATGAAAGAGTTTTCTTAAGAGGTTTAGATCTACTTTTTATATCAAATCTCGAAGTTTATCAATTTACTTTGACATAAACAAATTCGTCCTCTTCAGACGTTTCCATAATTCCTTGCGTTTCATGCATTTTTCTCTAATAAGTTAATATAATACTTCTGAACTCGGAGTAAGATAGTTATTTGAAATGAACGCTTTTCAAACTTCGAATCCAACACGTGAAAAAGTGAGGTTTCTAAGAGCAAAATCTTCAGCAAAGTAGTATTCAAAGCAAACGATGCCCCATTTTTTCTTCCTTGAGAATGGTTCTAACAGCCCCCATATCTTGAGGTCACTCATTCATGAGTGTTATGTTGTATATCGATAAGCCACTCAACCATTACCATGGCCTTATAACAAGTTGTAGGATTAGGAAATTCCACCTCCTCTCTGACCCAATGACGTAATCCATAAACAAAACCATGTAAGAAGAGCTTCTCTCAAGCAACTTTTTCAGCCCTAATAAGACATTGCCAATAATTTGTGTACATAATCACTTATTTTTCTTCCTCCTTGGTTCAAGCTTCTCTATTTATCATTTAGTTGCACTTTTTCATTATGTGGAACAAAGTAGTCTTCATCTGTTTCCTTAGGTCTACCCATGTGAGATGATTATTATCTTTCTCAACTACCAAGAGCCGTGTGTAGGCTCCACTTTCTAAAAAATGAGGGACTACAATAGAGAAAGATTTATCTTGCATTCATGATGCTTTGATGAAGCTCACACAC
The DNA here is from genome assembly GCA_020310875.1 of Ceratopteris richardii. Classification (NCBI taxonomy): domain Eukaryota; kingdom Viridiplantae; phylum Streptophyta; class Polypodiopsida; order Polypodiales; family Pteridaceae; genus Ceratopteris; species Ceratopteris richardii. Next base: position 145,644,474 of record CM035409.1, on the reverse strand, counting down.
TCTTGGATTCATTTGCCCAAAATTAGAGAATCAAATTGTCTCGACTATGTAGTAGGTTTGATAGGTTGCAAATTTCCAAGAGGTTAGGATAGGAGTTAGTGAGGCACAACCTATTGTCTTATGTAAGCTCACCTTTGAGAGCTTTTTAAGTGAATCTTCAAGACAAGTTGTGTGAACTGCACCCAGGTCTAGATCTACCAGTGGCTCTTATTCATCTACATGAGACAGCGCCTCAGTATAATCTTGGTGATTGAAGCTAAATTTTTCCTTCTCTTCCATGGTTGAAGGAGGATATTAGAAATTTTGGTTCCACCCAAATTTAATGACGCATTCACAGTGCCCTTGATGTCTAATCTACATCCCTTCCAAGCATCAATCTCCCCTATGTCTATGATGCATTACAATGAATCCTGGTTGAGAGAAGACTCCTTAGAAGCCATTTGAAAAAACTTTGGCCATCACTTTCATAGTGGGCTAATGCAACTAGGTGGGTGGAGAAATTACTCTCATACCAAGTGTTATGAACACACCTCGTTGAAGAGGCTTCAGAAATGTTGGAGCTGAAATGGGAGGCATAGGAGGCCCAAAAGCCCTATACCAGACATACCAAGTTGGGAAGTACGAGTAAAGATAGTCACTTTTGAAAGATGAAAATGTAATTCATATTGCCAATATCAAAAACATCCGACCCATGCATGATACATGAGAAGAGTGGAGTAGGTACCCAATGATTGGGGTTGGAGTCATAGGTTGCTAGATCACAAGAAGTCACTGGCGAACACAATGATCTGGATGTTTTTTATAGTGTCCTCCTCATAACTATGCACAATTTGATGCCTCAAGGAGAACTCCCCAAAGCCCTCCAAGAACAATATAGAAATATAAGACACCTTGTAAGAGGAGGTGAGGAGGAGTTAAGGAAGAGGAGTGACAAGGCTCCAAAATGTGAGAAAGAGCCCCAAAACACCTTCACAAGGAGCCTTGAAGGTGCCCTAGATGAACCAAATGCACCCCTAAGAACAGCCCAAAGTGCCCTAGGAGGTACCCAAGAGGTCCCCCCTATATACTCCCATGCATGGCCCAAAGAGCTCCTAGAGTCCCCCTACAGAAGGGTGGATGCTCACTGGCACCCCCTTTTTTGAGAACCCTATCAATTCCTTTATGATACTGCAATCAATTGAATATGGAGACCCAACTTGGCAATCAAGCACTTACACATCATGGGTTGTCAGATCACCAAAGCCACTATCACCTATTATTATTAAATTTATCATTAAGGGAGGTTACCTTATTTATTTCACGTATTAGGACTAGAACTCCATCAAGGGTAGCCAATTCATCCTAGCACTCCTTTTTTACCTGCATTAGATTAGAAGTATAAATACTAGTAGTAATGAATTTCTAAGGCTCTTTGAGAGTGTTGGCATTCCATTGTTGCATTTTCTTGTAGTCAACCCTCTTGATAAGGAGACTAATAGAGAAGTCAATGATAGTGACTCTACCACCTTTCCCACAAAAAAACATTAATATAATAGCAATCATGACTAGTAGAAATAATTCTAAGAATAACAAGGAGTTTGGATGTAGGAGGTGTGGTAGATAAAATGGTTGTGAAGTGGTTGATCAAGGCATGGTGTAATGCAAAAGCTTTTAGGGCAAAATTAATTCTTAGACATAAATCCTCTCTTATGCTTCAGAGAATCCCTAGGTGGAAGGATCTAGATCTACTCACCTTGATGTTTTCTCAACATAACTCCGAAAGGCTTTGATCTTGTTTACTCGATTTGGAAGAGTTAGAATAAGATGAGACCCTTTATGAAGGTTAATGAAGATTGGACATAAGCTAGGAATTTTCAAAATTATTCTATTTGGTTTCCTATTAAGGGAATCAAAGAACTATGTAAAAAAGGTTTTAGCAAGTGAAAAAATAATTGGAACCATGATGGAGGTCATGTATAAGATTTTAGGATTCTCAAAAATTCTCAAGCTTAGTTTGCTCTTTGTGGAAGAGTTGTAACAAGGTGAAATAGAAGGTCAAGATCAATGAAGATTGAAAATGGGCTATCAATATTAGATTAAATGATTTGATGTGGTTCCCTCAAGCGCATCACATGTGTGGAGTCTTAGAACCTTCAAAATGCAAGGAAACTTCGTAACAAAGAGTTTGTCTTGTGGAAGCACCTATAGAATCAAGACACATGCCAATGGATTAAATTTGAGGTCATTGATGCGGCTAGGAGATTGGAATATGAAGAATGATGCATGTTGGGAAGCAAATTCAGTGCTTAAGAGTGCTAAAAGACTCCATTGCTTATTAGGCATGACTCCCCACCCCTTTAAGGTCTAAGGTGGCACAATAACAATAGTCTTCATAAAATTTGGAGATTCAAGTAGAATGTTGACTTTCATGTCTCGACTCACACTTAATAGGAGGTGATGTCTGAATTAAGTGGGTTTAAGGTGGGATTTAAAATTCCAATCCCTTTGGCATCCCCTCATAGAGATAAAAAAAACTAGCTATGATGTGGTGAATCCTCCACAAGGGAATTTGGACACATGTTAAAGCTAAATAAAATTCTGGAGCCCCTCCTTGGTGTAAACATTGCCTTCATGACAATGAGGACTTGGCACACCACTTCTTTTTATGTCCCAAGTCAATGTGCATTTGGCGGGCCCTTGAGAGAATATTGTTGCAATAGAAACAAATCAACTAGAAGCAAGTCGTATTGGGTGAAGTGATAAGTTGTTCTTCAACATTGTGGAATTGTATAGAAGATGAGGGCCTTTGGAAGATCTGGAAAGAGAGGTGTGCTTCCAAATTTTGTAGCCCTCCTAAAGAATGGTCTATCAAGAAACATCTTTTCCTTTTATTTAAAAGATTGTAAGATTTCCCCACCATTTACACATCATAAGTGTCTTTTGTTGACAACAACAAGATTGAAACCAAGTGGGACCTCGAGGAAGAGGAAGAAAGGGTTATTAACCTTCTTTGTAATGTTCTCTAATTTTTGAAAGTTTCTAAACAACCCCTTCTTTGTTAGTGCTAGGGTTTTTCACATGTAGACTTTTTCTTTCTATTAATTAAAGCTTGGGAGAGTAGGCTTTGCCGAACTTTCTTTTTATAAAAAACAAGGAGTGTAGAACCAACTCTTTTCATATCTTATAGGCAAATAGAATCAGCCATCATAGAAACATCTTTAATCCACTTACCAATAGTTTTTTCCCTAACATGGTGAGTAAGCCCTATATTATATAGAGAAACAAGATTAATCATATTCATAAGACAATAAAATTATATAGCCAAAAATCAATAATAACCTAAGAAAAAAAAATTATAGACAACTTTAAAGCATAACTTTGACATTACCAATATTCTCCGCATTGTGCTCTATGTCATGCGCTGTTTAAACTTCATGTCTGTGATTTGGAGTTTCCAAGTCAAATAGAAGAGCAATGTTGCATGTAGCACGATTTGAACATCCTAAATCTATGTAACAAAAAAGATCATCTTCTTTACCTTCTTTGTGGCTTAGATTTGTAACAAGTGATGAGTCTTCATGTGGTTGACCTTTTGAATACTTTTTGAAGTCCCTTCTATTATAACCTCTATTGTTATTGTTGAAATTGTGTCCACCTCTACCTCTATTGCTGTCATATCCACTTCTTCCACTTCCTTTCTTGGTCTTCCCATTGAACCATCAGTTCTGATTGGTGTGTTTGGTATTATCACAGATGGCACAAGGTTAAACATTCTGATCTTTGTCTTTTTCATGCTTTGGTCCTTTCTTCTTCCCTTTCCACTTGATCTTGCTTGCGAAGTGGGCTTGGAAAGTCTCCTCTTCATCTTCTTCCTTCTTCTTCACTTTCAGCTTCTTGTCCTTCTTGTTTGCATATAGAGCACTAGTTGAATTACCATGATAGGAGTTACCTTCCTTTATTCTATTGTTGGACACTTGATTACAAAGTTGTCCAAGAAAGATGTTGAAGTCTGGAGTTTGCACATCCATGATGAGATCATAAGCCATGGTGAAAGATTGTCATTGCTTATCATGTTGAATCCCATCAAGAATTTGCCTCATGATAGCCTCTTCATCAATGAGCTCTCCAATGGATGCTAAGTGATCCGCAACTGTTGCTCTAGCACAATGGTGATAACCACGTTAAGAAGCTCCACCTCCTTAATGTCAATCCGCGGAAGAGATAGGAGTGATATGAAGATCGTGAATGTGAGATGAAGTGAGAGTGAAGGTGAGAAGCATAGAAATGCAGACACACATACACACACTACGAAGAGACAAGCAAGACACAATGGAAGGTGGGAAATTAGCTCTATTACTCAAGAACACTATTACAAGCTCAAAAGAACTCTAACCTCCAACAAGCTAACACTAACCAACCTCAAAAATGAGCTCTCTAGCTCTTTTTATAGTTTCTAGACTAGTTTTGACCGGTTTCACATCTAGTGACCGGCATAGTTAAAAATTAGGTCCTAGATGCTATTTGGAAGGGTAAACGATGTCTAAAAATAACGAAAATTGATACGCTTGTTCTACCTAAGCTCCTTAAGCTCGAGGACTCCTCGGCTTGCACAAAATGGAGCTATGGATTACAAAATGGGGTTTTCTATGTTACATATGTTACAATAGTGATAAAAATCACTGTTGGAGGTTTTTGAAAAGTATTTTTAGGACATGATTCTTTGAAAAAAGATTTGACTGGCTCCCTGCTCCGTTGTTACATGCTTCCGCATCGTCTGTGCCTCTGGCTGCTTCCAACACCCCCCTCCCTCTCGCTTCTGTCGTCCCTGACAGAACCTTGTTGTGAGGTCTGCCGGATATAGTTCTATAGGAGGTCTTGAGCGAGGGTGTGCTCGGAGATACGAATGCCTCGGGCTAGATCTGCCTCGAGTTTCTCCCAATCGATTGGTTGCGGTTCTTCCGGTGGCGGGAGCTGATAGTGTGTGGAATAGACCATTCGTTCACAGGCAAATAATTGTAATAAATGTGTAGGCCTGCTTATGAATACCTCTGAATGGTATTCCCAGAAGCCAGTTGTGAACATCTCTTCGAATGTCTGCTTGTAGCACGCCGGTAGGTACTTTATTCTGCAGTGCCAGGCATAACACACCCGTAGCGATGGCGTTGTACTCATATCGTATACCAGATCAAAATTGCCATGCTCAAAGCCCGGGGTGTTGACATGGGGTGCCTTGACGCGTCGGAAGACTTTAAAAATCATTTGCATCATGTCAAAGATTTTGACAGTCATATGCGCTGCTATATCGTCCATATGCTTTAATCTAGGGAGCCAGTGGCGAATTGTAGCCATCATGTAGCCAACAGTTGGTAACTCAATGGGTGGCTTAAAATAGGGGTAATTCAACCAGTCTTGGCACTGCTTATTGTTTTGTACCTTAATAGCAAAGGCAGTCCAGGAGCGGCGTCGTGGTACTGGTCCCCAACACGGGTTATACTTCAAATGCAAAGGTGCCTTTACCCATGTACTCATCATCTCTGGATACTGCTGTAGTAAATCTTTTCGCCACTCTGGTTGATAGATCCTTCCTTGCTGTGCATCTAGTGGCAAATCATCCGCCTCGAATTGAGTTGCGTGCGATGGTTTCTTACCTGTCTCTTTCTCAATGGCTAACTGGTATTCGGCCATTAACATGAAATACGGTTTATACTGTAGCTCATGCCCAGATATGTATCGTCGCGGGGCCAAATAAGCAAAGAATGGAGACTGTAATATTCTTTCTCCTATCATCGCCATGGCATGTAATTGTGCCTCTACTCTAGCTGAGTGCGTTGTTCCAAGTTCCTCAATTGTCTTCATCCACGCGGGGGTCGGAAGTTCGTACGTCATCTGACCTTCGGCCGTGACGCGTCCGCCTGGGATGGGTTGTGGCTCGTACGCTTCTTCAAACGTTTCCTCCACCGGGATGGTGACCGTTTCTTCCTCAGCTGGAAGCTCAGGTGGGGAATCTGGCCTTGGTGGTGCTTCATATACTGCGATCCTTGATTCAAGGTGTGATACCTGGGCCCGTAATGAGTTGAGTTCCTCTAGGAGGTCAGGAGAGGGGTCCACAGGTGCTGGTATGTCTTGGTGTGCCGGTTCTCGTAACTAGAGTAATTTGTGATCTTCTTTGAGTTTCTGTAACTCCTCGTTCATGCGGTCGTATTCATCTAGTAATCTTACATGATCATCTAGCAGCATCCTCATCGAGTCTGAAGGAATGGCTTTGAGCCTGCTAGGACTGAGTGGTTGGTCTGGGTGGTCGAGCGCTGCTTCTAAGTTTTCTCGGTTCTGATCCTGTAAGTGCTGATTTTCTTCCTTGGCGGCTGCTAGGTGTCTTCGTAGTAAGCCCATGTTTCGTGTTAGCGTTGCATTGCGGACTGTCTGGGCTCTTAATAAGTTATCCAAGTCAGCAGTTGCTTCCTTGGTCTTTTCTTCGCTTTTTAGTTCCAATTTGTGATATGCCTCGTGTAATTCCTGGTATCGGGTGTTCAGAGAGGCATTTTCAATAGATAATAAATTAAGCTGCGACTGTAAGTCATTGGTTTTCCTCTGCAGCTGCTGGTAATTATCACCAAGAGATGTGAACTCATCTCTGACTTGCGTCATACACATGAACATCTGTCGAAATGCATTATCTACAGTGGGTGATAGTATTAATGGGGTGCTAAATGAAGATGCAGTGGGTGTAGATGCAACGGGAATGGGGAATGGGGGTGGGAAGGTGGATGCTGTGGTGATTGTTGAAAATTGTGATGTTCCTAAATATGTTTGTGCTGTGAGTGAAGTGAGTGATGGTGAAGTGGGTGGTGAGATGTCCATGTCATTAGACGTGTCCAGTGCGGTGACCATGAATATGGGTGTGATTGTGGGTACTCGTGCTGGTGTAAATACGAGATTTACAAAGGTTGAGGAGTAATTTACAGGGGGGCTGGCTGGAGCAGCTTGGTGGAAAGGGGAAAGAGGGGTTACAGTGGGTCGGGGAGGTGAGACGGGGGAGAAGGTTAATGGCGGTGGGAATGGGAAAAGGGGTTGTGGAGGTGTGGGGAAGGACGGGAAAGATGGATGGAGGAATGGGTTGAATGGAAAGGTGGGTGTGGGAGGGGGTAGACTAGGGCTAATGGGTGCAGGAATTGTGGGATGAGTGGTCGTAAAGACAATTTCTGCAACGCCAGCGGCGATAGAAGATGATAGTCGGGGGGAAGGAGGGTGAATAGGGGAGGCTGGAGGGATGGGCGGTGATGGAGGAGCGGTTGGGGTGGTCGGTACTTCAGTGACTACTGAGGTATGTACAGTTGTAGCGTGGGGTGGGGAATCTACAAAGATGGTTTCTACCTCCACCGAACTTTCGGGGACGAGGCGTGCCTCCCTGGCTTGTTCTGAAGACTGTGCTCCTGTTGGTACATGAATGTATTCGCCGGGCTTTGAAAGTAGTCGTACTTTGCGGGGGTCAAACTGTGGTAGTGGCTTTCGTTGCAAGTACCTGAGGGCTTCGTTGGAGCCTACTGATTTGACTAACTCTCTGAATCCTTTGATGTATGCGTCTTCGAATCCGCCTGTGACAAGTTCTTGTTCTATTATTGTTTGACTCTCTTCCTCTGTCAGCTTTTTGCATGCCCAAACTTTTTCCATAGTTCTATACAGCTTCTTGATAGCTAGTGTGTAAGCGGCTGCTTCATAAGTTTCATCTTCATGGGTACTTGTATCACCATGTGTGTTTGTTTGTTGGCCTTGGCCATTTGTCTGTTCATGCTCTTGGGATTCCTGAGTTCCCTGGCTAGCTTCGTCATCGCCTTCGTCGTCATCGGTTGTTGTTCTTTCGTCATCAGAGCTAGACACAATCTGTCCTTGTGGCTGATCCCTCGGTGTGGTAGGGTAGCTAGGCCTTTCAAATTCTTGAGAAGACAATTGTCCTTCTGAAAACTGGAACTCATTGGAGAATGCATCGGGCATCTCAAAATCAAAAGTTTTGTCCAGTGGCTCTGCTTGTCCTGGTTCTAAATGGGTTATTGGAAAAGAGAAAGCTTCCGCACCAATAGTGGTGGGAAGTTCAGCTGCTGTGGTGATAGGTTCTGCGGTTGTGGCTGCTTGAGGTGCAACAGTACTGGTGGTGCCCTCCGGCGTAACTGGTCTTGATAACCTTATACGAATTGGTGGTACCGTGGGAGTGGCTGCTGTTGGTGACTGCTCTGGAGATGGTTGTGGCGAGGGTGATTCCGGGACTTGTAGGCATGGGATAATGCCTCTCATCCGCTTTTCGGCTCTGCCTTTGCTAGACTTTCTAGCCTTCTTAGTGGTCCCTTTGAATGCTTTCAGTTCCTCACTGGTCATGGCACGCTCAATTGGTAAGTCATACGCCAAGCACATATATATGATCCTGGTGAGGGTGCAGCACCCATTGATTACCTTCTTTCGCTCCCATCTATGTTGTGCCAAATAGAGTTGATCAATTATCCAGCTAGCTAGATCAACCGTTTGAGGTCCAGTACATGCTAAGTATAATCCAAACCAGATTCTTTTGTGGGGCATGGTAAAACGATCCTGAGCTGGGAAAGCAAAGTGCTGCATGCATATCCGTAATGGCTTGGAAAGCTCAGGGGTTATGGATGAAATATCCTCCCACTTAGTTACGTCACCACGTTTCATCTGCTCTGGGACTAGCCGTTCTCTCTCCGTCGGAGTATGCGTTCCATGTATTTTCAGAGCTGCGCGAATTAAATCTTTAGACAAATAAAACCTTCTGAATGGAGGATCATTTACCAAGGATGGTAACATGAATGTTTCGGGTAGATCCTTGTTTTCTGAAGCTGTCAAGGTGGTTACCAAGTAAAAACATCTGTAAAAATCAGGTTTAGGTAGAGGGTCGCTAAAATACTCTGTAAATCCCGCTCGTGCCCAAACGTGCGTTAGATCTTGTGTATTCTGTAGTCCTTCAAATTCTCTTGAAAAGAACTAGTACTTGGCCCATGTGCGAAGATCAAATGCCAAATTTGCCTCAAATATGAAATCAACGTCTGCTAATGGTCCTGCTAGGCCTTGAAACCAGTGAGAATTACGATGAATCTTCTCAGTATATCCTCTAGGAGGATCATCGATTGGCATGGGTCCTGGAAAACCCTGAAACTCTGGTGGTTGCATCGTAGGATAAGATTCTGCGAGTAATTCTCCAATATTGGCCATTGGTGTGCTTGGGCCAGCTTCTGATGGTCCTGCTTCGGTTTGCATGATGACTGATGAGCTAATGGAAAAGATCTGCTACAAAAGATTAACACATTAGTATGGAAATTAATTATGATCCCAATAAGGTGAGACCGCAATCCTTTTCCATAACCGATGTGTAACCCGTGTAGCCAAGTGTCATGAAGTGATTGATGCAATGATCTTTTTGCAGAGCTAATGCAGGTCTCTAGACACCTACATGGTTCAGATTATGCCTACAATTCTTGATGAGCTTTTATTATGCATGATGTGGGGTTTTGGTGTATGAATTTATACAAGGTGTGGTTGAGGGTGAATTATTACAAGGGTGGAGTTTACACGGGGTGGGAGAATTGTTAGATAAGGGGGTACATGAAGACGTTTGGATACGTTTCGGTATCCATTTCCTAAGAGTCTTGGAGTGGGTGGTATGTTTCTTCTGAGGGATAAAAAGCGGTATCGGGTTTGGTGGTATTGAGGGATGGACAGATTTCTGAGGGGTATATATTACATGGCTAGAGAGTTGGGCTATAATACATTGTTTGGGTACCCAAATCTGCATGGGTGTGGGTCTATGGATAAGGTATTTCTTGGCGATCCAAATCTGTCGAGTACTTGTAGAAGAAGATCGAGGGGACTTTGGATGCTGACTCTGCTTTTGTTGAAACTTTGTCCTGTTCTCGTCTCCAGTGTTGCCAATAGCCTGTGGTTGCTGTCCTTTTGGCACCCATATTTGTCTCGTGCCACTTGTTCTGTGATGCTGATACTACTGTCTTTGCCTTGTCTGGTGGTGTCGTCGGTCTGGGTTCCTCTGTTGTGGTTGACTCCTTCGAGGTTGGGTTTGAGAGGTCCAATGGACGCTCTGCTTTGGAAAAGAAGGGAGATCCAACACTTGCGTGACCTGCCCATTAGGAAGTGATTCGTTCTTTATCTTTAATCTAGGCCAGTCCGTAGCAAGTTTGGAAGGATGAGCACCGCAGGGTGTTGTGCTCATTTGGCCGCTGATGCAACCCACCTGACTGCTGATTGTGTTCATCTGCCCTAGCGGTTGGGTAGCTACCCCTTCTAGTTTGCAGGAAGCCCCAGGGAAGATCTCCTGTCGTCCTTCTGATTGACAATTGTCCCTAGCCAAGTCCGAGTGGGTTGGTGTAGACGTAACGTGACTGGTCTGATCTAAGATCTTCCGGTCTTCCGTCGCATGCGTTTCATAGGGTCTAGGGTTACAAACCTCAATCGGAATGCAATTAGGGAAGTCAAGCAGTATCACTCACTTCTGTTCTAAGGTTCCAATCTGTAAGGAGCCTTGTCTAAGATTTAGGTCCACTGAGTGATCGTATAGCCAATCTTGGCCAAGGATTAGGGGTTCTATCAGGTCGTCATCATGGCACACTAGTAGCTTCGCTGTCATGGTCACATCCTTAATGAGGATAGGAAGGTCCACCTCACCCATGCAAGGGGTTTCCATGCCTCCTAGCCCTATGAGGTATGCCTCAATTGGCCGCATTTCTATTCCTGAATCCTTATAGTGTGACCATCTAATCGCACTAGTCGAAGCACCTGAGTCAATTAAAGCCCTGAGCTCTTGGCAAGGGTTGTCGTGCTCTAGCCTGACTGTAATGAATGGTCTCCTGTCCACTATACTAGGATGAGTGTTTGACTTTACTTGACACATGGCCATGGGGTATCTGGGTGTAGTTTCCAGATGGTTATAATGTTCTCTCCGTAGTCCTTGTCTTCTTAACTTCATGCGTTTAATGCGTTCTATTGCTTCTACCTGAGCTTTCGCTCGTATTCTATTTTCTTCCTCCTTACGCTTCTTTGCCAACGTGAGTCGTCTAAGCATATCCTCAGTAAGAGGTTCCTGATATAGCTTGACTCTACAGCCACTAATATAATTAGGCATTATGTCTCCTTCTAAAGTGGCTAATTGTATTGCTCCACTTGTTGAGAGTCTGTTAATGATCATAGGTCCATAACCTCGCTTTTCTAAATTACGTGCGTGTTGCTTTAGCGTATATACTAGAACTAAATCTCCTTCTTTTAGGCCTTTATCTTTCACATGTGCATCAAAATATGCTTTCTGTCGCTTCTTCGCTGCATATATTCCTGCTGCTGCCTTTAGCCTGGTTTCTCCTAATCGTTCCAAGTCCATTATTCTCGCTGATAATTCATGGCCGGTCCACTGATGTTCTTGTGCAACCTTAAGGGTCGGTATCAAGAAGTCCAAAGGAAGCACAACATTCTGACCAAAAACCATCTGAAAGGGAGTTGCATTGAGTACGGTCTTGTAGGCCACTCGATATGCCCAAACAGCGTGGTGTAACTGTTTGTCCCAATCTGAACGTTTTTTGTTCACGAGTTTCGTCAGTACGTTACAAAGGATCTTATTAGTGCTTTCAGCCTGACCATTGGCCTGAGGATGATATGGTGCAGATTTCTTGTGAATCACCATAAAATCCTGTAACAAATATTCAATGACTTGGTTTAGAAAGTGAGTGCCTCGATCGCTCACTAACTCTATAGGCAATCCATATCTTGTAAAGACATTCTCAAATAAGAATTTTGCAGTTGTGTGTGCATCATTCTTTTTCGTGGCTTTTGCCTCTACCCATTTCGTAAGATAATCTGTGGCAACAATAATGTATTCAGCATGTGTACCTTTTGCAGGGGGGTTAATGGGTCCTACAAAGTGTATACCCCACTTAGAAAATGCACGTCCGCCCATCATGGGTTTCAATGGCATTTCATCTCTGCGAGTAGGAAACTGAGTTCTTTGGCACACATCACATCTCTTTACATAGGTATGAGCATCCATGTGAAGAGTGGGCCACCATAATCATGCAAAGAGGATGGCTTTGATTATCCTTTCAGGTCCAAAATGACCTCCTGCAACACCTTGGTGTGCAGTCTCTAGTATGCTCAGATAATCGCTCTCATGAACACATTGTCTTAGATATCCATCTCGTCCTCTTTTGTATAGGTTATCGCCAATAAGTGAATAGTCGTGAGCTTCCTCCTCTAGACTACGTTGTCGAGCTAAGGTCATGCCTTGAGGGAATGTCTTCGTCCTCAACTATGTCACTAATTGTTCACTCCAGTCTGGTGTGAGAGACACGTGATACAATGTAGCATGCTCTACTGGTGGTCTTTCACAACAAACATTGCATTCCTTACACAACCTGTAGACATCTGCTTCCATCGAAGGCCAATATACTCCTAATCTATGCAGAGTCTGTAATGTTCGATGTTTTGAATGATGTTGCTGTAGTGCACCTATGTGTGCTAATTGCAACCAATTCGCATGTTCTGATTCATCTACACAACAAGCAAGAATCTTTTGATTATCCTGTTTATATATGCTTCCTGCCATTATTTGGTATCTCTGAGACTTGGTAATCTCTCCTTCTTTGATCTTTATCCTAGGATTCTTGGGTCCGTACGTGAGAATAGGGACTATAGGTTTAGCCCATTCTGGTGCTATGTCAAGGTTAAACAAGTATGCATCTAGTAGATCATCCGCTACTCCTTGAGGAGCTTCTCCTGAGGTTAATCTTGAAAGGTGGTCAGCTCTAAGATGTGTCTTTCCTTTCCTGACTACGACTTCAAAATCATACTCCATGAGTAATAGAAACCAACGTATCAGTCGTCCTGTGTTACATGGTTTGTTGACTAAGTACAATAGGGCTTGATGATCTGTAAAGAACTTGAATTTGTTGGCCAACAAGTAGTGCCTAAACTTCTTTACTGCGTAGATCATCCCTAATCCTTCTCGTTCCGTCGTGGTGTAATTTCTTTCTGCTGCGTTCAATTGTCTACTAGCGTAAGCTATGGGGAGATCTATGTTACCTTCATTCGTGGGTTGTGCTAACACACATCCTATGGCATAATTGGATGCATCCACATGTACATGGAATGGCTTACTCCAATCTGGGGTTGTCAATATAGGTGCTGAGCACAAGCGTCGTTTAAGTTCATTGAATGAATTTTCACATTCATTTGTCCATTCGAAATTGGTTAAAAGAGAGTACAAAGGCTTGGCTATGATTGCATACATGTGTATGAATCTCCTATAATAACCGCAATGGCCCATAAATGCTTGTACCTCTTTCACATTAGTTGGTCTAGGTAATTCTGCAATTACCTTCACTTTTTCCTCATCCGTAGAGATTCCATTTTTTGACACAATGTGTCCTAGAATTTTGCCTTGTCTGACCATGAAAACGCACTTTTCTGGGTTCAAACAAACCTGATATTCTCGACATTTGTCAAATATTTGCCTTAACTCTGGGATATGCGTCTGTCTTACATTTGAATGTGCACATAAGTCATCGACATAAACTTCCAAACTCTTGCATAAGAATTCCTTGAAAACATGACACATGAGTCGCTGGAAAGTGGCGGGTGCATTTGTTAAGCCAAATGGCATTACCCGAAATGCAAATATGCCCCATTCAGTGGCAAATGCCGTCTTGTGTTGGTCCTCTGGAGCACTGGCTACTTGATTATAGCCTGAAAATCCATCAAGAAAGCTGTAAACTTCCTTGCCCGCAACTCTTTCCAATAGATGTTCCGTGATAGGAAGAGGATAACTATCTCTAATCGTTGCGGCATTAACTTTTTTAAGGTTAATACACACACGCAATTTTCCATTCTTCTTGGGCACAACCACAATGGGCGATACCCATTCGGTATGCTCAATTTCGTAAATGAATCCTGCTTCTATCAAGCGATCTATCTCCTCTTTAATCTTCACAGCGTAGTTATCATTGTACGTGTAAGGTTTTTGTTTTGTTGGTTTTGCATCTGGAGTCATAGGGATTCTATGAGAACATATATCTGGATCTACTCCTTTCAAATCTTTGTAACTCCAAGCAAAAACATCTCTATATTCGCGCAATAGGGTAATTAGCTCTTCTTCTTCTTCAGTTGTCAAATCATCCCCTATGTATGTACATTTTTCTTCTTCTCCTTCTATGGCAACTATTTTTTTCTTGGTTTTCTCTCGGTTATCATATACTTGTCCGTCATTCGCCTTTCTATTAGGCATTCGTACCATGATCCTTCTATCTTCGATTTCATATTTCTTGAAATTCTCGAGTACTTCAAACAAAGATTCTTCTTTTTCTGTCATGGTGTCTTTCTTCTTTCTTTTCTTGCCTTCACTTTTGCTAGTCACTTGAGTGGATAACCTCACCTCATTCGTAATTTCCTCGTGTCTCTGAGGGTGAGTCTCTACTTCGTAGAAATATTCTTCTTCTGATGCAAAGGGTGAGTCCATGATAATTGATTCTAAATCAAAATCACTTGCATCCTCAAATGCCTCAGTGTTCGGTTCACACTCTTCTAAAATTGCATCGCACATAATTGGCTCTATCGTGAAAACTGATATGTCATAGCCATCCTCGTCATAGTGAGGTGTCCATTGTTCTTCATTGATGGCTACATCCATGGTTGCTAGGATTTCTGCCCAACCATGGGGTTCAAACTCTTCGTCAGGGAATACTACAGGTGCGTAAGCTGGATCTTGAAGGGTTCGTGGATGTTGTTCTGCACCTAAGGTCCTGGCTTCTAACCTTTCTTCCTCTTGTTTTGCTACTTTACACATCCATAAATGAGTATCCTCATGCAACCAAGAAGGATCTGATTCTAATGAGTGCACAGATTCCGTCTCCACTGGTGTCTTATGGATGGTATTCCATTGTATTGGGGGTACATCTCGATGTGAATAGTCTTTAAGATTGACTTTGGTAGTCACTCCTAAACGTTGCAAGTACAAAGAATTAGTTCCCCAATCTTGTACAATTTGCAACTGACGCATGAATGGTCGTCCCAATATCATCTCATAAGCATGATTTTTACTAAAATCACAAATGGCAAAGGTATGCTCAAATTCTACTCCACAAGTGGTGAGAGATATGCCTTCTAGTAAGCCTAATGGTTTTTCTATGTGTCCGTCAGCCATTTGTAGCTTCATCCTGGTAGGTCTGAGTGCTGGCTTACCCCAACATTTCCATAAAGCGGTGGTAGCTATGGCTACCCCGGCTCCTGAATCTAAGATGGCTTTCGTGGTGTAGCCCTGATGGGTTATTGGAAGATAAGTGTTACCTTCCTCTCCTTCGCTCACATCTCCAATCTTTTCTACGGGTATCTCTGGTACCTTATTTTGTGATCCCATTTGTGAGGGAGTAGTAGCAAGCTCGGGGAATTGATTTGCTACATGTTTCCACAATTCTGGTTTTATCTTCAATAACTCCTCCAGAGTAAGGTTACATTGTACTTTAGTGTTCTTGATCACTTCCGTGTTTCTAGGGATTACTGATTCTTCATTCCTCACTATTATCGTGGGTGCTCTCATACTAATAGACTTTGCTTCCCAAGGTCCTGTGAGCTGAGGTAATTCTTGTAAAGAATTAGATTCAAATCCTGTGTGTTCACTCAGTTGTTCTTCCTCTACATCATCGTAAATAGAGGGGATGTCTTGGGGAAATTGCTCCTGCAAGTCGTCTATTTCTTGAATAGGAGGATGGGTTCCTTGTTCCTTTCTCCATTTCTCTTCTTGGATCTCTCTCAAAAATTCATGTGAGTACCTATGTATGGAAGACACATCGTCTTGACTTTCTGTGTTGGGTACTTGAGACAGGGATGGTGCATTCCTTTCCTTTGTCTCTGGGACAATAGGGTTCCTAGGCTAATCCTTTTTCTCTTTGCTCTCTATCAAGTATTCTAGCCTCTCCATTAGTCCTTGAAAGTGTAATTCCGGTTTTGCCATGTTATTCCAATTAAGATATCTAGAGGCTTCGAACAAAGCTTGTGCTAGTTCTACCATCTTCATGCAAAGTTTAGTTCTCTCAATTTCTAGATCAGCTCGAGGGTAGTTTTTGCTCATTTCAGCTACCTGAGGTCCCTCTTTTAATCTAGCCTGATATGCACGAAACATCATGTCTAGATTTTCTGGTATGGGTTCGGCTAAAACTGATCCTGATTTCTGAGCTGGATTCTCTTGATTTAATTCCTGAGAAGTCAATTCTAGGATTTTGGCTCTAGATTCCTTCAAACTTCCTTCCAACTCAGTTATCTTTTTACTCCATTTTCTCTTAATTCTTTCTCTAGAATCTTTCCAAGATTTTGTCTTTTTACTGCTAGATTCTGCAGCTTCACTAGTTCCGGCTACTTTCTCTTGATTAAGTTGTTGGTTCTGTAAGAGCGCCTGGGCTCTTGTTATAGCTTGGATAGGCACGTATGTAGGGTTGGATCCATCTGTGTTATTTACAATACCTATCACATTGATCGGTGTCACATTCGAAGCATTAACAGGGTTCTTAGGACAATCTTTGATTATGTGCTCTTTGCCACAATCAGCACAAAAGACTTGGATGTTATAGTACTGTGATTGTCCTGCTATCGAGGGATGTGGACAATCCTTTATGAA
Source organism: Ceratopteris richardii (assembly GCA_020310875.1). Classification (NCBI taxonomy): domain Eukaryota; kingdom Viridiplantae; phylum Streptophyta; class Polypodiopsida; order Polypodiales; family Pteridaceae; genus Ceratopteris; species Ceratopteris richardii. The sequence goes on along the minus strand of CM035409.1, from coordinate 145,627,832 downwards.
ATGATCTCCTTGGCACCTAAAGCATGGTCCTCTAGGGCCCTGTGGTCTTTGTTGTCTCAATTGGGGCCGTGGATTTGGGTTTGTGTACATCACATTAGCATAGTCGGGCTCCCAACTAGGTTCCACTGGTGGACTATCATAATGATATGTCTCCACATGTTCTGGTGACTCTGTGTAATATGCGGGTGGACTATCTACATGCGTAGAGTCAAAACTATTTGAGTGTGGGTCACTCTCTGTGATCAAAGGTGAAGAAGGCACTAAGGCCCTACTTAGATTCTCTTCTACAGCAGCGTATTTGACTGAGATGACATTCGCTGGTGGGGGTGACTACTGAGCTAAGACAAGTTGAGGTCTCTGTTGAGCCTGGTATGGGTAGTTTTGAGGAGGCCTATAGTAATAAGGCTGAGCATTGAAATGGCCTTGATACCTACCTGGCTGCTGGTATGCTTGCGGGTAGTTCTGTCTCACGGTTTGTTTGTTGTATGGGCAGTCCTGAGCCGTATGATTCGTGTATCTTCTCTCAATTGTACAGTATTGGCTACTAGGGTTGGCTTGTGGTTGTGGTGCATTGGGACACACATTTGCCATATGGTCACCACCACAGGTGTAACAACGCTTGTTCATTAGTACCCTAGGTTTACTAGAAACTCCTAGTTTCTGAGCCACTTTTTCTGCTAGGTCTTCTATTGAGCTAGACAATTTTGTGGATGCTAGAGATGAACTGTCTGAGTCCTTATAGAACTTTGAGAGTTCCAACTCGTCTCCTAAGTTGTCCTCAATGTCTATACAAATTCTTACACATTGCTGTAGCGTTCTGGGTTCTTTTAGGTACACATAGGAGCGTAGTTTAGAGCTCAACAAGCCATCTAAGAACAATGACACTTGCTTGGCTTGTGAGGGTAGCTCTTGCATTGGACATCGTTCAACATATTGTCTAAACCTACGTCCTGCCAGTCTGACTGTTTCCTGAGGGGTCTGTTTAAAGCTATGAATCAACAAAGACGTGTCATGTCTAATCCCACTTTTAGAGAATTCAGTGATGAATGACTCTAAAAAGTGCTGGATGTCTCTAAATTGCCTTTGTTGCAATGGTTGGAACCAAGTTAAAGCTGTATTCTTTAACGTTAGTCCAAATGCGTTGTATTGCGTGAACATGTCTTCAACTTGTTCTGCTCTTAGTACTTGCTTGAATTCTGCAACATGGTCATAGGGATCCCCTGTCCCATCAAAGTAATTCTTCATTGATTTTACTAACTGTGTGGGTCTCAATATTCTTGCGTGTTCGCGTGGTCTAGGTAGAGGAAAATCATCTCTACCACCTAGTACTCCATGATCTCTTTGTCTATCCGCTCTATTAGTGTTCGTGGTTGTTCTATCTCTCCCTATGGGGTGATTAAAGCTTACTTCCGGTCTCTCTTTATTTCCCTCTCTTTGATTTCCATGGGCTGAGGATGTTCCTGCCCCTTGTTGACTTGTATTCATGTTTGTTCTAGATAGAGGGAATACCAATTCACCTCTCCATGTGTATGTGTTTTTAGCGCTGTCAGGCACCACAAAGACTCTTTCTGAAGTCTCATCCAGGTATACAACCTTTCCAGGTGTATCCGGGTCCTTGAACTCATATATAGTGATGATACCTACCTCACTAAGTATTTCGGTCTTGTATCTCCAAAAGGCTTCATCAGTTTCTTTATTTACAAACAACTCTATGCTTCTGTTGTCCTGAGGGATCCAATCCGGGATTAGTACTCGTGTCAGTACAGATTTCCCTCTAGGTGTTCTAGGCTCTTCTAATGGTTCTTTTCCTTGAGATTTTGTTTCCGTCTCTGGTTGAATCACGCCAAACTCGTTGGTATTGTTTGGCTGCGTACTTAATATGTACATCGTTCCTTCCTTGTCTATGTATGCGTCTCTCTCGAATTTCACCACTGGACGTTCCAATCCAATGGGTTGATCGGGGTTGTGCATTTGCACCACTTGCCTTCGCAAACCATCCTCATAGATGCGAGCACCTAATCGGTTGGTTCGGAGAAACTCTAGTTGTGTTCTATAGGGTCCTTCTAGTTTTTCTAAATAGGCTACATTCGACCCTCCTTCTGGTTTTTCTGTGCTAAATGCCATTTCTGAATCACTAGTATCTGAGCTCTCGTAGGGATAACTAGTGTTCAATTGTTGAGCCCACGATCGTGCAGTAGTTCTTACACTTGCCTCTGATGATCTAAGGCTTCGCCGGTCTGACTTACCTATATGTTTGCCCGATCTAAGGTTCATTAATTTTCTTCCTTGCACACTCAATACACGCTCAGATCGTCACAGATTCTTTGTTATTACTTTCTTGATTCTTTTTAACTTTCTTTAGATTCTTGTCTTAATGTATGCGTCAAGAATTCGACTTTCCGTGGTACTTTGAGTTCTCGTTCCGTCAGACTTAGGTTCTTTCCTTTAGGTTTTCGTGTCACACATCTTTACTTTAGTCTTGAACTTGATAAATTTAACTCTCTTGAACTTGAGGTGTTCCTATCGTCTTAATCCACAATGCTAACGTTTATCCTAAGCTAAGAATTGACTGAGGGGGTTGAGTAATCTTCCAACCTCGAGTCAGCTTTTCTGGTTGCTCTGATGCTCAAGAAGCCGCGCTTCCCAAGCTTTATGCCCTTCACTGCCTTGCCTTGGTTGCCTTCGATTGCCCTTGCTAGACCTGGAAAAATTCAATATTAGACCAATTCACAGTTGGATGATCAAGCACTTGAGTATATACACCTTTTAAGTCCCTTCCCTTTTGCCCAACTTTTCAATGTTTGCCCCCTGGCTTTCTAGTCCCAAACTAGGTCAACCTCAAAATAGCTTGTCTAAAAATAGACGTATCCTTTAAGAAAAAAACAGTTGAGGTCACGTAGTACTCTTCAAGAGCTTTCTAATGAGCTATTAAGCTCAAAAAACGGACTTCGGATGAAAAAGTTATGACCGTTCAGGCCCTGGGGGGGTAAAAACTGACAAACCGATGTTTCTCCAAATATGAGCTAAGAGGTCTCCTATGAGTCTAATCACCCAAAAATTTCCCAAAAATAGCCCCAAAATTGGCCAAAAAATGAAACCCTAAAATTTGCGATGGGGGTGCACAATCGCGATGGTCTGGGACCGTCGCGATGGCGTGAGTGTGAACTGTCGCGATGGTGTGAAAGTGGACAATCGCGATGGCGTGAAAGTGGACAGTCGCGATGGCGTGAAAGTGGACAATCGCGATGGCGTGAAAGTGGACAATCGCAATGGCGTGAAAGTGGACAATTGCGATGGCGTGAAAGTGAACAATCGCGATGGCGTGAAAGTGGACAATCGCGATGGCGTGAGTGTGGACAATCGCGATGGCTCGATCGGGCGGACAATCGCGATGGCGTCAGTCAACGGTCAACGTGAACAATCGCGATGGTCCAAAGTGAACCGTCGCGATGGTCATAGATGCGATGGCTTGAGCCAATCGCGATGGTCTGAAATTTTGGGTTGTCGCGATGGTGCAAGGGTGCTAGCCGTCGCGATGGTCCAACTTGCCAAGTGGCACCGTCTGCGCGATGGCGTGAGCCAATCGCGATGGTGTGGGGTCCAAATGAACCGTCGCGATGGCGTGAGACCGTCGCGATGGTCCGGCCGAGCCGTCGCGATGGCGTGAGCCAATCGCGATGGTGTGACACAATCGCGATGGTGTGAGACCGTCGCGATGGTCCACCAAACTGAGAATTTCTGAAATGCGTCTGTGGATTCGTAGATGCGCAAGGGTCGCCTACACGCCTGTGTGGTCGCTTACCTCAAATTCGGAAGTTTGCAGACCATCGCGATGGTCTGACACACTCGGAAATTTCTGACAGAAGGTGATTTTCTTACCTTTTTGCAGCCTTCCTGATGCACTGGAGTACTGTAGCTGCAAGAAAACTCAAGAAAGCAAAAGCACACACAAGCACAAAATCTCTCTCTCACTCTCTCGCATGCACAAATGAGGGGAAATGAGGAGAATGGGTGGATATGGTGAATTTTCTGATTTTTTTTGGAGATGAAGATGATGATGCGGTGATGAAGATGGAGTGTGGGGGAGGTGAAAAACACTAAAAACTAAGTAAAAATAACAACCAAAACTGAAATTTTTACCTTCCAACGCCACTTCTTGCTATACTCTTACCATCACACATTCGTCCTAGACTCGATCCCCGGCAACGGCGCCAAATTTGGTGTTGCTCTAGCACAATGGTGAGAACCATGTTAAGAAGCTCCACCTCCTTAATGTCAATCCGCGGAAGAGATAGGAGTGATATGAAGATCGTGAATGTGAGATGAAGTGAGAGTGAAGGTGAGAAGCATAGAAATGCACACACACATACACACACTACGAAGAGACAAGCAAGACACAATGGAAGGTGGGAAATTAGCTCTATTACTCAAAAACACTATTACAAGCGAACTCTAACCTCCAACAAGCTAACACTAACCAACCTCAAAAATGAGCTCTCTAGCTCTTTTTATAGTTTCTAGACTAGTTTTGACCGGTTTCACATCTAGTGACCGGCATAGTTAAAAATTAGGTCCTAGATGCTATTTGGAAGGGTAAACGATGTCTAAAAATAACGAAAATTGATACGCTTGTTCTACCTAAGCTCCTCAAGCTCGAGGACTCCTCGGCTTGCACAAAATGGAGCTATGGATTACAAAATGGGGTTTTCTATGTTACATATGTTACAATAGTGATAAAAATCACTATTGGAGGTTTTTGAAAAGTATTTTTAGGACATGATTCTTTGAAAAAAGATTTGACTGGCTCCCTGCTCCGTTGTTACATGCTTCCGTGTCGTCTGTGCCTCTGGCTGCTTCCAACAGCAACCTCCTTGAACCTGGTAAAAAAATTTGTGATGATTTTTTTATGTGTCTTCTTCATTTGGTTGAACTCGTTCAAAAGATGACTCTTTATTCCTTTGGTACTAGCATAAATGAAAATCTCTAGGTCATCCCAAGTCTCTTGAGATGTCTTGCATCCTCTAATATGTGGTAATAGAATGTAAGAGATAGGGTTTAGTATGTAACACCTTCCTTGAGCATCCCTTGTGCACCAAAGTGTAAGCTTATGTGTCTCCTTTTGTGTAGGTCCTACTTTGGATCTTGGAATAGGCATAGCTTCATCACCCCCTACAATTCCATAAAGATTTCTACTTTTCAAATAGGCCTCCATTTTAATTGCCAAGCTACGTAGTGTCTATCAATATTCTCAATCATTGAGGGAAAGTTGTCACCCATCTTGATCTAGTGCTGATACACTGAAAGAACTTGGAGAAGCTTGTAGGAGGTAGAAAAGACTAAAATAGACCTTATAGGCATGTGATAAGTGCTATAAAATGCACTGTGTACTTTGGACATCAAAGAGAAAGAGTCATTACATAGGTTTGTGCATTAACTAGCTCAAAAAAGTTACCATCTTTGGACGAATTAAACAAATTCAAATGCGTATAGCAGCTAGATTGATTAAAATTAGAAACAATCCTTTTGAAGGAGAGATAAACATAGAGTTGAGTGTATATAATGCATAAGAGTACAAGAAATAAGAACTCATTAGTATAAACTATAATACAACTCATTAGTACATTTTTGTCATAAGTACCTTAGACACAATTAAAAACAACTCACTCAGACATCGATATCCACAATGTGTAGCGAGTAAGATTTCCTTTTTCATAGGATAACGACCATAATCCTTTTGTTGCATTCAAACAAATAAAAAAGATAAATGATTAGTGTTTTAAGTAAAATAAAAAATGTAGTTTCAATGATAGATATACTTACAAATGTAGGAGTGAAACTCTCATTGCCCATTTGGCCTAAGCACAACATATGATGTGACTCAAGTCTCTTCGTTGCCTCATCTTGTGTTTATTTAATGAAACAAAAGTACATAGATGATATGTAAAATATATGAGAATTATAACTCATACTAGTATAAACTAATTTGCATACCTCATGCTAAGGAAATTATTCTTGAAGATGTAGCTATTGCCAAAATACTACCACATTTGAGGTGGTATGTTAGCTCTCCTTTTATTTCCTTCTACCATACAATATCTCCTATTATTTCAATCTAAAAAAAAAAAGAGATTAGTACACCAAAAAAAAGCATTAAATTTATAAATATACACATACACAAACATACATATACACACACACATACATGAGTCTGAAAATAGTCATGTATCACCAGAGATGAGTAGAGATGTATTTATTTTTCACAATGTGTATTTGTGTATATATCACATGTGAATATGTGTGTATGTGTGAATAGGTACATGTGAATGTGTATCTATGTAAATAATCAAACTAATAACTCTAGTACATTTTTTTGCTACACAACGAGATTCTGATCAATCATAACAAACTCCACCATCTCCTAACCGTGCAACCACTAATTACCATAAGTATATCAAACTTTTAATTCTTATATTTGATAGATAAATACATTACTTATATATATTTTTCTATTGTTACATTATAATTAGAGTTTGATCATTTAGAGGGTTCTCATGCAATGACTTCACATGTGTCGTCCGATAGGACTTATGATGCTTTTTGCAATCAAGAGCATATTATATCTTGGTGTTATCTTTGCTATGGCACATATCAAAGACCACGATTGGAATGTATTGAACATGAGGTAGATTATGGTATTTTTTAGTATGCACCACCACCTAATCAATAAGATAATGCATGGGTATGTATTGATTACGTAACTCCTACTCATTATTTAATTTTACAATCATATACAAAATAAAAGTATACTTAATATAAAAGAATATTTTCTTGATGATGATGATGATGATGAAGATGATTTTCCTACTAATAGATCTAATATTCCTCGTAGAAATCACAGACCAGCCATTTATCAATTATAAGTGGAGGTTTCTCAGAATCATATACCTCTTACTTTACAGACTGAAATAGTTGGAGATTATCCTTTGCCTTTACCTTCAATTGGAAGACTCTTAAGGCCTTTAACTTGATGGCTTCATATAATGAGCCATAGCAAATATAGGGCTGATTATGGATCTTTGCAACAAGTAATGCCACTCTTAATAGAGGATAAGTCACATAAACAATGGGTGTTTCAAAGAGACATGCAAAGTGAAAGAAGTTGGAGAAGCTTAAAAAATTGAGTTGCCAAGTGGTGAAGTTGGTCCAACAAAATAGCATAGGACCAGCCCTGGGTCTTAAACCTACCAATGTGACTTTAGAAGACCTTAGTAGACACCTTCAAACTCCCAAATATGCATTTATACCCACTATGTACTTTGGATCATCATTGGCAAATGTTTGTGCCAAAACACATAAGTTTCAAATAGAGGCACTATGAGAAACTTGCTATTTTTGGACTTGAATCTCTCAGAGAAATGTTCAGCTTTCACTCTTTGATAACAATTGACCAAAGAGCTTTTAGAAACATCTACTTGAAAGCCCTAGCTACCTCTTTTAAGTTATTTCACTAATTTAGAGTGAGTATAGTCTGCGAAATAAGTTTGAGATCTTAGGGGTGTAATCGTGACATTTCAGGAAGAAGACGATGTGTAGACACAGGTAGAGTGTTTGATTCATAACTTTATATCCAATGAACCACATGATATGAAATTTGATATGTAGCAACTAGACTAATTACTCTACCTATATCAACTTAAAGAAAGTTAAACATAAAGAATACACAAAGAACGTGATCAAACAAAATCACAAAAATGAACAAGTTGTAGTAGAGAGTAGTAAACAGAGAATATCATGAACTAATGACCCAAAATATATGTGTTAATGAATGTATAATACAAAGGAGATGTAGTGGAGTTACACATAGATATGTGATCTTAAGGTGTTGATTGATTTGATTGCAACCACCAATTAGTCGTGGTTCTTGGATCCTAACATCATTATATTCCTTCAAATCACTTCCTTTTACAATCCAATAAAGTAAAGTCCATGACATTTACAAGAGCTATTCATATGCACTTCATAAGTGATCTAAATGAATATGTGAGAAGTGCTTATCATTTGGTCAAGCATCTAGGCATGCCAAATGTAGCAACAGCTCCCCCTCAAGCATAAGATGCTTGAGTCTTCAATCCTTTGGTATCTCCTGCAAACCAATCATAGATTTGAACCTATTTAGTTTGCTTCCATCCAATGTCTTGGTCATCAGATCTGCACATTGCACATGACTAGATACATAGGATAGTTGTATCTCCTTGCTCACAATCTTTCCTCTAACAAAATGATAATAAACTTCTATATGTTTGGTCCTCGCATGAAAGATAGGATTAGCAACTAAATGAAGTGAACTCATATTATCTCCAAATATGAATGGAGTGCCAAAATCTTGCCCTAAATCTATGTATAAGGTCTTGATCCACATATCTTCTTGTGTTGCATTTGCTAACCCTCTGTATTCAGCTTCTATTGAGGAAAGTGCAATTGTAGATTGCTTCTTTGAAGACCAAGATATTAGCTTTGTACCTTCAAATGAGAGATATCCTAATGTGCTTCTTCTATCATCTTTGGAACTTGCCTAATTTGCATCAATGAATAGCTGTATATACAAATCATATGTGTAGGGGTAATATAAACCTTCATTTGTTATTCATTTCAGTACTTCAAAGTCCTCTTTTTTGCATCCATTTGAGGTTTCCTAGTGGTGTGCATGAATTGACTAAGCACACTTACTCCATAAAAAATATCAACCCTAGTCACAGTAGGATAGTTTAAGCTTGCGAATAGGCTTTGATAGCTAGTGATTTCTTCAATAAGTTCTCTTTCATGAGCACTTAACTTGTGATTGAACTCAATGGGAGCTTTTGCAGCTTTAGCTTCTTGCATTTTGAACTTTGCAAGCATATCCTTTATATACTTCCTCTACGTAAGGAACATCCCTTGATGTATGTAGACTACTTCCAATCCAAGGAAGTAGGTAAGCAATCCAAGATCACTTATCTAAAATTCCTTCTTCATTTGTGCTTTGATTATTTTGATCCCATCAACATCATCACCTATAAGAATTATATCATCTACATACACACATAAGTATATCATCTCATATTTAATCTTCTGAATGAAAAGTGAAGGATCTACTTTGCTTAATTGAAATCCTTTGTTTTGCAAGAAGGTACTAGTCTATGGTTCCAAGCTCTGGGATCTTGCTTCAATCCATATAAAGCTTTCCTAAATTTACAAACATACTCAAGATGTGATTCGTCTACAAATCTAGGAGGTTGTGCCATGTACACCTTCTTATAAATCCAACCTTTCCAGAATGCATTTTTGACATCCATCTAATTGATGTTCCAATTCTTTGAGGTAGCTTCTAGCTGATAGTCTTATTGTTTGTTGAGAAGATTCTGCAATATCTTTCAATTGGTGCATCTTTTCTTTAGCTTTTTTGTTCCAAGTTTTGATATTACTCCTTGCTGTCTTCCGATTTTCATCAGAATCACTTGAATCTTCATGTAGGTGATAACTCCCCTTTTGCAATGTTGGGAATTCCTTCTCTAGGTCATAAGGTAGCTTGACTTTCCTCGAATCAAGCAAGAGTTGTTTTTATCAAAGACAACATCTCTGCTAACAATAAATCCTTTAGCTCTTGGATTATATAGCATGTGACCTTTTTTATTTAATTCATATCCAATGAATACACATTTCTCTGTTTTAGGATCAAGAACCATGTTGAACGACAAAGAATCCAACCACTACCATGTGGAAACTCTTTCCAAATCAATATAAGGAGCATACAACGAGATGATGGAAAACTGTAGAGGACCTCCAAAAGAAGCACCAACCCGTCAGTGCTTCTAGTTAGTAAGGGAATCCACAATTCTAGTGTATCAACTTGTACTTATGTGGATAGCCATGCCCCCATTTCCCATGGGGTGTGTGGTGGAGAGCCGCACATGGGACGGGGAAATCTTCTTAAGTCTCTTTTGTAGTTCCTCCCCATTGATTTTTATCTTTTGAAGACAGATGAAGTATAGGTTTTTGCTTTTATTGTGGATCCTCTGGCCAATCATGATCACTCTTGAGGGGTCTGATATCCCTCTAACATTGAGAGACATGATAATGATTATCAAAGGTTGCGATCTTTGCAGAGAGGGGCCTTGTTCCTCTTTTTCTTGTTTTCTCCTTGACTTCATCTTTGAGGTAAAGGGATCCTAACATAGCAGTTTCCCCTTAAAGGGGCTCTTCCACAATATCTTGGCCGGTTGTTTTTCTTTTTGAGAAGCCATATTTGAAAACAAGTCTACTATCCTTTCCAGGATTGTAGAACCCATTATTGAGCTTTCATTATCCTGACTAGCATCATTGTTGGTAGTGAGCCCAACTTCTTTGCTAGTGGTGTTTCTTTCTTGGTTGCTTTCCTTGCAGTTCGAATCTTCAAGGGTTGCCTCCTAGCTATGATAGTCTTCATGATTCATTCCCCCTACGTTTACCTCCTTTTCCAAGTTGCAAAAGAAGTTTGTTTCTTGAGCCTTGGGAGAGGGGCTCTTGTCATTAATACCTTTAGGGATTCTTTCTCCTTTGTGTTACTTTTGCGAAGCCATCAGGGTTCGTTTCCAACATGTGTTGTCTCCTTCTCTGCCTCTCATGGATGATCTATTGATACTTTCTAGGCCCCAATAGCCACTCTAATCCTTGTAGCATTATCTTTCTCTAGATTTTTCTATTGGATTTCTACCATAAGAGAAATTCTTTAGCTCTATCACCTTACATTCCACAATGAAAGCAAGCATTTGGCAAGTTCTTGTACAAGATCTCCTATTCAATGGTTTTCTCTTCTCCAATGTCTATGGAAATTTTAGAGGGGATATCTTTGTTCAGATCATCTTTAACACAAATTTGTGGGTGCCATCTAGAATTGAAAGAGTATTTCACACCTTCATATATGAGGCCTCTGACTTCTTCTCTCGAGGCTAGAGGCCAACCGATGGGTGAAACAATTTTGCTTATGATTTCATAAAGGAAAAAGGTCAAGTTTGGGAGCTGGATCCGAAGCGGATAGCACACGGGTTTAAACTGATTAGGGATAAAATCAAGAAACCATGTAAATAAGCACAAGGTGGTCCTCCATACCTGCAAGGTACCAATTTCCAAAGCATGGGAGGCCATATCCTCATTTTTTTTCACCAAGGGCACGTGACTTGCGGGTAAGAACTTACACTTGCTCATGATCAAACCATGCAGGAACCATTCCTTATGGAACCACTAAGGAATAGAATCCAATAAGGTCTTAGGACCAAACAATTTTCCTATCAGAGAGGTTCTTTCAAGATCTTCCTACTTCCCCACAATAGGAGCCTTGCAAAGGGAGATGATGGGACGCTTGACCCAAAAAAGTTCTAAAGACTCGTCAGAAGCCTTGTCCTCCGATGATGGACCCATGTTACTTACTACCCACGAGGAGAAAGTCCCTACCATAAAGAAGGCCACGTCAATGTGAAAGGCTAGAAAACAGAAAAACTGATCACAGAACGCCAAAAGCCCTACCCCCACCCTCAATTCTTTTTACTACTCCCAAGCTAGTAGCTAAAGATATTGAAAATGCTAGTTCAGTTGCCCTCATATAAGCCTTGTCTAAGTGCGTGTGTATGAGCATAGCTTTAACTAAATGGGCTGAAATAAGTGACATGTTGAGTGATTTTGATGATTGTGTTTTTACATATGAGCAACCAAATATGTTACTAGGTTGTACATCAAATAATATCACTAACTCATGTCATATGTGGCTGAAATACATTAGGAAATTTGAAAATAAGCTGATGTAGCTATTGTGTAGGTATTCCGTCAGCCATCTCTCTCTCTTTCGAGGTCATAAGCCTCTAATATGGCAGCACCCAATAGGCTTGTGTCTCCTCTTTGCACTCAAGTTCTTGCTCCAACAAAGGCAAAGGAATGGCAACAACTTAAAACAAGGGAGATACATGTACCTACTTTGAGTTTGGAGAGGAATGGGCAAAGTCATTCTTCCCTCTCACTTAGGATTGTGATATGTGTGTAGGGAGGATAATTTCTTACTCTAATAAGAAGAATGCTTTTAAGTGTTCCCCCCCAGGAGATTCAAGCATTTATTGGCTTCCATGAAGGACAATTCTTCATTTCCTTTTCAATGAAGATTGGAGTAATTCCAAAAGAAATTTTCCTAATGTACTTGATCGAATTGGTGGATCACATGATGCACAAAATACTGATCATATCTGCATTTCTAAATGCAATGTTAAAAATGAGGATACCATGGAATTGGATGATGAAGATTTCCTTCTTGCATCCTTTCTCACATCTCATAAGAGATAGAGGAATGATGCAAAATATTCTCCATCAAATGCTAATGACAAAGCACATGATCAAAATGACAATTATGCCATTGCCTAAGGTATTTCTTTCATTCATGAAAAGATCATCAATATTGATTCAATTTATGCAAATGATCATCATGAGGAAATAGATGTACCTATGCAATCCAATGTCATTGCCAAATAAGGTACATGTTGATACTCATGTGAAGAAGGTTTCTAGAAAAAATAACGAATCTTCTTCTATGACAAGTGCTAATGTATCAGATGATGAGCATGCTTCTATGGGAGAAGGAGATGTGGTTGAAGGCGACTTGCTTGAGTCTGAAGGTGGAGTTCTCCCTGATAGTGATGATTACATGGCTTTGTCTAGCACACCTATGCCACAATGGAGATCTGGAGTTGCTTTTGATGTTTAACCAGAAGGGGCATTTCATGCATTACCTAGTTTTATTGATATCAAGGTCCAGACATGGGACAAATCCCACGTGAGTTCATAAAAACTCAACTTTTTTAGCATTATTTCCACGTGATTTTCTTGATATGATCATTGCTAAGACTAATAGATATGCAATGGAAACACGAGAAAAACTATTGTCTAATTATGAGAGTGGTCGAAGATGGAATGCTATAGATAGACATTCATTCCTACAATTCTTGGGTGTATCTATTGTTATGTCTATGCATTATATTTCCAACAAAAAGTGCTATTGGAGAGATGACGTATGTGGAATGATGTGATTTCCAAATTATGGTAGTAAAATGGGCATAAAAGAGTTCCAACAAATAAAGAGGTTTTTGCATATTAGGGATAAATCTCAAAGGCCACTAACAACAGGCACATATGATTATAAGTTGGTGCAAGTGCTTCCTTTAGAAGAGAGGCTAAATCATACTTTTCAATTACATTATAATTGTGATAAGAATGTAACTATGGATGAGAGAATAATTCCTTCCAAGTGCAAAATGAGTCCTTGTAGAGTGTACAATCCAAAAAAGCGTCATAAATTTGGTATACAATTGTGGAACTTGTGTGATTCACAAATAGGTTACAACTATTCATCTCGCATTTATGATAAACTTCCTTGCCAAGAATTTTCATATAACGTGGTAACGGATCTCATTAGTGACCTAAAACAAAGAGCGCATCATATTTTTTTGATAGGTGGTTCAGCTCTATCAAGCTATTGATGCATTTTCCAGATAAATCTTTTGGAGGAACATGAACCTTCGTGATGAATAGGAAGAACTTTCCGTGTAAGGATATGCTCTATATTGAAAAACGTGATAGAGGTGCTTCACGATTTGCATATGATGATATAAATGGAATCATCTCATGTTCTTGAATGGATAAAAAACCTATATATTTTGCATCTAATTGTTTTGGTATGCAAGAAGGCTTTGTCCAAAGGCAAGGTGGAAATGGAGAAAGAGGAACTCTTTCTTTTCCTCAAGTTGCTATCGAATACAATAAAAAGAAAGCACAATGTGATGTATTTGATAGCATGGTCTTGAGTACTGGCTATAGTTTACAAACTTGTATACATGGTTGGAAGTGATGGCATGCTATATTTTGGGGCATGTTAGATTCAATATTTACCAATGCATACATCATGTGGAGTCAATTACATGGAAGGAAGAATATAAGCCGATTTGCTTTTATGATAAATTTACAGGCACAACTTGTGGACAATCATTTTGTTTGAATTCATACATCTAGGGTTGTTCTTCATCCAAAAGATCCTATGCAAGGTCATGCTATTCAAAACTATTTTAACGCATTATTTGTTAATGATGTTCCAAAGACTCGGTGATTCTTTATGCATAGTTAGGAATGTAAGGAAGTACATTAGGCATCTTTAAAGCTATATTTTCTTTTTTAGAGAAGACTATGGCAAACACACACTCATCTATGTCTATATTGCATCACCTCTTAATAGACCCTAGTTCCCCATATTCTATCCTGGGCATATCATTAGGGATATACATTTTTTTAATAATTAAATTAATTTAACGCTTATCATAGGCATTGAGATATATAGGAAAGACACAATCAAAATTACCATTGTTGTTTGTTGAAATTAGGGTAGAGAGAAGGGTTGGATACCACAACAACCATGGAAGTCCCAATGTTGTTCCAATGTTCCCAGCTAGGGTCCATTCATCTTAAATTAAATTCTCAGCTCAAGTCAGCTTTACTATGAGATTTTATCACTTCTAATACTTTAGCCTCTTAGTTCAACCTCTTTTGTGTGTAGATTGTTTGGTTGTTATGCATAATTTGATTAAAATTATGTTCATGTACATGTATACTATTTTTTAGGTCCCAAAATGTGAAAACTTTACTTTGATACCTATAGAAAAGATTGATCTTGTATGTGTGAACCTCGGCTGATACATCCATTCACAATATGCAAAACATATCATGTGGATAATACATCCATAATATTTCCAATGCATGTACGAGTATACAGGCATAGATAGATATTACATGGCCATGCATCGCTCATAGATTTTAAGATTTAGAGTTGTAACATTTCCTTTGCATGTTTTCTTTCCCTTCGTTACAACTTTTTTATACCATTTGTGTTTATAAATATGACAACCATTCAATTCGTTTTTATAGATATGACAACCATTCCATTTTTAGTTTCCATCTTGGTTAAAGACAATCATATATACCAAAGCTAATCCCATAAACCCTAAATTGTCCCTTAAATGGATGAACAACAACTATAAGGTCATGGTAATATGACAATCCAACACTATAATCAAACACGATAAAGTGCATAGTTGATAGGGTATACATAGCTATCGATTGGTCACAACTCAGATGAAGAATCCACAAGTGAAAATTGCATGTTTGCTAATAAGACAATCATGTATACCAGAATGAATCCAGGTGAACCCCCCAACTCACCCTCAAATGCTACGACAGTCATATATACCATAATGAATTGAGGTAAACCCCCAACTCACCCTCAAATAGTAGTGCAACTATAATCTTATGGTAGTCAACCACAAGACTATATAGCAGATAAGCTCCAGTACGCATAGTATCGGCTCAATACTATGACATCCCTATTAACTTCATCTTTCATGCCTAGAATTATCTTGAATAAGTGAGATCCTCACTAGCTTAAAGTAGTCTTCATATCTGAGTATTTTCTAGGAATCTATGACCATGTGACTAGAGTTAGAGCTCCCAATGCTAACAATCTCATTCATAGTGTTCTCTCTTCTCTATGATCCAATTTGTTTAGTCAAGCTATTTTGATGGATAATATTCTTTGGAGATCCTTAAGAAACGTCATCCAAGTGACAAAGGAGGAAATTCCTCTACAAAAATGATAAGAGATGATATTTTTGATTTTTGGGATCACATGTACAATTTTGAGAAGCTTAGCATCATGTGAGTTTGATGAGACTTGTAATAGGGGCAACCTTTCTTACAAACAATGCTCAAAGATTTGCGATTAGAGAGTAGGAAATGATTGTCAATGTCACTATGAAGGTCCGAAATGTGTTGAAGGTATTTAATGTTCAACTAGAATCTATCTATAGAAGTGGCAAGGAACAAATCTCCATTGTTCCATTTGCCCCAGGAGAAACTAGTAGTTTGCAAAACATCTATAAGCTCATGGGAGGAAACAAGGCTAAACTAGAAATCCTTCTCCCTACCACTAAAAATAGTCCGTTTATTCTCAAACCTCTGGGAGGTTATCACATACCATTCACCTATTAGGAATGGAGCTCCATCAAGGGAAGCCATGCTTTCTAAATTGGTTTAGATTAGAGGCATAGATAATAGAAGTAATGAAGTTAGAAGGATCTTTGATAGTGAGAGTGTTGTGTCTTGTTGTAGTGGACCTTCTTGATAAGATGACCAATAGAGGAGGCAAAGCCAATGGCACTACCACCTTTGCCTGCAAAAAAGAATTACTTTAATACCAATCATGACTCCTAGAAATAATTCTAATATTAGAAAGGAGTTTAGAACCATCTACTCTGATTTCTTGTAGGCAAACAAAATCAGGCATCATAGACAACACATCTTTAAGCCACTTATCAAAGAAAAAAATCAAAGAAGAATAGTGAAATAAGATTAAGCATATTCATAAGAAAATCGAAGAAGATATAGATAACCTAAGAAAAAATATTTGTTTGCTATGGAGATAGATCTGAGGCAACATCGTTGGAGTGTAGAACCCCAAATCATTGCCCTAGAACCTAAGAGTTTCCTTCCTTCGACATTCACCATTGACCTGGAGAAAGGACTATCATATGGGCATTTCCTGTTTATTAGAATTACTCGTGCTTATCATGGGCATTTCATGGGCTGAGAGGAGAGCGCTACTCATGGACATACATATTGTTGATGACATGATTGCTCCTACTTCATGTACATTTGTATCTGCATGAGTGCATCTCCATTTTGTATCCAGGAGGCACTCCATTTCTAGTTTATTTCCATTTTATATTGTATTACCTTTGTATTTGCGTACCTTGCCATGTGCTTCTACCAATTGTATTCATTCTCCTTTCAGGAGACTTATCCCACATATGATGTACTTTTGAGAGCCCCTCCCAAATCTATATAAGGAGGGCCTCTCCCCACATTTGTACTTGGTTAGAAGCTTGAGGAGCCTACTCCATGCTCTTGGCAAGCTCATTTCTAATCCACGTGAGTTTACCCATTTCATGGTCTACTCATTTTGTGTCTCACACGTTCTTTGTTTTGTGAGAGTACTTTACTTTTCATTTTGCTTCCGCATGCGTACTCTCTACATGGTATCAAAGTGCTAGGTGGAGGTCTTGGTGGTGCGTTTGGCGATTGTTTTGGTGGTGGTGGTGGTGGTTCTTCATTTTGGTGGGGTGCTTTCTCCTCATTGAGAGAGTCTTTTGCCATCAATTTTTGGGACTCATTTTGCCCATTTGCCCACCCTCCCACCCCCTCTCTCTTCAATCGTACCCCTTTCTATTACTCTTTCCCACCCTCCCACCCTTGCATTTGTTCATATTTTGTGCTCATTCTATGGTTCATTATTGTAACCTTCGTGTGGAGACTATTGTTTTGTCATGTAGCATGGCAATTTGTTGAGCTAGCTGCATTCATCTCAGTTCTTTTTAAGTGTTTATAAACACTTTGTAAAATTATTGGTGCACACTCAACCTCTCTACTTCTTTTGTATCGATATAGCATGGATATACTTTGATTATCTCAGTTGTGCATTCCATGTTCGTGCCACTACTGCTGTGAGGATGCCCGCAAGGCAGATCTCTCTCTAAAGGATATGAGATAGAGATTAGTTTTTAATTCGTTTCGACTAAGATGCATATGCGACTCTGCATGATATAAAACGGAATGTCGTGCCCAAAATCTGCTTTCGGAACTTACAGACAAGGTGGCATTAAGGGGGCAACACCGTTAGAATAGAGCATCGTAAGGCCTACAACAGAGACTGGAGTCGCTTAGGATCTCTGTCTTGCTTCATGAGAAACAAAATACAAGGGCAGTGCAGTCATTGTAACTCCCTTTGACTTGATCTTCTTGTATAAAGAGTTCATCTATCGTGATAGTGTAGCCAACCCTGAAAGTAGGCATGGAAAGACAGTCTACCATATTACGTGTGACAACATTTTGCATGGTAGAAAAAGAAATAGATGTACCAAGAGCTATGGATGGAGGAGGAGAAACAGCAGGGCCTTGCGGAGGCGAAGTAGGCACCACAGGTTGATCTGAAATGTGTGCAACGCTTGATTTACTAGCAGCAACTTCCACATCTACAGCCACAATCCGTCTAGAAGGGCCAGATCTGATCACACTAGCAAGATCTACCTTTAATTCTTTAGCGAGCTTCTTGGCATATGGAGAAGCGACAATTCGTGAACCTACCTGAGCAGCAGGGTGCGTCGAAGCAATTCTAGGTGTAGAGACCGAAGGTGCTGAAGCAACCAAAGGTCTGTCTTGAAATCCTGCACGATCTCACGCACCAGCCGTTGGAATGACAGCTTACGAATGAATAGCTCAGTGCTCTTCTGATACTTGCAGATCTCTCGCAAGGCGACAGTCCCCAGCCTAAAACGGTGAGGTTTCTTTTGTTTACTCCACCCGTAGCAGGAGTCGACTTCCTTACAGCCTTCATAGCCAACTGCTTCCTAGGCGCCTTACCTCCAGTAGACTTGCGAGCAGTCTGCTTCAGTGACAGTAGCGTGGCAGTCTCTGCGTGATTTCAAAAAAAATCTCAACACCAATTATTTTCGCAGAGCAACCAATAAAATTGCATATTTTTGATAGAGTTTTTTCAAATTGCAGGTTCAATTCATTTGGGCCGCGCACCATACTCATGTCTGACATCAACAATGATGCAATTTGCACATTTACACTATTCCAAATATAGGCATTCATTTGCATTCTTTTTTTTTAGAATCCGCACTTGAAACTTGCTACGTGGATATTCTTCTATTTGGAAGGAGAGGGATCACATTTAGCAATTATTGTATTTCATTTTATAAAGGCACAAGAACAGATCACAGATCACGTGGGATACTTATTCATTAACGCTCTTTTGTTTTCAAATACTCAAGGCAATTTCAATGGGACTTATCGATTGATTACCTTGCTCAAGGTTCCATTTTTATTGAGGCTCGAAGCGATCACATTCATACTTGCTTGATATTTTGGCACCCTTTAAAAGGGTCACTTTGAAAATTCCCCAAGGTTTCAACCCTCATTTTTAGGCATATCAATCCTCATTTCAAGGATACACACTTTGTGAGAGCACTTTGTATTTTTCAAAGGGTCTACAACCCACCTGTACACACTATAAAGCCCTCATTTGTATTTCTCCATAGGGTTTAACCCTCATCATTTGGCACCTCACATTGGCACTAAGTGCCCCTTCTTGTAACTCAAACATAAGAAAGAGGTGTATGTGTGTGTGTGTCTTGGGAGGCTACCTTAAGCTCCGAAGTGTGCCTTTCTCCTCCCCCCCCCCCGCCCCCAAGAATCTTAAGTGCGGTGTCAAGTTGTTTCAAGCTTTGAAATTATTTTGAAGCGGTATCTTTAGCAAGTATCTTTGATAGTGTTTCTAAACACTTTATCCTCAAAGCTTTGTAATGACCAAAAGTGAAGGTAGCTCATCATCTATGGCTAACTTCTTACCCTCTTTCACCCCTATTTTTATGCCTAAGGATGAACGCCTCAATGGACAATCTCTAGCTAGCACTAGAATAAAAAAATGCCAATGTATAGAGAAAAGGTTCACATAAAAGCTACTCGAGGAACACATAAGTGTAGCATATATGTAGTATGTGTGCTAGGACATTTTTTAAATAAAAGAAGTCGGCCTTGGCCTACTCTCCGGACCTATATTAAGTGTGTATTGGGAGGTTGCTCATACTGGCTTTTGTAATCTATCAATACCGTATTTGAGTGATTGCCATGCATGGCATTAAATTCACTGAATAAGAACATAAAGATACACACTTTGGAGAGTTCCTTCGACATCCAATAGCCACCACCACAGCACGTGTGGTTTTTTTGTACTTTTAATAGCTGCGTAGGTGCCTCCTTAGAGGAAAGGACGATCACTCTTGAGTAGTGCTCACAATAGAGGGACACACGTGTTTACGTGCCACTCAAGAATGACCGTGCAATCCCTGAGGCTACCTGCAGCCTAGCACATGCTCTCCACTTACATACACTAAAAGTAGACAACAATTTCAGAAGTGGCACCAAAAACTCGTTGTCAAGTTATCTATATCTTCTTTGATTGTCTTATGAATATTCTTAAGGTTGTTTCTTTAAATAATAAAGGACTCTTACTCACCACGTCAGGGAGAAAGCCATTGATAAGTGGCTTAAAGATGTGTCGTCTATGATGCATGATTTTTTTCAAAGTGCAACAAAAATGTATTAAAGAGAAAATAAAATACAACCCCAATAGGGGACACCCCAGAGAGGGAGGAGAGTTACATCATGGCATCTGAATAATCTAGCAGACTATTCCTCTTGGGAGAATACATGGCTAACCATTTCTTGCTCCAACATCCAGACTTGTAGGCTTTACAAAAGGATAGCGAAGAATGATCTCCCAAAGGAGCATCATTGATAAGTTCTTTACATTCTTTAGCAATACATTGAATTCTCTTGACACATTGATACATAAGATCTCTGGGTGAGGGGGAGAAAATTTTTTCATTCCTATTTCCAAATGAACCAAATAACACGAGCTCTGATTATCTGCCATAGGCCAACATCCATTTTTTTATTCATCCCAATGAGAATCTCTCTTCTCGACAAGGGGAAGACCATTACAGCTACAATACATCTAAATCAACTTACAATATCTGGTAGTACTTGAGCAATGGACAAAAATGTGATCTAGATCCTCTTCATAGCCGCAATGAGAGCACTTCCCATTGTCAATATTGAGCATCTTTGTTTTGGCACCAGTCCATAGGCCCTAATGCAGGATCATCCACAGCAGAGCTGAGTGCTTCATAGATGAAGGAAATGCCCATAGTAGCTTGAATCTGTATCTCCATTGAGATGCAGACCAATTTAGGTTCCACTTTTTGTTCATCCTAGGGACAATGTCCATGATTGATCTATAAGACATCTTAAACTTCAAATACATATCCTCAGCAACCTAGCAAAGATTCAAAGGCCTGTAGTCAAGGAAACTAGTAAGTTTATCAGTTATCCACACCTTTTTACTCAAGATCATAGATTCACACTGACTGTGGAGCCCAAGGTTATCAACACCAGGGACAAAAGAATCATAGGAATCATCCGTGCACATGGACATCGAATTGGAGAAGTCCTACTTGCTATATTTATTACTTCTTATAGAGAGAGGGGAGGGGTTTAACCATCCACACCAGACTCCATCCTACAAGATAAACTAGTAGTCATTAGACAAAAAATGAGGCACTGCATACATTTTCTTTTATATTCATCCAAGCATTCCATTGTGAGCAAATCAGTTGGCTCCCCTTAGGAGTAAAGTGGAATGGGGAAACCACAATGTCCCAAAGATCAAAGTTGTTCCAACTTTTGTGCTCCTTGATATGAAATTTTTTCACATTCCTTTTAATTAAACAGGCCCAAAAATCACGAGCCCGTAGCTCTCAAAATCCCTTTCCCTGCCTTTGAGGAGCCCTCATCATACAAAGAAGCAAACAAGAAGCTAGAATGGATGAGTGCCATGGAGGAAGAGGTTGATGCCCTATAGGAAAGTCAAACTTGGAAATTGGTGCCTAAGAATCCATCTATGAAGATCATAGGTTGAAGGTGGTTATATAAGGTTAAGAAAAATCTGATGGATCTATAAATAGATACACAACACGTCTAATGGCCAAAGGATATGCAAGACCACAAGGAATTCATTATGAAAAAACTTTTTCATGAGTTGCAAGACCACAAAGAATTCATTATGAGAAAATGTCAAGAAATTAAAAGAGTTACGAAATAGATGTTTTTTGAATGGATAGATATCTGAGAAGGTATAAATGGCTCAACCTCTTGGTTCTTAAAACTTGTCATATATTGAGTATGTATGTAGGTTAAGATAAGATTTGTATGGTTTAAAGCAAGCCCGTACGGCATGGAATCAAAGGCTTGTCACCTATTTGTAGGATAAGGGATTCAATGTGAGCAAAGTAGATCCCTCCCTCTTCATTAAGATGAACCAATTAAAATTCATATACCTATCTCTTTATGGTCATGATATTATAGTTACAGGTAATGATGATGAAGGAAATAGGAAGGTTAAGCTTCATATGCAAGAAGAATTCAAGATAAATGATTTAGGTCTAATCACATACTTCTTGGTATCGGAAGTGGTATACACAAAATAGGGTTGGAATCTTACTCAGAGAAAGTATATCAAAGACATGCTTGTGAAATGAAAAATTGAGAACTCAAAGATTGCATATACACCTATAGAGATGAACTTGAAGTTGAGTGCTCATTGAGGAGAGAAGATAGAGGACATAAGTAGCTATCAGATTCTACTTGGTAGTTTGAACTATGTTACATTAACTAGAGTGGACATTTGCTATGGATTAAGTTTCCTAAGTCACTTCATGCATACTCCAAGGAAAGCTCACATGGAAGGAGCCAAACGAATACTCAAATACTTGAACGGAACTATCAATGAAGGTTTGTACTATCCTCACATATTTGATATAGACATCAAGCAGATCTCTAATGTAGATTGGGGAGGCTCTAAAGATGATAGGAGAAGCTCATTTGTAAATCTTGCCTTGTAGGTACAAAGCTGATATGATGGTATTCAAAGAAGCAAGCCACTATTGCACTCTCACCAACTGAGGTTGAATATAGAGGACTTGCAAATGCAACTCAAGAAGCAGTGTGGATTAAGACCATATACACCAATTTAGGCTTTAAGTCATCTATTTCTCATATTTTTGGGGATAACATGAGTTCATTGCACATTTCCATTAATCGAACCTATCATGCTAGCACTAAAAACATAAAAGTACATTATCATTATGTTAGGAAAAGATTACAAGCAAGGAGATTCTATTCTAATATGTATCAACTCATAAAAAATGTGTAGATATGATGACAAAGGCATTGGAGGGAGTCAAGTTAAACACATTCAAATCAATGATTGGATTGGAAGAGATTTTCAAGGATTGAAGGCTCAAGATTCTTAGGTTTGAGGGGGAGTTGTTGATCCAATAAAGAAAGCCTAAGAGCATTGCTTTAGCTCGTGGGATACTCTCAAATGTATCTCACATAGGTGTGGACATACGAACTTGTGTTTGTAAAGTTGCAAAGGTAAAATCTATGTACTTACCTTGGTCAATTTTAAAAGAAAAAACATGGAAGGAATCTTGTGGAAGAAGAAAATGTATTTTTACTCATTTTTAGGTAGGGTTCAAATTCAAATCAATCCAAGTGTAGGTTCACTTTTCGGTGAATGACTCATCAAGACCCGAATTCAAATTCATGTATAAATTCACCCTCTTGTAGTCGTCGGGTAGAGAGAGTTTTTATGATAGTTTTGAGCTACGGTATTGAGATTACATTGTACTCATCTCAAGCTAGTGTAGTCAGCCATATCTCCCTTTTATTATTTGTGCAATATCAATATGCATTATGATTCATTTATCTTTTGTAGTCATTATATGTGTGCTGCTACAATGCCTTGGGGTACACAATCAACTTGTGTGATTCATTTCTCTCTATGTGAGTATTCAATTACTATACTTTTACTTGGATCACTTAGATGGAATTTTTTTAAGCTTACATATGAAGTTTCATTGAAGAAACCCCAAATTCACCCTAAAGAGTTGATTTTATCACTTCTAATACTTTTGCCTCTGAGTTCAACCTCTTTTGTGTGTAGATTGTTTGGTTGTTATGCATAATTTGATTAAAATTATGCTCATATGTGTATACTATTTTTGAAGTCCCAAAATGTGAAAACTTTACTTTGATACCTATAGAAAAGATTGATCTTGTATGTGTGAACCTCGGCTGATACATCCATTCACAATATGCAAAAAATATCATGTGGATAATACATCCATAATGTTTCCAATGCATGTAGGAGAGTATGCATGCATAGATAGACATTACATGGCTATGCATCGCTAGTAGATTTTAAGATTTAGAGTTGTAGCATTTCCTTTGCATGTTTTCTTTCCCTTTGTTACAACTTTTTTATACCATTTGTGTTTATAAATATGATAACCATTCCATTTGTTTTTATAGATATGACAACCATTCCATTTTTAGTCTCCATCTTGGTTAAAGACAATCATATATACCAAAGCGAATCCCATAAACCCTAAATTGTACCTTAAATGGATGAAGAACAACTATAAGGTTGTGCTAGATATGACAACCCAACACTACAATCAAACACGCATAGTTGATAGGGTATACATAGCTATCGACTGGTCACAACTTGGATGAAGAATCCACATTGCATGTTTGCTAATAGGACAATCATGTATACCAGAATGAATCTAGGTAAACCCCCCAACTCACCCTCAAATGCTACTAGGATAGTCATATATACCAGAATGAATTGAGGTAAACCTCGAACTCACCCTCAAATAGTAGTGCAACTATAATCTTATGGTGGTCCCACAAGACTATATAGCAGATAAGCTCCAGTATGCATAGTATCGGCTCAATACTACGACATCCCTACTAACTTCATCTTGCATGCCTAAAATTATCTTGAATACATGAGGTCCTCACTAGCTTAAAGTAGTCTTCATATTTGAGTATTTTCTAGGAATCTATGACCATGTGACTAGAGTTAGAGCTCCCAAGGCTAACAATCTCTTTCATACTGTTCTCTCTTCTCTATGATCCAATTTGTTTAGTCAAGCTATTTTGATTTAATATTCTTTGGAGATCCTTAAGAAACGTCATCCAAGTGACAAAGGAGGAAATCCCTCTACAAAAATGATAAGAGATGATACTTTTGATTTTTGGGATCACATGTACAATTTTGAGAAGTTAAGCATCATGGTGAGGTTGATGCGCCTTGTAATAGGGGCAACCTTTCTTACAAAGAATGCTCAAAGATTTGCGATTAGAGAGTACGAAGAAATTGTCAATGTCACTATGAAAGTCCGAAATGTGTTGAAGGTATTCAATGTTCAACTAGATTCTATCTAGAGACGTGGCAAGGAACAAATCTCCATTTTTCCATTTGCTCCAAGAGAAATCAGTAGTTTGCAAAACATCTATAAGCTCATGGGAGGAAACACGGCTAAACTAGAAATCCTTCTCCCTACCACTAAAAATAGTCACATACGATTCACCTATTAGGAATGGATCTCCATCAAGGGAAGCATTCCTTTCTAAATTGGTTTACATTAGAGGCATAGATAATAGAAGTAATGAAGTTAGAAGGATCTTTGATAGTGAGAGTTGGTTCTTGTTGCAGTGGACCTTCTTGATAAGATGACCGATAGAGGAGGCAAAGCCAATGGCACTACCACCTTTGCCTGGAAAAAAGAATCACTTTAATACCAATCATGACTCGTAGAAATAATTATAAGATTAGAAAGGAGTTTAGAACCATCTACTCTGATTTCTTGTAGGAAAACAAAATCAGGTATCATAGACAACACATCTTTAAGCCACTTATCAAAGAAGAAAATCAAAGAAGATTAGTGAAACAAGCTTAAATATATTCATAAGACAATCAAAGAAGATATAGATAACCTGAGAAAAAATATGTGTTTGCCATGGAGTTCACCATTGACCTGGAGAGAGGACTATCATATGGGCATTTCCTATTTATCAGAATTACTCGTGCTTATCATGGGCTGAGAGGAGAGCGCTACTCATGGATATACTAAAAAAAACACTCACATGATTTGGGTGCAAACGTTCCATTCCATTTAAGTTAGGAGAAACGTGGCATCCCATTCCATTTAAACGTGTTGTAGGCTACAAGTTACAATACAATTACTTCCAAATTAGTGCAAATTTCAACTCAAAGGAGGATTAGGAACCTTATTGTATCGAAATCGGTGCAACATACTAATGATTCAAGAAACGTATTTTGAGCAAACTGAAACGGAAAGCATTGTGGATATTCAAGAAACGTATTTTGAGCTTGCCTTGTGCATAAGCACATATGTAATCCTCAATTTCCTAGTTAAGACGTTCTATTCTCCATTCTTTTCGAGGATAATACTATAATAAGAAGAGAAATGAATTTGTGTCCCCAAAAGCATACTGCCACATATTGCGAAGAAGAGCGATCTCTGTCTCATACAATCACTAACGGCAACCCATGGTATTTGAATACATCCTGAAAAAGAGTTTGGCTACTTGTAATGATGTCAAGATTGGCTTGGTAGGAATAAAGGCAGCCTGCTTGGAAAAGAAGTTGACCACCACAAAAATGATAGTGAATCCATGTGATCTTCTTGCATCTTGGGCCACACAAATCGTAGAGCCAAATGATCATAGGATTTGTGTTGCCCATGCTGGGGTTCCTACTTGCAACCATGTACTTTGAAGAGAAGATTTTGTTCAATGTACTTTCATGTCTTCTTGCAACTTGGACGACATGAATGGTAGAGCCAATCATAGAAACAATTAATGAAGGCTAGCTATCTTTCATTCGAAAGCTCTAGAGTTATTCCGTCCTCATGGAAGAACCAATCTATTATTGCTTTTCATTTAGAGAAGCTAAATAGAGATGATTGGCTAATTCTACTCAAGGTGCAATGTGGATCAAGTCACTATACACTAACTTATCAGTAAATTCATCCATTCCTCATTTAGTTATTGATAAGATCTCTTTGTATCTTGTAGCAAAACCTTTTTATCATGCTACAACAAAACACATTAGGTTCCACTATCACTATGTTAGGGAGATGATTACAAGTAAGGAGATTGAACTTTCATACATTTCAGCTCAACAAAAATGTGTAGTCATGATGAATGAAGCTTTAGATGGAGTGATGCTTAACAAATTCAAATCAATGATTGGATTTTAGGAGATTACAAAGGATTCAATACTCAAGCATCTTAGGTCTGAGGGGGGATCGTTGGTGAATACGGCAAGGCTAAGTTCTTGGCCATAATTTTTGGACTTCATTGAATTATGAGAAAATAATATGTACACATATGCATTCCCAATCCACTTGTAACATTATAAGTCACTTCATTGTTATCAATTGTAAAAGGATCTTTTGAGGATTAAAACTCCTAATTTGAATTTTTTATAAGGAGAGATAAGAGTCACAACTCACATTTGAATTCCAAATCCGAATGTACACTTCAAGTGAGAAGAATGTCTAGTTGGAATCTATCAATAATGGTCTTCTAAAATCAAGGTGGAAAGAGTGTACATATACTTCAATGGTTTAGGTGAATGAAATGGAGAGTTTCCACTCTCGTCTTGAGTGATGACTGTATGCGTCATTTAGTCCTTGGAGTCCTCCAACACCTCCATGCATTGTACTTTACATCTCAATACATATACATGAATGTTTTTATCAACATCTCCATGTACTATTTGTTGTTGTTGTGGATAGCTCAAGTGTATTCACTTCTCATAGCTATGGAAGTGAAGATAAACTGTCATCCACTTATCAACTTATTGGGGATCATGAAGGTAAATCGTTTATGTGTTTCTACAAAAAAGTTATTCATTGGAGCTTTGTGTGCAGAGATATGAGTATACCTATATGACTATTTATATGTATAATCTACTTTGTGAAACATCGAGATCAAACGTGTATCTGTACCTCACTCTATAGTAACCCTAAGTTCATCAAAGAACTTGTTTTACCTCACTTACCTTCCTTGAATCTGTGCACAATGACTTTGCTTAGTCAATAAATGTGGTTGAATCTGAATGTGAGTTAAGGTCACATTATGAATGTAACTTAATGTCTCCATTGCATAAGACCCATTACCACAACAAACATCTCTTGTTGATGAGCTTTCCACTTTCTTTGTTGTTCAAAAAACATTTTTGATAGGTATGCCACATGCCCTCCTTCTTGCATGAGTACTCCCTCGATTCAATGAATGTTTATTGACTAGCACATCGTCTAAATAGTTGATATGAAACTCATCCATTGTGTCTTGAAAGTCGATATCCATCGCCATTGAAAATGTAGCCACTCTATTTGTGAGCCCCAAAGGTACAACCCTCCATTCATAAGATCCATATCTTGTTCTAAAAGCAGTCTTGTAAACATCTTCAGGAGCAAGGCCAATCTGATGCTACCCTAAATGTAGATCAATCTTCATGAAGTACCTAGCTCTAGCCAAGCGATCTAATAGATTCTTGTTTTAGAGGTGATGAGGACTTGTTCTTCTTTTTTTGGTCGTTCAAAGCCCAGTAGTCCACACATAACCTTGAAAAACAAAATAGGTGCTCCATATGGTGATTCCTTTGTGCAAATATATCCCATATTTGATAACTCTCGCATCTTCTTTTTTAGTTCTTGGCTTGGAACCAATTCAGACTTTGGTCCAGCTCTCTGAAAGGAAGCGATCCAAAAGCTAAGTGTGTTCTCCAATTCAAATTTTGGTCATGTATTCTTAAAGTGATAGAGGAATACTTTTCTCCATGCATAACAAGGCTTATTCCCCACTTTTAAGATATCTTTTTACTTGCTTGGCAGACACTCATCCCTTTTTTTGGTTGATCATTCTCTCTCGGTGTGTATAAACTTTGCACATGATGTAGTAGGTATTTCTTCTTCCATTCCTGAGGTCCTCATAACATCGAGACTATTTTGTACTAAAGCTCATTTTTCCATGCTGAAAATTACTCTAATCCATGCATGTACTGTGTACAATAACATGCGAGAAATCTATTCTACTTGCATTTAATGCATTGGTATCCAATCCTTTCTTTTTTCACTATATAATCTATCCATTATGTAAGAAATTGAATAGATTTCAAAAGAACAAAAAAAAACCACCAAATGGATATTTAGGTAGAGAGTTATGACCATCCAAGTGTAGAGTATGTAAACTAGCTTACCAAAATAGTGTGTAGAGAGACATAAGGTTGCCTCTCTTAGAACTAGAAACATATGAAATTGAATTTGGAAATGCCACTTCGTACACCTCAAATAGACCCTTTGTACCTGCACAAAGAGAGCAAAATCATTATTTCTGAACATTGGAGCAAGGAGAAAATAATTTTTTAAGAGAATGCATTTTAACTTTATTGAAGTAAATTTCCACCATTCTCCAAGTATCTTTGCAGAGATAATGATCTGCCATTTTCTAAACTTGAAGAAACTCATTTTCAAGTTCATCATGAAACTTAGTGTGCTCATATTGCACTCCAAGAGCTTTCTAGAGAACCAAAAAATACACCAAATGGATATCTAGGGAGAGTGTTGTGACCATCCAAGTATAGCGTATGTAAACTAAGTTACCAAAATAATGTGCAAAGACATAGGGTTATGTTTCTTAGACCTGGAATAATATAGAATTGAAATTGGAAATGCCTTTTTTTACACTTCAACTAGATCCTCGTACCTAAACAAAGAGAGTAAAATCATTAGAGTTCAACACTGGAGCAAGGAGAAAAGATTCTTTTAAGAAAATGGATTTTAACTTTACTCAATCAAATTTCCACCATTCTCCATGTATCATTGTATAGATAGTGGTTAAACATTTTCAGAACGAGAACCAAGTAATTATGAATTTGATATTGAAAATTCGTGGCATGATAGTGCACTCCAAGAGATTTCCAAAGACAAAGCCTTGCATACCAAAACATGTGTGCCATTTGTTAGTGGCCTTTGAGAGTTATCTCTAATATGCAAAAACCTCTTTATTTGTTGGAACTTTGTCATGCCCATTTTACTACCATAATTTGGAAATGGCATCATTCCACATACATAATCTCTGCAATAGCACTTTTTGATGGAAATATAATGCATAGACATGGAAATAGATACACCCAAGAATTGTAGGAATGAATGTCTATCTATAGCATTCCATCTTTGACTACTCTCATAATCAGACAATACTTTTTCTTGTGTTTCTATTGGATATCGATTAGTCTTAGAAATGATCATATCAAGCAAATAAAGTGGAAATAATGCTAAAAGAAGTTGAATTTCTATGAACTCACATGGATTTGTCCCATGTTTGGACCTTGATATCAATAAAACTAGGTGATGCATGTAATGTTCCTTCTCGTTCAACATCAAAAGCATCTCTAGATCTCCATTGTGGCATAGGTGTGCTAGAGGAAGCCATGTGATCATCAGAATCTGAGAGAACTCCACCTTCAGCCTCAAGCAAGTCGTCTTCAACCACATCTCCTTCTCCCATAGAAGCATGCTCATCATCTGATACATTAGCACTTGCCATAGAAGAAGATTCTTCATTTTGTCTAGAAACCTTCTTCACATGAGTATCAACATGTACCTTATTTTGCAATGCCTATCGCATAATCCTTGGTCTTCCTCTTTGTACATGTTATCTATTATGAGGTCTCCCTCACTTAGGAAACATTGAATCATAATTTGCCCCATTATCATGTGCAACATTGCATTGCATAGGTACATCTATTTCGTCATGATGATCATTTGCATAAATTGAATCAACATTGATGTTGTTTTCATGAATGAAAGAAATACCTTCGGCAATGGCATGATTTTCATTTTGACCAAGTGCTTTGTCATTAGCATTTGAAGGAGACGATTTAGCATTATTCGTCTGTCTCTTATGAGATGCGAGAAAGGATGCAAGAGGGAAATCTTCATCATCCAAGTCCATGGTATCCTCATTTTCAGCATTGCATTTAGAAATGTAGATATCATCAATATTTTGTGCATCATGTGATCCACCAATTGGATCAAGCGCACAAGGAACGTTTCTTTTGGAATTACTCCCATCTTCGTTGCAAAGGAAATGACGAATTGTCTTCCATGGAAGCCAATAAATGCTTGAATCTCCTTGAAAGGAGCACTTAAAAGCATTCTTCTTATTATAGTATGAAATTATCCTCCCTACACACATATCACAATCCTAAGTGAGTGGGAAGAATGACTTTGCCCATTCCTCTCCAAATGCAAGAGTAGGTACATGTATCTTCCTTTCTTACGTTGTCGCCATTGCTTTGCCTTTGCTAGAGCAGGAACTTGAGTGCAAAGACGAGACACAAGGCTATTGGGTGCTCCCATATCAGAGGCTTAGGACCTCGAAAGAGAGAGAGAGAGAGAGAGAGAGAGAGAGAGAGATGGCTGGCAGAATACCTACAAAGTAGCTACATCAGCTTATTTTCACATTTTCGACTGTATTTCAGCCACGTACAACATGTGTTAGTGAGATTATTTAGTGTACAACCCAATAACATCCTTTGGCTACTCATACATTGTTGAGCCCATAAAAGTCATATTGGTCAAAGTCAATCATAGTCAAAGTCAACTATAGTCAAAGTCAAACCGATCAAAGTCAACATGTTCAAGGTCAAATTCAACATGGGTGAAGTCAAAGTGTTCAAAGTTGGAGGGTCAAGGTGCACAACTAGTGCACAATTAATTGTTCACAAAGGGTAAAATTGCAGAAAGTTGGTTGCAATTTGCAGAGGTATTTCTGTAATTTCTCTAAGGTTCAAAGTGTTTTTAAAGTGTCTTGGAAGGTTTAGGTGAGCCCTCCCTTATGTGTACACGTGAAGAATTAAAAGGCAAAATGTGAAGGTATGTGAAGCCGCAGCGTACGTAGAAGTGAAAGTATGGCCCTCCAATTAAAATTTTTGTTTCTATCTAAAGTCACTACAGGACAAAATAGATTTGTTGGCTGCCCACTTGTGGAGACAATCTTTGGACATCAAAGTGAGCACCAAGATACTCTTGCAGTTATGAGCGTAGGTGAATCGATACTCAAATCAAGGCAAGGACTATTCTTGGAGGACTAAGCAAGGTGAGCATAGTCTAAGCTATGCAAGAGAGAGAAGTGCAAGAGACACACAGTGTGTGCAATGCAAAGAAGTGAAGTGCAAGGTGTGCATGAAGTGTGAGTAAGGAAGTGTGCAGAGAAGTGCTAAGCTAGTCCCCCAAGGATCCCAAGGTCCCATTGAAGTGTGTGCGTGCCGATAGAAGGTGTCCATCCCTCCCCTTTATTGGAAGCTTGGTGCAAGGTGTGCACAAGTGCAGGCTTGGAGAAGGTGGAGGTCTCGTGCAGAGGAGGCGGACAGCAACAAGACCCTTGGGTATTTGGTATTTTGTAATTGAGCACTCTGTGGGATTTTGCATAGAAGCATTGGATTGTATTGTGCATCACCATTGTATTTGTCTTCTTATAATCAATCCATAGAGGCTTCCACTGTGTATCTTTCTTCTTGTATTTCCCTTTTCTCCTACAAACACTCAAATTCCTTCTTGTCCAAGAATCCCCAACAAAATTTGGCACTCCCGATGGGACTCCAAGGAGATTTGAGCATAGGAGAAGCCAAGTGCAAAGTGTAGAAGAGTTCAAGTGCCGACAGTGCTACAGTAATACTTCATTGGGTTAAGAGGTAAATTTTGCCTAAGAGGACTATGAACAGCTCATGACTGCAACCCAGTCTCAAACATTGAGGGTCACCTACAAAGCTACAAGAAGGAAGGTTCTTAGAAGATCCTCTAGTCCACTTTCGTCAACCTCATCAGTAAAGAGCATGGCAGGTCAGGTAGACTTGGAAACCCTACTATCAAGATTAAATATAAAATTTCCTTCTTTCAAATGCTTAGCTCAAGAAGATCCGGACGAGCACATTAGGAGGTGTTTAGCACTATGCAAAACATTAGGCTTGATGGAAAGAGAGGATGCCTTTTTGATACTCTTCCCTACCACATTAGAAGAATTAGCAGATAAATGGTTCAGCCAATTTGCTGAAAACCATTTTACCACCTGGCACTTAATGAAAGATGCATTCAAAAATCAATTCCAGCATGGAAATACTACGGAGATCATCATAGAGGAATTAAAAAAATATAGACTGGGTTCAGGTGAAAAGTTTCTAGAGTTTGTAACTAGGGCCAAGGCACTAATGGCTAAGTTGCCAGATCCTCCACATTATCTTTTTGTTAAGAAATGGTTAGCAAGAATCAAGGATTAATGGATTGAACAAAGAAAAAGAGACATCTGAAGACAAAGCCACCACATGTACAGATACAAGGCAAAAAGAAAATTTCATAGGTACCAGTGATGCCATTGGACATGCATTCAACAGGGCTCATGAGGAGTTTGATAAGTCAATTGGAGCCCATGCTCTTAAGGAATCAGAAGCTTCTAGACTAATCAAGTCCATGAAAAAGAAGGTTAGTATTTTTTATTTAATAAAGATGGATGGGAAATTCAGGTTAGAACTCTTGCAGATAATTGATGAGGTGTCCACAACAAGTTTAGTGGCGAAGGCTACTATTATGCATAAAGATAAACTTGTAGGCAAAGCACCTCTCACAGATTATAAGAGCGCTCCGCTAACAATACCTATCAAAGGTCATGAGTTTCAAGGAGTTATTGTGGATGGTGGTTCTGGCATTAACTTGATGCCTAAACAGACCATGAAAAAGATTGGACTATACCCTTCAAGACCTACCAACTTCACTATAACGCTGGCATACCAAAGCATAGTAAAGCCTATGGGAGTGGTCCCTAGAGTCCCAATCAAGATACAAGGTACCATCTTTAACTTGGATTTCGTTGTTTTAGGGCTACCATAGGTAGAAGGAAGTTTCCCCCTGTTAATTGGGAGACCTTGGTTAAGGCATGTGTTGAAGCCCAAGGTCAAGGACAAAGCATGGAAGTGCATCAAGGAAGCAGACACGCAAGAAGAAGGAGCAATTAGGGAGCTCCAAGAAGCACCTGTCAAATTTTCAGAAGAAATCCCTATAAAAATAATGATTTTTATCACTAAAAACCATTGTAAATACCATTTTCCATTTTTGTAACTCCATTTTGTTCAAGCCGAGGAGTCCTCAAGCTTGAGGAGTATTAGAACTACCATCCTACCAATTTTCATAATTTGTAGACTCCGTTTGAGCCCCCAAATAAGCCAGGGAACCTATTTTTTAACTAGGCCGGACACTAGGTCTGGACAAGGCCAAAACCACTCAGAAAACTATAAAAAGGGCTGGAGAGCTCATTTTTGAGGTTAGCATGTTGTAGATTTCAGCTTTGTAAGAGATTTCTATTGTAATCGAAGCTTTCTATTGTTCCACTCTTTGCTCTTGCTTTGTGCATGTGTGTGTGTATGTGTGTGCATGCTTGTGTGCTTTCACGCACTTGTGCCATCACTTGCTCGCGGTCTTCATACCGGTCCTCATGTCTCCACGGATTGACATTTATGAGGTGTATCTCCTCACGTTGGTACTCACCATTGTGCTAGAGTGACACCAAAATTTGGCGCCGTTGCCGGGGAGAGAGCTTGGAGGATGAGCGTGTGACGGTAAGACGTAGAGTAGCAACGTTGGAAGGTAAAGAAATCACCATTCTCAGTTCAGTTTTTAAGTTTCTCTTCTCCTTCATCTTCATCACCATCACCATCTCCACCCACCTTCATGTTCTCAGTTTTTTCCATTTTTTAGAGTACATTCACCTCGTTTTTCATGAGTGGCTGTGAACAAGAAGCTTAGAGGGGGGTGCAGAACTGAATCGCTGAAGAAAAACTCTTGAAACACTCTCAAAACACAAGGAATCCGAGTGGCCATTTCCGTGAAGTGGCACCACCTACGTCAAGTATCATGAGTGCAATATCGCGGGTTTGAAGGGAGATTTGGCATCTACAGACACATAGGAGTGACAGGGAGGACACAAGTACTCATATTTGCAAAAATTTTTTAATTTGGACTCCAAAAAATCCAAGTATCGTGTTCTCCCGCGGTTGAAGTATCACGATACCTAGAGATTGTGAAACTCCTGTGGTCGAGTATCGCGATACTTGTAGTGGTCACATATGGAGTATCGTGTATCGCTAAGAAACATTCACGATACTAGACAGATATCGTGTATCCTGTATCGTGGAGTTAACTTTTGCAATACCTGGTAGATATCGATTATCGTCAAAACATTTCTCACGATATTGGTCACGTATTGAGTATCGTAGAGACCTGAAAATGATACTTGAGGAATATCGAATATCGTGGGAATTCTAAGTATCATGTATCGTGATTTTTTTCACGATACCCACCCAATATCGTGTATCGTGACCTGCAGTATCAAGTATCGTTAGTCTAACTCTCACCTGATATCGAGTATCATGTATCGTGGGATTTCTCTTGGCGATACCTGTGCAATATCGAATATCGTGAGGGTCCTTCCGTGATACTTGCTGGATATCGAGTATCGTGATCCGTCTAGTTGGTCAAGTATTGTGTATCATGTGGCCTAAGTATCGAGTATCGTGGACTTACTTCTGTGTCAAGTTTCGTGTATTGTTTAGTTGAGATATCGTGGATCCTGGCAAGGAAAGTATCCAGTATCGCCTACTTCAAGTATCGCGATACTTGCTAAGTATCGTGTATCGCCTGTTCTGAAGTAATCCCAGAGAGGTCCTCTTTCCTTGTTTTAAACGCCAGAACCCTGAACTGGCATAACTTTCTCATACGAAATTCTTTTGTTGTGATTTTGGGTTTGTTGGAAAGCTCGTGGGGAGTACTACCAGGATTATTAGATATAGTATTTTGAAGTTAACCCTCAGGTGGACTAGGAAACCAAGGAGTTCTAAAGGATTTTGAGCAATACAAGGGGAAATTTTGGACTTGTAGACAAAGCTTATGAACCTAAGATCTGGCAGACACTTAGGCAAGGATAGGCAAAGCATTAGATCATCTGAGGCTAGTGTCAACCACACAGCTAATTCTTGGGCACAACAACTAAGTGGATATCCCTACGTTCTAAGTTCTGACACAAGTGACTCAGAAATGTCCTTCAGCATGGAAAGACCCACGCGTAGCTTGGGTACTTCCTATTTACAGACACCAGAAGGTCCCTATAAGACACAATTGGAATATGTGAGGACCAACCAATTAGGTGCTCGTATCTATGAGGATGGTCTAAGGCGATCAGTGGTACAACTCAAAAATCTTGACCAACCCTTTGGACTTGAACACCCAGTGGTCAAGTTCGAAGAGGGTGCATACATTGATAAGGAAGGAACCATGTATGTGGTTACCAGCCTACCAGATAGGACAGATGAGTTGGGAAATATCATTCCTAAGAATGAGCTAGGAGATCTAGAGCAACGAGACCTAGGACGAGAACCCAAGACCCCTAGAGGTAAGTCAGTCTTGACTAGAGTGATCACTCCAGAATGGATCACTCCAGAATGGATAGAGCTATTCTTGAATAGAGAAACGGAGGAAGCCTTTTGGAGATTCAAGCCAGATCAACCGAGCCCAATAGTCACCATCTATGCATTCAAGGATCCAGAGACACCAAGGAAAGTTCTCTATCTAGATCACACATCTTAGAAAATGTTCTTGGTGACAGAGCAAGATAGGCATGCATACACTTGGCAGGGTGAAACAATTTTCCCTCCATCAAGATCTAATGTTTCCCAAGGCCTCCAAGGAGCAGGATCATCCAAGGCTCATGAAACCCAGAGGGAAAGAACCAGAGAGAGACCTGAGGTAAGCTTTGCACACACAGTGGGTAGAGACCGATCAAGAATTGAAAATGACAGACCTGAAAGAGGGAGACATCACGTACATCAGCTTCAAAGAGACGAACATGATTTCCCATTGCCTAGACCACGAGAGCACTCAAGAACCCTTAGACCCTCTCAAGTGATTAAGACAATGAAGAACTATTTTGATGGGTCAGGAGATCCTTATGATCATGTGGCCGAGTTCAAACAAGTGTTAAGAGCTGAACAGGTCGAGGACTTGTTCACCCAGTTCGAGGAATTTGGTTTGACTCTTAAGGGCATTGCCTTAGCTTGGTTTCAGCCCCTAAATAGTCACAACTATCGAGACATAGGCCAACTACTAGAAGAATTCATTGTAGAGTTTTCCAAGAGTGGTATCAGGCATAACACATCATCCTTGATCCACAGCTTTAAGAAGACACCCCAAGAAACAGTGCGACTGGCAGGAAGAAGGTTTAGATGGTACTTGGAAAGATGCCCTGTACCGGAATTGCCCACACCAGCCAAACAAGTGGCCTTGTTTTAAGATGGCTTATTGAGCATAAAATTGACATCATATGTGTACTTGAAAGAGCCTAGATCCATAGAAGAGTGTGTTCAGATGTGCATTGACATAGAAGACAACTTGGGTGAGGAGTTAGGACTATCCAAACTCTATAAATATTCTGGCAGCTCTACTAGTCATACCTCTAGAGCCTCCAATGAGATAGATGAGATAGCGGAGCAGGTTTCCAAGAGGCTAGGAGTTCAAAATAGACAAATTCCAAGGGTCACCTCATTGAAACGATGTTACAACTATGGAGGAGACCACATGGCTAATGTTTGCCCAATGATTGCTCAGCCCCAAGGAAACCTCAATGCTCTATATTGCACTATTGAGAGAAAATACACGAACCATACGGCTCAAGATTGTCCCTATAACAGGCAGGCTATTAGACAAAATTATCAGCAATCTTACCAACAGGGTAGGTATCAGAACCAGTACCAACAGCCATATTATAGGCCACAACAACAATATCAACCTCAATACCAGCAGCAATATCAAGCACCAAACAGGCCACAGCCAGTCCTGGGAAACCAACCACCAAATCCTACCAATGTGATCCCAGTTAAGTATACAATGGCGCAGGAGAACCCTAATAGAGCATTGGTGCCACTAACCCCATTGGTCTCAGAAAATGACTCTCACGCTCATAGTTAAGACTACTCCCATGAAGGTAGCCCACATGCTTATTATACAGAATCACTTGAGCATAGTGAGACCTATTCTTATCAATATGAGGCATCACCTATGGAACAAAATTGGGAGCCAGAATACTCGAGTGTCATGTATATGAATCCTAACCCCTAACCCCAATTGAGACAAGTAAGACCACAAGCCCCTAGAGGACCATGCTTTAGATGTTAAGGCGACCATTTCATTCGTGAATGTCCCCACTCATTGACTCGGGGACAAGGACATAACATCACAATACAAGGCTTTTGTCCTGAGTGCGGCAAGGAACATCTTCCTAGAGAGTGTCCCAGGAATCCCTCTAGTGCGCCCAAGGTTAGACCCATCAATGTGGTAGGCTTAGTGGCAGATTCAAGTTCAAGTAGCAGTAACGTGGCTCTTGTACAGGCAGTTACTAGGGCACAATCATTAAAACAGGATAAACCGACTAAGCAACCAGAGCCAAGTGACTTAGGAGAGTCTAGTAAGAGGCAACTAAGAGCATGGAAGGATACCAGAGATAAGGCTAATCGAAAGTGGAACAAAAAGATATCCGAACTAGAAGAAAGCCTAAGGGATACCAAAACAAAAATACAAGACATTGCATCTCAAAGCCCCTCTCATGCCGAACCTCCATCCACACCACCTCATTCCACCCCACCGCCCACTCTAAATAGACTGCAATCAGGGTCTGGTCTTGCATATCCAACCCCAAAAGGCTTGGACATGATGTTCAAGGCCTATCAGGCTCGTCTTCAAGAAGGGCCAACAGTTGCAAACCTGGACAAGAGTTAGCCGAGAGCAAACTTAGAGATTGAACGAACAAAAATGTGCATGAAAATGGTAGAAGTGGCTCAAGCTATGCTTGAGACTAGTCAAAAGTTCAATTAGACAAACTCTCTAAAGCCATATTTGCATTTCCAAGCCTTACTAGAAAGATTAGAGCAGTTGGTAAACAAGCCGAAGGTTTTTTTACCTCCACAGGCTCAACCAGTTGTTGAAACAGAAAGCTTACCACCAAGAAAAGCTTGCGTTCCTGATTCCATAGATGATGGAACACCTCTTTCAATGCAACAGTACTCTCAAGAGTCCTTGCGGGAAATACAAGAAGAGAAATGGGCCAAGGAGAAGGGTAATCCCCCTCCTATTCTTGAGATTGATGATCTTCATGATCAATTTCCCCAAGACATTCCGTCTATCTATGGAGATCCAACATAGCAACAAGAGGATGAGAGATTAGATTTTGAATCTAATTCTTTACAAGAGTTTCCACAATTCACAGGCCCATGGGAATCTGAATCTCTTCATATCAGAGCTCCCACAATATTGGTAAGGAATGAAGACTCAGTCGTCCCAAGAAACACTGACGTCGTGAAGAACACTAAGGTTCAGTGTCATCTCACTGTGGAGGAGCTGCTCAAAGCAAAACCTGAGCTATGGAATCATGTGAAGGATCAAGTTCCAGAACTTGATTCCAATTTTCCAAAAGCAGGCTCTAAGCAAAAAGTGCCAGAGATACCTCTTGATAAAATAGGAGACATAAGCGAAGGTGAAGAAGGTAATACTTATCTTCCAATCACCTATCAAGGTTACACAACCAAAGCAATTGTAGATTCAGGTGTTGGTGTTGCTATTGCGACCAGCTCCTTGTGGAAGCGATGGGGCAAACCCACATTAAGACCAACTAGAATGAAGCTTCAAATGGAAAATGGTCATTTTGAAAGTCCTCTAGGATTGCTCGAAGGAATAACTCTAACCACTTGTGGTGTAGAGTTTGAACACACATTTGCTATATGTGACTTTGAGAAAAATAATGTCTACGAGATGATCCTAGGAAGACCCTTCCTATGACAATTGCAAATAGTACAGGATTGGGGAACCAACTCCTTGTACTTACAACACTTAGGGGTCACCACCAAGGTCAACTTGAAGGATTACACCTTCAGAGATGTACCACCCCTACAGTGGAATCCTATCCACAAAGAGAAAGAAGATTCTATCTCCGTGCATTCAGGAAGTTTTTCTGATCCATCCTGGCTACATGAAGATACTCACTTGTGGATGTGCAAGGTGGCAGAGGAAGAGGAAAAGCGCTTAAAAGCAAGAGAAGAAGGAACTCCCCCAGGAGATAGACCAATCAAAGACCCAGCCTATACACCGATGATATTTCCAGATGAGGAATTTGAGCCTCATGGCTGGGCTGAAATCTTAGCTACCATGGACATCGCAGTCAATGAAGAACAATGGACACC
Organism: Ceratopteris richardii; assembly: GCA_020310875.1. Lineage (NCBI taxonomy): Eukaryota > Viridiplantae > Streptophyta > Polypodiopsida > Polypodiales > Pteridaceae > Ceratopteris > Ceratopteris richardii. The sequence continues at coordinate 145,587,895 of CM035409.1, read as the reverse complement.
TCAATGTGATGAGGAGGGTTACGATATTTCAGTGTTGATGTGTCAGCCCTTATTGGAAGAGTGTGATCCTAGTGAGGTCACAAAAGAAGAAGAGAATGACGAAGATCGAGAATCCATTGTGATGGATACTTACTTTGACTCAGAGGAGCACTATTTAGAAGACATAGGAGTGTTAACCCAAAAAGAAGAAGAACCTCTCATAAGTATTAAAACTGTGAATTCAAAGGACGGAAGTGAGGGTAGTCAAAAGAAAAAGAAAAGAAAAGCAGTGAAACAAGAAGCAGAGGAATCATTGTTTGAAGTACTAGAAAATTTCAAGAAATATGAAGTGGAAGACCGAAAAATTTTGGTACGAATGCCTAAAAGAGAGGCCACCATAGGAGAAGCATATGACAATAAAGAGAAGACCAAAAGAATTTTTGTGACCATTGAAGGAAACAAAGAGTGATGTATGTACATAGGAGACGACCTAAGTGCAAGAGAAGAAGCAGAGCTTGTAGCTCTATTAAGGGAATATAGGGACGTGTTTGCATGGCACTATAGAGACTTGAAGAGAGTGGATCCAAAAATTTGCTCTCATACTATCCCCATGACGGCTGATGCCAAGCCCACCAAACAAAAGCCCTACACATATAATGACAATTATGCAGCTAAAATAAAAGAGGAAATTGACAGGTTGATTGAAGCTGGATTTATCTATGAAATTGAGCATACTGAATGGGTGTCCCCCATCGTAGTGGTGCCTAAAAAGAATGGAAAATTGTGAGTGTGTATTAACCTTAAGAAAGTTAATGCTGCTATGATCAGAGATAGTTATCCGCTTCCAATCACCAAACATTTATTGGAGTGTGTTGCAGGCAAGGAAGTTTATAGCTTCCTTGATGGATTTTCAAGCTACAACCAAGTAGCCATTGCCCCCGAAGATCAACACAAAATGGCTTTTGCCACAGAATGGGGAATCTTTGCATTTCGTGTGATGCCATTTGGTCTCACTATAGCACCTCCAACATTCCAAAGGATCATGTGTCATGTCTTCAAAGAGTTCTTGCAGAAGAGCTTAGAAGTATATGTGGATGATTTATGTGCACATTCCCAACAAAGAAGATACCACATTCCTGAGCTCAGGTAAATTTTCAACAAGTGTAGAGAATATCGAGTTTGTCTGAACCTAGAGAAGTGTGTGTCCATGGTACAACAAGGTAAAATCTTAGATCACATTGTTTCTAAAAATGGGATATCAACAGATGAAGACAAGGTAAGAGCCATAACAGAGTTGCCAAGACCAAGGAATGTTAAAGAGGTACAAGCCTTTATGGGCCATTGTGGATATTACCGTAGGTTTATCCACATGTATGCCATTATTGCTAAACCTCTTTATGGATTGTTGACAAATTTTGAGTGGAATGATGAATGTGAAAAATCCTTCAATGAGCTAAAAAGATGTTTGTGCTCAGCACCAATACTGACCACCCTTGATTGGAGTAAACCATTCCATGTCCATGTGGATGCATCCAATCATGCCATAGGATGTGTGCTAGCACAACCCACAGGTGAAGGAAACCTAGATTTGCTGATAGCAAATGCTAGCAGGCAATTGAATGCGGCTGAACGAAATTATACCACAACGGAAAGAGAAGGCTTAGGCATGGTATATGCCGTAAAGAAGTTTAGACACTATCTCTTGGCCAACAAGTTCAAGTTTTTTTACTGATCATCAAGCTTTATTATATTTGGTTAATAAACCTTGCAATACATGACGCTTAGTAAGATGGTTCCTCTTACTAATGGAATACGATTTTGAAGTGGTTGTTAGGAAAGGTAGGACCCACCTTATGGCAATAAATCTTTCTCGCATCACTTCAGGAGAGCCACCGCAAGGAGTGTCTGATGAACTACCTCACGCTTGTTTGTAAAATTTAGAAGTTGTTCCTAAATGGGCAAATAAGTTAGTACCAGTCCTGACCTTATGACTTGCAAACAAGAATGTGAAAACAAACAAACAAGAAATGGTAAGATCACAAAAATATCAAATATTGGCACGAAGCATGTACAAACAAGAGACAAATGGTGTATTAGCTTGTTGTGTCGAGGACGATGAACATACTAGTTGGTTGCAACAAGCCCATGAACGATTGCTAAGAAATCACTATTCTAAACAACGAACATTGCAGAATCCACAACGTTTAGGAATGTATTGGCCTAGCATGGACAAAGAAGTTCATAAGTGGATCAAGAATTGTCCTGTATGCTAGGCAAGACCCCCGGTGGCGCATGCCACACTTTATCACGTGTCCCTAATTCTCGACTGGAGTGCTCCATTGGTAGAATTCATGAGATCGGGAACACTACCAAACAACCAATGGACAAGCCGAGAGCACGAATAAGATCCTATGTAATGTATTGACAAAACTCGTAAATAATAAACGCTCTGATTGGGACAAACAACTTCATCATGTTGTTTCGGCATACGGAGTTGCCTACAAAACAGTACTCAATGCCACCCCATTTCAGATGGTCTTTGGACAGAATCTTGTGCTACCATTGGACTTCCTAATCCCAGCCTTGAAAGTAGCACAAGAGCACGAGTGGAATGGACACGAGTTGTCCTCTAGGATCTTTGATCTAGAACGCTTAGGTGAGACGCGGCTACGAGTAGCAACAGGCATCCATGTTGCAAAGAAAAGACAAAAGGCATACTTTGATGCCCATGTGAAGGACAAAGGATTGAAAGAAGGAGATCTCATGCTGGTTTATATGCTAAAGCAACATGCCCGCAAATTGGAGAAATGAGGATATGGAGCCATGATCATTAATAGAATCTCCACTAGTGGTGCAGTTCAATTGGCCACGTTAGAAGGTGATATCTTGCCGAACCATATAAGTGGTTGTCGAGTAAAGTTATATCAAGAACCTCTTACAGAGGAAATGCTAATGAGACTCAACACTGTTAAGAAGCGAAAAGAAGAGGAGTTAAGGGTTAGAGAAGAAGCACAAGCAGAGGCTAGAGAGCGCATCAAAAGAAATGAGTTACGGCGACTAGGCCAAGATGTCAACACAAAAGCTCCAAAATATCACATGGACATGTGCCAAAAATCAGACCTAACTACTTCTCGAATAATTGACCGACGTTCCTTTGTGACCATAGAGGTAGGGCAAGGAAAGAGTGTAAGGACTGTGAGACCATTGGTTGACTCAGGTGCAGCAACTAGTGCAGTTAGACTTTCATACTGCCAATACCTGCAAGTGGACATCAAGCCCATAGAAGCATATCTCATAGGATTGGGAGGTGTGGAAACCCCTTGTTTGGGCGAGGTGGAACTTCCCATCTACCTTCAAGATGTTCCAATAAAAGTCAAAATGCTAGTGTGTCACGATGCGGACCTTACAGAGCCACTTGTCCTAGGTCAAGATTGGATTTATGACCAAGCAGTCAACTTGAACCTAAGAAGTCGACTTCTTGAAGTTTGGGTACATGAACAATGCATTACATTAGAATTAGACAATTGCATGCTCACAGATCATGGCACCACACACTCTCTCAGTTCCTCTAAGAACAATCTTCATGAACAAGATGCTGTGTGTGTCAAAAGCCCTATGACCCAGAAGGACTCGATCACGAAAGAACAGACTCAAAGGCAAGCTGACTCCTCTTGTCTAAAGACTAATGTTATCACAACCAATCAACCAAAAAGGCAATTAAATCAGTACGTGACAACCACTATACCAAATCGACTAAGAGAACTCAAGAACAAAGTAGCTCCGAGCATGAAGCAGATTTGGGTACGGAAAAGAGAACCACCAGCCTTGCCAACACGATTTCCACTCAGGCAAGCCAACCATGCGAAGACAAGAAACAAGCAACTAGGCCCACCTCCACCAAAAGACCTCTGAAAAATCTGGGTGCCTAAGAAATTAGCTACAACTCAACAAGGGCAATTACAGATGTGGGTACCCAAGAAGCTCTTACATACACAACGGCCTATGCTCACCACCATGCAAAAGGTCTCAACAAAGAAGCCAAGGAGAGAAAAGGGTAAGAATAGAGCATAAAGACCAAAATAAGATAAACTCAACCCTTTGACAGAAGTAAGAAGACAATCATCAAGGATATGGGTTTGGAAGCCTAAGGCACCCATAGCATCCACAACAACAAAGAACGAACCACTCCGGATACAAAATTTAAGCAATCAACCAAAGATGAAGAAGTCAACAAGGACTTGTATGCAACCCAACACTATTCTGAAATGGGTCCCTAAAATTAGTTGTCCTTTTGAGATCCACTGACACCCTCCAACAAAGGCTGCATCAACGTCCACGGCATTGAAAACCTCGACGTGCAGCAACCACGTACTTTGGCATAACCTTATCTTTTGCACCATTCACGTCATGCATTTCCAAAGTGTGCATCAATATAGGGTCACATTACATGGCTGTGCATAGATACAATTGAGAAATCCCAGGCACATGAGACATAATTTTCACATGTAAAATATTTTATTGATACTAACCTCTTTCTTCTTGTTTGATGCCATCGTGTGCACCAACCAAAAAAAAATAAAAAATAAATTAAAGAGAGAAAGAAAAGAAAAGAAGAGGACTATGTGCTTGAAAATGCTCATCAGCGAACTATCAGCAAGGACATCCATCAACAAAAAAGACAGGCCGATGGTCAAACACCATGATGGAACTACAACACGAAAGAAATGAAGATCAACGGAACTTTCACCATGATAAGACGTGTATGCTTCAACAACAGTATAACCATGATGGATTAGGAAACCTCTTCGTCAACATACCCTTGAGCACTTACCTCAAGGCCCAATCCTTGCACCATACTTCTTGCCATGCATTTTCTAAGTATGCATACATAGGGCCACATTACAAGGCCATGCACAAGGCACATATTTTGTTCAACCCATGCACTAATGAGCTTACCCATCATACATTATGGGTTACAAGTACTTGGCATGAAAACTATGAAAGCCATCTTGGGAAGAATCAGAGGACATCAGGGTGACCACTGCATAACAAGGAATCCATCCACCACCGAGAGTTGCTCATAATCAACATTGACAACCTCCTTTGAGCAACTAGTAGTTTTGGACAGCTCACAAATGCACCATCAAGATGGAGTACCAGGAAGAAGTACATACAAAGGGACTAAAAACTGCAAGCGCTAGCAGTGGCAAAGTGAAGAACGAGACAAACGACCAGGCTACATTGGGAAGATTGATCGCTCCTGTTGGACGTAAAGGACACTACCTCTCAATGTACTACATGGAACAACCACTACAACAAGGGTCTGTCAGGGACGACATACTCAAGAGGGGGGGGGAGTGTTGAAGCTCAAGGTCAAGGACAAAGCATGGAAGTGCATCAAGGAAGCAGACACATAAGAAGAAGGAGCAAGTAGGGAGCTCCAAGAAGCACCGGTCAAAATTTCAAAAGAAATCCCTATAAAAATAATGATTTTCATAACTAAAAACCATTGTAAATACCATTTTCCATTTTTGTAACTCCATTTTGTTCAAGCCGAGGAGTCCTCGAGCTTCAAGAGTATTAGAACTACCATCCTACCCATTTTCATAATTTTTAGACTCTGTTTGAGCCCCCAAATAAGCCCTAGAACCTATTTTTTTAACTAGGTCGGACACTAGGTCTGGACAGGGCCAAAACCACTCAAGAAACTATAAAAAGGGTTGGAGAGCTCATTTTTGAGGTTAGCATGTTGTAGATTTCAGCTTTGTAAGAGATTTCTATTGTAATCGAAGCTTTCCATTGTTCCACTCTTTGCTCTTGCTTTGTGCGCGTGTGTGTGTATGTGTGTGCATGCTTGTGTGCTTTCACTCATGCACTTGTGCCATCACTTGCTTGCTGTCTTCATACCGGTGCTCACGTCTCCATGGATTGACATTTATGAGGTGTATCTCCTCACGTTGGTACTCACCATTGTGCTAGAGTGACACCAAAATTTGGCATGCCAATGTGCTGCATGACTGGGGAAAGGACACAATGTGGGTAAAGCAAGAGGGAAAAGAGTTGCAGTATCTATTTTTAGAAGAAGGACCAAACAATCAAAGACATACAAGCATGATGCAGACAATTGGTATTTGTATGGAAGAAGAATTGTTGGACAACCCAGAAGCAGATCTATTTGAAGGAGCAAATTTATATGAAGATGAAAACATGTTGGCTTGGCTCCATGCAGAAGACCCATCTTCCTGCTATGGAATTTTTCCAAACTCAAGTGGAGATGAAGCATATGAAGAAAAAGAGGACATCATTTAGGTTACTTATTCGAGTGAGACAGTCTCAGTCAAAGGCCATATAAGAGAGAAGAAAAGAAAAGCCTTTAAATGTAGCAGTGACGAAACTACTTCAAATCCTACATCAAGGGCTAGTTTGTTATGGATACTGGTATGGATATCATCAGTTATGTCAATTTTTATGATAGTAAGTGCAGGGCTTTACAAGGATGTGGAAGGAGTACCTGCACGTCTTTGGAAACAGAGGGTTCACTTGGATGAAGAAGCTGGAATAGTAAAAATGAAATTCTGCAGATCAAGTTATAAAGTCACTGAATCAAAGATACAAAAGAAGCAATATGGAGGAGTAATATTCTAATGAAGGATTTAGGGTACCCCTATCAGAAGATCAGTGTGCCCAACAAGAAGACAAAACAAATGAAGAGCAGTACAATTGGAGATTATGGAGGAGTTTCTTTGAGTCAACATATCAAGGCTCAAGGCCTATCATCAACACAAGTGCAAATTTATGGATCACCTAGAACCTGTAAAATTTGTCCAGGTTGTACATAGCCCTCTCATTTCATTTTGCTCAAGTTTTAGTAGTTTTTATCCTTTTTCATGCTTTTTCTTTGAGTTTCTAGAAAATTTAGCAACCCTTTTATAGTCCTTGGCATAAGTACAATTTTTGGAGATTTTTGGGAATTTGTCAAGCAATTTTAGAATTTTTCTAGCATTTTTCATCCTTTTCAAATGTCATTTTCTTGCCAAATTGGAGGAGTAAAGGATGCTCTCTCTTGTTTTGAGTGACAAAACTTGCCTAGACCTATAGGGAATTTTTTGTTTTTGAGAATGTTTTAGGATTTGTTTGGATTTTCTTTGAATTTTTTTGGGATTCTTTTGGGATTTTTTTGGTATTTCTCTCCATCTTTTTGGATATTTTCACAAAAAAAATGCCCCCATGGATTTGATTTTCTTCAAAAAAAAAGAGGGAAGGAAAAATTCGAGAGAAAAAAAAGAAACAAAAACTCTCTCTCTCTCTCTCTCTCTCTCTCTCTCTCTCTCCACCCCCCGGCCCCCCTCCCCGCCTCCCCCCCCCATCCCTATTTTTTTTTAATTATTTTATTTTTTCTTCTAGTTATTTCATTTTTTATGTTTTATTTTGCCTTATGGTTATTTTAATTTTTATTTATTTAGTTATTTATTTTTATTTTATTTTTATTTTTTATTTTTTATTTTCAGCATTGCATACCAATTGCATTAAAAAAAGGGAGAAAATTTTTCTTTTTTATTTATAAATAATTAAAAAAATATATATTTTTTATTTTTCATGATCCAAAGCTTTTGGCTTTAGATTGTGCCTCGGAGGGTAATTTTTTTCAACAGTGGAGTTATTTTCATGTATTTTGGCACCTCTGGATTCATTTTTTGCCTTTATTTTTCCAAACTCTCAATTTTTCTATGCCTTTTGGTCAAAACCCACATGTTTTGAGCACATTTATCACATGTTTTTATTTAAACACATGGTCCACATGGTCTATTCTCACTTTGGTTTACCTTATGTTTCACAATTTCCCATATGCACCCTTTGTAGCTCTACTGTTTGCTCATTTAGGCTGTCTCCAGACCCATAATCCTACTCCATTACCCTCCCCTTACCCTTCTGCCCAGCCACATCCTTACTCCTCCCTACCCTATCCATATCAGCCCCCTTAGCCCTCCCTTCCCCCTCCTTTCTACCCTCACATTGCCCTCCTTTGATTTTCCATGCAAAAAGTCCACTTTTGGGTTCTTCTCTGGTGTTTGTTCTCTCCTGCTTCTAGTGGACTTGGTAGCTACTCAGGGGTCCTTTTGAAGATTTTGCAGCACAAGAATCATGGTGTCATATCTCCTCAGAGTTTTGGTTGTAGCTCTCTGGGATGGAGAGCACATAGGTGGTGGGCAATTGTTGAGCCAATAAAAGTCATATTGGTCAAAGTCGATCGTATATAAAGTCAACTATAGTCAAAGTCAACTACAATCAAGGTCAAAAGGTAAAAGTCAAACCCATCAAAGTAAACATGTTCAAGGTCAAAGTCAACATGGGTGAAGTCAAAGTGTTCAAAGTTGGAGGGTCAAGGTGCACAGGTAGTGCACAATTAATTGTTCACAAAGGGTAAAATTGCAGAAAGTTGGTTGCAGGTTGCAGAGGTATTTCTGTAATTTCTCTAAGGTTCAAAGTGTTTTTAAAGTGTTTTGGAAGGTTCAGGTGAACCCTCCCTTATGTGTACAAGTGAAGAATTAAAAGGAAAAATGTGAAGGTATGTGAAGCAGCAGCGTACACAGAAGTGAAAGTATGGCCCCCTAATTAAAATTTTTGTTTTAGTCTAAAGTCACTACACGACAGAAAAGGGATTCGTTGGCTACCCACTTGTGGAGACAATCTTGGGACATCAAATTGAGCATCAAGATACTCTTGCAGTTAGGAGCGTATGTGAATCGACACTCAAATCAAGGCAAGGACTATTCTCGGAGGACTAAGCAAGGTGAGCATTGTCTAAGCTAGGCAAGAGAGAGAAGTGCAAGAGACATACAATGTGTGCGACATAGAGAAGTGAAGTGCAAGGTGTGCATGAAGTGTGACTAAGGAAGTGTGCAGAGAAGTGCTAAGCTAGTCCCCCAAGGATCGGAAGGTCCCATTGAAGTGTGCGCATGCCGATAGAAGGTGTTCATCCCTCCCCCTTATTGGAAGCTTGGTGCAAGGTGTGCACAAGTGCAGGCTTGGAGAAGGTGGAGTTCTGGTGCAGAGGAGGCCAACAGCAACAAGACCCTTGGGTATTTGGTATTTTGTAATTGAGCACTCTGTGGGATTTTGCACAGAAGCATTGGATTGTATTATGCATCAACATTGTATTTGTCTTCTTATAATCAATCCACAGAGGCTTCGAGTGTGTTTCTTTCTTCTTGTCTTTCCCTTTTCTCCTACAAACGCTCAAATCCCTTCTTGTCCAAGAATCCCCCAACATACATAAAAATAAAATTATCAAAATCACTCAATCCATCACTTATATTAGTCCATTGAATTAAACATATGCTCATACATAGCCACTTAGAAAAGGCTCATATGAGGGCAATTGAAATACCCTTTTCAATATCCATTTGATTCTAAATTGCATAAATTTTATTTTTCCATCCTAGTGTAAGGTATGATCTACAATGGTGAAGTCGTGGATATGCAAAACCATGAACCATTTTCTTGAAAAAATAGAGAAATTCGATCACATTTCAAGACACTATAGTGTCCTCGTACAACACTAATGTTAATGACCATGTTAGCACCAAATCCTGATTGTGTTTGTCTATAAGAAATGATTGTGTTTATGATGCCTCATTGTGTTTGCCTTCAAGAAATGAAAATAGGTGGTTTTAGATTTCATGCTAATATTGGAAGCATTTATGCTAGTCGTGATTGGTATTCTATGAATGATATCTCCAACACAAGGTGGTAATGACACTCGAATTGCCACCTCTATTGGTCAGCACATGATAGATGGGCTGGCAATAGACAGGGGAGCCACATGATAGATAGGGGAGCCAGGCTCGTGCGATAGATGGGGAATCCTAGCTAGCGATGGACCAAGCATGCAATAGACGAAGTAGGCAAGGGCACGATAGACAAGCTAGACAAAAGCATGATAAATGGGGGGGGGTATTATCGTTTCCGAGGGAACTTTCATGGAGGCCATGACATGCCACGACAGACAAGTGGAGGCCATTAATGGATCTAGCAGGGCTCTGATCAATTTCTAGCTTCAAACAAATAAAAAGCAAAAGCTTATTTTTAGCTTTCCTCATTTTTTGATAATTGGTTTTTTATCTCTTTTGTTGTCTTCTAAGATCTTCTAGTTTAGAGTATTGGTTTTTTTTAGAGGATCTTTTGTTTAGGTGGAAAGATGCGAATAGTAATACTAAACTTAGAATCTTTTTGCTACTTTAAAGGGTTGATGAGTCTCCAGGTTCTTCTGGCTTGTTATTTGTTTTTTAGGGCTCTGCTTGAGCTATTGGCTTTGGAGTAGTAAAAAGAATTTAGGACGGGGGGTAGGGCTTTTGGCATTCTGTGAGTTTTTCTATTTTTTAGCCTTTCACATTGTCATGGGCTTCTTCATGGCATGCCTTTTCTCCTTGTGGGTAGTAAGTAATGTGGGTCCATCGTCGGAGGACAAGGTTTCAAGTGATTCTTTAGAAACTTTTGGGGTAAGGCCTCCCATCATATCCCTTTGCAAGGCTGATGTTGTGGCGAAGTAGGAAGATCTTGAAAGGACCTCTCTCATAGGACAATTGTTTGGTCCTAAGCCACCATTGGATTCCTTTCATCAGTGGTTCCATAAGGAATGGTTCTTGCATGGTTTGATCGTGAGAAAATGTAAGTTCTTACTAGCAAGTCACATGCTCTTGCTATTCAAAAACGAGGATATGGCCTTCCATGCTTTGCAAATTGGTACCTCGTAGGTATGGAGGACCACCTTGTGCTTGTTTAAATGGTTTCTTGATTTTATCCCTAATCATTCTAAACCCTTGTGCTATCCGCTTTGGATTGAGCTCCCAAACTTGACCTTTTTCCTTTATGAAATCATAAGGAAAATTGTTTCACCCATCGGTTGGCATCTAGCCTCGAGAGAAGAAGTCAGAGGCCTCATATATGAAGGTGTGAAATACTCTCTCAATGCTAGATGGCACCCACATATTTGTGTTGAAGATGATCTAAACAAAGATCTCCCCTCTAAAATCGCCATAGCCATTGGAGAATAGAAAACCATTGAATAGGAGATCTTGTACAAGAACTTGCCAAATGCTTGCTTTCATTGTGGAATGCAAGGCCATAGAGCTGAAGAATGTCCCCTGTGGTGGAAATCGAGTAGAAAAAATCTAGAGAAAGATAATGCTACAAGGATCAGAGTGGCGATTGGGGCCCACAATGTATCAGTAGATCATCCACGAGAGGCAGAGAAGGGGACAACACAAGTGTTGGAAACGAACCCTAATGGCTTCGCAAAAGTAAGACAAAGGAGGAAGAATACCTAAAGGTATTAATGAGAAGAACCCCTCTCACAAGGCTCAAGAAACAAACTTCTTTTGCAATGTAGAAAAGGAGGTTGATGACCTAGATTACCTAGGGGGAATGAATCACGAAGACTATCATAGCGAGGGGGCAACCCTTGAAGGTTCAAATTGCAAGGAAAGGAACCAAGAAGGAAACACAACTAGCAAAGAGGTTGGGATCACCACCAACAATGATGCTAGCCACGATAACAAAAGCTCAATAATGGATTCTACAATCTCAAAAAGGATAAGAGACTTGTTTTCAAATATGGATTCTCAAAAAGGAAAACAATTAGCTAAGATAGTGTGGAAGAGCCCCCTTATGAGGAAACTCCTATGTTAGGATCCCTTTACCTTGAAGATGAAAGTCAAGGAGAAAACAAGAAAAAGATGGACAAGGCCCCTCTCCACAAAGATCTCAACCTTCGATAATGATTATCATGTCTCTCAATGTTAGAGGGATATCAGACCCCTCAAGAGCAATCGTGATTGGCCAGTGGATCCACAATAAAAGCATAAATCAAGACTTCATCTATCTTCAAGAGATGAAAATCAATGGGAAGGAACTACAAAAGAGACTTAAGAATATTTCCTCGTCCCACATCTGGCTCTCCACCACACACGCCATGGGAAATGGGGGCATGGCTATCAGCATCAGTACAAGTTGATGCACTAGAATTGTAGATTCCCTTACTAACTAGAACCACCGATGGCTTGGTGCTTCTTTTGGGGATCCTCTACGGTTTTTCATCTCGTTGTATGCTCCTAATATCGATTTGGAAAGAGTTTGCACATGGTAGTGGTTGGATTCTTTGCCCTTCAACATGGTTCTTTGTGGGGAATTTGATATGGTGGAGACTCTTTGTGACAGATGGGGGAGGAAGGGATGGTTTTCTCTTGGTCAAACCTCCAAGATGGTGCTCATTTGTGGAAAGACAGACTTCATAGGACCTATATTTTTCAGATTATCATCAACAATTGGCGGACCCCTTCCCTCTCCCAAAAGCGTGGACCTGCTCATTTCTTATCACTACCTAATTTTGATTATCTTAAAGATGACTATCAACCTCAAGAAAGCCCCTTGGTTCCATGCCAATAGGACCACTTTCTCTCTCCCCTCAGCCCACCACCAAATTATCGAGGCTTAAAGTAGGGCCTTTGACTCCTTCTCCTTGTCGACAAGGTGTTGGAAGAGGGTTGTCCTGCAAACTCATTAATCTTAGCCAAGGCTCATAAAAATTCTCAAGCCATTTGTCGTGCTAGAAGGGAAAATCTTTATTGGAAAATATCGCATTTAGAGGTAGAAGTTAACAAAGGCCACTCAGAATACCATACTGGACTCCAAAAAATCAGAAGCATCGTGAGAAACGAAGAAGAAATTCAAAGAAAGAATCTACAAATATACTTTAAAGATTGGCCGGTAGGTAGGATGGACAAGCCTACGAAAGAGATGTGCAGTCTTCTCAAGAAGAAGCAATCCAAGGAAGTTATTCCATCTATGATGGATGTTGATGAGGTTGAATCCAAAACAAATGAAGAAAATAGTACTCATTGTCAACCACTTTACTTAGCTCTTGGGAGTTTCCATGCCTCTTTCTCCTTAGAGACAGGACTGGATCACCTCCATCTCGCATGTTAGAACCAAAAAAAATCCTACAAAACCTGAAAGATCTTTGTGAAGCTTCCATTTCGGATGCTTAGATTCTGGAGGTAATTGATTCCCTTCCTAAAGCAAGAGCTCCAGGTTGGATGGCTTTACCAATGAGTTCTTCAAGACATTCAAGCATGTGGTGGCCACCCCTTTATGTTTGATGTGGCAAGAGGCTATCTCTTTTGGTGCACTTCCCAATTGTCTCAATCAAGGCATCATCAAGCCCATTTACAAAAAAGGAAGCAATCATAGAATTGAAAATTGGTGGCCAATTATGATGTTGCAAATCGGTTACAAGATCCTATCAAAGGTGATTGTGAACCATATTACCTATCACCTTTGGAACTAGATTAGTGAGGATAAAAGAGGGTTCATTAAGGGGATGTCCATCCTTGAGGCTATCATTGATGTTTGGGAAAGGCCTGGTTTTTGCTAAGGAATCATTTCAAGATGTCCTCTTCCTTAAGATTGACCTCGACAAAGCTTATGAAAGACTCGAGTGGGACTTCATTCTTCAATATTGAAAAACATGGGATATGGACAAAATTCATTAAGATGATCTCTACTCCCTTGGAAAATGCAACTACTCATATAAACATCAATGGTCATCTATCTCAAGCAATTAGATTAAAACATTTTATCTAACAAGTGTGCCCATTGGCCCCTCTTCTCTTAGCTATCGTGATCGATGGTTTGAGTTTCCTTGTTAACCATCAAGCTCACTTAGGACGTATTCACGACCTCAATCTATTGCTTAATCAAGATCATATGATCATGAGACGTTTTATCGATGATACAAATGTCTTCATGCATAATGACATGTTAAGCATTAACAGTTTTTGGAATTGTCTGAATTCTTTTTGTGAGGCTTTGGTATCCAAGATAAATCATTCTAAAACTCCTTAATTCAAGGTATTTATTGGGAATCCTAATCAAGTGCTTATTGAACATGGTTCTTAGTTGATCCCTAGTGATCAAATCTTCCGCTTCTTAGGTATTCCGATGGGAATTGATGTCTCAATGAGATAATGTACTCAAAAGATATGCAGATTAATCTAGATGGATGTGCTATGAGGATTATGACTTTCCTTCTCTCATTGATGCTTCATTTTCTCTCCTGCTAGAGACTAAAAGAGCATGAGATTTTCAAACTCGAGAGAATTTGCAAGAGCGTCCTTTAGACGGGTGACCCTAATAAAAGGGGTATCCCCAAAATCAAATGGACTACTTGCATTAGCCAAAAGGATCAAGTTGGTTTGGCCATTCTAGACATCAAATGAATGGCTAATAAGTGAGCAAAAAAATGGTAAATTAAAGCATTGAGCAATAGTGATGCCTCTTGGGCCAAGTTGATTTTTAGAAACAAGAGTGCTCTTAAGCTTGTGGGTCACCCGGGGTGGGCGGGTCTAGACCTTCTCATCATTTTGTTCTCCCAATTTCTGGTGACTCCCAAAGGCTTAAGCTTGATTTGTTCTCTATGGAAGAGTTGGAACAAGGTTAAACGATTTATAAAAATTAATGAAGATTGGAAATGGGTTGTTAGTATTAGACAAAATGATTTGATGTGGTTCCCTATCAAGGGAATCAAACGTTTGGAGTCTTAGAACTTCCAAAAATCTAGGAAGCTTTGGAAAAAAGGCTTCCATTTTTGGAAACACCTCTCAAATTAAGAAACTTGTCAATGGATTAGATTTGAGGACATTTATTTGGCCAAAAGAGTGGGATATTTTAGAGCAGATTGAATGCTTGGGAACGCTCGAGGACTCACCTTCTCATTGTTCAGGACTCCTCTCACCTTGAGGGTCAGAGATGGCACAATGGCAATAGCCTTGAGAAAGTTTGGAGATTGAAGAAGGATGTGGAATTTCATGTCATGCTCAATAAGAAGTGGTTTCTAGATTGGTTATGCTAGAGGAGGGACTTTAAGTTCCAATCCTTTTGCACCCACTCATTAAGATAAAAAAGTCTCTACTTATGTGGAAAATCCTACACCATGGAATCTAGACCAATACCAACAAAATTTGCGGGATCCCCCTATGGTGCAAACAATGCCTTCATGGCATGGAGGTCTTGGGATTTCTCTTCTATTTGTGCCCCAAATCAATATTGGTCCAGTAGACTCTTGAGAGAACCATGCTATTACAGGGACAAATCAAGTGGAGGCAAGCTTTGTTGGGTGAAGCGATTGAATGTTCCCTAGCACTCTGGAATGCTATAAGAGGGAAGACTCTATGGAAGATATGGAAAGAGAGGTGTGCAACCAACTTTGGCAACCCTCCTAAAGAATAGTCGATCAATAAATCTCTTTTCATTTTCGGCAAAAGGATTTCCAATTGTAAGAGCCCCCCCCCCCCCCCCCCCCCCCCCTTTAGACATCATAGAATGTTCTTTCTAGAGAGCAACAAGATGAAAACAAAGTGGGCCCAACATGAAGGTTATCAAAATTCTTTGTAAAATTCTCTAGTAATCTATAAACAATCCCTGCTTTATGTGATATCGGGGTCCCATGGGTGCTAGGCCCGTTCACTTGTACAACTCTATTATCTACTAATTAAAGTTTGGAAGAGTAGGCTCTGCCCAACTTCCTTAAAAAACAAAAAGAAGCTTGACTAGAACAAGTCTCAATTATGGATTTTTTGCACTATCAAAGAGCCTTATAAGCTCTTTACTATTAGTATTTATGCTTCTTATCTAAGCCAAGTTATAACAAAGTCCTAGAATGAAATGGCTTCCCTTAATGAAAATCTAATCCTAATAGTATTATCTCCCATCATTTCCTTCGAGGGATTTCTCCCTATAGTCCTTGGGAGACATTTCTTAGGGATTTCTAGAAACTATTACCCATTACAAGAACATGACTAAACAAACTAGAGCCTAGAGAAGATACACAACTATAAAAGATATTGTTAGCACTCATAGTTCTAGTTCTATTGAAGTCTCATCGATCGTTAACAATGACTAAAATATGAGGAATATTTGAAGCTAGTGGGGTTCTTTCTTCTAGAAGAGAAATCTAGGAAGAAAAGATTGATAACCCTAGAAAGACTATGTTCTTTTTGATGAAAGAGAATATAAAATCAGAAGTTACACACCTTTGTTGAAGATTAGAAATGGTGAGAATGATACGAACATTGACGAGAATTTGTAGAAGGTAATTTTCTTGTTTAATGATTATTTTCTGTAGGTTTGTCTACTAGGAAGATGATATCCATATTGTGTTTTTGTTCAAAGGAAAAAAATGATTGCTTCTAGCTTGACCTCTATATTGGACTTGCCCACTATATTGGACTCTTTTGCATCATTATTGTTACACACTATAGCTCGTGACTTCAAGTATGCAAAAGGCAAAAATAGGAGCAAGATGAATGGTGAAAAGATATGGAGAGAAAAAGTATCACTTTGATATGAGATAGAGAGAGCGACAACCCATTTGTGCACAAACACCCCTTGTCTGCACCTAAAATAGAGTAGAATTCATTGTGCAATATTTTATCACTTCTATAGAGAGAATGTGAATGAGCAAGGAATGAAAGCTCAAAATTTTTGAAACCAATTTTGGGTACACTTTGAAAGCCTAGATGCTCGACCAAATGATAAGGACTTCTTACATATTCATTTAGATCACTTATGAAGTGCATATGAAGACCTCTTGTAAAAGTCATGGACTTTACTTCATTGGATAAAAGTAAAAGAAACTGAGTTGAAGGAATCTGGTCATGTTAGGAGCCAAGAACCATGAATAATTGGTGGTTGGAATCAAGTCGATCAACACCTAAAGTGTAGGAACACTTTTAGGTAAGAGAAATTCCAAATTGAAATTCTCTCTATGTGTATAAATAGATGTGACTTTTAGTCGCGAGATATGATAGAGTAGAGAGAGCTATTGAGCCTCATTGTTGAGCATAACTTAAGCTCACATATGTATGATTAATTCTAGTACATCTCCTTTGTATCATAAATTCATTATCACATACAATTTGAGTCATTAGTTCATGATAATCTTTGTTTACTACTCTCTGTTGCAAGCTCTTCATTTCAGTGATTTTGTTTGATCAAGTTCTTTGTGTATAATTTATCATTTAGCTTTCTTTAACTTGGTATAGGTAGAGTAATCAGTCTAGTTGCTAATATCAAATTTCATTTCATTTGATTCATTGGATGTTGAGTTATGAATCAAACACTCTACCTATGTCTGCACATTGTCTTCTTCTTGAAAATGTCCGGATTACACCCCTAAGATCTTAAACTTATTTATGAGAGTATACACACTCTAAATTAGATAAATAACTTGGAATAGTTAGCTAATGCCTTTAATTAGAGGTTTCTAAAAGATCGTAGTTCAATTGTTATCAGAGAGTGAGAACTCAACATTTCTCTGAGAGGTTCAAGTCTAAAAACAGCTAGTTTCTCATAGTGCTTCTATTTTAAGTTTATTTGTTTTGGCACAAACATTTGCCAATTATGATCAAAAGTACATACTAGCTCTAAATGCATATTTGAGAATCTCAAGTGGTCTACTAAGGGCCTCTAAAGTGACATGGCAAGTGTAGAGTAGGATTATTATAACACCACCTCATTTCTCCATTGTTTCTAACCGTCTCCTCACAATGGTATTAGAGCTTTATCAAATCAACATGGGAGATGGATGTCCTTCATCCATTGACAAATTGGATGGAGGTAACTTCTCAGCCTAGTCACTTATAATGGAAGCATATCTTCAAGGAAGAAACCTCTATTGTTACATTTTTGGAGAAGAGATGATGTCAATCTTGAGAAGTAAAGGACAACCAACTGAAGAAGAACAAGAGAGGTTTACTACATGGTGCTCAAAGGATGTTCTCGCCAGCTCATCGATTCTTAACTCAGTCTCTGATTTTTTACTTCCACA
Organism: Ceratopteris richardii; assembly: GCA_020310875.1. NCBI lineage: Eukaryota > Viridiplantae > Streptophyta > Polypodiopsida > Polypodiales > Pteridaceae > Ceratopteris > Ceratopteris richardii. The sequence goes on along the minus strand of CM035409.1, from coordinate 145,570,032 downwards.
CATTAGGAGTTGCAAGTCTTCACAAAAGACATGGAATGCCCTTGAAGCATTCTTCTCATCAAGCACTAGAGCCACAAAGAACGAACTCTCGATGGAGTTTACTACACTGAAGAAGATGGCCAAGCAAAGTGTGACTGATTTTTTCACCAGGATGGACTTAGCAGATCAACTTTGAAGCATTGGAAAAGTCATTGAAGAAGATCAAATAATGAGGCAAGTAATCAATGGAATCAAAGCAGATGACAAATGGGAAGCTTACACCACAACCATGGACCTATACATACACATGCAGGATCCTGATTTCAACATCCTCATGGGATAATTGTTCGAGCAAGATTAAGGATGGTTAAGGCAAAAGCAAAAAATCTAATGATGAAGGTAGTATCTCTCAAGCAGACTTCTGCAGATAGAGGTAGAGGTTCAAGAGGAAGAGGTAGAGGAAGAAGAAAAGGTAGGGGGAGATCTCAAATCTCCTCTTCATGTGCCATATGTGGCTTAACTAACCACATTATTGAGAGTCTTTTGAGGAACCCTAGGAACCAAAGAGGAAGAGGTTGTAATAGAGGTGGATATTGAAGCTCAAGAGGAATGTTCAATAACAACAATGGCTACAACAATAGTTCATACAAGAAGTACAACTACCAAGGAGGGTATAGAGGAAGAAGAGACTACAATAATTATGCAGATGATCAAACTCAAGAGGACTCTTTACCTTTGATGAATATGACTATGAAGCATGGTATAAAAAATGAACATGTTTTCTATATAGACTCAAGTTGCTCAAACCATGTAGCAGGAAATGCGACTCTACTCTCAGACTTAGAGGATCAAACAAGAGATGACACTAGACACTCAGTGGGAAAGATGGCAAATGTGAAGACTCTAGATGGAAATATGAATCTACTCAACAAGGTATTATATGTACCTAGCATAACAAAAAATTGCATAAGCATTGGGTAGATTTTAGAGAAAGGTTTGCAGGTGAGGCTCACAAGGAATGGAGCTTTTCTTGAAGATCCATAACAAGGATTCAAGAGAATTGCAAAAGGAGAAAAGCCAGCTAGACTCTTTACATTTGAACTCCAAGACACTAGAAATATATCTCTATTCATTTATGGTAGTCAGACCCTATTAGAATTAGAAATGTGGCACAAAAGGTTGGCCCATATAGTTGAATGGAATTTTAAGCAAATGTTTAGGGATCAAAGTGTGCTTGGCCTACCAAATATTTCCAAGCAACACATGATATACAAGTGTAGTGCTTGAGAGCTTGGAAAATCACATAGACAACCGTTTTTGAAGATAGGATACATTCACAATGATTTATTGGAGCTAGTCCACACAGATGTTTGGGGATCTACCAAGGAGCCATCAATATCATGATTGATTGACTATGTATCATTTATTGATGATTGTACTAGATGGACAATCCTATACTTCATGAATCATAAGGATGAAGTATTCTCATGTTTCAAGAAGTATTTTGTTCTTGGTGAAAATCGAACATGTAAAACACTAAAGAGGCTACAGTCAGATGGAGGGGGAGAATATTTCTCTCATGAATTTAATACTTATCTCCAAGAGAGGGGTATCAAGAGATAGACCACTACCACGTACACTCTACATCAAAGTGGAGTGGCAAAGAGAAGAAATAGGACCATAGTTCAAGTAGCAAGGTATATGCTTAGTAAGAAAAGATTACTAAATTATTTGTGGGGAGAGGCTTTATCTAAAGACACCTATCTCATCAATAGACTCCCATCAAAAGCATTGCATGGGATGACACCCTATGAAGCATGGAATGGAAGAAGACCTAGCCTAGATCATTGCACGATATTTGGGTGCATAGCTTAAGCACATATTCCATCTCAAATCAAAGGTAAAATGGATCCTAAAGTAGAGAATTGTGTATTCCTTGGATATGAATTGAATAAAAAAGGGTACATGCTATATAATTTAAGAACTAAAGGATTTATTGTTAGTAGAGATGTTGTCTTTGATAAAAACAACTCTTGGTTTGAAAATGATTGCAGGAAAGTCAAGCTACCTTATGACCTAGAGAAGGACTTCACAACATTGCAAAAGGGGAGTGATCACCTACATGAAGATTCACGTTATTAGACACAAAGGAGAAATATCAAATCTTGGAACAAAAAAGCTAGAATCTTCTCAACAAACAATAAGAAGATCAACTAGGGAGAAAAAGAAGCCAGAAAGGTATAGAATTGACACTTCCTTGGTTAGTAAGCACTCAATTTATATTGCTAAGGATATGAATTCAGGAGAACCATCAACATTTGAAGAAGTTAAGAAGAAATCATAGTGGAGAGAAGCAATGGAAGAAGAGATAGGAGCTCTTCAAGAGAATCTGACATGGGGACTAGTTACCAAGAAGCCATCCATGAAGGTCATTGGATCTATATGGATCTATAAGGTATAGAAGAACTCAAATGGATAAATATAGACATGAAAAGCAAGGCTTGTGGCTAAAGGGTTTGCTAAAACCCAAGGAATAGATTATGAAGAGACCTTCTCTTAAGTGGCAAAGATGGCTACCATCAAAGTCCTTGTGATTGTAGATGCCTCAAAGAATTGGAACATCTATTAGATGGATGTCAAAAATGCATTCTTGAAAGCTTGGATTTCTGAGAAGGAGTACATGGCACAACCTCCTATATTTATTGATGAATCACATCCTGTGTATGTTTGTAAACTTAGGAAAGTTTTATATGGATTGAAGCAAGCTCCTAGAGCTTGAAGCCATAGACTAGTTTCCTTCTTGCAAAACAAAGGATTTCAATTAAGCAAAGTAGATCCTTTACTTTTCATTAAGAAGAGTAAATTTGAGATGATTTACTTATGTGTGTATGTAGATGATATAATTCTTATAAGTGATGATGTTGATGGGATCAGAAAAATCAAAGCACAAATGAAGGAGGAATTTAAGATAAGTGATCTTGGATTTCTTACCTACTTCCTTGGATTGGAAGTAGTCTACACAGATCAAGGGATGTTCCTTACATAGAGGAAGTATCTAAAGGATATATTTGCAAAGCTCAAAATGCAAGAAGCTAAAGTTGCAAGAACTCCCATGGAGGTCAATCACAAGTTAACTGCTCACGAAAGAGAACTTATTGAAGAAATCACTAGCTATGAAAGCCTATTTGGAAGCTTAGACTATGCTACTGTAACTAGGGTTGATATTCATTATTAAGGGTGCTTAGTCAATTCATGCACACTGCTAGGAAACCTCACATGGATGCAAAAAATAGGGATTTTGAAGTACTGAAAGGAACAATAAATGAAGCTTTATATTACCCCTACACATATGATTTGTACGTAAAGCTATGCACTGATGCAGATTGGGCACGTTCCAAAGATGACACAAGAAGCACATCAGGATATCTCTCATTTGTAGGTACAAAGCTCATACCTTGGTCTTCAAAGAAGCAAACTACAATTCCTTTTTCCTCAATAGAAGGTGAATACAGAGGGTTAACAAATGCAACACAAGAAGCTATGTGGATCGACGCTATACATAGATTTAGGGCTAGATTTTGGCACTCCATTCATATTTGGAGATAAATGAGCTCACTCCATTTAGCAGGTAATCCTATCTTTCATGCAAGCACCAAACATATAGAAGTTTATTATCATTCTGTTAGAGAAAAGATTGTGAGCAAGGAGATACAAATATCCTATGTATCTACTCATGTGCAACATGCAAATATGATGACCAAGTCATTCGATGGAAGAAAGCTAAACAGATTCAAATCTATGATTGATTTGCAAGAGATACCAAAGGATGGAAGAGTCAAGCATCTTAGACTTGAGGGTGAGTTGTTGCTACATTTGGCAGGCCTAGATGCTTGACAAAATGATAAGAACTTCTCACATATTCATTTAGATCACTTATGAAGTGCATATGAATACCTCTTGTAAAAGTCATGGACTTTACTTCATTGGATAAAAGTAAAAGGAAGTGATTTGAAGGAATATCATGATGTTAGGATCCAAGAACCATGAATAATTGGTGGTTTAAATCAAACAAGTCAATAGCTAAAGTGTAGGAACACATTTAAGTGAGCGAAATTCAAAATTCAAATTCTTTCTATGTGTATAAATAGATGTGACTTTTAGTCACAGGATATGACAAAGTAGAGAGAGCCATTGAGCCTCATTGTTGAGCATGCCTTAAGATCACATATGTATGTGTAAGTCCACTACATATCCTTTGTATAATACATTCATTAGCACATACATATTGAGTAATTAGTTCATGATAGTCTCTGTTTACTACTCTCTAGTACAACCTGTTCATTTTAGTGACTTTGTTTGATCATGTTCTCTACGTATTCTTTATAATTTAGCTATCTTTAACTTGATATAGACAAAGTAATCACTCTAGTGGCTGCATATCAAATTTCATTTCATTTGGTTCATTGGATGTTTAGTTATGAATCAAACACTCTTCCTATGTCTACACATTGTCTTCTTCCTGAAATGTCGGGATTACACCCCTAAGATCTTAAACTTATTTCTCAGATTATACTCACCCTAAATTAGTGAAATAACTTGGAAGACTTAGCTAAGGCCATTAAGTAGATGTTTCTAAAAGGTTATTGTTCAATTGTTATCAGAGATTGAGAGCTTAAAATTTCTCTGAGAGGTTCAAGTCCAAAAATAGCAAGTTTCACATAGCGCTTCTATTTGAAACTTATGTGTTTTGGCACAAGCATCTGCCAATGATGATCCAAAGTACATAGTGGGTCTAAATGCATATTCGGGAAGCTGAAGGTGTCTACTAAGGTCTTCTAAAGTCACATTGGTAGGTTTAAGAGCTAGGGTGGTCCTATGCTATTCTATTGAACCAACTTCACTGATTGACAACTCAACTTTATAAGCTTCTCCAACTTCTTTTAGTTTGCATGTCACTTTCAAACACCCATCAGTTATGTGACTTATCCTATTACGAGTGTTATTACTTGTTGCAAAGATTTATAATCAGCCCTATATTTGCTATGGCTCATTATATTAAGCCATCAAGTTAAAGACCTTAAAAGTCTTCTAATTGAAGGTACAGGCAAAGGATAATCTCCAACTATTTCAGTATGTAAACTAAGAGGTAGAGGATTTTTAGAAACCTCCACTTCTAATTTATAAATGGCTGGTCCGTGATGTCTACAAGGAATATCAGCTTTATTAGTAGGAAAATTATCATCATCATCATCAAGAAAATATTCTTGTATATTAAGCATATTTTTATTTTTTATATGATTGTAAAATAAAATAATGACTAGGAGTTAAGTAATTAATACATACCCATGCATTATCACATTGATTAGGTGGTGGTGCACAGTCAAACATACAATAATCTACCTCATGTTCAATACATTCCAATCGTGGACTTTGATATTTGCCATAGCAAAAGATTACACCAAGATATAATGTGCTCTTGATAGTAAAATCATCATAATTCCTATCGGAAGACACATGTGAAGTCATTGCATGCGAACCCTCTAAATGATCAAAATTTGATCATAATATAACAATAGAAAAACATATCAAATATAAGAATCAAAAGTTTGATATACTTATGGTAAGTAGTGCTTGCACAATAAGGAGATGGTGGAGTTCGCTATGATTGATCTGAATCTCGTTGTGTAGCAAAAAATGTACTAGAATTATTAATCTGGTTATTTACATAGATACATATTCACATGTACCTATTTACACATACACACATATTCACATGTGACATATACACATTCTAAAATATAAATACATCTCTACTCATCTGTAGTGATACATGATTATTTTCACACTCGTGTATGTGTGTGTATGTGTATGTGTGTGTATGTATATGTGTGTATGATTATGTTTATAAATTAAACATAATCCTTTTTTTATGTGTACTAATCCTTTTTTCTTTTGAGATTGAAATAATAGGAGATATTGTATGGTAGAAGGAAATAAAAGGAGAGCTAACATACCACCTTAGACATGGTAGTATTTTCACAACAACTACATCTTCAAAAATCATTTGCTTAGCATAAGGTATGCAAATTAGTTTTTACTAATATGAGTTATAATTCTCATATCTTTTATAAATATTTTGCATATAATCTATGTACTTTTGTTTCATTGAATAAACACAAGATGATGCAATGAAGAGACTTGACTCACATCATATGTTGTGCTTAGGCTGCATGGGCCATGAGAGTTTCACTGCTACATTTGTAAATATATCTATTATTGAAACTATATTTTTTATTTTACTTAAAACACTAATCATTTATCTTTCTTATTTGTTTCAATGCAACGAAAGGATTATTGTCCTTATCCTATGGAAAAGGAAATCTCACTTGCTACACATGGTGGATATTGATGTCTAAGTGAGTGGATATAAGATCATCCAAATGCTTTTATGAATAATATTAAATTTGATATACTTTCTTTTATTTCTATTGATGTTTTATATGTTTTATTTTCTTATGCTTGTTATATCTAATGGAGGATTATTATGGAGAGACAGATATGGATGAGGTGGAGAGACAAACACAATAGGAAAAATATCGATTGCCACAAAAGATTGACACGTCTACCCATGAAGCCTCTTCACATACATCAAATCATGTAGATGATCATGATGATGTAGATGATCATGATTAGGTAGGGGATTCAGATGATTGACCTATTGCTTTGGATGTATTATTTGCATTGATACACACACACACACACACACACACATATATATATATATATATATATATATATATATATATATATATATTTTTTTTTTTTTTTTTTTTTTTTTTTTCTTACTCGAGTTATGTTTTTAATTGTGTCTATGGTACTTATGACAAAAATGTACTAATGATTTGTATTATAGTTTATATTTTGTTGGAATATCAAGCTTACACTATGCTTGAGGTGGATTTGATCTACATCAAAAGCTATCACTTGGATTATGTCGAAAGAATACCCGTCGGAGAGTTCTTTTACCTATGCTCATTTATTGTATTTTTTAGAAAGATTTTTCATATAATATTTACCATTTTAAATGCATAGATCTTTACACATGTAAAAGGATAAAAAGAGATCCCAAATTTCAAGAATTTGTGGTGTTTGAGTTGCAATCAATCAATCAATCAATCAACTAAAAGTAGATCAAACTAGATCTTTAGTTTTCCTAGATTGTAGGAAAGTGAATTGATTCCCTCCAACAACTAATCCTTCCTTCATTTGAATTCAAAATCCACTTTTAGACGTGGTGGAGCACTTCAAGCGTCTATATAAAGACTTCAGATCACTTCTACGCTACATGGAGGCAATATACATACACTTGTGGCCATCATTTTCTTGCTCCTTCACTTTTTTGCATCATCTTCTTTAATAATAGTAAGCTTTCAAAGGTTGATGCTCTCTCTATAGAGCTCCTCATTGGATGAGATAGGACTCATATTAGTTTCTAGTTTATGTGTATACATTTTCAAAGAATTTGGTTCTATAGAATGGGAAAAATCTTAGTTTTTTTTTCTCGGGGTCAATCTCTGCATATTCTTGAAAAATAGGAGGTACATTTGTTGAGTGTTTGATGCATTCCAAAAGCATATTTTTCTCATTTCTTGTAATCTTGCGCATTATATACACTCAAGCCTATGTTTATCACTCCTTCAAAAGGATTTTTTCTAATTTTAATCACGTTGGTCGCTATGGGCATTTGAAGTTGATTAATTCATCCAAAGATAGTAAGTTTTTTGAGCTACTCAATGTGCAAACCTATCTGTTTTGTATTGACTCTTTCTCCTTGATGCTCCAAAGTACACAGTGCATTCTATTGCACTTATCACATGCCCATAAGATCTATCTGGGTCTCCATAAGCTCAATGGCTAGTCTTGGACCAATTGGATGAGCCAAAATTCATCGCTTTGCAACTCACTTTTCTACCTCCTACAAGCTTCTCCAAGTTCTTTGAGTGGTATCAAAGCTAGATCAATATGGGTGATGGATTTCCCTCAATGATTGAGAAGCTTGATAGATACAACTATATAGCTTGGCAATCAGAATGGAGGCCTCTTTGCAAGGTAGAAATATTTATGGAATTGTAGGAGGTGATGAAGCTATGCCTATTCCAAGATCCAAAGGAGGACCTATACAAGAGGAGATAAATAAGCTCGCACTTTGGTGCACAAGGGATGCTCAAGCAAGGTGTTACATACTAAACTCTATCTCTGACATTCTATTACCACTTCACCCAATACCACTTGCTTCTAGTTGATTTGTCTCTATTGCAACATTATTCTCCCAAAGGCCTGCCAAATGCACATTGACTTGGGACATAAAAAGAAGAGGTGTGCCAAGTCCTCATTGTCATGAAGGCAACGTTTACACCAACGAGGGGCTAGAGAAATTTTTTTAGTTTTAACATGGGTCCAAATTCCCTTGTGGAGGATTCACCACATGAGAGCTAGTTTTTTTTTATCTATATGAGGGGATGCCAAAGGGATTGGAATTTTAAATCCTACCTTAAACCCAATTAATTTAGACATCACCTCCTATTAAGTGTGAGTCGTGACATGAAAGTCCACATTCTACTTGAATCTCCAAAGTTTATCAAGACTATTGTTGTTGTGCCACCTTAGACCCTAAAGGGGTGGGGAGTCATGTCTGATAAGCAATCAAGTCTTCAAGCACTCTTAGCACTGAATTTGCTTCCCAGAATGCACCATTCTTCATATTCCAATCTCTTAGCTGCATCAATGTCCTCAAATCTAATCCATTGGCATGTGTCTTTATTTTGTAGGTGCTTCCACAAAACCAACTACTTCTAATCTAATGCAAGTAAAAAAGGAGTGCCAGGATGAATTGGCTACCCTTGATGGACTTGTCCTAATAGGTGAAATAAATATGGTAAACTCCCTTAATGATAAATTTAATAATAATAGTTGATAGTGGCTTTGTTGATCTGAAAACCCATGATGTGTAAGTGTTTGATTACCAAAATGTGTCTCCATATTCAATTGATTGCAGTATCATAAAGGAATTGTTAGGGTTCTCACTAAAAAGGGGGTGCTTGTGAGCATCCAGCCTTCTATAGGGGGGTTCTAGGGGATCTTTGGGCCATGCATGGGGGGTATGTATGGGGGACCTCTTGGGTACCTCCTAGGGCACTTTGGACTGTTCTTAAGGGTGCATTTGGGTCATCCAGGGCACCTTGGAGGCTCCTTGCGAAGGTGTTTTGGGCTCTTTCTCACATTTTTTTTGCATTTTCACTCCTCTTCCTTGGCTCCTCCTCACCTCCTCTTACAAGGTCGCTTGTATTTCTATATTTGGCTTGGAGGGCTTGAGGCATCAAATCGTGCACAATTATGAGGGGGACATTGTAATAAACATCGGGATCATTGTGTTCATCAGTGACTTCTTGTGATCTAGCAACCTATGCCTCCAACCCAATCATTGGGTACCTACTACCACTCTTCTCATGTATTATGGGTCGGATGCTTTTGATATTGGCAATATGAGTTACACTTTTCCTTTCAAAAGTGACTCTCTTTACTCGTACTTCCAAACTTACTATGTCTGGTATAGGGGCTTTGGGCCTCCTAGGCCTCCCATTTTAGCTCCAACATTTCTGAAGCTTCTTCAACCAGGTGTGTTCATAACACTTGGTATGAGAGTAATATCTCCACTCACGTAGTCCCATTAGCCCATTGTGAAAGTGATGGCCAAAGTTTTGTCAAATGGCTTTTAAGGAGTCTTCTCTCAACTGGGATGCATTGTAATGCATCATAGGGATAGGGGAGATTGATTGTTCTGAGGGATGTAGATTAGACATCAAGGGAACTTGGAATGCATCATTGAATCTGGGTGGAACCAAAATTTCTAATATCCTCCTTCAACCCTGGAAGAGAAGGAAAATTTTAGCTTCAATCACCAAGATTAGGGACCGTCTCATCTAGATGAATATGAGCCACCAATAGATCTAGACCCAATTGCAACTCGCACAACTTGTCTTGAAGATTCACTTACAAAGCTCACAGAGGTGAGCTCATAATAAGAAAATAGGTTGTGCCTCACAAAATCCTATCCTAGAGGTCGACCCTCTTGACAATTTGCAACCTATCAAACCTACCACATACTCGAGACAATTTTATTCTCTAATTTTGGGCAAATGAATTCAAGAGTGTGTGAGATTCATCATAGCCTCATGAATGCAAGAGAAATGTTTCTCTATTGTGGTCCCTCAATTTTTGGAAATTGAAGCCTACACATGGGTCTTGGTAGTTGAGAAAGACAATAATAATCTCACATGGCTAGAACCAAGGAAACGGATGAAGACTACTTTGCTCCATAGAATGAAGAAGTGAAACTAAATGATAAATGGAGAAGCCTCAACCAGGGAGGAAGAAAAATAAGTGATTATGTACACAAATATTGGCAATTTCTTATTAGGGGTGAAAAATTTGCTTGAGAGAAGCTCTTCTTACATGGTTTTCTTTATGGACTACGTCATTGGGCTAGAGAGGAGGTGGAATGTTCTAACCCTACAACTTGTTATAAGGCCATGGTAATGGTCGAGTGGTTTATTGATATACAACAGAACACTAGCCAATGAGTGAACTCAAGATATGGGGGCTCTTAGAACCATTCTCAAGGAAAAAAGAGTGGGGCTCCTAGTGGTAGATGCAAAAGTTCAGGGAACAACTCATAGTCTCGATGTTGTGAGGACCTCATGAATAGAAATCCAATTTAGACATACCTAGTACATCATGTGCAAAGTTTTATACACACTAATAGAGAATAATCAGAAAAAAAAAGGATATAGTAGAAGATCAAGATGATGGGTGACTACTAAGCAAGTGGAAAGGGATCTTAAAAGTGGTGAATTGGCCTTCTTATGCATGGCCCGAACAAATCTGGGGGATGAGAGTTCTGAAGAGGAAATTGGAGACAGAAGTATTCTTCCATTAATTTAAGAGTATAGGGATGTTCTAGCTAAACACTTACCTTTTCGACCCCCTCCTTTTACAGAGCTAGACCACAAAGTTAAATTGGTTCCAAGTCAAAACCCGGTTGCAAAAGCTCCTTACGGAAGGAATTTGATGTATCTACAAGAACTAAAAAATCATTTGCAAGAGTTATCAAGGTATCATCACATTTGTTAGATATGTTTATAAGAATGATTTTAGAACAAGATATGGATCTTACGAATGGAAGGTTGTACATTTTGGGCTCAAAAATAGGGTAGCTACCTTTTCTATGGTGATGTACGCTGACTTCTGAGATATGATGGATCAGCTTCTGATCAAGTATTTAGACGAGATGCTAGTCTATAGCAGCTTACTGAAAGAGCATAAAGAACATGTTTGAAACGTATTGGAGTGCTTACATGACAGAAATTGGTATGCCAAACCTAAAAAGTGTGTATTTGTAGTTCAAGAGATCAATTTTCTTGAATTTGTGGTCTCTCATAAGGCTGTCCAGATTGACCGAAATAAAGTTCATGTATTACAAAACTGGCCCACTTCTTGCACCGCTATCAAGGTGTGTGGGTTTGCGGATTTTTTGGATATTATCATAAGCCTATTCAAGACTTTTCTAGGATCATGTCTCCATTAACTCATCTTACCAAGAGTAAATAGATCTTTTCAAGGAAACCTATAATAGAAGCCACATTTCAACATATGAAAATGGTTATGACTGAGACATTGATGTTGAAGTTACCAAACTTCACGCCACCTTTTTAAATCTATATTGATGCTTCCCATTTAACAATTTGGGAAGTACTCATGCAAGAAGAACGGCCTATGGCATACCTATTGGAAACATTTTAGGAACAACAATGAGAGTGGCAAACACATGAAGAAGAGATGTTTGTTGTGTACTCTGTCTTATGGAATGAAGACATTATGTTTTAGACAAACACACCACAAGTTACACTTATAATATGAACTTATGTTACTTTGAAATTGAACCGTAATTATCCCCTAAGCAATCTTGATGGAAAGATTTTCACTCAAAAGATGATATAGAGATTATTCATAAAGTTGGGAAGTACAACATTATTTCTGATACCTTAAGTTGTATACATGTGCTTTCGGTCACAAGTGTAATGGACTCTCACTTTTCAAAGGAAATAAGGGAAGCTACCATGAATGACCAGCTATTACTCAAGTGCTTATAACATGACATAAAACTAAAACAACTTACACACTCTTTGAGCTCAAAGATGGATTGTGTTATTCTAGAGGATGCATCTTTATTCCTAATAATGAACACATCAAATGAAATCTTCTCTTCCAAGTACATGATTGCAAATAGGCACGCCATGGTGGGCATAATAAATCCTATGATCATTTGACTCTACGATTCATGTGGCCCAAGATGCAGCAAGACATGAAAGGGTATGTCAAGACCTACCCTACCTGCTAATTGGTGAAAGCTAGATGTATTAACCCTCCAAATGTCCTAGTAAACATGCCATTTGAGCACACCCATTTTATGAATTATGGAATGTGTTGAACAATCATTTATTGGGGTGAGATTTATTAATTTATTAATGTGCTTTGGTGCTTTGATATAGCAGCTCAATGTTCATGAGGGCGTGACAGGCATGAAAGGCATGAAAGGGTGGACATCAATAATCATATTTATATTTTATATAATTTGTAAATAAACCCACATAGAGGGTTTTATTTTTAGAAACAATTAGTAAAAGTAGTGGTTAGAATAAGGATCACTGTAGACACTGATTTTGGTTAATAAAAGAAAAGTCTCTCCACAAAAGAGAGAAACTTTTTACTTTCACTCTTGCTTTTTGAAGCCACCTCACATAATGAAAAATCCTATAAATACATGCAATTTGTGGACTATCGAAACAGAGTGAGTGGGGGGAGATTGCACCCAATAGTTTGTTCTATCTTATCACTTTGCATATCTTTTTTTTTTTGTGTTTTCTATCGGAGTTTGAGGTCTGTGCAAGCACGTAAACAACACAAGGAAGAAGAAGAAGCTTGGAGCACAACACAAAATATTGAATCTATTAACACTAGAATGTAAAAAGATAAGTAAACTATTAGGGCTATAGGCATATATACGATTCGAGGGAAAAAAAACCTCCTAAAGAGGGAAAAAAGTGCCCCAATGGGCCTAGTGTACATGTGTTCACACACATCACTACCAAAATATATCAACAAATCTCCCTTGGGAGTGATGTGGTGAACAAGGAGCTGGCACTCATGTATAAAGAAGTGCCAAGCTATGTGGAATCAATCCAAACAATGAAGTAAGCCTAAAGCTTTGCGAAAAGCTTCAAACTTCTCCCTATCTAGAGCCTCCATGAAAAGGTCTGCAATGTTCTCCTGCATGGGCATATATGCCAAGATGGTCTCTTCAACAGAGAACCTCTCCTTGACGTAATGATAATGCACCTCAACGTGCTTAGTGCGAGCATGGAACATAGGGTTCCTCGCAACTGCCAATGTGCTCTAATTGTGAGTGAACACGGTGGTGGTAGAAGATTGACCAACACCCAAATCAGCCATAAGGCGTCTGAGCCACACACACTCAAACGTTGCTATGAAAGTTGCACTATACTCAACCTCACAATTGGAAGTGGCCGCAATAGGCTGCTTCTTGCTCAACCAAGATATACATGAGCTACCAAGCATGAAGCAAAAGAGCCCCACTAAAGCATTGCAATCTATCACTCCATATGAGGCTTGGCATGGTCGCAAGCCATCTGTTGCTCATCTGCATGTTTTCGGTAGTTTTGCATATGCATTAGTGTGTGAACAACATCATAGAAAATTGGATGATAAAGGAGTAAAATGTATTTTTGTTGGGTACAGTTGTGAAAGCAAAGGCCATCGTCTATATCATCTAGAAACAAAATGCATTTTTGTTAGCCATGATGTTGTTTTTGTGGAAGATGCTATTCAGGTGTTACTTTGATGTACTAAGGAGACATCTGTTAGCTCCAAAGACATGCATAATACTTTGCTACCTTTTTTACAGGTGGAGAGTCTAGTGCTAGTATTAATGAGGAAACTTCTTAGCCTTTGCAGGTTTCATGTGATGCTGTAGATCATTCCATTTCTGATGGAGATTCACATGATGCACTTGTTGATGAGAGAGTTGATATTGGACAGGCAAAAACTATTCCAAAATGATTGTGTAGACTTTGCATGACATCAAATTAGATGTGCCTCTATCATATCATACTCGATCAAGCTCTCATAGTGCCTCTTTTGCATCAGATTTCTATGCTATGGATGCTTCTAGTCTCTGTGATGAGAATGAGCCTCTTTCATTTGATGAAGCACAAATTTTTGAAAATTGGATGGATGCTATGCAATCTGAATATGATGCTATAATGAAGAATGGTATGTGGCCTTTATGTGACTTGCCTCCTAGAAAGAAGGCCATTAAATAAACCTATATTTTTGAATGGTGACTTGCATGAAGAAGTGTATGTTTTTCAGCCCCGTGGCTTTGTGTAGAAAGGGCATGAAAACTAGGGGTGTGCAAGTTAAAAAAGGAATTATATGGTTTAAAGCAAGCACCACATGCTTGGTATGAAAAGATAGATGCCTATCTGATTGCGTGCTTCATTTGAGATGTCTGATTGGGGGCATTTGCATCATTATTTGGGCATTCAATTTATGCAAGTTGATGGCAGAATAGCTTTGTTTCAAATGAAATATATTGACATATTATTGCAATGTTTTGGCCTTGAAGACTCCAAAACTACTACCACTCCTATGGAGATAGGTTTACGGTTGAGTCTTCATGATGCTAGAGAAGGCATTATATGGTTTAAAGCAAGCACCACATGCTTGGTATGAAAAGATACATGCCTATCTGATTGCAAGAAGGCATTATATGGTTTAAATCAAGCACCACATGCTTGGTATGAAAAGACACATGCCTATCTCATTGCATGCTTCATTTGAGATGTCTGACTGGGGGCATTTGCATCATTATTTGGGCATTCAATTTATGCAAGTTGATGGCAGAATAGCTTTGTTTCAAACGAAATATATTGACATATTATTGCAATGTTTTGGCCTTGAAGACTCCAAAACTACTACCACTCCTATGGAGATAGGTTTACGGTTGAGTCTTCATGACGTTAGAGATCCATTGGATGTTGTTCTCTATCAGAAGGTTGTTGGATGCTTGATTTATTTATGCATTAATTGCCCAAATATTCAATTTGTTGACTCATAAATGAGTAGGTTTATGCATTCCCTAGGTGTCAAGAATTGGTAGGCCGTTAAGCACATCTTTCGCAACTTGAGTGGTACCTAGCTACTTGGATTGTTTGTTACCATTAGTGTCCATGTGAAAGGCAAAATGACCACTAGACACTTCTTTGTATATGTTCTTTAATAAAACATATAGTTGCGTGGTCAGTCATAGACGGTAAGTTCGACCACATTTCTAAGACCTAAGAAGTCTATCTTCATGCTCCCTGTGTATTGTGTTTTCTACGTATTCTATAGTCTCTGTGCGGAGTACCATGTGCAGCCTTAAGAGGTCCGTTTTCTACTCCAAGGATATCATCGTGGAGCTCTCAATAAGGAGAGCGCACCGTGGTGCATCGCCATCGAAACCCTTCATTGTTTTATCCCAACCTGTTAAGTACATATGTTACACACATAACAACCTCAAACCAGAAAATATGTGGTAAAGCCTCACACTTGACCATACACCTCGCCATCTCCATGAGTGACATGTCCTTTCATTCAACAAATCCATTCTATTGAGGTATATACAACATTCTACATTGATGTTTTATCCCACATT
Source organism: Ceratopteris richardii (assembly GCA_020310875.1). NCBI lineage: Eukaryota > Viridiplantae > Streptophyta > Polypodiopsida > Polypodiales > Pteridaceae > Ceratopteris > Ceratopteris richardii. Next base: position 145,554,218 of record CM035409.1, on the reverse strand, counting down.
CAACCAAAAATGCATTAAAGTTAGAAGACATATATCCCCCCCTTGATCAAAATGGAGGGTGCCCATTCTACATGCTGATAGATTTTTAGACAAAACCAAAAATTGTTTAAAGCACATAAACACTTCGGACTTTGCTTTCAATGGATATACCCATGCAAGCCTGGAAAAATCATCAATGAAAGTCACGAAGTAAAGATATTTTCCAAAAGAGGGTGTCTGCATAGGACCATAAATATCATTATGAACAAGCTACAATTTTTGAGTAGCTCAAATTGAACCATCTTTTGGATAGGAGGGATGCTTCATTTTTCCCAAAGTATAGCCTTCACAAACATGTTTGCTGGGCTCCTCAAGTTTGGGGAAAGAGGACACCATATCAAATTTCTGCAGGCGTAGCAAACTAGCAAAATTCAGATGACCAAAGCATGCATGCCAAAGCTTTTCATCTAACATAGCCTGAGAATCATGGACTACACATGTTGAAGCATTCATAGATTTTTCATACTCTATGAGCTTATACAATCCACAACATAAAATGCCAAAAGAAAAAATCAAGTCACCATTTGACCGATTAGAATTGTACATCTGTCATCTACAAATTTCACAACCAACCCAATCTTGTATAAAGCTAAAACTGATAACAGATTCTTCTTGATCCCTAGCACAAATAAAGCATCCAACAAAGTGAAACAAATACCATCAGTAGTAGTCAGAATCATCTTACCAATTCCCATGATAGGATAAGAGGAGTTGTTGGCGCAAATTCCCTATAGGGGAAGTCTCAAGTGAAGTGAAGAAACTATGCTATGAGGTAATATGTTTGGTTGGCCCACTATCAAAATACTGGCAAACATTTGAGTCTAGTGCAGACATACACTCCTCATGAGAAGATGGGTCAAAATTACTACATTTTTCAACACCTTGCACAATATTCCACAATCCTTTTTATGATCAATACATGATGTATAGTTTAAGCCCACACAATGGGTAATTCACACCTTTCAACTTATCCTCAACATCCAACATATGAAATACATCATTGCTTTGAGCCATGACCATTGACTAGAATACCTTGAAAAAAAAATGATCATATCAAAAAATACGAAGCGGTTTGCTTCCGTTCATTTTGCATTTGATCTCTGTTTTGGTGTCCATTTTTTTTTCATTTTCATTTTTGGATTTGGATTCAGATTCCCATTGTTGTGATTTTATGTCTAGTTCCGATTCTGGTTTCTGTTTCTACTCCAATTCTTGAACCTAAACCTTACATGCATCACTACGGAGGGGTTTGTTTCCATTCATTTTGGCATTCAATCTCTATTTTGGTTTCCATTTTTGTTTTCATTTTCTTCTTTGTTTTCAAATTCAGATTCGAATTTGGACTCCTATTCCTATTATGTTCTAAGTTGCATTTATTTAACTAAATAATTAGAAAATATTGAATATGTTCGTTTTATTCGTGGTTATCTAAATAAACACCAAAAAATGGGCATGGCTATTATTTTGATTAAAATACTTTCGATCAAAACTATTTTTGATCAAAAAGATTTTGATCGAAAAATTTTTCGATCGAAAGCACTTCCGATCGAGAATCGATTCCTATATATATATATATATATATATATATATATATATATATATATATATATATATATATATATATATATATATATATATATATATATATATATATATAATTTTACGTTCGATCAAAAATTTCATTGCACACGTGCTTGTTTGCTACTCTATAGAGCTCTAATCCTATCGTTGCCTCTCATAGAGGCCTTTCTTCACTATATCATTTAGGTATAGATTTAATTTGTATCTATTCTTTATTTTATTGTTTTGTTCATTGTATCATGCATATTATATGATTTGCATATGCATCTCTTACATATGCCTGTTTTGTATTTATATAATTAGTTTTGTGTTTTTGAGTCATCAATTTTATACATGTTTGACTCACGAAAGTGTTCCTTACTTGTATACATCGATGAATAAATTTTAAAAATAAACCACTACTATGATTGTCTGACTGGCTACATCGATTCTTACTCTCATAGTAGTATAGGACTCAATAATAGGTCGATTGAGATTGTTTGAATCGCCACCTTGATTTCTACTCTTTCAATACTATAGGGAGACTATTGTGATTGTCTAATTCTGTGACTCTTACTCTCACAATAGTCACTTAGATTCCAATGAGCATACTTAGTGTAGGTCACAAGATGTATAGAAACTATTGTGATTATCTGATTCTTTGACTCTTACTATCACAATAGTTATATATGGTCATGTGACAAGACTCATACATAATATAGTGAGTGTATATGAACTATTATGAATTGACTCTTACATTCTTAATAGTTACATAGATTCACTTCAACATTATTAACTACACTTTCTATTTAATTATAAATCTACGTATCTAATAAACTATTCATATTTCTATCATTTGTCTAGACTCTACACATACTATTGGTTTATTTATCCATACACTTATTGATGTATCTATGTATATGTGTACTTAAAATGTATTATAGTATCTATCATTTATTTATGCGAATTATTTTTTATTATTGTTTTTATGAATTAAATTTGTATTTAAAATTTTAATATCAATTCTGATAGTCTGATAGTATTTTTTTTCTTTCTGCATAGATGGAAGGTAAAATAAATAAGCACAAGCAAAAATGTTTGGAAGATTTTGTGTGCTCCTACATGTATGGAATGAGAGAAGATCAAATCACTATAGCCATGGACATATCTAATTACAAAGATTTCATTGAGCAATTATCTAGACCAATATATATCAACATTGAACATAAATTTGGTAGTGTGTTAGGTGGAGCACAGGTATTACATGAGCAAACATCCAAAGAACTTAGTCATATCTTTGGATAGATCATCAAAGTAGTAGAATCATCAGCATTGGATACCACCACAATGCTTGGATTCATTGACATAATCGAATTTTCTATTTCATTATGAGAAAATGAAGAGAGGAAAGCAAATGAGAACGGACATGATGGAACAGGGCAAGAGACCATCGATGGATCCAAATATAAGAGATACGCATTTAAATATGGGAGATCAAACATCGAATAATCTTTGTTTGTGCCCATTTTCATCTACTCATTTCAAAGATGTAGATCTCGTGGGGGAAGGATAATATGGAATGATCCATAAATTCAAAATAACTCACCCGAGATTCATGAACGAAGTATTTGCATCCAAGTTATTCAAATTACATGGTGCACACATACAAATAGGAGAGAATGAAGCCATGAATGGATTAAATGATTTGGATTCATTTGAATGAAGTGCTATCTTTTGAATTATGTGATGAAATGAAGTGGATTCATTTGTAATATGTGGATTAGATGACGCGATTTCATTTAAATGAAGTGCTATATTTTGAATTATGTGATGAAATGAGGGAGTCTTCATTCTTCCTTGATTTCCAGCAATCCAATCATGGCTTTGAATCAGCTTAACTTGACACCATCCAATAGCTTAGTCAACATGTATGCACATTGAAGATTAGTAGATACATAGGACAATTGAATGTCCTTACTCAATGACTTCTCTATTACATAGTGATAGTGGACTTTAATATGCTTTGTTCTAGAATGGTAAATAGGATTAGCTACTAAGTGAAGTGAACTTGTATGATCACCAAAGATGTGAGGAGTAAAGGTACTTAACCCCAAATCTGAGTATAGACACATTAACCTATTGGAGCAAGTCTATGACAAGCCTAAGTATTGGCTTGAGTCCCACAAAGTCTTAGAAGAAGCTTTAAAAAGAAGACTATGTAAAGTTCACTTGTGAACTACCTCTTGTAATTTTTTGAAGAGTTTACTTAATGTAAAAGTAAGAGAATCTTAAGTGGTTGAGTCCACTTGATCAAGAATGGAAAGAGGAGCCACGAATTCGTGATTTGTGGTAGGTAGAGAATCAAATCAATCATTGATTGATTGGAGAGTGATTGAGGGAAGTTAGCCTCCCAAACTCAACTATAAATAGATGGCAATTTTAGTCGTGGTTAGAGAGACCTATGTGAAGACCTCCAAGAGCTGAGCTTTATGCCATATCAAGGTGTGATTACAAGGCACACATATGTATCAGTAAGTCATTGTATTGTAGAAGCAATATACTTTCATTTTCATTATTATTTGAGTTCATCTTTCCATGTTCTTGTGAAGTGTACTACTCACTGCCATTACTCTCAGTTTTCTCAGTCAGCTTGCAGAGATGTTTTCTCTGAGCTTGGTGCATCATTTTCAGTGATTTAACTTGGTAAAGTTATCTCTATAAGTCTACTATATGCTCAAAAATTTTCATGTCATTTGAATTTTGCAATCTTCAGTTATGTTCATTTGAATTCAACAGGGTCTGTTCATCTTCACTTCTCTATCAAGTACCCGACGTTTTCACTCATCTTGTCAGAGCCATTTCTCACTGGTTACTTAACAAAGTTCAGTGATTTAAAGCTTATTGGACTCAGCTTACTGTCTAGTATAACCATACCAATTTTCATAATCATTGGATTCCTACATTTTGAGTTATAATGATTTTTCTGCTCACTGGTCTCAAACTGTAGCAGCCCGTGAAAATCGGGATGATGTCATCAGTTGTTAAAACTCATTCTCAGTGTGTGGTTCATTATTTTTTATGCGATTACTCTTGAAACTTAGCTCTTTAAGTTACCTAGACTTCCCCAAGAGGAATTAAGCTAATTGCTGCTGTGCTCAGAGATTTATGTAAAACACTGGACAGGTGTATGAACCAAGAATAGCAAGTTTTCACCTCTGAGCTAACTCCAACTTATCTGTTTTGATCTATCTTTTTGAGAGTGATCTTCCAAGGTACATAGGGTGTCTAATACATCCATTGGCATGCAACAAGGGCCCACCATATACTCCTAGAGTTCATTTGGCTGGTGTAGATCAAGGATTTTGCAACACCGCTTCATCTTCAAGCACATACCTATCCATCTCTTCACAGTGGTATCAGAGCAAGGTTGGACAACATGGCAGATGGATTTCCTTCATCAATTGACAAATTAGACAGAGGTAACTACTCAGCTTGGTCATTAAGAATGGAAGCCTATCTCCAAGGTAGAAGTTTATATGGTTATGTGGCTCGTGATGAAGTTATGCCAAGTTTCAAGAACAAAAGTCAACCAACACAAGAAGAGCAAGAAAGATTGAGCACATGGTGCTCCAAGGATGCACTTGCAAGGTCTTATCTCTGCAACTCTATCTCAGATTTTTTGTTGCCTCACATTAGAAGTTGTAAGACATCTCAGGAAGTGTCGAATGCACTTGAAGCTTTCTTTTCTTCAAGTACTAAAGCTAGGAAGCATCAACTATGGCTGGATTTCACAACTCTCAAGAAGGCTCCCAAACAAAATGTGACTGATTTTGTCACAAAGCTCAAGGACATAGCGGATCAGTTGGGAAGCATTGGAGAGGTAATAGATGAAGATCAAATTGTAAGGCAGGTCATCAATGGCTTGAAGGCAGATGACAAGTGGGAAGCATTCACCACAACTATGGATTTGTACATGGACATGCATGTACCTGATTTCAACACACTCATTGGACAACTACTTACTAAAGAGGCAAAGCTTATCAAAAATGGAGAAAGCTCTAAAGGTGATCAATCTTCAGCTTTATACACGGATAAAAGAAAGTCTAAAGATAACAAAGGAAAGGCAAAGAAAGTGGATGATGAAGCAGGTACATATCAAGCTAACTATGCAGGTAGAGGAAGACATGGTAGAGGTAGAGGAAGAGGAGGTAGACAAGGCAGGGGGAGATCCCAAGACTCCAACTCATGTTCTATTTGTGGATTAACTAATCATAAAACTGAAAATTGCTTTAGGAATTCCAGGAATCAAAGAGGCAGAGGATACAATAGAGGAAGTTATGGCTACTCAAGAGGAAGGTTCAACAACTACCATGGCAACTACATCACCTACAATCATTCAAACTATCAGGGAGGCTACAAAGGAAGAAGAGACTACAATAACTACACAGAAGACTCAAACAAAGAGGATTCATTATTGATCATGAACATGGCTATGCCAAAAGGTAAATCTAATGAGCATGTTTTCTACATAGATTCAGGCTGTTCAAATCATGTGGCAGGAAATGTGGCACTCCTATCAGATTTAGAAGATCCAAGGAATAAGCATGAGGTACAAACAGGAGATGATACAAAACATCCTGTGGAGAAAATAGGCAATGTCAAAGCACCTGATGGAAACATCAACCTACTCAGTAAGGTACTCTATGTCCCTACCATTACAAAGAATTTGATAAGTGTTGGGCAGATAGTAGAGAAAGGGTTGCAAGTCAGGTTCACAAAAGCAGGAGCATTTGTTGAAGATCCAAGTCAATGATTCAGAAGAATTGCAAAAGGTGAAAAGACAGGTAGATTGTTCACATTTGAATTACAGGACACTAGAAACATTGCTCTCTTTAATTATGGTAGTCAGATACTCACAGAATTGGAAGTATGGCACAAAAGGTTAGCACATATTGGTGAAAGGTCATTAAAGCAATTCTGCAGGGACCAAAGTGTAATTGGACTTCCTAATTTGTCAAAACAACATATGATTTATAAGTGTAGTGCATGTCAATTTGGAAAGTCTCACAGGTTACCATTCATGAAGAAAGGTTATATGCATGGAGATCTCTTGGAGTTGGTTCATACAGATGTATGGGGACCTTGCAAGGAAGCTTCAATATCTGGATCAAGGTATTATGTTTCCTTCATTGATGATTGCAGCAGATGGACTATCCTATTCTTTATGAAACACAAAGATGAAGTTTTTTCATGTTTCAAAAGATATTTGGCTCTTGTGGAGAATCAAACAGGTAAATCACTAAAAAGGCTAAGGTCAAATGGAGGGGGAGAATACTTCTCCCATGAGTTTGATTCTTTTCTTTAAGAAAGAGGAATCAAAAGAGAGGTAACTACAAGGTACACTCCTGAGCAAAATGGAGTGGCAGAAAGGAGGAATAGGACAATTGTTGAAGCTGCAAGGTCTATGTTAAATGAAAAGCATTTACCTAATTACTTATGGGCTGAGGCTGTATCTACAGCCACTTACTTGATTAACAGGTTGCCTTCAAAATCCCTTGATGGGATGACTCCATATGAGGATTGGAATGGAAGAAGACCAAGCTTAGATCATTGTAAAATTTTTTGATGTATTGATTTTGCTCATGTTCCTTCACAGGTTAGAGGCAAGATGGATCCAAAGGCAGAAAGGTGTGTATTTATTGGATATGACAACAATCAAAAGGGCTACAGGTTATACAACCCTACCAACAAAGGATTCTTGGTAAGCAGAGATGTAGTTTTTGATGAGAACAATTCATGGTATGAAGATTCATGCAGGAAGGTCAATTTACCATATAATCTTGAAGAAGATTTTCCAAAGCTTGGTAGAGAACAATCAAAGATTGAAGAACAAGACACCTCAGAGGATGATGAAGAATCTCACATGGAAAAGATCAAAGCATGGAAGTCTAAAGGTAAAGCAAAATTGTAGGAACTTGGACATGAGGCAGAATCATCACATCATGGCCTAAGAAGATCTATGAGGGGAAAGAAAAAACCAGAAAGGTATGGGTTTGACACCTCATTAGTAACTAAACACTCTATCTACATAGCACAGGATATAAACCAAGAGGAGCCATCATCATTTGAAGAGGCCAAAGCAAAATTGAAATGGAAGCATGCAATGAAGGAAGAGATTGAAGCACTTGAGGAAAACAACACTTGGGGTTTGGTGCCCAAGACTTAATCCATGAAGGTAATAGGCTCAAGATGGGTCTATAAACTCAAGAAGAATTCTGATGGTTCAATTAACAGGTATAAGGCAAGGCTTGTAGCAAAAGGCTTTGCACAAACTCAGGGAATTGATTATGAGGAGACCTTCTCTCCTGTGGCAAAGATGCCTACTATTAGGGTTTTGCTAAGATACTTCAACTAGATGTAAAGAATGCATTTTTGAATGGTTGGATAACAGAAGAGGTATATATGGCACAACCACCTGGTTTTGAGAACCAAGTTTATCCTGATTATGTGTGTAAACTTAACAAAGCATTGTATGGTCTCAAGCAAGCTCCAAGAGCTTGGAATTTCAGGCTTGTTTCATTCTTGCAGGACAAAGGCTTTCAACCAAGCAAGGCAGATCCTTCACTCTTTCTTAAAAAGAGTAATTCTGAGGTCATCTACCTATGTGTATATGTAGATGATATTATATTGACAGGAAATGATGCAGATGGTATGAAGAAGATCAAAGATCAGATGAGAGAAGAGTTCAAGATAAGTGATTTGGGTTCACTTACCTACTTCCTAGGTTTGGAAGTTGTCTACAAAGATCATGGTTTGTTTCTCACTCAAAGGAAGTACATTTAGGACATGTTGGCAAAATTCAAGATGCAAGATTGTAAGATTGCAAGTACTCCAATGGAGGTCAATCACAAATTGAGCTCACATGAAGGTGAACTCATAGAGGACATCACATCATATCAAAGTCTAGTGGGTAGTCTCAACTATGCCACATTGACAAGAGTATATATATGTTACAGTGTGAGTGTGCTAAGTCAATTTATGCACACACCAAGGAAACCACATATGGATGCTGCCAAAAGGATTCTCAAGTATCTCAAAGGAACCATAAATGAAGGACTTTATTATCCTTATGTATCTGATTTAGGTTTGAAGCTATTTTCTGATGTAGATTGGGCTGGCTCCAAGGACGATAGAAGGAGCACTTCAGGTTATCTTACCTTTGCAGGTTCAAAGCTTATTTCATGGTCATCCAAGAAGCAACCCACAGTTGCTCTCTCTTCTACTGAAGCTGAATATAGAGGTCTTGCCATAGCTACACAAGAAGCTATGTGACCGAAGACATTATTCAAAGATCTTGGATTGGAGTTTGGAACTCCAACTATTTTTGGTGACAATATGAGTTCTATTCATTTGGCTGCTAATCCTATTTTTCATGCAAGGACTAAACATATTGAAGTTCATTATCACTATGTACGAGAAAAGGTTCTAAGCAAAGAGATTCAAATATCATATGTGTCCACTCATCAACAATGTGCAGATATTCTAACCAAAACATTGGATGGTACAAAGCTTTGCAAATTCAAGGCTATGATTGGTTTGCAGGTAATCTTGGAAGATTGAAGACCTCAAGCATACTTGGCTTGAGGGGGAGCTGTTGGAGCAAGTCTATGACAAGCCTAAGTATTGGCTTGAGTCCCACAAAGTCTTAGAAGAAGCCTTAAAAAGAAGACTATGTAAAGTTCACTTGTGAACTACCTCTTGTAATTTTTTGAAGAGTTTACTTAATGTAAAAGTAAGAGAATCTTAAGTGGTTGAGTCCACTTGATCAAGAATGGAAAGAGGAGCCACGAATTCGTGATTTGTGGTAGGTAGAGAATCAAATCAATCATTGATTGATTGGAGAGTGATTGAGGGAAGTTAGCCTCCCAAACTCAACTATAAATAGATGGCAGTTTTAGTCGTGGTTAGAGAGACCTATGTGAAGACCTCCAAGAGCTGAGCTTTATGCCATATCAAGGTGTGATTACAAGGCACACATATGTATCAGTAAGTCATTGTATTGTAAAAGCAATATACTTTCATTTTCATGATTATTTGAGTTCATCTTTCCATGTTCTTGTGAAGTGTACTACTCACTGCCATTACTATCAGTTTTCTCAGTCAGATGGCAGAGATGTTTTCTCTGAGCTTGGTGCATCATTTTCAGTGATTTAACTTGGTAAAGTTATCTCTATAAGTCTACTATATTCTCACAAATTTTCATGTCATTTTGATGTTGCAATCGTCAGTTATGTTCGTTTGAATTCAACAGGGTCTGTTCATCTTCACTTCTTTGTCAGGTACCCGACTTTTTCACTCATCTTGTCAGAACCATTTCTCAGTGGTTACTTATTCCAGTTCAGTGATTTAAAACTTGTTGGATTCAGCTTATTGTCTATTATAACCATACAAATTTTCATAATCATTGGATTCCTACATTTTGAGTTATGTTGATTTTTCTGCTCACTGGTCTCAAATTGTAGCAGCCGGTGAAAATTGGGATGATGTCATCAGTTGTTAAAACTCATTCTTAGTGTGTGGTTCATTATTTTTGATGCAATTACTCTTGAAACTTAGCTCTTTAAGTTACCTAGACTTCCCCAAGAGGAATTAAGCTCATTGCTGTTGTGCTCAGAGAATTATGTAAAACACTGGATAGGTGTATGAACGGAGAATAGCAAGTTTTCACCTCTGAGCTAACTCCAACTTATCTGTTGATCTATCTTTTTGAGAGTGATCTTCCAAGGTACATAGGGTGTCTAATACATCCATTGGCAAACAACAAGGGCCCACCATATACTCCTGGAGTTCATTTGGCTGGTGTAGATCAAGGATTTTGCAACACCTCTTCATCTTCAAGCACATACCTATCCATCTCTTCACAGTGGTATCAGACCAAGGTTGGACAACATGGCATATGGAATTCCTTCATCAATTGACAAGTTAGATAGAGGTAACTACTCAGCTTGGTCATTAGGAATGGAAGCCTATCTCCAAGGTAGAAGTTTATATGGTTATGTGGCTGGAGATGAAGTTATGCCAAGTTTCAGGAACAAAAGTCAACCAACACAAGAAGAGCAAGAAAGATTGAGCACATGGTACTCCAAGGATGCACTTGCAAGGTCTTATCTCCTCAACTCTATCTCAGATTTTTTGTTGCCTCACATTAGAAGTTGTAGGACATCTCAGGAAGTGTGGGATGCACTTGAAGCTTTCTTTTCTTCAAGTACTAAAGCTAGGAAGCATCAACTATGGCTGGATTTCACAACTCTCAAGAAGGCTCCCAAACAAAATGTGACTGATTTTGTCACAAAGCTCAAGGACATAGCGGATCAGTTGGGAAGCATTGGAGAGGTAATAGATGAAGATCAAATTGTAAGGCAGGTCATCAATGGCTTGAAGGCAGATGACAAGTGGGAAGCATTCACCACAGCTATGGATTTGTACATGGACATGCATGTACCTGATTTCAACACACTCATTGGACAACTTCTTACTCAAGAGGCAAAGCTTATCAAAAATGAAGAAAGCTCTAAAGGTAATCAATCTTCAGCTTTATACACGGATAAAAGCAAGTCTAAAGATAACAAAGGAAAGGCAAAGAAAGTGGATGATGAAGCAAGTACATATCAAGCTAACTATGCAGGTAGAGGAAGACATGGTAGAGGTAGAGGAAGAGGAGGTAGACAAGGCAAGGGGAGATCCCAAGACTCCAACTCATGCTCTATTTATGGATTAACTAATCATACAACTGAAAATTGCTTTAGGAATTCCAGGAATCAAAGAGGCAGAGGATACAATAGAGGAAGTTATGCTACTCAAGAGGAAGGTTCAACAACTACCATGGAAACTACAATAACTACAATCATTCAAACTATGAGGGAGGCTACAAAGGAAGGAGAGACTACAATAACTATACAGAAGACTCAAACAAAGAGGATTCATTATTGATCATGAACATGGCTATGCCAAAAGGTAAATCTAATGAGCATGTTTTCTGCATAGATTCAGTTTGTTCAAATCATGTGGCAGGAAATGTGGCACTCCTATCAGATTTAGAAGATCCAAGGAATAAGCATGAGGTACAAACAAGAGATGATACAAAACATCCTGTGGAGAAAATAGGCAATGTCAAAGCACCTGATGGAAACATCAACCTAATCAGTAAGGTACTCTATGTCCCTACCATTACAAAGAATTTGATAAGTGTTGGGCAGATAGTAGAGAAAGGGTTGCAAGTCAGGTTCACAAAAGCAAGAGCATTTGTTGAAGATCCAAGTCAATGATTCAAAAGAATTGCAAAAGGTGAAAAGACAGGTAGATTGTTCACATTTGAATTACAGGACACTAGAAACATTGCTCTCTTTAATTATGGTAGTCAGACACTCACAGAATTGGAAGTATGGCACAAAAGGTTAGCACATATTTGTGAAAGGTCATTAAAGCAAATCTACAGGGACCAAAGTGTAATTGGACTTCCTAATTTGTCAAAACAACATATGATTTATAAGTGTAGTGCATGTCAATTTGGAAAGTCTCACAGGTTACCATTCATGAAGAAAGGTTATATGCATGGAGATCTCTTGGAGTTGGTTCATACAGATGTATGGGGACCTAGCAAGGAAGCTTCAATATCTGGATCAAGGCATTATGTTTCCTTTATTGATGATTGCAGCAGATGGACTATCCTATTCTTTATGAAACACAAAGATGAAGTTTTTTCAGGTTTCAAAAGATATTTGGCTCTTGTGGAGAATCAAACAGGTAAATCACTAAAAAGGCTAAGGTCAGATGGAGGGGGAGAATACTTCTCCCATGAGTTTGATTCTTTTCTTCAAGAAAGAGGAATCAAAAGAGAGGTAACTACAAGGTACACGCCTGAGCAAAATGGAGTGGAAGAAAGGAGGAATAGGACAATTGTTGAAGCTGCAAGGTCTATGTTAAATGAAAAGCATTTACCTAATTACTTATGGGCTGAGGCTCTATCTACAGCCACTTACTTGATTAACAGGTTGCCTTCAAAATCCCTTGATGGGATGACTCCATATGAGGCTTGGAATGGAAGAAGACCAAGCTTAGATCATTGTAAAATTTTTGGATGTATTGCTTTTGCTCATGTTCCTTCACACGTTAGAGGCAAGATGGATCCAAAAGTAGAAAGGTGTGTATTTATTGGATATGACAACAATCAAAAGGGCTACAGGTTATACAACCCTACCAACAAAGGATTCTTGGTAAGCAGAGATGTAGTTTTTGATGAGAACAATTCATGGTATGAAGATTCATGCAGGAAGGTCAATTTACCATATAATCTTGAAGAAGATTTTCCAAAGCTTGGTAGAGAACAATCAGAGATTGAAGAACAAGACACCTCAGAGGAGGATGAAGAATCTCACATGGAAAAGATCAAAGCATGGAAGTCTAAAGGTAAAGCAAAATTGTAGGAACTTGGACATGAGGCAGAATCATCACATCATGGCCTAAGAAGATCTATGAGGGAAAAGAAAAAACCAAAAAGGTATGGATTTGACACCTCATTAGTAACTAAACACTCTATCTACATAGCACATGATATAAACCAAGAGGAGCCATCATCATTTGAAGAGGCCAAAGCAAAATCAGAATGGAAGCATGCAATGAAGGAAGAGATTCAAGCACTTGAGGAAAACAACACTTGGGATTTGGTGCCCAAGACTTAATCCATGAAGGTAATAGGCTCAAGATGGGTCTATAAACTCAAGAAGAATTCTGATGGTTCAATTAACAGCCTACTTCCTAGGTTTGGAAGTTGTCTACAAATATCATGGTTTGTTTCTCACTCAAAGGAAGTACATTAAGGACATGTTGGCAAAATTCAAGATGCAAGATTGTAAGATTGCAGGTACTCCAATGGAGGTCAATCACAAATTGAGCTCACATGAAAGTGAACTCATAGAGGACATCACATCATATCAAAGTCTAGTGGGTAGTCTCAACTATGCCACATTGACAAGAGTAGATATATGTTACAGTGTGAGTGTGCTAAGTCAATTTATGCACACACCAAGGAAACCACATATGGATGCTGCCAAAAGGATTCTCAAGTATCTCAAAGGAACCATAAATGAAGGACTTTATTATACTTATGTATCTGATTTAGGTTTGAAGCTATTTTTTGATGCAGATTGGGCTGGCTCCAAGGAAGATAGAAGGAGCACTTCGGTTATCTTACCTTTGCAGGTTCAAAGCTTATTTCATGGTCATCCAAGAAGCAACCCACAATTGCTCTCTCTTCTACTGAAGCTGAATATAGAGGTCTTGCCATAGCTACACAAGAAGCTATGTGGATGAAGACATTATTCAAAGATCTTGGATTGGAGTTTGGAACTCCAACTATTTTTGGTGACAATATGAGTTCTATTCATTTGGCTGCTAATCCTATTTTTCATGCAAGGACTAAACATATTGAAGTTCATTATCACTATGTATGAGAAAAGGTTCTAAGCAAAGAGATTCAAATATCATATGTGTCCACTCATCAACAATGTGCATATATTCTAACCAAAGCATTGGATGGTACAAAGCTTTGCAAATTCAAGGCTATGATTGGTTTGCACAGCAAGTCTATGACAAGCCTAAGTATTGGCTTGAGTCCCACAAAGTCTTAGAAGAAGCTTTAAAAAGAAGACTATGTAAAGTTCACTTGTGAACTACCTCTTGTAATTTTTTGAAGAGTTTACTTAATGTAAAAGTAAGAGAATCTTAAGTGGTTGAGTCCACTTGATCAAGAATGGAAAGAGGAGCCACGAATTCGTGATTTGTGGTAGGTAGAGAATCAAATCAATCATTGATTGATTGGAGAGTGATTGAGGGAAGTTAGCCTCCCAAACTCAACTATAAATAGATGGCAGTTTTAGTCGTGGTTAGAGAGACCTATGTGAAGACCTCCAAGAGCTGAGCTTTATGCCATATCAAGGTGTGATTACAAGGCACACATATGTATCAGTAAGTCATTGTATTGTAAAAGCAATATACTTTCATTTTCATGATTATTTGAGTTCATCTTTCCATGTTCTTGTGAAGTGTACTACTCACTGCCATTACTCTCAGTTTTCTCAGTCAGCTTGCAGAGATGTTTTCTCTAAGCTTGGTGCATCATTTTCAGTGATTTAACTTGGTAAATTTATCTCTATAAGTCTACTATATGCTCACAAATTTTCATGGCATTTGGATGTTCCAATCTTCAGTTATGTTCATTTGAATTCAACAGGGTCTGTTCATCTTCACTTCTCTGTCAGGTACCGGACTTTTTCACTCATCTCGTCAGAGCCATTTCTCAGTGGTTACTTATCTAAATTCAGTGATTTAAAGCTTGTTGGATTCAGCTTACTGTCTAGTATAACCATACAAATTTGCATAATCATTGGATTCCTAAAGTTTGAGTTATGTTGATTTTTCTACTCACTGGTCTCAAACTATAGCAGCCCGTGAAAATCGGGATGATGTCATCAGTTGTTAAAACTCATTCTCAGTGTGTGGTTCATTATTTTTGATGCGATTACTCTTGAAAATTAGCTCTTTAAGTTACCTAGACTTCCCCAAGAGGAATTAAGCTCATTGCTGCTGTGCTCAGAGAATTATGTAAAACACTCGACAGGTGTATGAACCAAGAATAGCAAGTTTTCACCTCTGAGCTAACTCCAACTTATCTGTTTTGATCTATCTTTTTGAGAGTGATCTTCCAAGGTACATAGGGTGTCTATTACATCCATTAGCAAGAAACAAGGGCCCACCATATACTCCTGGAGTTCATTTGGCTGGTGTAGATCAAGGATTTTGCAACACCTCTTCATCTTCAAGCATATACCTATCCATCTATTCACATAACCACATGGCTTGTTGTGTTGCATTGGTCAATCCCCTGTATTTAGCCTTAGCAAATGATAGAGCAATAGTTGGTTGCTTCTTTGAAGACCATGAGATTAGCTTTGAACTTGAAAAAGATAAATATCCTGATGTTCTCTTCCTATCATCCTTTGATCGAACCCAATCTGAATTTCAGTAGAGTTTAAGATCAATTTATGAAGTGTAGGGGTAAAATATCCCTTCATTGATGGTACCCTTCAAGTATCTGAGTACTCTCTTGCCTGCTTCCATGTGTGGCTTCCTTGGCTTGTGCATAAATTGACTGAGTATGATAACACTATAGCATATATCCACCCTTGTGAGAGTTGCATAGTTCAAGCTTCCTACCAAGCTTTGATAGCTTGTGATATCTTCAATAGGTTCTCCCTCATAAGCACTTAGCTTATGATTCAACCCCTTGGGTGTACCTACACACTAAGTATTCTCCATTTTGAATTTAGAAAGCATGTCATCATTACATACTTCCTCGGAGTGATATAGATAGTTTGATTCCATTGATATCATTCCCTGTAATTATTATATCATCAACATATACATAGAGATAATGATGTATCTGCTTTACTAGCTTTAAAACCTAGGTCCTACAAATATATCCCTGACTAGTGATTCCAAGCTCTTGGAGCTTGCTTCAAACCATACAAAGCCTTCTTCAATTTGCATACATAATTGGGATGACTTGCATCTTCATAAATATAAACTTCGTCTGAGATCCATCCATTGAGAAATGCAATTTTTACATCTAATTGGTATAGCTTCCAATTCCTATATGCAGCAATGCTAACAAGTACTCTAATGGTAGGAATTTTGGCAACAAGTGTGAAGGTTTCTTCATAATATATCCCATGGGTTTGTGAAAACCCCTTTGGCTACTAGCCTTGCCTTGTACCTATTAATACTACCATTTGAATTCCTCTTGACTTTATAAATCCACCTTGATCCAATTACCTTCATTGATGGCTTGTTTGGAACAAGTTCCCATGTGTCATCTTCCATGAAAGCTTCCATTTCTTCATCCACTGCTTCTCTCCGTTCCTTCTTGCTTTGACCTTCTTCATAAGATGTTGGTTCTTCATTGTTGGAATCCTTAGCGATATAGATTGAGTGCTTGGTGACTAAAGAGGTATCAAATCCATATCTCTCTAGTTTCGTCTTCTCTCTCATTGACCTTCTGATTGGTTGAAGAGAGCCTTCAGAACCTTCAGCTAGGTCTTGCACCTTAGCTTTCCCTTTTTTCTTCCATAGCTTCAATTTCTCCAACTCTGTCAAGTCATCTTCAGAGTCACTATCTTCAAGATGCTTTGGTTTCCTTGTTGGAAGAGATGGAAAATCTTCTTCCAAGTCATAGGGTAGCTTCACTTTCTTTTCATCATCAAACCAAGATTTATTTTAATCAAAGACTACATCCCTACTAACTAAGAAACCTTTGTTAGTGGGATTCTAGAATCTGTATCCTTTTTTATTTTGATCATATCCAATAAAGACACACTTTTTTGCCTTGGGATCCAATTTCCCTCTTACTTGAGAAGGTATATGAGCATAAGCTAGACATCCAAAGATTTTGCAATGCTCTAGACTTGGTCTTCTTCTTCTATTTACAAGGTATGTGGCTATTGATATAGTATCAACCCAAAGATAATTAGGTAGACCCTCTTCATTTAGCATAGATCTAGCTTCTTCTATTATAGTGAAGTTCTGTCTTTCAGCTACTCCATTGAGTTTAGGTGTGTATCTAGTTGTTAGTTCTCTTTTGATGCCTCTTTCTTGTAGGAAGGCATCAAATTCGGTTGAGAAGTATTCTTCACCACCATTTGGTCTGAGTCTCTTGAGACATTTACCTCTTTGGTTTTCTACAAGAGCAAGATATCTTTTGAAACAATTGAATACTTCATCCTCATGCTTCATAAAGTACATAATTGTCCACCTACTACAATCATCAATCAAAGATACATAATATCTTGAACTTGAAATAGAAGATTCTTTGCTTGGACCCCACACATTTGTGTGTACAAGATCCAATAGCTCCTGATGGATATAGCCTTACCTGTTCAAAGGTTGCCTATGTGCTTTGCCAAATTGACAAGGTTCACACTTGTAAATCATGTGTTGGTTTGTGATGTTGGGCAATCCAAGTACACTTTGATCCGTGCATATTTGTTTCAAGGTTCTTTCACCAATATGAGCAAGCCTTTTATGCCATGCCTCCAATTCAGAGAGTGTTTGAGATGCATAGCTAAACAATGCTATGTTTTGGGTGTCCTCCACTTCAAAAGTGAAGAGTCTTCCTATCTTATCTCCTTTGGCAATCCTTCTAAATCCTTGCTTGGGGTCTTCCACATATGCTCCATGTCTTGTAAACCTAACTTGCAATCCTTTCTCCACAATTTTTCCAACACTTAACAAGTTTTTGGTTATTATAGGTTCATATAGTACTTTGCTTAGAAGATTCATATTGTCATTTGATGTTTTGACATTACCTACTTTCTCCACTGAGTGTTTTGTGTCATGATATGTTTGCACTTCATGTTTGTTCTTAGGATCTTCTAAATGAGAGTGCAATGCTACATTCCCTAATACATGAGTTGAGCACCCTCAATCAATATAGAAAATATTATCATCATTCATACTCTGCTTCAATGATAGATTCATGAGAAGAAGTGAGTCCTCTTGACTTTGATCTTCAGTGCAATTGTTGTAATCCATCCTTCCTTTGCATCCATATTGATGGTTGTTATTGTTGTTGTTATTGTTGTTGTTATTGTTGTTGTAATAGTTATTGTTGTATCCTCCATTGTATCTGCCTCTATTAGATCCATAGCCACTCTCTATTGAATCCTCTTCCTTTGGAGTTCCTTGGGTTCATTTAACATTCTTCAATAGTGTGATTAGAATAACCACACATGCTACAAGTTTTAGATGTTTAAGGTCTTCCCGTGCCTTGCTTTCCTCCTCTCCCTCTTCCTCTAGCTCTTCCTCTACCTGTGAATTTGGCTTCGAAAGAGCTACCTTCATCTTCATTCTTCTTAGAGTTTGACTTATCCTTAGCTTTAAATAGTGAGTCGTAACAAACGAGAACTATGTCGTAAAAAGAGATCACTCTCGTCAAAAATCAAGCAAATGGTAGCTTATGTTTGAGATTCCTTTATACCAGTATACATATATTACAAAAATGAGGTGAGAACATGTGATTTTTTGACATTTTTTGTCATTTTCTCATATAAAAAGAGCTCAAAATGTAGTCAAAATTTCACTATGTAAGGCATTGACATGTCCAAAATCTATATGATAAGACATTGACATGTCCAAAATCTATATGATAAGACATTGACATGTCTAAAATCTATATAAAGAATGTAGAACTGAATAATTCTTATATAAAAATAACATTTTAGACATATTTTTAATGGGTAGATATCTGATTGTTATTCAAAATTGCTACAAAACATGGTTTCATTAACCAAACTACTTCGAGGCATTTACATAAGCACTAAAAATGTTAGAGAGCTTCAATGCAACTCACAACTATGTCGATCTATGTCTACACCCTCATCATCTGATGCACTTGATTTAGTCTCATACTGTTGAGAGCTCTCTTCTTCTTCTTCTATATCCACAAGAGCTCTATCTTCATCCACATACATACCAAATTCTGCAGGATCATGCACAACTCTTCTTGTTTGCCTATGATTTCATGTACAACATACATCTGGAAGATTTTGTTTTATCATGTTGATGGTTGCTTTCCTCAAGTGACCTGTTTTTGTCAAGGAAAAATCATAAACAAGAATATCTACATCATCCATTTTAAGAGTGGATGTGCTTCGAATATTCTTTTTCTTTTTTGAACCTGTTCGTTTAGTATCACACCATTTCTAAGTTATATTTACCTGTGAATGCATTACTACTTTTAGTGTAATATACCAATGCACCATCAAAGCCTCTATTCTTCTCTAATCAAAATCTCTAGTTATCTCTAAAACCTTTGCAATCCAAAATGGTTTGGTAGCCTCATCACCATCAGCAAGTACTGCAATAAGTGTTCCAACATTTATCTCTATTAAATTTCCTTGCCATCTTGCTTCTGCATGTTTTGTCATCCTTGGGCCTACATAAATATTTCTTTCTGGTGGATGTATAAAACTTTGAAGTGCATCTGCATTACATGCTTGGGCCACATTCACGGATCTTTGTGTACAAAAATCCCATGTGAATGGAACATCAACTGGCCAGTGACCTGCAATTGTATACTGTATAATCTCTTCTTGGTTTTCTATGTGTGATGCAGATCATTCACTATATGCAAGGAAGGGTGATGATGGCATCACGATTGTGCATATTTATGTTGATGACTTGATTATAGGTGGTGATAATGAAGAAAGCATCAAAGATGTAAAGCAACTTCTTATGCAGGAATTTGACATGAAAGATCTTGGTGTGCTACCTTACTTTTTGGGCATTGAGTGCATACATACAGAAATAGGTATATGGATGTCGCAAAGGCAATATGCATTGAGTATGTTGCAAAATTATGGTATGGCTAATTGTAAGCCAATTTCTATGCCATTAGATCAGAATTTCAAGATGGATACTACATCAAGTGAAGCATTGGAAAATGCTATTATGTATAGGAAAATTGTGGGAAGTGTGATATATCTCACAATTAAAAGGCCTGATCTAAGCTACACTATTGGACTTGACAGTGAGTTTATGAAAGTTCCGAGGAAGCCACATTTAGATTTTATGAGGCACATTGTACGTTATGTGAGTACTACTTTTGATTATGCATTGTTTTATGAAGATGATGTAGATTTGTAGGTTCACAGATGCACTGATGCAGATTGGCCTGGTATCATTCTAAATAGAAGATCTACTAGTGGATTTCTATTCTCACTTAGGAGTGTACCTATTACATGGAGCAATAAGAGTCAACCCACTGTTGCTTTCTCGAGTACAGAGGCTGAGTATAGGGGTGCTGCAATGGTAGCATGTGGTGCATCATGGCTAGAGATGCTACTTGCATATTTCAGTGTGGAAATGCAAAAGCCTATCATTATCTATTGTGATAATCTTGGCAGCATACAGTTAGCTCGGAATCCTATGCTTCATTCCAGAACAAAGCATATCGAGGTACATTATCAGTTAATTAGAGAGAAGGTACTAGCAGGTGACATTGATCTTGTTTATGTGAGAATAGATGAGTAGGTTGTTGATATTTTAACTAAAGAACTTGGAGCAAAGAAGCTGAAGAAGTTTTGGAAGATGCTTGGATTAGAGGACATGACGTTGAGCTTGAGGGGGAGTGTTGTGATATCAAGCCCAACATGTGATGATCCAAGATGACACATATCAGGTTTTCATTTCTCGAACATGTATAGTGGTCACATCGGTATATGTCAGGGATACTTCATTGGTCTTTACTAGATTTATCTACCAAAAGTGATGGAACATTTTTTTTTCTTGCCAGATCACTCATTCGTGGACATTAGGATTTTCCTTATCTACTTCTCTTTATATATTGCACTTGTTGTATTATTGTTTTTAGGTCATTCTTGTACATTTCTTTTTATGTAATAGAAGAAGAAGAAGAAGAAGAAGAAGAAGAAGATCATTCTTCCTTGCCTCAATCTATGTGTGTGAGCTCTCTTCCTTATCTCCGTACTAGAGGTCGCTCAGCACTTGGGTGAAAACACTCTATGTATGTATGAGCTACATATCTAAGAAGAAATGGGTGTGATCTCGATTTTTCACTAAGTAGATGATATATATAAGTAGTCACATAGATATACTCATATCTCTCCAGACAAAGCTCCAATGACTAAAAGTTTTTGTATACACACTTAAAAGACTTACCTTCATGATCCAATAACTCAATAAGTGGATGACACCATATCTTCACCTCCATAGCTCTAAGAAAATAGAGTTGAGCTATGCAGCACAACAACAACAAATAGTACATGGGGATGATGATAAAAACATTCATGTATATGTATTGAGATGTAAAATACAATACATGGAGATGTTGGAGGACTCCACGGACTAAATGATGCATACAATCATCACTCAAGAAGAGAGTGGAACCTCTCCATTTCATGCAATTAAACCATTGAAGTATATGTACACTTTTCCCTTGATTTTAGAAGATGACTATTGATAGATTCCAACTACATATTCTTCTCACTTTGAAGTGTACATTTGAATTTTTCATTCAAATGTGAGCTGTGACTCTTATCTCTCATTATACTAAATTCAAATTAGGAGGTTTTTGTCACGAGAAAGGAGATAAGGAAGAGAGCTCACATACACAGTATCACTCTCAAGGAGAAGCACACACCCAAATGAAGGCAAGGAAGAATGATCTTCTTCTTCTTCTTCTTCTATCACATAAAAAGGAATGTACAAGAATGACCTAAAAACAAGAATACAACAAGTGCAATACATAAAGATCAATACATAAGGAAAAACCTAATCTCCGTGAATGAGTGAGCCTGCAAGAAACATATGTGTCATCACTCTCAGTAGATAAATCTAATAAAGCTCAATGAAGTATCCCTGACATATACCGGTGTGACCACTATACATGTCAAAGAAACGAGAAACTAGTACGTGTCATCCTCGATCATCACATGTTGAGCCTTATATCTCAACACTCCCCCTCAAGCTCAACGCCATATCCTGTAATCCAAACATCCCCCAAAACTTCTTCAACTTCTCAACTCCAACTTCCCCCTTTTGTTAGCGATACCCCTGCCCTTCCCCCTTGCATGTGGGGTGAGGCCGATATGCCGAGAACATCAGGGAGGGATAGACCACTGCCCCCTAGCTAAGCGAACACATCTATGACATCTTCTCTCTCTAAAGCATTGACAACCGTGTCACTTCCCTTTTGAGGCTCATCATTAGAAAATCTACACTTGAATGCCCCTTTTTCAAGAGCCAAAAGGAGCTCCAACATTTGAACATTGGCAGTAACAATGAAAATGTTTCATTTTGTAGGATCGTTGAATGCACGCCTGAAAGGGAACTGAGTCGACAAAGAACATTCCTTTTCGTTTTAGACCTCCTTAGTGCCTGATGAATTTCCATGAACGCCCCCATAAATACCATACAAATATCATAACTCTTTGTGATAGCCTATGCTCTAAGCATGTTTACACGCTTTAAGGCAGCCATCATCACAACACCATTACCTGTAATGACCTTCATGTTGATTCTGTTCATTTCATTTTCATTAGCTTCCATGGTACCATCTAAAACGAGGTTCATGATTTGATCATAACCACACAATGTACGAATGACTACTTGGTTTGCATTGAGCTTAATATTGAGCTTCTTTTCCATGTACTTCTTCACATCTGAAGGCTGACCAGACTTGCTCATCGCAATGATTCCTACTCCTATCTAGCTTCAAAATTTTTCCTTCATCACCAAGCTATCAATGTCAACTCCATCTTTGTGTTAAACCAAAAGTGTTGAAAACAAATGGAAACTAGCTCACTGACATTACAATTAAACAACTTGCAGACATGGGTTCCTCATACAATGGCTATTCAACTTTTGCAATCATAGAACTTTCCAGCTTGTATACCTGCCATAAAAATTTTCACCAAAGAAAATCACACAATTGAGGGATGCTAACATGTCACAGTCAATATACTCGTTCATTCATATACTCACAAACACATCCACTTTTACACAAATTGTCATTCGACAACCATATCCATGCTAACATATGCATGCATCTCTATCAATCCAACCCTCATACACATTTCTTTAGGGTTGTCTTAAAAAATCTATCTCTTTTGAAGCTCCAATAAAAAAAAAAACACACTAATAAGCTTAAGACCCAAGAGATTTCCAATGCATAAGTCATCCAAAGATACAGAAAAACGTATGAATTCTCCATGTGTTCTTGAAATGAATAATTGAAGGATTTTCCTTTCTCACCAAAATTTATTTGTCTTTTACATATGTAGCTAGTATATGAGCAAGCTCTTTAAGCTTGCTTTAGCCTATATAAAGCTTTTCTTAACATGAAAACACGTTTAGGAAATTGTGATTTCTAAGCTAGAAATTTGAGCCATGTATACCTCTTTTGAGGTCCATCGATTTAGAAAAGCATTCCTCACATCAATTTGAATATCTTCCAATTCTCAATAGTTATAGTACTCATGAGTGCTCTGATTGTAGGCTTCTCTGTTGATACATTTGTTGGAAGATATGGATGAATACCTCAAGAAAATGAGTTGGAACTGCTAAGACCTGCTTTGTACTTGCCGTATCAAACCTCAGAGTTCTGTTGTAGGCCCTTTTAGCTTGCAAATGACACCAAAAAAGTACCTATCTACTTTGGAGTTGATTCTATAAACAATTGAATCAAAACAAATTACTTCACAAATAGCTAGTCACTCAAAACTTGCTATTTTGGTCTTAACACCTACTGGATCTTTTGTTGAGTGCTCACAGTATAGTAGAAATTGATAAAACTCCTTTTGGGAGAATCCAATTAGCTTAGATATCTAATGATTACAAGTGGAATCATAAAAAATGATAAACCATACAATGAGGAATCAATTTAGCAATTGAATGCTTACCCCCGACCTTTTAGGGACTGAGTAGAGAATGACCAGAGAGCACTTCGACATAGATTTCTCCCAATTGGCTATAAGAAAATCTTTGAAATATGGATAGCATAAAACAGATTTTGAGCTGGTTCAAACAAGCTATAGAGCATGCAAAATGGATAAGAACGCAATGAGATATGGTCATGCAAAGTTCACTATTCTCAGTAGTCATAGCAGAGAATTAGACAGAGATGATCAATACGTGTATATGTCCCTTAGCCTCTACAAAAGATCAACAATAAGCTCAAAAAAGAGGGCTCTCTATCTGCGACATTACATAACTCTTTTTATTTGAAGTTTGAATTTGAATTCAAGTTTCTAGCTCCATCTAAAAGTGACCCCTATGATTGAGGGGTCATTCTCTCTTTGAAACTCATAACTTATTATTCTCCTAACTCCACGAAATACGTGGATTATAAGATTCTCTCAAGCACAACAACGTTTACAATGGTTAATGATCAAACAATTACAAGCTATGGTTCATATGATCCATCAAATGGTTGCACATATCTTCTTCAATGCCTAGTCAAATGTGAAGGATTGGATATTGCACCAACAGCTCCCCCTCAAGCCAAACATATTGGCTTGAACTTCTTCATGAGTCTTCTTGAATGTCCTGCAATCCAATCATAGCTTTGAACCTGCAAAATATTAGTACCATCAAGTGCTTTGGTTAACAATTTGCACATTGCATATTTATAGATACATATGCTAGTTGAATTTCCTTTCTTAATAGCTTCTTTCTAACATAGTGATAATGTACTTCTATATGCTTGTTTCTTGCAGGATAGATGGAGTTGGCTGCAAGATGCAAAGAACTTGTATTGTCACCAAAGATCATAGGTGAATGAGTATGAAGTCCCAAATATGAATATAGCAATCTAATCCTAATGGCTTCTTGTGTAGCATTAGCTAATCCCCTGTATTCATCCTCAGTTGAAGATAGAGCAATAGTTGGTTGCTTCTTGAAGACCATTAAATGGGCTTATCACCTACAAAAGAAAGGTATCCAGAAGTACTCCTTCTATCATCCTTACAACCTGCCCAATGTGCATCTGAGTATAGGTTAATGTCCAAATCTGATGTGTATGGGAAGTAAAGACCTTGATTTTTAGTACCCTTGAGATACTTCAAAATCCTTTTGGTAGCTTCCAAGTGGGTGCTCTAGGTTTATGCATGAATTGACTTAAAACACTTACTCCATAAGCTATGTCAATCCTTGTTAAGGTTTCATAGTTTAGACTTCCAACTATGCTTTGATATCCTGCAATGTCTTCAAGTAAATCACCTTCATGAGCACTCAGTTTATGATTTACCTCCATAGGGGTGCTAGCAACCTTTGCATTCTCTGAGTGGAACTCCTTCAACATGTCATGCACATATTTCCTTTGAGTAATGTAAACTCTAGAATTTGTGTAGACTAATTCAAGTCCAAGAAAATACTTTAGAAACCCTAGGTCACTGATTTTGAACTCCTGCATCATTTGGTTCTTGAGTTGTTTGATGCCATTGGCATCACTACCTATAAGGATGATGTCATCAACATACACACATAAATATATCATCTGTGAATTACTTCTCTTGACAAACAGAGAAGAATCTGCTTTGCTCATCATGAATCCTTGATCTTGAAGATAGGTCGTTAACCTATGATTCCATGCCCTAGGTGCCTTCTTCAAACCATAAAGAGCTTTGTTCAATTTGCATACATACTTTACCTTGCTTGGTTCTTCATGATTAGGAGGTTGAGCCATGTAAACCTCCTCTAAAATCCACCCATTGAAGAAAAGCATTTTTCACATCAAGTTGATACATATTCCAATTTTTAGATGTAGCTACACTCACCGATATTCTGATGGTTGGCATTTTAGCCAAGGGTGAAAAAGTCTCTTCATAATCAACTCCTTGGGCTTGTGCAAAACCTTTAGCCATAATTCTAGCTTTATACCTGTTTATGGCTCCATCTCAGTTCCTTTGTTAATCTAGAACTAATTATCTTCATTGATGCCTTCTTGGGTGCTAGCTCCCAAGTATCATTCTCTTGGAGTGCTTATATTTCTTCACCCATAGCTTCTGTCCATTCTGCCTTGGTACTTGCTTCTTCATATGAAGAAGGTTCCTTAGTGATAAATCTTTAGCAAGATAAATGGAATGCTTAGTAGCTAATGAAGTTTCATACCCATATCTGTTTGGCTTCTTACTTTCCCTTTGTGATCTCCTTAGAGCTTGGTTGGATGATTCAAGTAAATCTTCGAACCTCTTCATCTTGGCCTTGCTTTTTAATTTTCGTGCTTTGAATTATTCTAAAGTGATGGTGTCCTCATCATCTGATTTGATGTCTTCAATTTGGCTTGGCTCCCCCTTGGTGAGACTTGGAAACTCCTCTTCCAAGTCATATGGCGATTTGACTTTCCTGCATTCACTTTCAAAACAAGAATCATTCTCATCAAACACAACATCTCTATTGACCCTAAATCCTTTGTTGGATGGATTATAAAACCTTTATCCTTTCTGGTTTAAAACATACCTTATGAAGATGCACTTTTATGCCTTAGGGTCTAGCTTACCTTTGATTTGAGATGGAACATGCACATAAGCAACACATCCAAAAATTTTGCAATGATCAAGTGATGGTCTCCTACCATGCCATGCTTCATATGGGGGTATCCCATCAAGTGATTTGGATAGAAGCCTGTTAATAAGATAAGTGGCAGTAGAAACACTCTCTACCCACAAATAATTAGGCAATTTCTTTTCATTAAGCATTGATCTAGCTACTTCCACAATCAATCTATTTCTCCTCTCTACTACACCATTTTGCTCAAGGGTATACGTGGTAGTAATCTCCCATTTGATACCTCTTTCCTGCAAAAATACATCAAATTCATTAGAGAAGTACTCACCTCCTCCATCTAACCTTATCCTCTTTAGACTTCTTCCTGTTTGAGTTTCCACAAGTGCAAGATATTTTTGAAACAACTGAACACTTCATCTTTGTGCTTCATGAAATACAAGATAGTCCACCTACTGAAATCATCAATGAATGACACATAGTACCTTGAGCCTGAAATTGAAGGGTCCTTGCTTGGTCCCCACACATCTGTGTGGACAAGTTCCAAATAGTCCTCATGCATATAGCCTTTCTTTGTAAAGGGTAACCTCTGTGATTTACCAAATTGACAAGCACCACACTTATAAATCATATATTCCTTGGATACATTAGGTATCCCAAGCATACATTGATCTCTTAAAATCTGCTTCAAGGTTCTCTCACCAATGTTTAGATAATGTTTGATCCTTGTGATTATAAAGTGCAATGTTTCTAGTGTCCTCAAGCTCAAATGTAAAGAATCTACCTGTTTTCTCTCCCTTGGCAATTCTCTTGAATTCATGTTGGGGGATCCTCCACAAAAGCTTCATATTTGTTGAACCTAACTTGCAAACCATTTTCCACTATCTTTTCAACACTCCTCAGATTCTTGGTGATAGTAGGTACATAAGGAACCTTGCTCAACAAATTTCTATTCTCGTCAAAAGTTTTAACATTTCCTATCTTGACCAATGAATGCTTGGTGTCATCACCTGTTTGTACGTGGTGTTTTCCCTTGGGCTCCTCGAGATCAGAAAGAAGAGCTACATTGCCTACTACATCGTTTGAACAACGTGAGTCAATATAGAAGAAGTGCTCATCATTCATACCTTGTTTTGAAGTCATGTTCATAATGAGAAGAGAATCTCGTGATCCTCTATATAATTGTTGAATTATTTTCTTGATTTGTATCCTCCTTCATAATACTTGTTGTAGCCATGGTTGTAGCCTTCATTATGATTGAATCTTCCTCTTGATTGTGAGTAGCCACCTCTTTGAAATCCTCTTCCTTTGTGATTCTTGAAGTTCTTATAGCACTCATCTGTAGTGTGATTAGACAGTCCACATATATTGCATGGGGAAGAGATGAAAGATCTCCCCCTACCTTGCTTACCTCCTCTGCCCCTACCTCTTGAGTTTCTACCTCTCCTTGCATAGTTAGCTTGAGAAGTAGTACTTTCATCTTCCACCTTCTTGCTCTTTCCTTTATCTTTAGATTTTCCTTTATCTGTGTATAGGACCAAAGAATTGTTACCTCTTGATGGTTCTCCATTTTTGTTGAGCTCGGCTTCATGAGTAAAGAGTTGTCCCATGAGAGTGGTAAGATTTGGGATTTCCATGTCCATGTAAAGGTCCATAGCAGTTGTGAAAGCTTCCCACTTATCATCTGCCTTGATGCCATTGATTATTTGTCTTACTATTTGCTCCTGTTCAATCTCCTCTCATATGCTTGCCGATTGATCAACCACATCTTTTTCTTTGGTCAGATACTCTGAAACATTCTGCTTGGGTTGCTTTGTTTGAGTATTCAATTCAATCCAGAATTGATTTTTCCTAGCTCTTATATTGGAACAAAAGTATGAAGATAATGTATCCCAAGTCTCTTGGGAAGTTTTACAATTCCTAATATGTGGAAGAAGGAAGTGAGAGATAGAGTTAAGTAGATATGACGGCACCTCCTCATCTCCTGATATGCATCCATAGAGACTCCTTCCTTGTAGATATGTCTTCATCCTCAAGTACCATGCTGGATAATTATTCCTCTCCAATTTGTCAATAAAAGAAGGGAAACCATCTCCCATTTTACCTCAACTTGCTCTGATACCACTGTTGGAAGAGATGGATAGATACCTCAAGAAAATCAGTTGGTACTGCTAAGACCTGCTTTGTACCTACCCTATCAAACCTAAAAGTTGTGTTGTAGGCCCTTTTAGCTTGCAAATGACACCCAAAAAGTACCTATGTACTTTGGAGTTGATTCTTCAAACAATTGAATCAAAACAGATTACTTCACAAATAGCTAGTCACTCAAAACTTGCTATTTTGGTCTTGACACCTATTGGATCTTTTTCTCAGTGCTCACAATATAGTAGCAATTGATAAAATTCCTTTTGGGAGAATCCAATTACCTTATATAGCTAATGATTACAAGTGTAATCATCAAAAATGATACACCATAAAATGAGGAATCAATTTAGAAATTGAATGCTTACCCTCGACTTTTTAGGGACTGAGCAGAGAATGACCAAAGAGCACTTCGATGCAAATTTCTCCCAATTTGTTGAAGCAAAAGCTTTGAAGTTTGAATAGCATACAATAGACTTTTACTGGTTCCAAGAAGCTATAGACCATGCAAAATGGATAAGAACGCACTGAGATATGGTCATGCAAAGTTCACTCTTCTGAGTAGCTATAGTAGAGAATTAGATAGAGATGAGCAATGATGTATATATATTATATAACATTGTTGTACAATATCATTGGCAAGGAAGTGATGCCCAATGATAGTGATCTACATGAGCTAGGGTGTAAGTCCCTTAGCCGCTACAAAAGATCAACAATAAGCTAATAAAAGAGGGATCTCTATCCGCGAGATTACATAGCTCTTTTTATAAGCGTTTTTCTTGAAGTTTGAATTTGAATTCAAGTTTTTGGATCCATCTAAAAGTAACTCCTATGATTGAGAAGTCATTCTCTCTTTGAACACGTAACTTATTATTCTCCTAGATCCACAAGATGTGGATTACAAGATTCTCTCAAGTAAAACAACTTTTACAATGGTTAATGATCAAACAATTACAAGCTATGGTTCATATGATCCATCAAATGGTTGCACATATCTTCTTCAATGCCTAGTCAAATGTGAAGGCTTGTATATTTCACCAACAACATTTGGCAAGCCTAGATGCTTCACCAAATGATAAGTACTTCTCACATATTCAGATCACTCATGAAGTGCATATGAATACCTCTTGTAAAAGTCATGGACTTCACTTCATTGGATAGAGGTAAAAGGAAGTGAGTTCAAGGAATCTCATGATTTTAGAAGCCAAGAACCATGACTAGTTGGTAGTTGGAATCCAATCAATCATCACCTAAAGTATAGGAACACTTTTAGGTGAGGGAAATTCAAAATTCAAATTCTCTCTATGTGTATAAATAGATGTGATTTTTAGTCGTGAATATGATAGAGTAGAGAGAGACATTGAGACTCATTGTTGAGCATACTTTAAGCTCACATATGTATGATTAAATCCACCACATCTCCTTTGTATCATACACTCATTAGCACATACAAGTTGAGTCATTAGTTCATGATAATCTTTGTTTACTACTCTCTGCTACAACCTCTTCATTTAAGTGATTTTGTTTAATCTCTGTCTGAAGGGACTTATTACTCTTGATGAATATGACTATGAAGCAAGGTAAGGCGGATGAACATGTTTGATATATAGACTCAGGTTCCTCAAATCATCTAGCAGGAAATGTGCCTCTACTCTGAGACTTAGAGGATCCAAGAGATAGACATGAGATTGAAATAGGAGATGACACTAGACACTCACTGCAAAATCCTGGAAATATGAAGACTCCAAATTGAAATATGAATCTACTCTGCAAGGTATTGTATGTACTTACCATAACAAAAAATCTCATAAGTGTCAGGAAAATTGTAGAGAAAGGTTTGCAAGTGAGGTTCACAAGGAATGGAGGTTTTGTAGAAGATCCATAGCAAGGATTCAAGAGAATTGCAAAAGGATAAAAGACATGTAGGATCTTTATATTCGAACTCCAAGACACTAGAAATATAGCTCTATTCAATTATGGTAGTCAAACCCTATCAGAATTAAAAATGTGGCACAAAAGGTTGGCCCACATAGGTGAAAGGAACTTGACACAAATGTGCAGGGATCAAAGTGTGATTGGCCTACCAAATATTTCAAAGCAACACATGATATAAAAGTGTAGTGCTTCTCAACTTGGAAAATCACATAGACAATCCTTTGTGAAGAAGGGATATATTGATTTATTGAATCTAGTCCACAGAGATGTTTGGGGATCTAGCAAGGAGCCATCAATATCAGGATCCATGTACTATGTATCTTTTATTGATGATTGTAGCATATGGACAATCCTATTTCATGAAGCATAAGGATGAAGTCCTCTCATGTTTCAAGAATTATCTTGCTCTTGTTGAAAATCAAACAGGCAAAACACTAAACAGGCCAAGGTCAGATGGAGCGAGAGAATATTTCTTCAATAAAATTTGATACTTATCTCCAAGAGAGGGGTATCAAGAGAGAGATCACTACCTGGTACACACTCTCTCTCTACCAAGTACACCCGAGAGTGAAATGGATTGGTAGAGAGAAGAAATAGGACCATACTTGAAGCAGCAAGGTCTATGCTTAATGAGAAAAGATTACCAAATTATTTTTATGCAGAGGTTGTATCCACAGCCACATATTCCATCAATAAACTCCCATCAAAGACATTGGAGAGGATGACACCCTATGAAGCATGGATTGGAAGAATAGCTAGGCTAGATCATTGTAGGATATTTGGGTGCATAGCTTATGCACATATTCCATCTCAAATCAGAGGTAAAATGGATCCCAAAGCAGAGAAATGTGTATTAATTGGATATGACTTAAATAAAAAAGGTTATAGGCT
>CM035409.1:145137517-145517517 GCA_020310875.1 Ceratopteris richardii | reverse complement strand
AACATGCTCATCAGATTTACGTTGTGGCATAGCCATATTCATGATTAGCAATGAGTCCTCTTGATTTGAGTCTTCTGTGTAGTTATTGAAGTCTCTTCTTCCCCTATTGCCTCCTTGATAGTTTGAATGGTTGTAGTTGTTGTGGTAGCCATTGAAGTTGTTGTTCCTTCCTCTAGAGTAGCCATAACGTCCTCTATGGTATCCTCTACCTCTTTGATTCCTGGAACCTAAATCAATTTTTAGTTGTATGATTAGTTAATCCACAAATAGAGCATGAATTAGAGTCTTGGGATCTCCCCTTGCCTTGCCTTCCTCCTCTTCCTCTACCTCTACCATGTCTTCCTCTACCTGCATAGTTAACTTGATGTGTAGCTGCTTCATCATCCACTTTCTTTCCTCTTCCTTTGTTTTCTTTGGACTTGCTTTTATCAGTATACAAGGCACAAGATTGATTACCTTTGGAGCTTTCTCCATTCTTGATAAGCTTGGCCTCTTGATTAAGTAGTTGTCTTATGAGTTTATTGAAATCTGGTACATGCATATCCATGTATAGATACATAGTTGTGGTGGATGCTTCCCACTTGTCATCTGCCTTCAAGCCATTGATGACCTACCTTACAATTTTATCTTCTTCTATCACCTCTCCAATGCTTCCCAACTGATCTGCTATGTTCTTGAGCTTTGTGAAAAAATCAGACACATTTTCTTTGGGATCTTTCTTGAGAGTTGTAAAGTCCAGCCATCCTTGATGCTTCCTGGCCTTTGTACTTGAAGAGAAGAAGGATTCAAGTGAATTCCACACTTCCTGAGATGGTTTACAACTTCTAATGTGAGGCAACAAAAAATCTGAGATAGAGTTGAGGAGATAAGACCTTGCAAGTGAATCCTTGGAGTAGCATGTGCTCAATCTTTCTTGCTCTTCTTGTGTAGGTTGACCTTTGTTCCTGAAACTTGGCATAACTTCATCTCCAGCTATATAACCATATAATTTCCTGCCTTGAAGATAAGATTCCATCCTTAATGACCACACTGAGTAGTTACCTATATCAAATTTTTAAATTGATGAAGGAAATCCATCTGCCATGTTGTCCAACCTTGCTCTGATACCACTGTGAAGAGATGGATCTGTACTTGGACAAGATGAAGTGGTGCTGCATAAAATTTGCACTACACCAGCCAAAGAATCTCCAAGGACATGAAGTGAACCCTTTTAGCTTGACAATGGATGTTTTAGACACCCTATGTACCTTGGAAGATCACTCTCAAAAAGATGAATCAAAATAGATAGATAGAAGTTGAACCAAGGGTAAAGAACTTGCAATTTTGGTTCATACACCTATTCAATGTTTTGAAGAATTCTCTCTACACAATAGCAATTGGCCTAATTCCTTTGGGGGAACTCTAAATAACTTAGTGAACTAACAATCATGAGTGATTTCATAAAAAAAGATGGACTACATGAAGAGAAAGGAGTTTAGCAAGTCACAACATCATCCCGACTTTCACAGGCTCGAGCAATCTTCACACCAGTGAGCAAAGATACATTAATATCTCACGATTCCAAGAGGCAATGCTAATGAAACTTTTTAGTATAACAAAAACTATTTTAATTCTCACATGATTTAAATCATGGAAAATGAGCAACTACACACTGAGAACAAGCTTTCAGAAGATCACTCTTCTGATGGAGTAATAACAGAGAAGTAAACTATGCATAGATATAGCCCACTTCTAATGAACATATCTCATGATTGCGAAACCCAAATGCAACAAAACTTTAGAAGTATATGCTATACTTAAGCAACTAACTTTACCAAGTTAAATCACTGAAAATGATGGATCATGATCAGAGAAATCATCTCTGCAAACTCACTGAAAAAAAGTGAGAGATATGGCAGTGAACAGTACACTCACATAGGCATGATGATATGGACACAAATGATCATGAAAATAAATGTATGTTTATTGTAAAGTACAATGGACGTAGTGGTACATATGTGTGGCTTGAGAGCATACTCTGATATGGCATGAAGCCCTGCTCAAGGAGCTACGACCTGAAAAGTCTGTATTCATAATTGAAGAGATTGATGTCCTTGGGTTTGTGGTCTCTCATGAGGGCCTCAATATTGACCCAAAGAAACTTCATGAGGGCCTCAGTTCACGAAGACAATGAAAGAAGTAATAGCGTGAGAAAAAATATTTGGAGATAGATTTTGGGGCCTAAAATCCTTTATGACCAACATCGTTCGAGTGTAGAAAGAACATACAACCCAAATCATTGCCTGATTGTCTTAGGAGGCTTAAGCATAGAACCAGAGAAGCTCGAAGTTTCCTTCCTTCCAGGTTCAACATTGACCCTGAGAGAGGAGTCTAGGTCCTACTCATACTCTGTAATGGGCATATCCTTAGGCATGGATCCGTTTTGTACCATTAAGTCCATTTCATGTTTATCATAGATATGTGGCAAGGACACAATCAAAATAACCGTACTTTTTTGTTGAAATCAGAGGACTTGGAGGGGCCCAAGTGTGGTTGAGCAACCAGTTTTTGTTCTAAAATTTTATGAAATTTTTTGTCTAATTAAAATTCTGTATTGAAAATGAGTCATATTCCGTCATAGAGTATTCATGTGGGAATAGTAGATGATGACTTACTCAATAGCGATATATGGGAGCAATAGGTAATGCAATATGTGGGAGTTGGGTACTCACTAAGGAGGTTAAGCGACATGGGTAATAGAAAGAAGGCCATGGTATTTTCCCCATAGGCCGCGTTCCATAATATCGATCGTGCATATTTTCTTACATCCCGTTTTTCGCTACCGCGACGTGGGTCTTCATATTGTTTTGGGCGCGGGCCGGTCGATGGCTATTATGCCACATACTGTTATAGGCTGCAGGTCGCGTCTTCATATTATGTTCCAAAGACCCGAGAGGATAGCGCTAGGCTACGGGCGGCCTCAGGGATTGCACGACCGTTCTTGAGTGGCACGTACTCGCGAGAGTTGCCCCTCTCTACTGAGAGCGCCACTCAAGATCAGTCGTCCTTTCCCCTGAGGCACACACGCGGCCATTAAGAGAAACACGAAATGTTCAGGTACCTTATGTGTTCTTATTCAGTGAATCCTTATTTTGTATTTTAATGCCATCCACGGCAATCACCCAATACACAAAAGCCACTATCAGTGCAACGTCCCAATACACATACAATGATTGTGGCAGTAATTGAAAATAAAAACGTAGAAAACAAGTGCTGTAGCCTCTCCATTTCAGCTCTTTGAACATACAGGCCTATATTTTGGTTGTTATGCATAATTATATTTTGGTTGTTATGCATAATTTGATAAAAATTATGTGTACCTTTTAATGTGCAAATTTTAGATACTCAAACTTTGCATGCTGGAGAAGAACACATATGCAGCACCATTCAACCACTTCTACTTCATATTTACTATTCTATCATTTCTACTTCATGTTTACTATCCAAGGTGTGAGAAATCGCAACCACCTTACCTGTTGCAAACTATAATCAAAACATATGAGTTCATTAAACAGATTTCCCAAGTTCATGAAACGTGGAAGATGATGAGGCAGAAACACTCCATCATTTCGGAAATAACTTTCTTACATATCAAATACTCCATTCCTCACACACAACCTTTTCTTTTCTTGACTGGAGCAATAAACTTATTCGCTGCCGCAAGCCCTCTAGCTCCAAGATAGAAATACGAGCCACTCTTCAAGAGGAGGTGAGGAGAAGCCACGGTGAGGAGGAGGGGTGCAAGGGCCCCGGACCATGAGAAACATGCACAAATGTAATCCTCAAGTCACCAATGCAGACCTTCTCTTTGCCATTCTCATCGAGAATGATAAGAAGAAGAGAAACGAAGTTGTGTTCCTGCATACTGTTAAGAAGATGGCCATCTTTGTCTCATACAATCGCTAATGGCAACCCATGGTATATGAATACATGCTGAAAAAAGAGTTTGGCTGCTTGCTTGTAACGATGTCACGATTGGCTTGGAGGGAATAAAGTGAGCATACTTTCAAAAGAAGTCGGTCATCACAAAAATGATAGTGAATCCATGTGATCCGGCAAATCCACTTTCAAATCCATATTGACTACATCCCATGGATGTGCTAGCAATGGCATGATTACAAAGGCACTTGGAGGGTTAATACGTCTAGCTTTCACCAATTGGCACTTAGGCGATAATTACATATGCATCCTTGTAATCTTATAAGTGTTTTTTAGCCACTTGGTACTGTGTCTAGAACATAATGTCTCCATTGCATAAGACACAGTACCAAAAAAACATCTCTTGTTCATGAGTTTTCCACTTTTGTTGTTGTTCATAAAACCTCTTTCATAGGTATGCCATAGGTCCTCCTTCTTGCATGAGTGCTCTCTGGATTGCTAAATGGGAAGCATCACTATAGATCTCAAAATGTTGCGTGAAGTCTAGTAAATTCAACATTGGTGTCTTAGTTGTAACCATTTTCATATGTTGAAATGCGGCCTCTATTATAGGTTTCCATGAAAAGCTCTGTTTACTCTTGATAAGATCCTAAACATGATTGATATTAAACTGATTCTTTTTTTTTTTGCAAACAAAAGTGGTAGTGCCATTGGCTCATAGTTGATCTTCATCTCTTTAAGGGTGAATTTGGGGTTTATGGGATTCTCTTTGGTATATATGATTATCTTTAACCAAGATGGAGACTAAAACTCCAATAATTGTTAACATATATATAGAAACAAATGAGAACTCCCGATCTAAGACTAAAATGTCAATGAAACTTCATTTGTAAGCTTAAAAGATTTCTATCTAAGTGATCCAAGTAAAAGTAATAGTTGAATACTCACATAGAGAGAAATGAACCACACCAGTTGATAGAGTACCCCAAGGTATTGTAGCAGCATGACTACTAAAGATAAATGAATCATAATGTGTATTGGTATGGTACAGAAATTAAAAAAGGGAGATATGGTTGACTACTCTAGCGTGAGGTGAGAACAATGTAATCTCAAAACCGTCGCTCAAAACTATCATAAGAGCTCACTCTACCCTACAACTAAAAGGGGGTGAATTTATACATAAATTTGGACTTGAGTCTTGATGAGTCATCCACCAAAAAGAGAACCTACACTTTTGATTGATTCGAATTTGAACCCTAACTAAAAATGCATAAAAATACGATTGCTCTTTCCATAAGATTCCTTCCATGTTTTGTCTTTTAAAATTGACCAAGGTAAGTACATAGATTTTACCTTTGCAACTTTACAAACACAAGTTTGTATGACCACACCTATCCCCTCAAACCTAAGAATCTTGAGCCTTCAATCCTTGAAAATAGCTTGCAATCCAATCATTGATTTGAATGTGTTTAACTTGAATCCCCCCAATGCCTTTTTCATCATATCTACACATTGTTGATGAGTTGATACATATCAAAATAGAATCTCCTTGCTTGTAATCTTTTCCATAGCATAATGATAATGTACGTTTATGTGGTTAATGCTAGCATGATAAATTTGGTTAGTAGAAATGTGCGATGAACTAATGTTATCCCCAAAAATATGAGGGATAGATGACGTAAAACCTAAATCATAGTATATGTTCTCAATCCACATTGCTTCTTGAGTTGCATTTGCAAGTGCTCTATATTCAACGTCAGTTGGTGAGAGTGCAATAGTTGCTTGCTTCTTTGAAGACCATAAAATAAGCTTTGTACCTACAAAGGCAAGGTATACAGATGAGCTTCTCCTATCGTCTTTAGAGCATGCCCAATCTACATTAGAGAATTGCTTGATGTCTGTATCAAATGTGTGAGGATAGTACAAACATTGATTGATAGTTCCGTTCAAGTATTTATTTGGCTCCTTCCATGTGAGCTTTCCTTGGAGTATGCATTGTTGGTGCAAGACAATCAACAATTGAAGGTCTTTAAGTCCGCAGAGGCGTCATAAAAATTTTCTTAAAAAGGTCACCGGAAGATCACCGGAAGGCACTGGAACAGTACCGGAAGATTACAGGAAAGTCACCGGAATAGATCAATTTTACAGATTTCAGTTCATGAAGAGTTGAAGGATGGAAAGAGGAAGAAAAGAACAAATTTTGAAGTTGGAAGAAGAACCGGAAAAATTGTACACATATGTACAGTAGTATAGTCCGCGTTATAAGCTTGTACAAATTTATCTATAAATACCTGAAAAATGTAAAGGCGCATAAGCTAGAGAAAAGGCTAGAGAAAGCTAGGTAGGCCAGGAAGGCTAAGAAGAATTGAGAGGCGTATAGGCATTGAGGCATATACGAAAGAGAAAGGAATAGAATAGAAGAATGAGAAGTTAGATGTCATGAGACATATGTAAAGTTAGTTGAGTTTTCCTCTCATCACTCAACTGTAACTTTCTGAGTAATCGAAGAAAAATTGCGCCGAAATTTCTGTGTGTTCTTCATCTGTGTTAGATGTTTTGTGAAATCCTTCTGAGGATATCTAAGTCTATAGTTAATCAATCTATAGCTTAAGTTTCAGAGTTTAATTGTAAACAGAAACCGAGTATTGTCAGTAGGAACATTCGTATGTGTTGAGTGTTCAGAGTTTACTGAAACAGGCGCATTTTCGGTGATCAATGTTTTGATCATTACTCAGTGCATACTTTAAAGTTTTGCATGAGTGAGAGCTTAATCTTTAAGTTAGAAGATAAGCTACTCGTAACCAGAAGCATTTGCTTAAACGGGTTCTATTCAAGGAGAATCAAGTCTTAGAAAGTACAGGTGTGAAGTCGACTGTTCAGAATGACAGTTTCAGACAAAAGTAACCTGTGAAGATTAATTTAAAGAAATCGTGCAGCAGAATGTTTGTGTTGTGAAGGTTTTTGACTTACTCTTGGTATAGAGGTGCTCTAATCACAAGAGTAGGTTATTCTGAAGGAGATTAACACTCTCCGACATGCATGAAGTAACTTAAGACACCTAATGTAACATAATCTTAGTAGGAGATGGTTGAACTACACCCTAAGAGAGAGGATTAGGAAGTAATCCTCAACCATGGCTTTTGGGGCAAGTGGTTAGCCCATCACATTCCTAACCAAGAGGTTGTGAGTTCAATTCCTTACATTGGTATCAGAGCCTAGGAAGTAGGCTTGGGCAAGGTGGAATGACCCAATGGCCTCTAAAAAAGGCGCTTGGGCATCCTCTATGTGAAAGGGTAGGAGTTGTGGAAGGCGCGCGCGTCGGTTTCAAGGATGGATCTTACAATGATTGGGGTGTATCTCTCAATCCGTAGGTCGGATTGAGGCGTGTAATATACCGTTGGAAAGCTCTCGGAACGAACTTTCAAATCAGGTAGCTTGCAAGTGTGAATTCCTTGGGAATCCTTGGGTGGAACTTGATTGAGTGTTCAAGATACCAAGCATGGGTGAGAACAAGGTTCAAGACTGAG
Organism: Ceratopteris richardii; assembly: GCA_020310875.1. NCBI lineage: Eukaryota > Viridiplantae > Streptophyta > Polypodiopsida > Polypodiales > Pteridaceae > Ceratopteris > Ceratopteris richardii. The sequence goes on along the minus strand of CM035409.1, from coordinate 145,510,072 downwards.
GTTGAGAACAAGGGCTCGAGACACCAAGGTTGCGAACAAGAAGGTTCAAGACACCAAGGTTGAGAGCAAGGGTTCAAGAGACCAAGGTTGCAAACAAGGTTCAAGAAACTATACGAGGTTGAGGGACATCAATTCAAGGGCACCTAGGGAGTTCAAGAGACTGATCACCGAGCCTAGAGGGATACAAGAGTAGCTCATTGAGGACAATGATCGACCAAGGGGGGAAGAATGTAACATAATCCTAGTAGGAGATGGTTGAACTACACCCTAAGAGAGAGGATTAGGAAGTAATCCTCAACCATGGCTTTTGGGGCAAGTGGTTAGCCCATCACATTCCTAACCAAGAGGTTGTGAGTTCGATTCCTTACACCTAATCCATAGCACGTCCACTCTAGTTAATGTAACATAGTTCAAACTAACAAGTAGACTCTAATAGCTACTTATGTCCTCTATTTTTTCTCCTCAATGAGCTCTTAACTTCAAGTTCATCTCCACAGGTGTACTTGCTATCCTTGAGTTCTCAATTTTGAATTTCACAAGCTTACCTTTGATATACTTTCTTTTGAGTATAATTCAAACCCTTTTTTGTGTATACCACTTCCAATCCCAAGAGGTATGTGATTAGAAATAAATCATTTATCTTGAACTCTTCTTTCATATGAAGCTTAATCTTCCAATTTCCTTCATCATCATTACCTATAACTAGAATATCATGATCATAAAGAGATATTTAATAAAGTAAGTCTATGATCTAAGGGTCCCGTCGGTTCGGATGGATCTAAAATTGGACACCGTTTGGGCATCTATATGTATGACCAAAGATCTTGAGTCTAGACTTACTAGAAGGTCATTTAGTCTTGTTATCAAGTAATCGAGTTAGCTTAGTGGTTAAGTCTCAAGGGTGTGAAGGGGTAGGTCTTGGGATCAATCCCCATGGGGTACATCGGGAGAGTATTTTGCCACCCTTCTAGGAGCATCCACTTGAGTTAACTCGAGTTGACTGGGATACTTGGTGCACTTGCAGTTACATGGCCGACACATGGCTGGCTAGTATCCACCTGCCCAAGAAGGCAGTCCGCTGGAGAGAGCTATATATAGAGGCATTTGGTTGGGAGGAGAGTCATCTCTCTAGCACATGGTGGTCGTAATCCTTGTTCTCCTGCATTGGTCGTAATCCTTGTTCTCCTGCATTGGTATCAGAGCCATGAAAGATTTCATAGCGACCTTAGCTTCAGTAGTTTTCTTGTGCGGAATAGATTTGTTCGTCTCTATCATGGAAGTGCTCCCTACTGTATGCAGTCATTGCTATTGGTTTAGAGTAGCCAAAATGTTGATGTGCACTACCTATAGAACACGAGAATTGATCCCGCTAGCTATGTGTACTAATGGATGGATCTTATCCATTGCAACATAGCACCATGCTTAGAATATATGGCACCGTAGATAAATTATTACCATCATTTTGTGTTAAAAAACAAACTTCCTTCTGCTAGAGCAAGCGTGTGAACAATGATGGTACTGGGACTGTAAAATAGAAGAATATGGTTTGACTATGCACGTGGAGCGCTCAATCTTACGACCTCACTGTTGAGGTGCTACCTCTAATCCAACAAAGCTAGTTGCTGTTGATGAACGTTATCTGCAAACAACATCAACACCATCCTTGCAGGCTTGTAGAAGTTTATAACTTCAAAGCAAAAGGCGCAGGAGGCAGGGATCAAGTCACAGACGTCCGCTCTCTCCAACAAAGGAAGGCCATTTTTCCGGCCTAGGATGATGTAAATTTTTGAATAAATTGATAATAGCCGCTGCGGAAGCTTCTCCATAACCAAAAACAGAAAGAACCTTCATGCAAACAGGGTACGAAGGAGAGGCCTAAAATCATGACCTAGAATCAAGGGGAAGCCGATATAACCACGCTGTCCGTATAAGATGATGAGTAAATCCTTTTAATATTGTTTTTTAAGCTATATTACTTCAGGCGTTGCGTTGCACTAATCAAGTTGTCATAGCAAAAGGAGTACAGTGAGATGATTACATAGAGGGATTTGAATGGAAGGCCTCTATAATCTGTCGCACTTCTTCTATCCAAGAAAGATTGCGTGCGGGAGGGGCAAAAGGACTATAAGTGATGGTAGCCTTGTAAAACAATAGTTGCACAATATAACATAGGAGCAATAGCAGAGAAGATAACAGATATAGGAGAATCTCAACAATTTTCTACTAACAGCAAGTACAAAGATGATGGCGTTGTCCACCCGTGCGCTCCCAAGGTAGAGCTTAAATGGTGATCTAGACCAATCTAGATAGGGAGATACAAGATAGACGTATACTAGCTCAATTCGATGTCTTGGGTAGTGCAGAACTCATGTATATATAGGATCATGGGTGGCCGTCCGTGGACAATATATATGGGCGGTAGAGCATGGGCGGCCACAACCCGCATAATTTTCATACGGGGCTTAGGCCGGTTGAACCGACCTAAAAAATATAAATGATTTCTAACCCCAACAGGCTGGACCCCACAATTGGGGACCCTCATAACTCCCTTTCCTTACAATACCCTACATGGTCCAATATGACCTTCATCCAACATGCAAGTTGGGATTCCCATCAATTGGGTAATGCACGCTTGGCTTCTCCTCATAATGGGGGCCTTACAAAATGTGCATACAATCATGAGGGGTAGACATTGATCATATATTAACAAGCTGAGCCTTGAACCTGCCTTAATCACGAGAAATACCTCTCATCTCTTCGCGAGAGCAAGCTGCTGTGGTGAAATTTTATTTGACCTTTTTCTTATATTCTAATATATGAGGCTACAAAAGTTTATATAGCACACGCAAAAAAGCAGAAAAGATTTCTTTCAATTAGGATAGGCGCATGCGGGGATTGAGCTCAACACCTTTGCAAGGTTAAAGAGGCGCCGATCTATACCACTCCATAAGCTTATACAATTCGAGTGGCTAGAGATATTATTATTACTTTGCAAAAGCCTTGGCTATCTAAGGTAAAACAACTGTCTTCTAAAATTGGTGCTTAGAGGGATCGATCCTCGTCTGTGCCCACTATCAACTATAAGGAGAGCCCAAACCATTATAGTAACAAGCTTTTGATGTTCGCACTATTTGTGTTATACATATTTTGTGCTACACCGGAGATAACCTATCTTCTCAGAAGTTGTTGAAGCCAAGAATGGAACCCTCACAACAGGGTTCATTGGCGGATGGACTATCCATTTGTTTCAGAACAATTGATGTTCAAACGCTACAACCATTCAAAATGGACCTCAGCTAATCAAGGACAAAGTTGTTATGAGCCACCTGCTTACTCTTTTTGAGTTAAGCACATATAATGATATCAACAGAGTTCGATCTCAAGATAGCATGACAAGGGGCTCTCCAAGCTTTTCAACTTGTCATTTTTTACACGATGAAAGACATTTGATGAAGGATGTGCTTCAAGATTCATGAACGTTAATGAGAATGGGGAATGGCTCTTCTCATATGGATCAAGGGAAGGACATAGCTAATTGGGAGCTAAGTACTTTACAAGTTGATGTTTTCATTTCCATATTTGCTTTGCTCTATGCTTTCATATAGAATGCATTGCTATTAACGTTGAAGTAGGAAAAGAATCTTCAAATTTGAAAGCATTGTATGCAATTTAATGAAAGAAAAATAGAGGTCCATCAAGAATGGAAACACTTAGCAAGCCTAGGCATGCATCTATGAAAGAAGGTTGGTGCATTTCTCCTTGTCAAAGCATGCTTTTATGCACAAAACACATTTTCTTCTTGCTTTAAAAAGATAGTTAGTGCTCAAGTTTATGCACATGAACAATTATATCTTTCTAAAATGCTAGCAAGTAGAATATTTGTGCATGGATGATTGGGAATATGCATTTTCAAGCTCAAGAATTTCTTGATTTAAGCTTGGTATATGAAAGGAGAATGCAAATAGGTGCATGCATTCACATGCATTTGCATGCATTCACATGCATTTGCATGCAAGAATGGGCATTTTCACATGCGTGATTGTTTGTTAAGTAGTTGAATACTTATACTTTCATTACCTCCTTTTTCTAACTTGACTTAGATAGCTAGGAAAATAGCAAACTAGATAATTGCAAGGCTTGTGGTTGCCATGCAACTCAAGTAACTAGATTGTTTTTTCCAAAATGTGATACTTAGGTACCAAAAATTAGGAGCCTTGATTAGGAAAAGTAGGCCTTTTGAAAGTCGTGTTCAATCTTCTTGCTCATTGGAATGGCAAGAAAAGGATTGCTTGAAAATTTCCATGATGTCTCTAAGGAAAACTTAAAAAATCCTAACGACAAGCCTAGATGTAGTCGTAGCTTGATTTCCAAATCATGCATCCTAGTAGGTTGATAAAGTTTCCTTTGGAAATTCTATTTGATTCTATCCCAAGACGTGATAAGAATCAAATAAAATCATTGGAACTTAAATCAATTGAACTTTCAAGTTCAAAGGATAGTTGATATGTACCAAATTTGAAAAAATCATTTAACTATTGAAGTTTTTTTCTTTTCATCCTAATGTGTGATGAACTTCAAAGACATAAATAAACTTTAGCATCACTTGAACTTTAGTGTTCAATAGTTCCATGCAAGGTTCCATAACTGCATCTCTAGTTAAGATGCAAAGTTTTCAAAAAGCATAGAAACTTTATTAAAGCACTTTTTTGAGACTGAGAAAAGTATGCTTGGTTTTGTTTAGGCTAATTAGAGCTTAAAGAAGAGACCTTAGTCAAAGTAGTCTCTAGGAATTAAAGTACTTCCTAAACACAAGCCAATAAGGAAATAGTCTGGTTAACTATTTCATTAGTTAAAAAAGGAATATCTTCCGGACAAGCAATAAAGCCTTAAGTCTTGATCTTGTCCAAAAGTCAACAATTTGTTTTGAAGATCATTCCAATAAAGAAAAAGATTCGAAGATGAATCATTGGACTGGAAAGAAAAAGATTCCATGATGAATCATTGGCTTAGTATTACTTGATTCCTTGGTAGAAATCTAAAGTTCTTGAAAGAAATATATCTCCCTAGATGTGAGACTAGCAACTTTCAAGAAAGTTTAATAGCAAGTAGCTCCCAGTAACTCCCAAACCACAGGTATGTGTACTTAAGTCCAAATAGTGATATAACCTAAAGGTATATAAAAGATTCTTAGCTTTGGAATCTGACAGGCATTAGTGTATGCTTGGACTCAAGTTCAAGGAAAGACCTCTAAAAATCCTGCAAGTAAGCAAAGAAGCTTTAGATAGTTTAGGAGATCTTAACGATAAAGAATAAACGTTTATTTTAGTCTCAAGGTCAACCAGACTTGATCAAGCTTGGCCAAGATTGTTCAAGAATGTATGATTGGAACTACTCTGTAGATTTCCCAAGAATTGGCAATAAAAATTCCTTTTGGGTATTATTCACTTAGGTTCCATTTATCCAATGGAAAATTGTGAAAAGAGTAAGCTATTCCAAGTCTGAACAAAGTAAGAAATTCCGAGAATGTAGTCTGCAAATGTGAAGACGGTACTTAAGTCTATGGAAGGTAAAACATAATGTTTGCCTATCCTTAAAGGGATTTTGATACAAATCCGAAAAGCATGAGCGAAGCTTAAGATTTAAGCAGTAGAGAGATTCGTATATAAAGTCTCAGGGTAGGTACCTAAAACATCAGTAAAGAAAGGAATCTAAAGACAAGAAGTCAAAAGCTCTTGTCACTACAAATTGATCAAGGATAAACCAATTAAACTTGAATTTATGAAAGTTCAAGTACTTGGAATTCTGATTGGTTTTCATTTGAAAAGCCTAGCAACGAAGGATGGATATTCCATCAAAAGGTTTTCAAGTTCCTGAAGGAAGGCACAAGATCATGAAACGATCATGTGAAGGGACCAAAACCTAGAAAATCTAGTTAGAGGTAATGCCTGAAACTTTAAAATTCTTTTAAAGAGTTGAAGTGTGAAGGTACTATGTCAAGAGATGTTTAGACTTTAGGATAAGTATCACCCACATATTAATGTGAATATAAAATAGGGTGGTATGGGACACCGAATTTTATATTTAGATTGATGTAGGAAAGATGGTATGGGACATCGGACCGTGGATGACAATTATCTTTTAGTCCTAGATTCGATCATGAAGTTAGGTTTGATCCTCAAAAGAATTAAAAATTCAAAGGAGTTGTTTAAATTTGAGGAGGATAAAAGTAGTATCTCAAGATATTTCAAGATAATTTCAAGATCAAGGAAACAGAAGATATGAAGTAAGTAACTTTCAAAATCTTCTTGAAGCATTTCAAGATGAAGTGTTGTTAATTTAGAAATATTTCACAATTTTTTGGAAAAGTTGGACTTTGATTTTGAGTTGGTCTTTTTAACCAAGGACTTGCTAAGTCAAGCACCAAGTTCCTAGTGTAACTTGGTAAATTCACTCTTTTGACTCAAAGAAATGCACAAGAATTACATTACCAGTAAGGAGTCAGAAAGACTGAATATGACATGAACTTTGTCTCAAGTGGAGCATTATTTGAGTACAAAAATCATCAAGAGAACCTCAGTGGGTCGACACACTGATGTTGGTTACCACACTAGTATCTTGTGGTTGGATGATGTTTTCAATTTTCTTTGAATCTTTTTAAGAATCCAGCTTATTTCTCTTAAAGATAGAGATAATGCTTCAATATCCTATTAAAAAAAATCTTTGAGAAGTTAAAGTCTTGAGTCATCTAGACTTTGACTCATAGCAAGTTTACGTATCTTCAAAGTTTGAATTGGTTGAACAGAGTTTTAGTTCTTTCTTTTTGCTTTTCGAATCTTTTGGATTTGACTCAGATATGGTATCTGATTCTTTTCATACAAGTGAAGGATTAGCCAGATAGAACCAAGTAACTAAATTAAACATCCTCGATAGATGTTTTGTACAAGAACCTTTTCAATCTTCAAAAGATGCTAAGTCCAAGATTGACTTATTTATTTGAGTTTGCTTCAAGTTATAGCATATAACATTTTTCCTAAAGTCCAGTATACTCTAGAGTCAAGAATTCAGGAATTTCTCATTAGATTGACAATTCCCAAGAACTTTTAGCTCAAGTCTTTGAGAAAAATTAGTTTACATAGGATTTTTTTACTCGTTAGGACAAATTAGTCCTCTAGTCGGGTGAAAAATCAAGTAACTGTTGAATAGAAGTTAACCATTGTAAAAATATCCAAGTTTGATGTTTGGGACAACCAAATTTCAAGTTATCCAAAACAAATTCAAGTGAATCAAGAGTTCTCAAAGTCCATGCACTAGGCATGCCCAAAAATGGGCTAGTAATTTGAATCCACCTAGTTCACATGTTTGTTCCTAGATGGCACAACGAGAAACTATGAACTGGCTAGGGGTGTTTTTAGATCCACCCTTATTATTCATTCACTACTTTGTACTTTGATTAGTTTATCAAAAGGCAAAGCGAGACATTGTTTTGAATCATTTGGGCCGGGATGCCACCATGGAGATGAGACATGTTCTTCCAATTTTAGAACATGACCATGTTCTTCCAGTTTTAGAACATAAGGCTCGAGAATTCCCTACAATAGATATATAGCGCTATTTTCCATGACAAAAATATTTTCCAAGGAGGGAAGAATGTAATAAAGTAATTCTATGATCTAAGGGTCCGGTTGGTTCAAATGGATCTGAAATCGAACACCGTTTGATCATCCCTATGTATGACCAAAGATCTCGAGTCTAGACTTACTAGAAGGTCATTACTCTTGTAACCAAGTAATCCACTTAGCTTAGTGGTTAAGTCTCAAGGGTGTGAAGGAGGAGGTCTTGGGTTCAATCCCCATGGGGTACATGGGGAGATTATTTTGCCCAAAGAGCTCTAGAGCCTTCTAGAAGCATCCACTTGAGTTAACTCGAGTTGACTTGGACACTTGGCATACATGTAGTTACATGGACGACATGGTTGGCTAGTATCCACCTGCCCAAGAAGGTAGTCCCCTGGAGAGATCTATATATAGAGGCATTTGGTTGGGAGGAGAGTCATTTCTCTAGCACGTGGTTGTTGTAATCCTTGTTCTCTTGCAAGATAGGTATATGAATTTTGATTGGTTCATCTTAATGAAGAGGGAAGGATCTCTTTTGCTCACATTGAATCCCTTATTGTGCAAATAGGTGACAAGCCTCTGATTCCATGCCCTAGGGGCTTGCTTTAAATCATACAAATCTTATCTTAACCTACATACATACTCAAGATATGACGAGTTTTAGGAACCAAGAGGTTGAGCCATGTCTATCTTCTTAGATATCCATCCATTCAGAAATTCATTCTTTACATCCATTTCATAGATCTTTTAATTTCTTGAAGATGCAACACTCATAAGTACCCTGATGTTTGGCATCTTTAAAACTCACGAATAAGTTTCTTCATAATGAATTCCTTGTGGTCCTGCATATGCTTTGGCCATTAGACTTGCTTTGTACCTATTTATAGATCCATAAAATTTTTCTTAACCTTGTATATCCACCTTCGACCTATGATCTTCATAGATAGATTCTTAGGCAAAAATTCCCAAGTTTGATTTTCCTATAGGGCATCACTCTCTTCCTCCGTGGCATTCATCCATTCTAGCTTCTTCTTTGCTTCTTTGTATGATGAGGGCTCCTCAAAGCTTGAGTCATGTGCTAGATATATAGAACGTTTCGTAATCAATGAAGTATCATAGCCATAACTTTCTAAATTTCTCATCTCTTTGGTTGAACTTCTAATTGTTTTTTGAGAGGATTCTACCATATCCCTAAACTCTTGCACTTTGTCTTTCCTCTTAGAGTTCTAAGAATTAATTTCTCTCCTTGGGGTCTTTTGATCATCATCAAAGTCACTTGATGCTTCAAATGTGTGCTCATTCCTCTTTGTTCGAGTTTGAAACTCCTCTTCTAGGTCATAAGGTAGTTTGATCCTTGTGAAATTATCTTCAAACCATGACTTGTTTTCATTGAACACAACATCTCTTATTACAATGAAGCCTTTGTTGCTTGGATTTTAAAACCTCTAATATGTGAAGTTATGTGTACATATGCTATGGACCCAAAGATCTTTCAATGATCAAGGCTTTGTCTCCTTCCATATCATGCCTCATATGGGTTCATTCCATCCAAAGTCTTTGATGAAAACGTATTCATCAAACAGGTAGCTATTGATGTTGCCTCTACCCACAAATAGTTGGGGAGTTCTTTTCATTTATCATTGACCTTGCAATCTCCTTAGTTTTCCTATTCCTTCATTCTACCACTCCATTTTGTTAATAGTCCATCTTGGGTTCAATCCCCATGCGGGACATGGGGAGAGTATTTAATGTAATAGAACTCGTGATAAATGTTTGTGAATGGGGAAATCCTATGAAGTCAAGTGAGACATGGATAGTGTATGCCATAAAGAATATGATATGTTAATTTTATCAAAAGAATTCCTTGATAACTCATAGCTTGGAAGTAAGTGCATAGCGATCTTCTCATCATCCTGCATCTTGAGATTCGATAAATTTTGGTTTATCTAACTCATCACTCTCGAAGTTATGAGAACTCACTTTTGTAGAAAAATTTCAAAGTTCATACTCATGTTGTGTGTGTAGGTATATGAACCCATGTATACATTGCTTAATGTGTGCCTGTTTGTTTTTGGGTGCATTTGTGTGAAAGCATGGAGGTGCAATTGAATGTCTGTATTCATGTGAGGTGATGAGTGTGTTGTGTGTCTCTCTATGCACTTACTTCCAAGCTATGAGTTATCAAGGAATTATTTTGATAAAATTAATATATCATATTCTTTATGGCATACACTATCCATGTCTCACTTGACTTCATAGGATTTCCCCATTCACAAACATTTATCATGAGTTCTATTACAATCATCATCCAAAATGGACTCGTCATTATCACGTTTCTTGAATAGCTTTATCCTTTTACCTGCAATCAAAGTTTTTAGTGCAACACCATTCAATTCACAAAGAGCATACGTACCATTGTTGTTGACTTTTGATACAATGTATGACCCAAACCACCATAGTCTGAGCTTTTTGCGTGCATCATATTGAGAGTCAAATGTACTATCATAAATGAGCACCCAATCTCCTACTTCAATTGGTTTAGGATGCAATCGATGAGTTTTATCAAAATAATGCTTATTCTTCATTCTAGATTCTCTTGATTTTTCAACATCATCATCAAGTCTTAATTTACCTTGTTGTAACTGTTTAATGTGCAAACTCAAAAAATCATCAGTAGACATGTTTTCAGACCAAGGCAAATTCGACCATGCAAAAATATGAGACTGAATTGGAAACAATGGTTTTTGACAGTACATGAGTTCAGCAGGCATATATCCAATAGTACTTGTGCACGTCATTCTATCTGCCCAAAGTGCAAAAGGTAAGAATCTGGGCCATTGTTTAATGTCACCATTACATGCTTTAGATATGGCTTTCACAATAGGTGGATGTCCTCTCTCTATTTTACCATTGGCCTCTGGATTATATGCAGTAGTGAGAGACAAACATCCTAGGCAAATAATATGTACTTGTAATTTTTTCATATGTTCCAAAAAATCCTTTATGACCTGCCCATAATGTCTCATGCATTTCCTTCATTACTTGCAATTGAAGAACTCGTTTTCCTAGGACTCGTTGTGGATTCTTAACCTTACCCTTAGCATGTCTCCAAATATAACCATTACATAGGAAAAAGTTATAAGCTCGTTTCCTAATGTTACGGAATCTATTTGTAGTCTAGTTAGGTAATGGTTGTAGTGTACTCAAATACTGTCCTATGTCTCTCGATTCATTTTCGTAATCAGAATCATGAAATTTCTCATACTCGTATATATATGGAACATAGTCAACTAAGTTCACATTCTTTATTGGATCACTTTCAAGATCATTATCAAATCTAGCTCTCGATAACATATCAACAACTGAGTTTGACTTACCTGAAATATGAACTAACTCAGGATTTATGAACTTAATATATGAGATCCATCTAAGCATGGCTATATCAGGAGATGAACAATTGGCTATCATTCCAATGAGAGGCAAACAATCAGTCTCAACTTTGACATTTGCACCAATGAAATATTCTTTGTCTGTTTTCAAAGATGTTACCATACCCCATAGTTCTTGTTTGATCTGTGGATATATTGTGTTTCATGTAAAATTTTGGCACCAAACCTAATTGCATATCTATTCCCTTCACTATCATCTTGACTTATGACACCAATAGGACTAGTATCAACAATCAATATAATAGGTTTGTTAGAAGAATAGTCTACACGCTTAAGGATGGGAGCTTCAAGCAATAATTTCTTCAATTTACGCATAGCTTGAGTGTGTTTATCAGTCCAAATAAATTTTTGTTTCTTCCTCAACAAGTCATAGAGACAATCAGCAACATGAGCAAAGTGTGGGATCCAAATAACATAAAAGATACAAGCACCAAGAAATCTGCATATGTCACTCATGTTGTTACATGTTTCAAAAATCTTGCTAATGGCATCAACTTTTTGTGGGTATGGCTTTCGACCATAATGACCACATAAATGTCTAACAATAAGAACCTCTTTGAGACCAAAAATAGATTTTTCTATGGAAAATGTGAGACCTACCTCTTCAAATCGTTGAAATATTCTTTCACAATCAGAGATATGGTCAAGAACAAATTTACGACATCCAGATGAGTCTAAAGTAATGTCCTTTACACGTTCCTCACTCCCTTTAATTGGAATATCATGCATAGTTATATGAGGGATAAAATCATGTAAGGCCATATTCATAGCACTCATCATATGAGCCACAGAATTAGTCGCTCCATGAGGTAAAGTACACATTCGCACTAAGCCTAAAGGAGTTTTCATTGTGGTTATGTCACGACTGTCAATTGCTAATTGGAATTGGTCATATCCAGAATATAAATCACCCATTGAATAGATAGAATGTCCTGAAAATGATTCAGCAAACTCATCTACAATGGGTCCTCTTCCTACATTCCTTATGGTGACTTTATTGACGGGTTGGAGATCTTGAACAAAATGTAGTTTCCCATTCTTTTTAGGCACAATGAACCATCTATTTGAGTAAAGTGCAAAAGATGGCTCTAAAATTTTCACGTCTATCTTCTCCTTAAGCAGTTTCATTAGCTTAGGTAAGTGAGCCTTTGGAACTGGTATAGGGCAAAGATTCCATGGAATATGTGGAATAGTAAAGATTATCATGGGTGCAACTAGCTTAGGATCTACGCAACCAATCTCATGAGGATACATAGTAAAGGCTTTTCCATGGCTATGTATGACTCTCTCAAATTTATCTCTCTCTACTAGCAAAAGAAAGTCATCATCTGTACCAATTTTCACATGTTTGATTGTCTCATCCATGAATGTATGTCCTATGTTTTTCTTATCCCGAAGAATTTGATTGTTTTTCACATCAATAATTTTTTCATTACTTCCTTGGGGTAATGGTTGAGCTATGGGTTTGATTTTTTTTTCTACAGTTTTGTACTTTGTTTCAACTAACGCATCATGTGTTTGGTTAAATTTTGAGCACTTGTCAACATTGAGAGCATATTCCTGGATAAGAGCATACTCATCAAGGGAAGAAAGAAGAATAATATGGGAATTAGAATTTTGTTGAAGAAATAACTCTAACTACTCGATAGTAGAGAAACAATGAGATGTTTCAATCACATGCTCAATGTTCTAATCATGTTCCACGATTTTGTTGTTTTTATAAATTTTTTGGGTTTTTTGGATAAAAGACTTGGACAATTGAATCTTATGAAGAAAATCTAATCTAGAATGTGGAAAATAAAGTGACAAACTATTTTACATGTTAGTTGGATGCGAGATGTCAAACTAATATCCACGGTTGTCCCGTTCAACAATGGATTCTATCTGAAATTTTGATCATATGTAGCTCCAAACATGAATCGAGGTGCACAATCACTACAAGCATGCTCATGACCCTGAGTAACAATAGGTTTCTTTCTAATTGACAATCGATTCCTAGGATGATTCACCCCTACCGTCATGACTTGAAGTGATTGCATTCCATCCTTAGACTTAAATCTAGCATGGGTAGACCCATCATCCATGGCTTTAGTTTACATACGACTCTCACAAATAAAGGGTTGACCTAAGAGAACTTCATAGGAGCAATTATCTTGAATAAAAAAGTGAAACTCTTCTGTGATTCCTCCTATGGATATGGGCACACTAGCACAAGCTCCATACAGGGTACCTACACCATTATCTACAGTTCTCATATGCCAGCCACAATCTTTATCTATGGGCCATCGAAACTTATCATAGACTTCTCTTGAAATCACATTGATTTCAAAGCCGGAATCTACTAATGCATTTACAGTGATAATGTTCTTATCATTTCTTATTTTAACATGCATCTCTGATGTACCTCTAGACCAAAATTTTCTTTTAAAGTGACTTTCAGGATTGTTTTCATGATTTTCATGGTCAGGTTGAATAGGTCCTAAGAAATTTTTATTAACATTTACTCATCATCATCAAAGCCCTCTTCATCAGATTCATCAAATGTTTAAGGCTTCATTCATAGCTTGATCTTGATCTAGAGAATCTTGCATCTCACTATCTAGATTAAGCGAAAACCTCTTCCTTTTAATTAGGCCCATAAAGTTATCTTTAAAAACAGGCTTTGCAATAGAGAAAACTTGTTCTAAAGACATAGTCACTTGACTCTTAAGCAAAATGTCATCTAAAATCTCCATAGGATCTATTTTTCTCTCAATTTCTGAAATCAAGATGGCTTTAGGTTTTCTCTTTGGTTTCTTTTGTTTTTGCTCAGGATCTTGTTTTTGTTCATGTTCTCGTGTTTGGTCTTCAATTTGTTTTGATTGTTCTTGTTTATCTAAAGGCTTTGGTTCTGTTTTTCTTTGCTTTGTCTTCTTCCCTTTTTGTTTCTCCTCTTGTTTTTGTTCATTGGGTTGTGATTCTTGTTTTTTATCTTTGGATTGTGATGTTTCTCCCTGCTCTATGATTGCTTCTATTCCCTTTGAGGTTTGTTTTGATCCACTCTTCTTTCACTAGGCTCAGCTTCATCTCTTTTTCGTTTTTCTTCTACATTGGATATGTGAGAAATAAGAGATTGATCTTCTATGGGTGACTCCCAAGCCGTTATTCTCCTAATCTCATCTCGTGCTCTTACTAAAGCCTCTATGGAAAAGTCAACTTCCTTTGTGGGTTTACTTGATTCTACTTGTTGTTCATCAAGAGCTTCTAGTTTCACTCCTCTAGTTCCTGCATCCATTATGGTTATATTTTCATAGTGTTTTTTCATTCCTCCCTTACCATAATTTCCTTGCAAAGGTAGCCTAGATCGATAGTCACAGATTTTCTTGTCTATGTCTATTACTAGTAGTTGCTCCCTAGCAACCTTCAATAGTTCACAATCTCTCAAAAAGTGCTCTAATGAATCACACCAAGGACACCTACGAGGGCCACACACAAAACCATTTTGATTTAGGATTTTGATAAGGAAATTGATGTATTTGAGGAGCTTGGGGTGCAACATGTGGTACTTGAGGTGCAAGAGGAGCTTCTATAGTATAGGGTTGATGATTTTGAAAATTCTGATTTTGACGATTTTGAAAAGCTATTTGAGAAGCTTGAGGATATATGTTTTGATGCATTTGAGGATTTTGCACATGAGGATGAGGATTTTGCATTGAAGGATTATGCATTGGAGGAACTTGATATGCTTGAGTGGGAGCTACTTGTGGATTTTGATTGGGAGCTATAAAATGTTGATTAGGCTCATGGAAAGACATTGGGTTCATTTGATTTTGGAAAGTTTTGGTGTAATTAGATTGTAAAGCATCTATAGTCTTGGCCAAATTGGATTGTGTAGCAATAAGACTTTCCATTTGCTTAGTGAGAATTTACACTTGAGATTGTTCAATTACACTTTTATTTGGCTCTACTTTAAAAGCTTGAGTAGGCTCCATCATTTGAGGAATAGGAGTAGAGTAAAAAATCATAGCATGGGATTGTTCTCTAACTTGCTCAGTTTGTGGAAGGCTAGCTTGAGGAAGACTAGTTTGCTGATAAAGCATGGATTGTCTTTGATGTCTATGGGCTACAACCTCTACTAATTTATGCACTTTCTGCCAATTCTCAGTACGACCATAGCGCTTATCCGGCTCTTCTAATTGCCTTTCAACTTCCCTACGAGTTTGAGGATGAAGAAGCTTAAGAAAATTGATCACAAGATCAGGCTCCAAAGTTATCTTATCCTCATCAAGAAGTTGTTCATAGCGTCTAATATACTCATTTTGTAAGTGAGTAATAGAGCTACTAGGCTTTGGGAAATTGACCCATCGTAAGAATCCATCCCAATTATGTTGGCTATAATCTTCAAGATAGAATTCTTTGAGCATGTCCTTTCTAAAATCACTCCAAGGAAGACTATCATATTGAGTGACATGGTTTATGATAGAGCTATCAACAATTTGTTCAAAGAATGATATCAAAAGATCTTCGGGAAGACCAAAAATCATAGCTTGCTCTTCAAAAAAATCTAAGTAGCTTGTAATGTTGATGCCATTGAATTTTCTCTTCTCTCTCAACATAGAAGAGACTATTCTTTGGCCTTGTTTCTCAACAATAAGGGATTTGAACCCTTCCTCCATCTTATGTGAATAAGCGAGTGATGCATGATGTTCTAGATCTCTCACAAATGATTTACTTCACGATGAAGATGTGCACGATATTGTGAGAAATCCAGTGTAACACTCAAGAATGATGATGATGATATGATGAGGATGAAAAATATGAAGCAAAAAATATGGATCACAACCTCCCAACAAGATCAAAAGCAAATGCCACGAAGCATTTCACATCGGGTTCAAATGTGGAGGTGATCGCAATCTGGGTGGACCGGGTCCGGTCGTGGCACACGCAGAGTGTATGAAGCTAGTGAGTGTTGGAAGGTTTATGTAATAAAAAATGTGAAGGTGAAGATGAAGTTGGGTATGATGGGAAGAGATGTCATGATTTGATTAGAGAAAGGGGAACATATGAACGCAAGATAATCGCATGAACATAAATGACGAGGATAAAAGAAACCATTCACATGAATCAATTCGGAAATGAAGAATGGTCCAAAAATATGGAGCTTCTTAAACACTTTACAAATTTAATTCACATTCATAGGTTCTTTTGAATGGAATGAATGCATGATGAGAAAAAAAACTAAAACCACACACATGAATCAGTCTCGAAAGGAAGAATGGTCCAAGAATGGAGCTTCTTATACAATTTTGAAACCAAAACATATGCATATGTGTTTGTGGGTGGTATGAATGCACGTGGGTCATGATTTATGAATGAAAAGAAAATTATTCTCTCAATCTTAATGGATCATCCTCACTGGTTCAACGCAATACTACGGAGCCTTCTCACACATAGAAAGAGATAGGAGACATGTAAAAACATATAAGAAACAAAGAGATAAGAGACATGAGACATGAATTAGAAGATATTGTTATGAAAAACATATACATGGATGTTGTGAAACGTCAAGCTAAGCATTCTACTGGTCAAAGGTGGTCCGCACGACCCTCTCACCATGACAGTTCAACCGAATGTCACACGTAAGAGGATAGGTCCCACTTCGTTGACCCTATGTCTTTCTAGGATCGTAGTGTTTCGAAAGAATTCTAAGACACATAAAACCAGCTCAAACTCACTCACACACTCCACTGAGGGTGAGCAAACAAAGAGAAACTGGGTTTATGAGCCTATCCTAGAGAGGAAGTCTAAAAATTGAATCTAGGAACTATGCTCTTACTAGTCCACCTTGGATCCTCACACACTCAACTGAGGGTGATCGTCTCAAGGAAACCATGTGCTAGAAAGGGCCCTATGGATGCCTAATAATGATGCTCTAGGAGTTTGGAGGGGGTTTTATATAGTTTTTTGAATGAATTTGGGCCCTTGGATCTAGAGAAATCAACTCTCAACCCTAAGATCAGCTTCTTTTGATTACAACCATTGGATTTATCACATGGATGGTTAAGATTGGTTCTGTATATGATATCTAGGGCAAAGGGGAGGAAAATAGGTGCCTTCATTCTCCACCATTGGATATGGGGCTGATATGGATCATCAGATCCGTGCTGACATCAATTTGGATAAGATAAGCCACTATTTTTGGAGAACCTTTGCATTATTGATCTTTGATCATAAAAAAGGCTTATCCGGTGAAAAAGCTCGTGGATCCTCCTTGCTTTATGCTTTAGTGCATCTCCACCCTTGAATATGAGCTCATCTTGACCGTTCAACATGGTTCAATCATTGTTTGCCATGAGGCAGTCCTTCAAGCCTTCAATTTTCTTATTCTAGGAAACTACGGTGACCTTGAAAACTGGATTTTGTGCTCTTTGACCCTTCAAATATCCTTTGATGAAGATAAAATTTGTAGGGCTATGTTTTGAAAGGCCTCCTTTAGGAATATGAAAAAAAAACTCCCATCTGAATCTCCCTTGTACAAGTTTGACTACAATTGGAAGCTTGTAAGGTGGCATCAAGGTGTCTAGGAAGCTCTGATAGCCTTGAAACTTTGTAGAAATATGTAGGCTCATATGGTCTTTATACATGCCAAACCATATGGCTAACAAAAATTCCTATACAAGATTTTGTAGGGTCTAAGTGGAAAAATTACATTTTTATAAAATGCACATGGCATATCAATGTGCTAGAAAATCCATTTTCATGTGAAATTCAGGCTATAGAGTGCACTTGATAGGCTTTAGAAGTATATGAATTTTCATATGATTTGGAGATATTGAAGTTTTTGCCCTAATTTCCAAAGTTTGACCAGCTTTGACCGCTACCCTGGATTTGCTCGATTTCTTCCAAAGTTTCCATGTGAACTCCCTTTGACATCCTTGATGCATCTTGGACTTCTCAGAGAATGTTGGCTACCTTCACCGAATGTGTTTCTTGTAGGTCTTCATGAGTGAAGAGGAGAGAAAATCTCGACCACAGCGCTCATCAAGCAACGTTGGCAGATTGGATAGAGCATGAGGAGCACTTGGGTGAGCTCGTGGGTTCAATTCATGACCTCTGCAAGGGGACTATTTGTTCTCTTGTCCGAATTAAAGGAGATTTACCTGTTGAAGTATGCGCAGATGTAGCTTTCTTCCGTCGAACCTCTCTAAATATGCTCTAAAACCTTCCTTTTTCTTTACACGCACAACGATTGACCATCATAAAGATGTTGATGAAGAATTTGAGCACGAACGCCTGATCGACCACCATAAAACAATGACGAATGTGAGCTTGAATACCCCATGTGAGAATCCTCCATCTTCATCTCTATCTTGCTCTCCATGGATCTCTCTACCAATGCTCTAATACCAAACATGAGAAGTGGAGAATGACATGCCTGGGACTCACCTCCCAGCCTATTTATAGCCCTTGCCTAGTCACCATCTAGAGTTCTCTCTAAGGTTCCTCTACTCATTTGGCCATCATGAGTAGGTACCTCGTATGAACTCTCTTGCTTTTGGCCTTGGCTATCCCCCGAGCAAGGAACTTCTCGTTCCTTCAAGCATGTACAGCTCTGGAATATAACAAATGTAACTAGTGGATTGGGAATGCATATGTATACATATTACTTTCTCATAGTTCAATGAATTCCAAATATTATGGGCAAGAACTTAGCCTTGCCATATACACCAACAATCCCCCTTCAAGCCTAACATGCTTGAGTCTTGAAGCCTTCCTAATCTCTAAACATCCAATTATTGATTTGAATTTGTTAATCATCACTCCATCTAAAGATTCAGTCATCATCACTGCACATTGTTGTTGAGATAAGATTTATGAAGATTCAACCTCCTTACTTGTAATTTTCTCCCTAACATAGTGATAGTGGAACCTAATGTGTTTGGTTGTAGGATGATAATTAGGGTTTGCTAAAAGATGCAAAGAGATCTTATCAATAAATATGTGAGAAATGGATGAATTTATTGATAAGTTAGTGTATAGTGACTTGATCAACATTGCATCTTGAGTAGAATGAGCCAATCATGTATATTCAGCTTTGTCATGAGCAAGGAGATAAGGAGGAGAGCTCACACACATAGATTGAGGCAAGGAAGAATAATCTTCTTCTTCTTCTTCTTCTTCTTCTTCTATTACATAAAAAGGAATGTACAAGAATGACCTAAAAACAACAATAAAAAAAGTGCAATATATAAAGAGACGTACATAAGGAAAATCCTAATGTCCATGAATGAGTGATCTTTTAAGAAAACAAATGTTCCATCACTCTTGGTAGAGAAATCAAGTAAAGCCCAATGAAGTATCCCTGACATATACCGGTGTGACCACTGTACATGTTAGAGAAATGAAAAATTGATACATGTCATCCTAGATCATCACATGTTGGGCTTGATATCTTAACACTCCCCCTCAGGCTCAACGTCATGTCCTCTAATCCAAGCATCTTCGAAAACTTCTTCAGTTTCTCTGCTCCAAGTGCTTTAGTTATAATATCAGCAACCTGCTCATGTGTTCTCACATAAAAAAGATCAATGTCACCTGCTAGTACCTTCTCTCTGATGAAGTGATAATGTACCTCGATATGCTTTTTTCTGGCATGAAAAATAGGATTCCGAGCTAATTGTATCCTGCCAAGATTAAAATAATAGATAGTCTGCAAGTAGCATCTCTATCCATGATGCCTCACATGCTTCAATTGAAGCACCCTTATACTAAGCCTCTGTACTCGACAAAGCAAAAATGGGTTGACTCTTACTGCTCCATGTAATAGCTACACTCCCAAGTGAGAATAAAAAGCCACTATTAGATGTTCTATCTGGAATGATACCAAGCCAATCTGCATTAGTGTATCCGTGAACCTACAAATCTACACCATCTTCATAAAACAATGCATAATCAAAAGTAGTACTCACATAACATACAGTGCACCTCAGAGAATCTAAATGTGGCTTCTTGGGAACTTGCATAAATTGACTCTCAAGTCAAATAGTGTAGCTTAGATCAGGCCTTTTTATTGTGAGATATATAAGACTTCCCACAATTTTCCTAAACATAATAGCATTTTCCAATGCTTCACCTGATGTAGTATCCATCTTCAAATTATGATCTAATGGCATGGAAATTGGCTTACAATCAGCCATACCATACTTTTGCAACATACTCAAGGCATATTGCCTTTGCGACATCCATATACCTATTTTATACACTCAATGACCAAACAGTAGTGCAACAAACCAAGATCTTTCATGTCAAATTCCCGCATAAGAAGTTGCTTTACCTCTTTGATGCTTTCTTCATTATCACCACCTATAATCAAGTCATCAAAATAAATAGCCACAATCGTGATGCCATCATCACCCTTCCTTGCATATAGTGAATGATCTGCATCACACATAGAAAACCCAATGGTGGTTAAGTAATCAACAATCCTTGCATGCCATGCACGAGGAGCTTACTTAAGCCCATACAAAGCCTTTTGCAACCTTCAAACATATTCTGGGTTCTTTGAATCTTCATGCCATTGTGGCTGGTCCATATATACTTCTTCTTGTAACTCACCATGTAGGAAAGCATTCTGCACATCCACCTAATGCAAAGTCCGTCATTTTGCTGTAGCTAATGCAATAAGTGTTCTAATAGTAGAAATTTTAGCTACAAGGTTGAATGTGTTAGATATGCTCAATATTCCACCCTCATGTGACCAGAAATGATCCATGGTGCTCTAAGTTGTAAGGCCCCCATTATGAGGAGAAGCCATTATGAGAGCCCGAACATTTGTGGAATCCTAACTTCCAAGTTAGATGAGGTCTATGTGTGACCATTGATGGTTGTAGATGATCTTTGTGAGCCTAGCCATTAGGTTAGGTAGGGCATAAACTTCAAGGCCATTAAGTTTCCATTTGAGGTGAAAATAAAGGCCCTGTGGCGTCGCGCGGTTTCCCCATAGAACCTTAATGGGGGGAGTGCAGAGGGGGGCTTGTAGAGAATAGAGGAACAGAGACGGGCAAGCGCCCATATTGTAAACACAACCTTTATGGCTGATCTCATTCAAGAAGAAGCGAAGGAACCAAGCAATGTGGAAGAGGCACTCCATGATCCGAGTTGGAGGGTTGCCATGCAAACAAAATACAACAATATCATGAAGAATGGAACTTGGGAGCTAGTGGATCGACCCCCTAAGCGTAAAGTCATTGGCACCAAGTGGGTTTGGAAGCTAAAGTACAAGGCTGATGGTACTCTAGAAAAATATAAAGCAAGACTGGTTGCACAAGGCTACTCACAAGTTGAAGGCATTGACTTTTGTGAATCATTTTCCCCGACTGCAAGAATGACTACTATCCGAGTAGTACTAGCTGTGGCTGCACATAAGTGTTGGCCAGTCTATCACATGGATTTCAAGTTAGCGTTCTTGAATGGAGACCTCAAGGAGAAGGTATATGTGTCTCAGCCACCAGGGTTTGAGGCTCTCAATTCAGAGAACAAGGTATGTAAGTTGAAGAAGGCATTATATGGGCTAAAACAAGCCCCTAGAGCATGGTACCAACGGATAGATAAGTATCTCTTTGACCTAGGTTTCGAAAGATGTGCTTCTAATGCTAACTTGTATGTTCTAAAGAGAGGAGGGAAGACAATTGTGCTTGTACTCTATGTAGATGACCTTGTGATTACAGGAAATGATGATGCTCTTCTTCAACGAACAAAAGATGATGTAAGCTGAAGAAGGCATTATATGGGCTAAAACAAGCCCCTAGAGCATGGTACTAACGGATAGATAAGTATCTCTTGGACCTAGGTTTCAAAAGATGTGCTTCTGATGCTAACTTGTATGTTCTAAAGAGAGGAGGGAAGACAATTGTGCTTGTACTCTATGTAGTGTTGGAAAACAATGTCTCATTGGTTGGAAAGTGGTCAAAGCTAGTCATTCTTGCTCAGAGAATACAACAAGTATAGAATCTCTAAAGATATCCTCTTGGTCTATTTTACTCAAGTTTTTCTTGAGGAATCGACGGGCGAAGAAAGCATCTGTAGATAAGCTCACTATTCCTTCTACACAAAACAACGTGTGGCGCGTTGGTTATGTGAGAAACATCCCATCCCAGCCACTCGGGTTCAATCCCCGTGGGCGGCAGCACATGGCACGTAATAGTTTTCTGATTATTAACTTTTGGGAACAAAAACTCACGAACAGCGAACGCAGACAATAAACGACGACGGATGTTTTTGAAAAGATTCACGATCGCGTAGCGTTTTTATCCGTAGATCTTTTGGAGAAGCTTTTGAGAGTACACACAAGACTATATAAGTACATGCTTGGCTCACTTCTATTCATCCTTCACCTAGGATCAACACAAGCTTTCTAGAGCTTGGACCTCAGTAGAGGTGGTGTTTCTTCTAGCACATGGGGCAGCCATGGTGCTAATTTGAAGCATGTTGAGGAGCAGCTATGGAGTTCTTCTTAATGATTCTTCTTGGAGAAGATGAAGGGTGTGCTCACACTCTAGCTCATGGAGAGGAGGGTATCTCTTGTTCATGGCAAGAAGACTTGGTCATTAGCAGTTTGATGGTGAGGATCGCCCATCTACATGATGTATTTGAAGATTGTCTTCCATAGGAAGATATTAGGTTGAAGATTATCTTCTACAAGAAGATGTCTGGCTACTTCAAAGACATTGGATGGGACCATCTACATGGCGTATTTGAAGATCATCTTCTACAAGAAGATGTTAGGTTGAAGATTGTCTTCTACAAGAAGATATCTGGCTACTTCAAAGACATTAGATGGAGTTTAACATAAGATTCACATCTTATGTTAAAGTATTCAGGTACATATTCTCTTTATGCACACAGGTACTACTTGAAGTTTATGGAGGTCGTGGCGTTCATATCAGGAGGAGTCCTATTCGGCATAGGTACAAGAGAATCAGTACTTATATGCTTTATGCATATTTTATGAGGTGTTTAAGAAGGTGTGTTCACATGAGTTTGAGGATTTCCGTTCACACTGATCCTTCCTCTTTCAGTCACTCATATTCACTCTTCTATAACCTATAAGGTCACACATCTCATGTATATTCAGATTACTGCCCACACATCTGAATATGTTTGTTACATTGTACATTCACTCATTCATCCATTTCTCATCACATAGAGTGGTTGAGAGATATGCTCCCACATTGTACATTGAACATTGGTATATATGATACTATGAGTAAGCGCTGGCTCACGTAACACCTTACACATGATGTCTATTCTTTCTCTATCTTTATCTCATCATTTGTATGATTAAGTTGTGGTATGTTCATGTTTTGTCAATATGGAAGATTGCTGGAATTAATGTTGTACATGACTGGAACTATGGAACCATGGACCTATGACATGAGCTAAGGGCCTACCTCACTTCCAACATTTGGTATTAGAGCACTAAGGTTTTGGTTTCAAAACTTTAGATCTTTGGCATCAATGCATTAAGGCTCATTCATAATCCCAGGTTCCTAGACTTCCAGTTTTACAACATATGATTTGAAAGCATCTTCTAACATTTGACATTTGACATACACACTTAATCTAGATGAGTAGAGATTTGAGAATTAGACAATTCAGTCACATGTGTATTTATCAGTGTGGAGTATGAAGTTGATGATCTGTTAGCAGCAGAATATTTTTGAAGAGTATGCAAATACTTTACAAAAGTATTGTTTGAAGACCCAGAATTGATGAAGAGAAGACTACTTCAAATTCAAGGAAGAACAATGGTTTAGAGAAGATGAAGAAATCAGATCAACATCAAATCACAGGTATCACTTTCTACTATCAGATTATCATTTGCAGGTTATATCTTAGAAGAACAGTTATGAAGAGATTTGAAGGTTTCAAGGAGTGCTTTTATACGCTTTCATCATTTGAAAGTTAAGGCTACATCAAAACAGATATCTAGAGGTTTTTCTAGAGAGTTTTGAGAGATCTCTTTCATGGCAAGAAAGTTCATCTAAGAAGACAAGTGCAGAGATGAGATGAGTTTTTCAGCCAATTTTCTGTTGTAAGTTGGTTAGATATCAAGGTACAAATGTATCTAGAGAAGGTAACTCTAGAAGGGCAATTCATCATTCAGACAAACGATTGGTGAATTTAGTCGTTTCAGACATTTGAAGCAGAATTTTGATTCACAGATATGAGGAGATGATAAAACATGATTCTATATTCACTTCCATTTGTATACTATGTTTGTTTTATCTCTTACTCTTACATTAGAGGAAGAGAAAAGTTCATTTGAAGAAGTCAAGAGTGTTTGCTACTTCAAGATGAAGAGAACAAAAGGTATGGAAGAGAAGTTTGAAGATGTTGACATCATCAGGTGGAAGAAAGATGCAGAAGAAGAAAGTCCATCATTTCCAAAAGAAAAGTAAGACTTCCTTTTCTCTCATATTTTCCATATACTTTTCCTATTTTATCCTCTACATCCAAAGACAAGTCTACGAGAACATCTTGTTTAAAGAAGAAGCAGTTTCTTGTTTTGCATTACACTTGGTCATGATTTAGTAGATTTGACAAAGAATTGCATTGAGAGAAAGAAAAGCAGCAGATATATGTTTTGACTCATATGTATATGAGTTATGAAGCTTTTAAGCAGGCAGCTTATATGTTCCCTCAAAGAATTCTTGGAATGTCAATACAGAGCTACTTGATATATGACAAGTTGCAGAGAAGTATATTTCTTCTTTATCTAACTCTTGAGGTAAAAGAGTTTTTTGTAGCAGATGTTGAAGACTTGCGTTGAGGTTTTATGTTTGGAAAAGGTTACCTCATATTCAATATTTTCAGAAAACTTCAGAAAATTCAGACTTGTTGATGTACCAGTCAGTTGAAGAATCTACTTTTTATGATTGTCTAGATTTTTGGATACATGTTTGTATTCCAAAAGGTGTTCCATCATATCCTATCACTTGATTGAGAAGTGGAGTTAGCCAAAAGAAAGTCAAGCAGGTACTGTCACATTTCACCCGGGTAAAATATGAAAGTTATGAAGTATCAACTTGCAGCTTTTGGAGTTCTCAAGGTGAGAAGTTTGTCCACTTATGGTTCAAGTAGGAATTTCAGATTCCTTAAAGGATTTGTTTGAAGAAAAGTTTTACAACTTTTTGAGAAGCATGGACACTTGGAGACATTCAGGTAGCAAATCAAACATTCAGACATGAAGGTTTGATAAGAGCAGATTCTACACAGGAGAGATCATTGATCTTGGATAGATCTTGTATGATCTTGAGTATTTATGATTCAATTGTCTATCCTTTGTTTGATAAGGTTCTTAGCATTGGAAGAAGTAAGTCATAGATTCAGATTCTATCAGATTTGTGTTGCAGAGAAAAAGAAGATACTTGTTATGTTACAGAAAAATATGGATCCTAAACTTTTGTTTCAGATACAAGTATTGATCATTAAAGATCAGATTTATTGAAAGAAGGAAGACGTTCCACATTTCATAAAGTCTGATATATTTGAAGAATACTAGATACTAGTGTTAAGTCATCCAGGGGGTGATGAAACATGAAGATTTATTTTCAAGCCATATGTGAAAGAATGCAGATTCATACCTACAGGTATTCCTATTTCAGGTATTCCTATATTTCCTTTGTCAGGTTCTCTTTATGTTCCAGCTTTGTAAAAAGAAGGAAGAAGAAGAATGTTTGGAGAAAGTTCCTGTTAGGATGTTCCTGTTCAGGAGAAGGTTCCGAAGTTCTATTGAAGAGAAGCTTGATATTTCAGAAAGGTTTATTTCAGAAGTGCACACATATATGTTTATACCAAGTTCTGAAGGAAAGAGGTATGAAGGATTTAAAGGATGAAGACATGATGATATCATAGCTTCTTTGACTCATATTTCAGTTGATTTCAATTGAGTTGAGTTGATTTGACTTGAGTACAGTCAGAGATGAACCAGCAGTGTTCATAATACACTAAGTTGTGAGTTGACAGTCACAGGTTCCAGGATTCAGTTCTTGATTTTGTTTAGTGTATTTACATGATGCAGCAGAAGTACGTTGAGAAGCAGTGATTGCTTGATGTGTACACTATTGGATATCTAGTTTGCATATTATCTCAAGTATTATGGTTCATATTCAGCAAGTTCAGGTTCTTTTGAAGGAAAGTCAAATTCAGTTTTGAAGAAGACTTTTTGAAGAAAAATTCTGAAGTTTGGGAGTACAAGCTTGAAGCTTGTGACAAGCTATTTGAAGCTTGTAATAGCTTGCAGCTTATGAACTTTGCAGATCCAGTTCAGGCTGTACCAATATGCCATTGCAGGGGGGATTGTTGGAAAACAATGTCTCATTGGTTGGAAAGTGGTCAAAGCTAGTCATTCTTGCTCAGAGAATACAACAAGTATAGAATCTCTAAAGATATCCTCTTGGTCTATTTTACTCAAGTTTTTCTTGAGGAACCGACGGGCGAAGAAAGCATCTGTAGATAAGCTCACTATTCCTTGTACACAAAACAACGTGTGGCGCGTTGGTTATGTGAGCAACATCCCATCCCAACCACCCGGGTTCAATCCCCGTGGGCGGCAGCGCATGGCACGTAATAGTTTTCTGATTATTAACTTTTGGGAACAAAAACTCACGAACAGCGAACGCGGAAAATAAACGACGACGGATGTTTTTGAAAAGATTCACGATCGCGTAGCGTTTTTATCCGTAGATCTTTTGGAAAAGCTTTTGAGAGTACACACAAGACTATATAAGTACATGCTTGGCACACTTCTATTCATCCTTCACCTAGGATCAACACAAGCTTTCTAGAGCTTGGACCTCAGTAGAGGTGGTGTTTCTTCTAGCACATGGGGCAGCCATGGTGCTAATTTGAAGCATGTTGAGGAGCAGCTATGGAGTTCTTCTTAATGATTCTTCTTGGAGAAGATGAAGGGTGTGCTCACACTCTAGCTCATGGAGAGGAGGGTATCTCTTGTTCATGGCAAGAAGACTTGGTCATTAGCAGCTTGATGGTGAGGATCGCCCATCTACATGATGTATTTGAAGATTGTCTTCCACAGGAAGATATTAGGTTGAAGATTATCTTCTACAAGAAGATGTCTGGCTACTTCAAAGACATTGGATGGGACCATCTACATGGCGTATTTGAAGATCATCTTCTACAAGAAGATGTTAGGTTGAAGATTGTCTTCTACAAGAAGATATCTGGCTACTTCAAAGACATTAGATGGAGTTTAACATAAGATTCACATCTTATGTTAAAGTATTCAGGTACATATTCTCTTTATGCATACAGGTACTACTTGAAGTTTATGGAGGTCGTGGCGTTCATATCAGGAGGAGTCCTATTCGGCATAGGTACAAGAGAATCAGTACTTATATGCTTTATGCATATTTTATGAGGTGTTTAAGAAGGTGTGTTCACATGAGTTTGAGGATTTCCGTTCACACTGATCCTTCCTCTTTCAGTCACTCATATTCACTCTTCTATAACCTATAAGGTCACACATCTCATGTATATTCAGATTACTGCCCACACATCTGAATATGTTTGTTACATTGTACATTCACTCATTCATCCATTTCTCATCACATAGAGTGGTTGAGAGATATGCTCCCACATTGTACATTGAACATTGGTATATATGATACTATGAGTAAGCGCTGGCTTACGTAACACCTTACACATGATGTCTATTCTTTCTCTATCTTTATCTCATCATTTGTATGACTAAGTTGTGGTATGTTCATGTTTTGTCAATATGGAAGATTGCTGGAATTAATGTTGTACATGACTGGAACTATGGAACCATGGACCTATGACATGAGCTAAGGGCCTACCTCACTTCCAACATGTAGATGACCTTGTGATTACAGGAAATGATGATGCTCTTCTTCAACAAACAGAAGATTCCCTGAGTTCAGAATTTGAAATGATAGACTTGGGCTTAATGCATTATTGCTTAGGTCTTGAATTTTGGCAGGATCTAGGGAAGATTTTCATCTCTCAACAAAAGTATGCAAGACAAATATTGAAGGCATTCGACATGGAGGATTGCAAGGAAATTTCTACACCTATGGAGGTCAACACAAAATTATCTATTGAAGATACTTCACCTCCAGTGGATATTGGAAGATACAGGAAATTAGTTGGAAGTCTAATCTACTTATGCAATAGCAGACCAGACATCTCTTATATTGTTGAAGTAGAAAGTAGGTTCTCTAATAAGCCTTGCCAAATGCATTGGAAGGCAAGCATGCGGATACTCAGGTATGTGAAAGGAACTACTGATTATGGTATTATTTATGAAGAAGGATCATCTCTGGTTGGATATTGTGGCTCAGATTGGGCAGGAGATATTGATACCAGGAAATCAGTTTTTGGATATTGCTTTTCTTTAGAATCAGGGATTTTCTCTTGGATCAGTAAGAAGCAACCGACTATAGCATTATCTTCTACTGAAGCTGAGTACAAAGCTGCATGCGTTGCAACATGTGAAGCAGTATGGTTGAGGAGGATCCTATGGCACATAGGAATACAAGGACAGGAGGCTACAGAGCTGAAGTGTGACAACCAAAGTTGCATGGCCATCGCCAAAAATCCTGTTTTCCATTCACGTATCAAGCACATAGAAATCCAGTATCACTATGTGCATGAGTTGATTGAGGACGGGGTCGTGGAGATAACTTATTGCCCTACTGAAGAAAATGGAGCAGTCTGTCGTCTCTGACAGACGCTTGTTGGGTGGGTCGTTGGATGTAGTATTCTACAACGTCTTGTGCTAAGTGATGTTCTGCAATTCTCAACCCTTTGGCCAAGTCCGTGAGTAGAGCGTCCCAATCTACCGGCCCGGGAACCTCTGGATGTGGTATACGTAACTTTTCTAAATGGAGAGCTTGTTCCACTGCAAACAACTGCAATAAATGTGATGGTCTGGGAATGAATATCTCTGAATGATATTCCCAGAATCCCGTGACAAACATTTCTTCAAACGTCTGTTTGAAGCAGCCTGGTAGATACTTTATACGCGCATGCCATGCATATACAACATTAATAGATGGTGTTGCGCTCATGTCATAGACAAGGTCCTGATTACCTTCATTAAATCCCAGATCTGACAGATGAGGTTCCTTGACATTCTTGAAGGTCCTGAAGGTGACCAACATGAGTTCAAAAATTTTAAGGCACATTTGGCCCATGACATCTGGTATATTTTTGAACCGGACCCCCCAATGCCAAATCGTCGAAATCATGTATCCTATGGTAGGTTGGCCTTTAGGTGGTGCTAAGTAGACATAATTGAGCCATTTCTCACATCATGTGGTTGTCAGCACAGTTTTTGTGTATTCCGGCCACGACCTTCTTCGAAATACAGGGCAGTAGCTTGGGTTGTATTTGATATACAAAGGCATGTTATTCCATGTCCTTACCATCTCAGGGTAGGTTTCCAGCAGACGAATCCTCCACGTAGGTTGGTGTATATTTCCTTGCTTGGCACTTGCTGGGTTGTCGTTCGGTGCAAACTGTGTAGTTGAGGTTGGTTCTTTTGAGGTGTGGTGCTTGATTTCAGCATTGTAATCCGCCATTAAAACACAGAAAGGAACATACAAATCGTCGGATGTGCCGATCCACCTATGATGGGAGAGGTTTCTAAAGTAATCCAATTTTATGACTACCTCTTCCAAACATGACATGGAAGCTATCTGAACTGCCACTCTGTCATCATGGGTTGTGGCCACTTTCTCTAGCCTCTGCATCCATTCAGGAGCCTCGATCTTCATGGTGTCCATGCCCTCTTCTGTTTGCTTGCCCCCTGGTGCAAGCATGGGAACGTATGGGTCTTCGAAGGTTTCCTCTACTTCAATTGGCACTAAGTCTTCAGGTTCGGGTTCTACAAGGGGAGAGGGTTTCGTATTGCATGACTTTACTTCGTAATTCTTCTAGTTCTG
This sequence comes from Ceratopteris richardii, assembly GCA_020310875.1. Taxonomy (NCBI): domain Eukaryota; kingdom Viridiplantae; phylum Streptophyta; class Polypodiopsida; order Polypodiales; family Pteridaceae; genus Ceratopteris; species Ceratopteris richardii. The sequence continues at coordinate 145,480,042 of CM035409.1, read as the reverse complement.
CTCTGAGTTTTTCGACTTCTTCAGACGTGTCAACTGCGGTTGTGACTCTACTTGGTGACTCCTGCTGGGTTGCGAGCTGCTTCAATAGGTCATCTCTTTCTCTTTCTAATGCTGCATGGGCTTCTAGGAGGTCGGCATGGGTTTCCAACACAATTTGCATATTTGCTGAGGGTGTGGCCTTGAATTTATCTGGGTCGATTTCCTGTGGGGAACCCTCCATGGCTGCTTCCAAGTTTTCTTCCTTTTGTTTCTGTAGTCGTTTATTCTCCTCGAGTGCAGTAGACATGTGTTCGCGTAAGAGGGCCAGGTTGCATTGAAGGTTGAGATTCTCTGTTATCTGGGAGTGTAGCAGATCATCCATTTGTTGTTTTTCTTCTGCATCTCACTAGGGTGGATTGGCTACTAACTGCTCATGTTGTTCCTGTAAAGTGACATACTGTTGTTGTAGTAGCCGCTTTTCCCTTTCTAGATCAATGAATCGTACTTGAAGTTCTTCATGCTTCGGAAGAGTCTCGTATGTTGGTTATCAAGATGCTGGTAGTGCTGTTGTAGTTGAGACATACACTGATACATATTATTAAACACATTGTTAATAGGGGTGGGTGCGTGAAGGGCTTTGAATGCAGAAGGGAAGGGGAAGGGGAATGGGAGTGTGGATGCGGTGCTGGAAAATGGTGAAGTGGGAGGTGGGGGAATGGGGGATGGTGGGTGTATGGGGGGAGGGAGAGGTGCGGAGGTGGGTGATATGTCCATAAAATCAACAGTGGATGCAGTAGTGGGAGTGATTGTGAATATTGGAATTGTGGGTGCGGTGATAGTGGTGAAAGTGTACAGTGGTGTATGCAATTGTGAATACGAACTGCCAGGAAGTGTGATCGGGGGAACGGGGATTTCCGTGGCTGTAGTTAGAATTACTATGTCTGTGGCCGTATAGACAAGAGAGGTGGAGATAGGGTGTGTGGGTTGACTGACGGTCTGTGCTTTGGTATGGGTAATGGACTCGGAGGCGGTGACAGTAGTGGTTACACTGGTAGTGGGAGGCGAATGTGGTGGAGTTGGAGGCAGGGGTGGCAAAGGGGATGACGGGGATGCACTTGATGTATGGGTTTCCTCAGTATCATGAACGTTGTGTGCAGTGCCCGTCGTGGTGGATGTTCCTTGTGATTCTGATACTAATACATTCATCTGTTTTCCTGATCATGGGGGGCGCCTGCCATATCTTCGTTCCATTCTGCGTGATTGTGCAAGGGCGGTATGCACCGTCTCAGGTACTCCTAAAGCATCAGATATCATATCAAGTGTGGCGCGGTATTGCTCGTCTACTCTTCCTCCTCAAGGATTTGGTTCATGAGAGCTTATCCTACTGCGAGGGACAATCTATGTTGCTCTTGAACCCTGTTGATGGTATCATAGAGCTTTTTCAATTCCTTCGTATAAGCTGGGGCACCCTCAAGTACTTGCAGAGCTTCCTGATCATATTCCTGCTCTTCTTCCTCGGATTGCCCATTATGTTCCTCCTCTTGTTCTTCTTCTTCTTCACCCTCCACATCGATGACCTCTGGTTGTCTGGGATGGGGTTGGTCTGTAGCAGTTTGTTGTCCACTAGCTTGCTCTGCCTCGACTTCCGTGTTAACAACTTCGATTATTCTGGCTACCTCCTTATCATTTAGGTCTTCTAATGTGAATCTGTGAGGAAACTCTAGGTCGATTGATACAGGTGGGAACACCAAATTCGGTCCATCAGTGCTGTGTCTTGGTAATCTGATAGTGAAGGGTTGTACTCGCCTAGGAAGTCGTGGAGTTGTCTCAAGTGTCAGCGTTGCACCGCGGGGTTGTGCACAGGGCATCTGAACTGCGCCTCTCATTTTCTTAGATGGCGGTCTTGCGGTTGATAGTCTACATTGGAATTCCTGTACCCTTGTCCAAATTAATGCCCTCTGAACTGGCACATCATAAGCCAAACATCTATACACAATCCGGGTGAGAGCACAGCATCCATACAGTACAGACTTTTGTTTTTTATACCACCTTTGATGAGCCAAGTGGATTTGGTTGATAATCCAGTGGGGCATATTGATTGTCAAATCGGAGGCATCGGCCAAGTATAGACTAAAACATATCTTCTTAGGTGTCATTGTGAACCTCTCTTGAGCGGGAAATGCAAAATGCTGCATGACCATTCGCAAGTGAATGGCAATTGTAGGTGTCATTGCCACCATGTCCTTTAATTTCGTCAGATTCTTGTTCTTCATATTGTCGGGGACCATAGTCTCTTTCTCCGTAGGAATGTGCATACCTTTCATGTCTAGAGCTTCCCTCACCGAATTGATAGTCAACCTGAAGTGCTTCAGCTCATTGCCCCTTGTGAGAGATGGGAGGACAAAGGTGCTGTATCCCTTTTTGTCTTTGCTCGGAGTGAGGGTGCTAATCAAATAGGAGCATCTTAGAAAGTTGGGCTTTGGCAATTGGAATTTGAAGTAATCGTAGAGTCCCGCCTTCTTCCATATAGGTTTCAGTCCTTCATTATTCTGCAGTCTCTCAAATTCCCTGGTGAAGAAGTGATACCTGCCCCAGCGCCCGTTGAATTCTATCTCAGCCTCCCACATGTAAGTGCCTTCACCCAGAGATCCTGCCACCTCACTGAACCAATGTGAGTTTTTGCTGACCGACATTGTGTGCCCTTGTGGAGGATTCTGAATTGGTATGGCGTGTAATGCCCTCAATGTCGCTGGGCATTCCTTCAATTCCTCCTCAACGGGAAGAATTTCAATGTCCATGACTTGGGGGCTGGTGCCTGCCTCGGAGCTAGTTCCTGCCGTATGTGCCATGTTACTTCTTGCCTCCTAACTCTGTGAGAATATAGAAACAGGTGTTAACATTGTAAAGGACAAGATAGAACCGTTTTTGTCCCCATCACAACATTAACATGAGGTTCGGGAGAGATTAGTAGGTGTTGAAGAAGCGTAAAAAGTGTTAAACGAATTAAACGTACGACGTGTTTATGACTAACCGAAATCGTTACCGAACAATTATTAAACGTAAAATAGTGATTCACCGTAAACTGTATTAAACTTTCTATTACCGAAAGGCGTTATCAGACCAAGTGGGTTCTTGGGAGTGGTAGGGGTCTGTTAGATAGAGACCCTCTACTCTTTTCCCAATGCTTAATCACAACATCAAAACACTAATGCACGTCTTAGCTTAGTTACTTGCAGTAACTAGACAATATTGGGTTTCTTTTACGCCTGCGTATCGAACTTCTTCAGACTATTCTGCTATTGGAACAAAGCAGTAGTCCATTCTATAGATTCACTATTATACCGTAGATCAACCAAAGTGAAGACTATAGCTGACAGATTCATTCGTCACCACACTTGCCAGTGATCTCAAAAGTCCACGTTACCGAAGATACTAGTTCGTACTCATGTTCAGGGTCATAGTTATTACACCGAATGCAATGAGTCTGATAGAAACACACAGAACATACTCCGACAGGGCAACATATTACCTATTGGATTCACATAGCCAGATAACTACTCAAACTGGCTCAGGGTACTTCAATAACTGAAGAATGTGCAGCAATACAACATGATAACCGTACTTAGACACACAATCCGTCATTCAATCACTCGTTACGTGAACTTCAATGTGAACATCCGATACAGAACTCAACATTCACATTACTCAGACTCCACAATAGTGTAAACAGTACTCTGACAGAAATTAGGCGAACAATCCGGCAATTCCAGAAAAAGACGTCTCTTGCGACCATTCTTCTTTCATTGCTTTATATAAATTTACAGGATGTGCGTCCCAACTTTTCACGCGTGATTCAAGGAACTCCGTTACATCCGGCAGTCATTACATTTGTCTCACTCGGCGGCCGACTAACACTGGTACGCACGGTGGACTCGAACCCGCAAGTGATTTTTATTACAAAAGTACTGTTCATCTATGATACCTTCTAAATACATATTCCTAGCTAATCTAAATGTCCGGGCTATTTTTTTCTTAAGGGTTTCTAATAATTGCTTAAGGGTTTCGGATTCTAAAATCTGCGCATCTACTCTAACAGAACTGAGGGCAATGGCTTCAGTGAGCAAAATTTCGGCCTATGTTTGCAAAAAGGCCTCTTGTAAATAAAAATCGTTTGATAATGCCGCATCTCTTGTTGTCTTCGTGTCCGTTACTTGTTTCCGCATCTCGGTGATTCGGTCTTTTTGATTGCGTACCTGATTATCCAGTCTTCCGAACTGTTGGTTCTGGAACTCTATGGTTTGGTAGTAAGCATCTCGTTCTCTACGGGCATTTGCTAAGTCCTTTTGATATTTAGATTCTCTGTTCAGTTGATGTTTCAGCATATTGTTGACGTCATCTAAGGATTCTTTTGTTCTTTGTAGTTCTTCTACTGCCTGCTTTGCTTCTCTCTGCTGCTCTTGGTATTTCTGTATTGTGTCCTGCAACTGGACTCTTGTTTCTTCCAGTAGGTTTCCTAGTGCTATTCTTGTATCATTTGTATCTTTGATTGTTTGATTTAACTTGATTATTTCGGTGTCGGCAGCTGTCAGTAGTTTGTCTTTTTCAGCCAGTGCCTTATCTCGCTGGCTTGAGCTTTCTTCTTGTGCTTGGAGTGTAGCCTGTAGTTGCTTGATCTGCTCATGGAGTGCATGATTTTCTGCTCTTGCTGCTTGTAATTCTTCTTGAAGAGGGGTGATATCTGCCTCCATTATTTCCAATTTCCTTTGGAATTCTTCTCGTGCACTGTCTGTGGCTTGCTTCAAGTGTTGCGGCAATTGTTGGGATAGATTAATTAAAAGGTGACCCATGGCTTCTAATTCCGAAAAAACTGGAATGGGGTGGGGTGGCAGAGCAGGGCGAGGTTGCGACGAGGTTTCGGTGAGCAGTTGTTGTGAATTAGGTGGTGAATAATTGAGGGAGGATGTAGAGGCTTCAGAAGTTCCGGTGGGGTGACTGGGCTTGATGGGGCTGCGGGGTGGTTCCGGTTGAGAGATGGGGTTAGCAGGCGGGGTTTTGGGGAGGGCAGAGTCAGTAGTTGTTACCTTGTTTGTTTGTTCCGTTTCTGCATTGTGTGCTTCTGTGGATTCCACTGCCTTCAGTAGCTTGTCTAGTGCATCTTGATTAGATTGCTGTTCATTTTCCTGTTGCTCTGATTCTTTTTCGGTCGAAATTATTTCCGTCTCTGCTTGATCTTGTTGTTCTTGTTGCTCAATCGATGATTCATTATGCATTGAAGTTGCTGTATCATGGAAGGTGTGAAAGAAAAATGAGGCGAAATTAACAGGTTCTCGTGCGGCAAGGTCGATGGCGGAATAGAATGGGTGGGAGATACCGTATGTGCATTTTTGGAGGTTAAGGATCACAACTAAGAACTGCAATGCGGTTTTTTCAGGTTCGAGGCGGCAGAGAATGGCGTATTCGTTCGATGAATGGCGGGGGAAAAGTTCGGTCATGCGGGCTACGGGGATACTTGGGCCATTCTTGCGGCCTTGTGGAATGAGACGGAAGGCTTCAGCAAAGGCCTGGAAGGTTATTACGGTTCTAGATGGTAGGGAGGGGAAGAGCCATTGTCGTTCGGTGATGGGAGATTGGGCGATGGCTGGGATAATTTGTGCGAAGAAGGGATGGGCTTCCACTGAGTGCCATGGCAGCTCAGTGAAGTTGGCCAACCCGCGGATATGCAGGTAATCTCCTACCTCGGTAGGGATACCATCATGGAAAGCTGCGAAATTCGCCAATGCTTCCATTTTGCACGTGAACACGAATACATAGGACACAGCACACGGATACACAGAACACAGAACACACAATTACAATCACAAGAACACAATAGCATTTTTGACGCAACCGAAGAGCTTAAGTACAGATATTACGATGGGGGGGTAGGAAGTGATGGTTATCATTGTCCGGTGCTGGAATGATATTGCTTTTAATTTGGCATGCATACTTGAGTAACTGGTAAGGAGGGCGGCTTATGACAAAACACGGCCATTTTAAAAAGAAGAGAAAGAATAGAATGAAAAGTAAAAAACAAAAGCTAAAAAATGTGGTCCACCGCCGAATGATTTAATGCGGACTAGTAGCGCTTCGATACGGCCGCAGCTTCGAGCCGTTGATTGCTTTTGGAAGTGGATTTCCGGTCAACGTAATCAACTGAAAAGTCGCTGGACCGATTTGCTCTGAGATTTTGTAAGGGCCGAACCACCGTAATTTGAATTTTCCGGTGGATCTATTTGACTTTTCATTATAAAAAAGTACAAGCTGTCCTACCGAAAACACTGGAGTTTTCAGGTTTCGATCGTGCGTCCTTGCCTGTCTTAGTTGAACTTCGTGCATGGTTAAAAAACTGAGCCATCGGTGCTTGTCTAACTCTCTGAGTGTGTCCAACCGAAATGACAGTGAGTCTTCCAGTAGCAATTTCTGGGTAATGGCTACTCGTAAACTTGGTATAACTATCTCCATTGGTGCTATTGCTTCTAAGCCATAAGCTAATTTGAAAGGTGTCAATCATGTTGTTACCTTGTAGATAGTCCGATATGCCCATAACACTGCAGGTAGCAGTTGATCCCATCTTTTCGGTGATTCCATGATCAATTTTCAAAGGATATTGAGCAAAGATTTGTTTGTACTTTCGGCCAATCCATTAGCACGAGGATAATAAGGAGAACTAAATTTATGTGTGACCTGGAACGAATGTGTAAGTGCCTTCAGTAGATTGTTTACAAAATGACTGCCTTGATCTGAGACAACTTCCAGCGGTAAGCCAAAACGTGGAAAGACATTGGTTAGCAGACACTTTGCTACCGTAACGGCTGTAGCAGACCGTAAAGCCCAGGCTTCAGCCCATCTGGTTGCATAGTCTGTACAGGTCAGTATGTAACGGTTGTTACTGAAGACTACTGGTGGTGTAATTGGACCTATAAAATCTAGACCCCACTTCTGGAAAGGTTCCATTGGTAAGATGGGTTGCAGAGGAAACATTAGGGGAAAAAGTGAACCCTGCATGGGCCTTGTAAGGATTCCTAATTTTTAGGGATTAGAAAGCTAAATCAAGGAGATAAAGGGGCCATATGAAACCTCTAGTGGTATTCTCAAATAAAATATTATATCTTACACTAATTTATTGCATTCTGAAATGGAATGATTCATGGCCTTTGGATCTTTGAAATGAATGGCCAAGATTAACCTATAAAAGATAGGAGAGAGAACTTTTCTGACAAATCTTAGGCGTGGGGACTTTCACGGACACTCTCTGCAAAGTTTTCACCCCTTAGATCAAGTCTAATCGGACGAACGAGCACATTTGGGGCTGAGATCTATTTCGTGTGTGTTTTGGGCCCTTAGATCAAGCTCAAATTGGACGTAGATCCGCAATTGGGGCTGATCTAAACTTTCTGCATGTTGTGAGCCGTCCGATGAGCTTTACATCCAATGGAGCACAACAAAAGGCGCCTTTGTCATGATGAGCAACCTTCTGAGCCCTTAGATCAAGATTAGATCCGATGGCTACAAGCAAAGGCGCTCAAAAAACATAGGATTCAAGCATGGCCATCAGATTGCATCCCCAATCCAAGGGTGGATATTGAAAGGCGCCTTTTTGAAGGCTCTTTTCATCTAAGCCATCCGATTTTAAGCAAATCTAAGGGTCCAAATACAATGCCGCCTTGACTTTTGCCATTCAACCTCAATCATTAGATCTTTAAGCCAATCCAAGGGCTCTAGTTAATTTGGAAGCCTTTCAAAACCATTCAAATAGCTAAAACCACAAGTTTAAGGTGGTTTTTTCCTCTTTGACCAAACAAAAACAAGGGAACCCTATGCCTAGCCTATGTGATTAAGGGACTAGACTGTGTCCACCACCCTCTTCTCATTGGTCCATCACTAAACACTCCTTAATCTAAAAGGCCCATGGAGGGTTCATTTTTTCCCCTAATGAAAAATGACGTTGCAAAGGCTGACCCGATCTTTGACAAGTATCACACTGTTTGACAAACTGTAATATATCTCTGTACATCGTTGGCCACCAGAGACCACTCTGCAGAATTTTCCGGTGAGCTAGATCTGTAGCAAAGTGGCCACCGGAAGGAATCGAGTGAGCCAAAGTGATAACTGAGTTAACTTCATGCGGTGGAATACATCGAAGTAGGATTCTGGTGTGATCTATATAATATAATTCTCCAGCAATTAACCGAAATCGACAGCTAAAGACTGCAATTTTTCTGCGTACTGCCGTAGAAGTCTGAGATGGAAGGCAACCATCAGTGAGAAAGGTCAAGATCTGATCATAATACAAAAATGGGATAGGTGGGTCTGCAGGTTCTTCATTAATTGGTTTTGATACATAAATCGCGGGTGTCGCGTCATCTATGCCCACCGGAGCTTCACCCGAATCTAAGCGGGATAAAAAATCTGCTAAGGCGTGTGAACTGCCTAGCCGGTGAATGACTTTGTAATCAAATTCCTGCAAGAGTAAGACCCATCGCGCTAATCGACCACCTAGATGCTGCTGCCGAACTAGATAGACAAGTGCAACATGATCTACATGAAATGTGAATTTACGGCCTAACAAGTAATGTCTGAATTTCTTGACCGAATATACTAGCCCTAGATATTCTCTTTCTGTTACAGAGTAATTTTTCTCAGCAGGTGCTAATCTTCGACTTTCATAATACACTGGTCTAAACCATTTATCAATTTGTTGCATCAATACACTTCCTATTGCTATATCTGAAGCATCAACAAATATATGAAATGGGTGATCCCAGTCCGGCGGTTGTAAGATAGGAACTTGTGTTAATAAATGCTTTAAATGATCAAAGGCTATCTGGCATTCCTGGGTCCATTCAAATTGTCGAGGTGTTTTGTTGATTAGCTTGTTTAGTGGTATAGCCAAATGAGCAAGCACCGTAAGTGCCTTCCATGCCACCGTACTTGGCCCATAAAGCGCATAACTTCTTTTGGAGAAGCTGGCACCGGAGCTTCTAATACTGCCGAAATCTTATCTGGATCTACTTGGATACCTTGTGTAGATACAATGTGGCCAAGTAACTTGCCACATGAGACCACAAACACCGATTTGTTTGGATTCAAACAGAGTCTATATTCTCTGCATTTTTGAAAGCAGCACCGTAAATGAAACAGATGTGCTATCATCTTACCAAAAATTGAAAAATCGTCGAGATATACTTGCATAAATGAAGTGAGATAAGGAGAAAATATCTCTTGCATACATCTTTGAAATGTGCTTGGTGCGTTTCTTAATCCAAACCACATTACCGTACAAGCAAAGACACCCCAATTGGTAATAAATGCAGTTTTCGGTATATCTTCTTCGGCCATTCTTACTTGGTTGTAGCCACTGTATCCATCTAGAAATGAATATATCTCGTGACCTGCTACTCTATCAAGCATGGTATCTAAAAACGGAATTGGAAAGGGATCCGGTACGGTTGCTGCATTTAATTTCCGGTAATCTACACAAATTCTCAATTGCTTGTTTTTCTTTGGCACAATCACAATTGGAGAGATCCATTCAACATGCTCTACTGGCACGATGAATCCAACTTTCAATAACCTATCAAGTTCTGCCTTTACCTGGGATGCATAGTGGGGATTCATCCCGTAGCTGGTTTGCTTTATCGGTCTTGCTTCTTGCTTTAGCATGACCCTGTGCTGGTAGATACGGGGGTCCAATCCTTTCATGTCTTTGTAGTCCCATGCAAAGACATCAGTGAATTCTTGGAGTAGCTGGATTAAATCTGCTTGAAATGTTTCCGGTAAGTTTTGCTTTATCTTCACAGGATGCGGATGATCTTCATCTCCTAAATTGTAATTAATCAGCTAATCTTCGGGGACATAGAACTGTTGATGTTTCTCTGTGTTGTCTGTTGGTTTAAGAAGTTGCTGTAATTCATCGTCATGTGTCGAAACAGTGTCTTCCTTCATAGCCTCTTCTGTGACAGGTATTATTGTACTGACTGAAGCGTTCCAATTATCTACAACGGACTGTAGATCAATAGTCCCTAAGGAAATTAAGTCAGCGTTACTCTTCAGAAATTCTTCTTCTTCATCATCTGACAATCCATCTAGCATATGGACTGGTTCAGCAAAATACGGTCTAGCGTGTAGCTCGCAAGGTTGTATAGCATCTAATTTTACTACATATCTATGATTGGCATCTTTAAACGTAAGCTCTTGTGCAGACCAGTCCTGTATTACCTTGCATGTTTCAGCCAAGGTCGGCCAAAAAGAAGGTTGTAATCCAAAGTGGATTCCGGCAGATCTAGTATAACAAAGGTCATTTTAAAGGTCGTACCTTGCAAAGTGATGGGTACATTTCGCACAAGTCCTACAGGATGGACTCTTGATTGATCTGCCATTCTGACAAAAAATTGAACTGGTTCGATTTCGGTCCATCCTAATCTTTTGCATAATGCCGCAGTCGCAATGTTAACACCAGAGCCTCCATCAATTAATACCTGCGTAATCTTATGATTCTTATACCATACTGTAATCAAGGGAACTGAATGATCAACCGTAGAATCAGGTTCCGGTTGAATTGCTACTGTTGCCGGAATACAAGAAGGTACCAGACTGAACTGTTGTTGGAACTGTTGTCGAATTCCAGGTACTAATGCCAGTAGTTGGCCCAGAGGCAGAGTGATAGATGCCTTAGATAAGATTTCCCAAGCCTGTTGAGATTGATTGACAGGCTCTACTGATGTTGAAGTTGATTCCTCTGCTGATGCGGAGGTGTCTACAGTGGGCAATGTATCTGCTGCTGATGATATTTCTGCTGCTAACTCCCTTTGTTGTGTTCCTTCCTTTGTTAACAAGGGCTGGGCTACTGGAATAGGCTCTGGAAAGACTGGTGGTTCTGCTGTGGTCCATTTACTAGCCTTGTTATACATTCTGTGTTGTTCACGTACCCCTGGTTCAAATATTTCTGCTGCCGGTTGCAATTGTTTACCGGAACGGGTCTGGACTGCAGCAACCTGTGTCTCTACCGGTGTGATTTTTACCATGTTGGCCATTCGATTTTGACGTTCCTTCTTCCTTTGATCATACTCAACTGCATCCTTGCAAAATCTCTTAATATGTCCAAATTCACCACAAAAATGGCAGCGTGGTGGTGGTAAATTGGGATTTTCCGGTGGTGGTCCGTTTTGCCAGCGGTTTGGATTATAATTGTTATTCCTCTGTCCTCGGTAATTTTGATATCCTTGCTGCTGGTTGTTTCTCATTTATGGAGGCACATAGTGATTGGCTGGCTGTCCTTGTTCCTGGATAATTGCATTGACAGACGCTGTTCCTTGTACTCTAGCATTATATACGCAGTTTTCGGTGGTGTGTCCGGCAATGTTGCAGATAGCGCAGAATGTTTGATTAAGTGCGCAATTGGCACTGGTATGTCCTAAATTTTTGCATATGTTGCAGTATACCTGTCTAGTCATATCTTCTGCAACATTCTTGTTTGCTTTTAACCATTCTAAATCTTCTGTAAATCCACCGATTTTGTGTTCCAGTTGTAGAGTCATTGCAATGACTGCATCGAGGGACATGGCTCCGACACATCTTATGATCATGATCTGCTTAAGTTGTGGAACCAAGCCATTAATGAACCACTGAGTGATAACGTCATCTGGTAAGTTAGCATGGGCCGGTGGTAGCTGCCTTAAGTGTGTTCTGAAGAGAGTAGCATACTCCTGTATAGTTTGATTTGGTTTCTGTCTGTTATTCTACAGATAATCAAAAATTTCGGCTGGATTCTTTTTTAGCCTGAATCGCTGCAGAAAAGCATCTCGTACTGCTTCGTAGGTGCCAAAATGATTAATATCATATTCTGTAAGCCATCTAGCTGCTTCATTAACAAGTGTAGATTGGAAGACAATGGCTTTGTAGGCCTGATCCGGTGGATGTTTGAGAACTGCGTAGCTTATTTTGAAGGTGCGTACGTGAGCATCCGGATCATCTCCTGGAAATCCACCAAACTTCATGTACGTCACTCCCGTTGGAGATGGCCTGGGTGGACATAACTGTTGTTGTCCGTTCATCGTGAGCGTGTTATACTTTCCTTCTGAACTATCAGAATCTGTATCGTCGTATGACGCACTTTCCGGTGCGATTATCTTGTCTAATATGCTTCGAACCACTGTTTCGAACAGCCTTCCTTCCTCCTTGATGTCCAGTGTATGGGAACTCGCTTCCAAGCACGTCAGATGGGCTGAAGATTCAGCAGAAAATGTTGAATCGTCACCGAAGAACTATGATTCTCTTACCGAAATTTCATCGGAATGAACCGAAATGATGCCCGATTTCGGCGTTTTTTTGCCTTCGTCGATTTCTTTGACTAAAGCGTTTCTAATCATAGATGAATCTGAATCTTTTTCTAAGAGTGTTAAACTAGATTCCAACTGCATCTTGGTAGGTTCTGGAGTTACTATATTTTCGACAGACTGTGCCGAAATAGTACCGGAATGTTCTAGAGGTGTACCAGGTTCTACCGGAATATGATCGGAATCAGTTTTAACATTCTTAACTTTCTTGACAACTGGGTCAGTCCTAGTTGTACTTCTACCTCCCAAAGTTGGCTTTAGTACTCCAGACTGATGGTTCTTGGGATAGGTTTCACCGGATCGAGTAACCGGCATGTATCATCGTTTGTACTAATCGCGTAGTATTACTAACGGGACAGTCTGCAACAATCTGGTTCTCTTGCTACTGCCAATCGAACGATAATCTAATTCTGACAGATGACTGGCAATTTTGATGCCACCTTTCCACAGACGGCGCCAAATGTTGAAGAAGCGTAAAAAGTGTTAAACGAATTAAACGTACGACGTGTTTATGACTAACCGAAATCGTTACCAAACAATTATTAAACGTAAAATAGTGATTCACCGTAAACTATATTAAACTTTCTATTACCGAAAGGCGTTATCAAACCAAGTGGGTTCTTGGGAGTGGTAGGGGTCTGTTAGACAGAGGCCCTCTACTCTTTTCCCAATGCTTAATCACAACATCAAAACACTAATGCACGTCTTAGCTTAGTTACTTGCGGTAACTAGACAATATTGGGTTTCTTTTATGCCTGCGTATCGAACTTCTTCAGACTATTCTGCTATTGGAACAGAGCAGTAGTCCATTCTATAGATTTGCTATTATACAGTAGATCAACCAAAGTGAAGACTATAGCTGACAGATTCATTCGTCACCACACTTGCCAGTGATCTCAAAAGTCCACGTTACCGAAGATACTAGTTCGTACTCATGTTCGGGGTCACAGTTATTACACCGAATGCAATGAGTCTGATAGAAACACACAGAACATACTCCGACAGGGCAACAAATTACCTATTCGATTCACATAGCCAGATAACTACTCAAACTGACTCAGGGTACTTCAATAACTGAAGAATACGCAGCAATACAACACGGTAACAGTACTTAGACACACAATCCGTCATTCAATCACTCGTTACGTGAACTTCAATGTGAACATCCGATACAGAACTCAACATTCACATTACTCAGACTCCACAATAGTGTAAATAGTACTCTGACAGAAATTAGGCGAACAATCCGGCAATTCCAAAAAAAGACGTCTCTTGCAACCATTCTTCTTTCATTGCTTTATATAAATTTACAGGATGCGCGTCCCAACTTTTCGCGCGTGATTCAAGGAACTCCGTTACATCTGGCAGTCATTACATTTGTCTCACTTGGCGGCCGACTAACATAGGCTATTAAGTGCTCGGTGCTTGTGCGTGTAGTTAGGAATTGGGTAGACCTAGAAGCTAAATGGAATGATGTAGTGAGAGAGTGATGTAGTTAGTAGGTGGGCATGGATTTACAACTGGGGTCTGGGGGTTTATCACAAGTCGTAGGTTGCCTAATGCAGTGGATGGGCTTTGATCTTGATTTTGTGGAGACTCTGAAGAGTTTGATAGGTGTATCTACTTGAAAATGAGGCTTCTTAGGGACCCATTTACAAGTGATTCTACTTGTGCTCATGGAAGAATATGTGCCCGCGCGTGATGTATAAGCATGGGCATCTGATGTTTGAGTGAGTGAAACATGTTGTACTGGGTGTGGCCTCGGTGTAGCTATTTGAGCCCGCAAGCAAGCCTTAGGCACCCAGATTTGTCGTGATTGTGGGCTGGTCTTCATTGACCTCTTGGGTACCCAAATAGACTTCACTTTCGCAAAAGAATTTATGAAAGACTTCTTATTAGTGTCGTGTTGTTGATTACTAATAAGAGGTTTTGGCCATGGAGTTGGCATGGTCACAACAGGGTGTTCGCCTTTCCGCGCCCACACTTGTTTCAACGGCTGAGACATTCTGCTTCGCACGTGTTTTTGGCCTCCAGTATAGGTAGTACTCTGCTCCTGTATTTGATCTGCCTTTGGTTGCTGCATCCCTCTGGCCTTTGGAAAAGAAGGGAGTGCTGTCTTATCCTTGATTCCGTTGTTGAGACAATCCTCTTTCTGCATCATACAGTTTTGGACAAGAATAGCATTGTCAACTTCATGTGCGCCCCTGGAAGGACCAGGAGTTCGTGCATTACCTAGTTCCTTGAGGTGGACAACACCATCATTGTAACTTCATTATGCTCAGCAATCTGAGAATTTGAGTTCTCTATCTCTCCGTCTGCATCTATCTTTGTCTGCGTTTTTCTCTCAACTCTATCTACAGGTCTATTCTGCTATGCTATTACTTTCTTACAGAATGTTTCCTCATAATGAATGCAATACATTTGTGCATATCCTTTTGCTACCAAATGTGCTTTGTACCTGTTAATCTACCATCAGCATTGTGCTTTACCTTGTAAACCCACCTGCAGCCTATGGGCTTCTTCCCTTGTGGCAATGGAACTAGCTTGCATGTATCATTTCCATAAGGTGCAGCCATCTCCTCATCCATAGCTTTCTCCCAAAATGGATTTCCAATCGCATCTTTAAAAGAAGATGGTTCAGCATATTGTATTACCTTGGTCATGAAGGCATAGTGAGGATCCATATAACTATCATATGTCAATTGTTGCACATAATTCCACATTCTTCCTGATCTTCTTGATCCTAGGTCAGTTCTCCTTGTATCATCTGCATATGCCTTTCTTACACCTGGAGTCTTCATAGAGGGCAATCCAAGCTCCTCATCAAGGCTCTTTTCTAAATTGCTTGAATCTCCATCAATGTCTTTAAAAAATGTAGATGTTTTACTACCAACAGAGAGCTTTTCTTTACCTTTCTTGGATGTATTTGATGACCTTGCTGGACCGAAATTTCCATGTAATATTCCACTTCATGGATTTGAGTTGGGACTATTGCTTGGTGATGCATCTGTTCCACTCAAAACTTGAGATTTTACACTTGAGTTTTCATCATTTTATTTGTCGTTTGGTTCAAGATTCAGTCCTTCTTTGACATCTGTATAGAAGCTTGAAATTTCATCAAATACCACATCTCTACTTACCTTCACCTGTCGTGTGAGTGGGTTATAACATTTATATCCCTTTTGCTGAAGGGAGTATCCAATGAAGATACATTTTTCTACTTTTGGATCAATCTTTGTCCTCAACTCATCTGGAACATGTACATATGCAGTATAGCCAAAAACTTGTAAACTTCTCTTTAGGTTAACTTGATGTAGAACAACACTTGGAGTTATGTTCATGATGTATACAATAGTATGCATAGCTTCTGCCCAATAACAATGAGGCATATTCTTCTCAGTCATCAAAGCTCTTGGTATTTCTATAATATGTCTATTTTTTGCATTTAGCAATAGCATTCTATTGTGGTGTGTACCTGCACAAAAACTGACGTCGATTTCCATGACTTTTAAGAAAGTTGTTGAACTCATTTGAAATGTATTCACCTCCTCCATCAGACCTTGATGTCTGAATAGACTTCCTTGTCTGGTTTTCCACCATAGCTTTAAAATTCTAGAAGTGAGTGAACGCCTCACTCTTCTCTTTCATGAAATATACCCACACTTTTAGTGTATGGTCATCAATGAAAGTAACATAAAAATTGCAACTACCCATAGATGTGGTCTTTGCAGGACCCAAAACATCTCTATCCACTATTTCTAGTACATTCTCACTAACATGCTTGTCATGTGGAAATGATGCCCTTGATTGTTTACCAAATTGACATGTTGCACATACTGTTTGCTTTTTGGCAACCTTGAAATTCGGTAGTCCATTGAGAATCTCCTTTGACTACATGAATTTTAGCCTCTACAAATTGGCATGTCCAATTCATTTGTGCCACATCTCTATATCAGCAATAACTCCAACACCTTTTGCAAACATGGCTGCATTCATTTCATGAATTTTCATATTTAAGGTGAACATCGTACCCACTTTGTTTCCTTTGGCAATTAATTGTCCATCCTGTTTATACTCTTCAACATATAATCCATAAGTATTAAACCGGAATTGTAATCCCTGGTGAACCATTTGTCCAACAAAAACCAGATTCTTTGTTATATTTGTAACATGCAGCACATCAGCAAGATGTTTTACCTTTCCTTCCTCCATAGATAGTGTTATATTTCCTGTATGATCGATAGGGTGTGATGTGTCATCACTTGTCTCAACATATCCAGAAACTGGAAATTCTTGCAAACTCTTAAACCATTGCACATGACTGGTCATGTGATTTGAAGCACGTGAATCAACATACTAGACATTTCCATTTGATTTCAAAACATTAGCAGACATCCTATTCATCATGTGATGTTGAACCATGAACAACTTCTCAGAATTATCCGGACTTGTGGATGCATAGTTCTTTTGCTGCCTTCTATTATTTTGATTCTTCAAGCTTCGATCACGCTCAAAGAGTCCAGGTTTACCACAATTCTAGCATCCTTTACTATCATTATGGGAATGATTTCTTTGGAAATTTTTGTTGCCTCTTTGGAGCCCCCTGCCTCCAAACTGTCCTCTACCTTTTGTATGATTCTGTTGTTGACTTTGCTCTTGGTTATTGTGTCCTCTTCCACTTCCAAAACCTATAGCTCTACCTCTTCCTCTACCCGAGTAGAATACCTACTTAGAACTAGGTTTTCCTTGGGAGTTTGACCCCTCACCAAGATTCTTTTCTTCAATAATCAACATGGACACCAAATCATTAAAATTCAAAATATTTTCCCTTATTTGAATAGATGTTCTGAACTACTTATATGCAGCTCCTAATTAACCACAAATGCACACTTCCACATTATCATCATCATCGACATTCACCCCCATAGATGCAAGTGACTCATATATGCTTTTGATCTTCAGGGTGTAGTCACTTACTGACATGCTCTTTTTCTCCAAAATATGCAGCTCGTTCTTGAATTGAAATTTTTGTGCCTTTGTATTGGTCTCATACAAAGTGAAAAAACTATTCCAAACCACTTTTAGAGTCTTTTCATACTATATGTGTCCAATCATACTATCTTGTATGCTATTAGATAGCCAATACATTACCTTTCGTGCTCCTTGATTCCATTCCTCATATGTTCTTAACTGTTCTACAGTCCGATTCCTCTCTAGTAATTGGAAGCCTTTTCGTTCTCTCCTTTGATGTACTTCAAGTAGTCTTTTCCCATCAAGAAATTCTTCATTCTGAATCTCCAAGTATGTAAGTTGTTCTTGTCCAGCTTATCACTCATAAGCTGACTCATTCCATCTGTTTTCCATTTCTGCAACAATTCACAACAGTGCAAAACACTACAAGCATCACTTCTGCTTAAAAACTATCACACTATGATGTGATAATTTAATCTCAAAAAAACACAATTTTCGTGTATCAACAGTACAGGGAATCCCTTGAAATTCTTGATCTTGAATATATGAGTGTTGGCAAACAGGATGCAAGTTACAGTTTTGCAAATTGACCAAGTTTTTTTTGTGGGCCCCACCTCACAGGCTCGAAACAAAGGTCTAGGTTGCTTGGAAACTTCGATCTGACAATTTCCATAGCAATCTGAGGTCATTTGTGAGTCGTGCTTTCTCAATGCCTTCTCGTGTACTCTTCATCATTGGTCTTCTCCATGAGCTCTCTATAGCCACACTAGCTTTGATACCATGTCAGGAGGAAGGAGATAAGGAAGAGAGCTCACACACACACATATTGAGGCAAGGAAGAATGATCTTCTTCTTCTTCTTCTTCTTCTTCTATTACATAAAAAGGAATGTACACGAATCACCTAAAAACCAAGTGCAATATATAAAGAGAAGTACATAAGGAAAATCCTAATGTCCGCCAATGAGTGAGCTAGCAACAATATGAATGTGCCATCACTCTTGGTGGATAAATGTAGTAAAGCTCAATGAAGTATCCTTGACATATACCGGCATGACCACTATACATATCATAGAAATGAAAAAGTGATACATGTCATCCTGGATCATCACATGTTGAGCTTGATATCTTAACAAGCTTCTCTAAAGGAAAAGCAACAATAGATTGCTTCTTTGATGAAGAAGAAATGAGTTTAGAACTTTCAAATGAAAGATAGCTAGCCTTCATTAATTTTTTCTTTGAGGGATGAGGATCCTTTTGGCTGCATCCATATGTGGCTTCCTAGGTGTGTGTACTATTCTCTCTACTTCTTGTTTTCTTTACTTGCAAACACACATACCTAAAATTATAGTAGCCCCTTGTTTTCTTTTCCTCTTTTCGATCTCTCTTTCTCTCTCTATTTTCCTAAACCTAAGTCCTCTTCTTATATACTCACTTCCTTCTCTCCGTTCTCTCAAACCTTGTCTTCTCCCTCCACCATGGAGCTCTCTTCTTTTCTTCATATTCCCCTTTTACATTTTCTCTCTTTTCCACTTCCTTCCCTTCCTCTATTCCACTTTTTCTCACTTCTCTTCCTTTACCTTCTCTTATTGATTTCATCTACTTCTGCTCTCTTTGCTACTCTCTCTCTCAGTCTCTCTAACACACACATGGTCTCTCTCTTTCTTCCAATCCTGCTCACTTTGTTTTCTTTACTCTCACTCTTAGACTCTCTCTTTTTTTTTTCTTCTCTTCTCCCTTATTATCAGTGCCACTCCAACAATCCCCACACTCACTTGATTTTCACAGCTACAGAACCAGCAATTGCACACCTCACACACTAGAACACATGCATATAAACTCCCATACACACATGAACACACTCACATGCATTCCGTCTTCCCCACCCTCACTAGTACACACGCACATTCTCAGCACCTAGAAGTCAAATAGCACTCATCTTCATACTCTTGGGAGCCAATTTGACTAGCCATGACACCATTCCATATCGTTTCCCTAAGCAATATTTTAAGGTAGAATCCATTAACAAGTTCACTCATTGAGTGTTAAAACTTGATGTCACAAAATGACACAATCAGTGGGCTAATGTAGAGTGCTGGTTAACATTACATCAGACATGTTAAAATTCCAAATAAAAAACCCTTTGTTCTTTTCCATATTGATTCTCCCTTCAAATATAGCCTCTGTTTCCTTTCTTGTTTCTATCCTGTTTATCTTTGAGTCAAGTTTTTGGGTACAACAAGGTTTTTCAAGTTAGAGTCCAATGTGAGTACTCGCTAAGGGTGAATGTGTAGTGTATGACTTAGCCAGCTAGTGAAGTGACGATGAACATTAAGAGATCATCAACAATAGCGTAGAAAATCAATGGTGAAATGAAGCTTTCTTTTGTTTTTTCTTTTGATTTCAACCACACATCAAATACATGTTCAGAATAAAGATTGTAAGAATACGCAATAAATATTAGGGAATTTCTTTTTGCTTATCACTCATAACTTTCTAGGCCCCAAAACAGGAAGGTGAACAGAGCCTTATACTCCATTTCAATCCAGTACACTACTTTAACCTTTCATTACTAACCTTGCTTCAATTTGGGTTATGCTAATAATTTCACTTCGCGTCACTAGCCACGAGTGATTGGTTCTGGAAAATCATCGAGCATGATCTACATCCACTTAACCTTCACCTACATAATTCTCCTATAAGTCATGCGCATACAAACTCACCTTCCCTGCATATCAGAAGTAACCCACCCACAAACCATCATATTTTTTCTTTTTTCTTTTTTAAGTATTTTTTCCACAAGAACAACACACTAGCTTTAGAAAAGATCAATGAAAACAAAATGCAGGATAGAACCATCAAACAGGGGGTAAAATCTGTGTTGAATGGTGGATACAAGTTGAAGGAAAGAGAGGCGTGTGCATGACAATAGTGTGAAGAACAATACTATCACAAGAAATTTAAAACCTTTAGTATATTAGCCAAGAGTATCCATTCAGTACAATCTTCATTTTGAGATTCCAAAACTAAGAGCCCTTCAAAGATTCCTCCATTATGCACATGCATACAAAACCAAACAAACAAGATGGCATCACTTTGACCCATCCAAGAAACAAGGAAAGCCAATGAGCAATCGACACTATCAAGAACCCATGAGATAATGGAGCATTTGCGTGATAGATCATTACAAAGGTATGTGCATGAAAAGTATTGGGATGGTATTGGAATATGTAGGCTAGTTATGATAGTTCCTTATCTTCCCTAAGTAGGTTGGTTGTGAATAAACATGCACAACACAGATTCATCGTAGACATGTAATGTCACCATTGGGAAAATCCAAAAATGTAGTAACTCACTCTGATGTCCCAACTAGATCTTATCCATGGATAATGCAAGAAATCATGAGAAATAAGATCGTACCAAATTTTCTTCAATTGCTTTGCAAATTGGAGACACTATTTGAATTTCTTCTTATGCTCTCTCCAACTTCCATGGAAAGGAGCCCACACCCCGATCCTCTTCGATGACTTTTTGGTGAGGTCTCGAGTGGTAACAATGGTTGGTAATGGTTGGTACTGAGAATTACTAGTCAAACCATGAACCTTCTGTTCACAAGATGATCGCTTCTCTTTTGCCTTTGTTCTCCTTCTATCATCTGTTCCCTGCCCTCCTTATTAGGATGCATAGGTGTGGAGTCCTCTTTTGTCCCAAATTCCCCCAGTGATCTCACATCCCCCATTTGGTTATATTCACATGACCTTGTCCCCTTATTAGTCCCTTTCAATTCTAGGCAGACACTCCTATTTTACCTTCCAGCTAACCTCTTCACCTGTATTTGATAGAGATACTCCTATTCCCTCGGAGTGAGATCTGAGCTCCTTCTCGCTCTCCTTTTCTACTTTTCTTTCTTCAACCCCTTTGATTGGGCCTGCATGTTTTCTTTTACATCTATAGCAGATAGTGCTTCCAAGTGAGGGCATGAAGCTCGAGGTAACCCATGCACCAAAAGACCTACTTCTGGGAGTGAAGCAACTCCTTGCATCATCCTATGATGGAAACTTTAAACACTTCTCTCTAGCAGTATCAACATTATTGTCAATTTTAATGGTCTTTTATCCTCTGCATTTCAAACAGGAGATGTGTGGGAGCCTATAATAGGGAGGACAAAAGAGGAGTAGTTTGAATGTCATGTGTACTAGATCTAGAGGTTTCCTTCAATTCATCAGAATCTTGTATTCTTGATACTTGTCTCACCAAGGAGATTGATGATGTTCTTTGTGATGCTATACTTGCATCGTGCTCTCTACTCAGAGCTTAAGACTCTTTCCTCAAGTCCTCAAGGACAAGACTATTCTGCACTTCACATTTAATAGATATGATAGCATTAGATTTATTTGTACAATGTTGTTTTAAGGTTTCAGAGCTTCCAGCACACTCCCTAATAGTCGATACACTCATGTCATCTACAACAAATGTAAATCTTGATGCAAACATGGTTCACTTACAACAAAAAATTTATTTTTGGTCTCTAATGATGTCCCCATTTCATCATGTTTGCTGCTAGTTATCCTTGTGATAGATTCTAGATGTGAAATCTTTGAGTTGGATGTTTTCGTTAAATCTTTATTGCATTCAATCTTTGATTTTGAATCGAGTAAAAGGACACCTTTACTACGCTACAAAGAGCTCGCCCTCACAAAAGATTTCACATTTGTACCTCCTTGACCTAGACCACCCTCATCATCTTCATACATTAACTGGGATAATCTGCTAACATCCATATCATCACCAACTTGTTGTGCTATATTAGAAATGAGGACAGACAAACTCTCTATCCCACTATTGAATCGATGAACTCTCGCCTTGGAGTCTTCTAATTTGAATGCAAATGAACACCCTAGACCTAGTGTGGGATATTTCATGTGATGTGCAATACTCTCTGCCAAGGGCTTTGTTAATGATATGTCACTACGATTATCATCATCATCTTCAGTGGTTGAAGTGCAAAAGCAGAGTCCCAAAATTTATGAAGCATGGTATTTGTCATATTGTCACTTCCTTCATTGTGGTAATAGTCCTCTCTTGCAAGCCTCCTAGATCAATAGCCAGAGAAGGCTAGTAGCCAACAATAGAGGGGATTCTTCTGTCCAGGGTAGACACTTTAGAGTTTGCCTATGTAAACCTAATAATGTTGTCAATAAATAACAACACATCCTATCCCTTTCCATCACGAAAATGCTCTACAAATATCAAGCTAGTGAGCCTCACTCTAGCACATGCACCAGGTGATTCATTCATTTGTCCATAGACAAGAGCACATTTTCTCTCTTACTCTTTCTCTCTCAATTTGATGACACCACTTTTGATCATTTCTTTGTAAAGATCATGCCTTCTCTGGTCCTTTCTCCCACAATAGCAAATACACAAAAAAATCACCGTGGGTTTTTGCAATATTGTTTATTAGCTCCATGATGAGTACAGTTTTTGCAACTCCAGCATCTTCGAATATCCCAATCTTTCCTCCTCTTTGATACAAAGGCAACAAATCAATCATCTTTATTCTTCTGAACAATATTTTTTGCTCTATACCTTGATTTATGAAAGTAGGAGCCTTTCGATAAATACGCAGGTAATGGTTATTCTGTATTTCACAACGCTCATCAATAGGTTCCCAAATTACATTAATGATGCGACCCAAGGTAGCTCTGCCTATAGGAATCCTAATAGGAGCACTAGCATTCAGCACTTTCTAAACACGGACAAGACCTGAGTGGAGTCCATGGCAATGGTGCACAAAGTGTTTTCACCCAATTGTTGAGTGACCTCCAGTACCAATCTAATGTTATGAATTTCACATCAATGACAATAGTGATGACCTGTGCAATGGAGCCAATGCTACAAGCACGAGTCAACTCATCTGTTATTACTAAGGAAGATCCATCACTGGAAGCCATTATAGCAGCTTCCATAAAAAAATGCCAAAAAGCTAACAAAGAGAAAACTGGCCCTGTCATATGCTATCAAAAACCCATGCAGGCCAAGTAATGAGCAGACGTACACGCCTATCATATTACTCCTCCAGATGGAGAATAGGGAAGCATGTAAGGTCCTTCTGTAAGCATGCAGCTAGAGAATAAACGCCCCTGCCAAATTCCTTTACCTATCGGAATGTGGAGCATAGTCATGTAGGAAGAGCACTTTCCTCAGGTCCATGCAATCGAGTTGTATTATTGAATGCACAAGTTCCAAGCATAATAGCCCTCAACAATGCCTTCAATAGGAGTCGATAGCCCGCTCTCAGATTTTCCATGCCTGCTTGGAACAAGAGTGTGGGAGGAGGGGAGAGAACACTCCTATAATCCTCGGACAACCATAGTAACTTCCCCCTTTTGCCACCGATCCCCCCCCCCCCCCCCCGGGGTAAGCAAACACATCTATGCCAACTTCCCTCTCTAAAGCATCGACAAGAGTGTCATTTCCCTTGTGAGGCTCATCATTGCCGAATCTAGACTTGAATGCACCTTTTTTCGAGAGCCAGCGGGAGCTCCAACATTTGAACATTGGCAGTAAGTTTGAAAATGTTTGATTCTGCACGATCCTTCAATGCACATTGAATCGACAAAGAACATTCGTTATGGTGTTAGACCTCGATAGTGCCAGATGAATTTCCTTGGACGCCCCCCCCCCCCCCCCCCCCCCCCCTCGACATGAAAATATATACCACCCAAATATCATAATTCTTCGTTTACAAGATCTGTTTACAAGATCTGAAGCCTGTTTATAAGATCTGAAGCCTTAATCACCACTACACTATTACCTCTAATGACCAACATGACAATTTTGTTCCTTTCATTTTCATTAGCTTCCATGGTATCATCTAAAACGAGGTTCACGAATTGATCATAACCACAGAATGTGCCCACGACTACTCAGTTCGCATTGGGCTTAATGTTGAGCTTCTGATCTATGTACTTCTTCACATCTGGAGTCCGATCAGGCTCGCTCATTGGAATGATGCCTGCCCTTGTCAAGCTTCAGAGATTTGCCTTCTTCACCGAGCTACAATGTCAACTCCATCTTTGTGTTAAAGCAAAAGTGCTGAAAACAAATGGAAACTAACTCACTGACATTACAATTAAACCACTTCTAGACATGGGTTTCCTGTATGATGCCTATTCAACTTTTGCAATAATAGTCATGGCCACCTGCTATACCTGCCACAATAATTTTCACCAAAGCAACTAACACGTAATTGTTTTTTTCATGCCGATTTCTCTTATTGTCCTTCTGTTATGAGTAGTCGACATATCAAGTTGCCATTTGATAGCAATCGTGCAAACAAGAATATGCATTCATGCATTTACACCATACCACATCCATAACTCCATAGTTGCTTGTATATGAGAACATGCTCTATTTTCATATCTTTGTTTGAAATGCAAGCGTATACACAAATACTCTTGGCTATATAATGATATCCATACGGTCATCAAAAGAACAGTTTAGGGATGCTAACATGTCACAATCAATACACTCGTTCACTCATATACTCACAAACACACCCACTTTTATACAAACTATCATTTTACAACCATGTCCATGCTAACATATGCATAAATCTTCGTCAATCCGGCCCTCATAAAATTTTTTTTAGGGTTATCTTAAAAAATAACCATCTCTTTTGAAGTTACAATAAAAAAAGAAACACATTAATAAGCTGAAGACCCAAGAGATTTCCAATGCATCCGTCATCCAGAGATACACAAAGATATATGAATTCTCCATGTGATCTTGTAACGAATAATATAAGGATTTGCCTTTCTCACCAAAATTTCCTTGGCTTCTAAATAGGTAGCTAGTCTATGAGCAAGATCTTTAAGCTTGCTTTAGCCCATATAAGGCTCTTCTTAATATGAAAACATGTTTAGGACTTTGTGATTTTTCTAAGATAGGAAGATCCATCAATTTAGAAAAGCATTCCTTACATCCATCCGAATATCTTCTGATTCTCAATAGTTGTAATATTGATGAGTACTCTGACTATAGGCTTCTTAAAATTCATTTGTAATCTAAAACGTTTTGTCTTATCCACATGAGATAAGTGAAATTATAGTAATTGGATACTCAAACATAGAGAAAACATGGATTGTGTACCTAAAGGTATTGTAGCAACACATAGAGAATGACTACTCATGATAAATGAATCATAATGTGTATTGATATTGCACATATGATAGAAGGACGATATGGTAGAATACTACTCAATCTTGAGGTGAGTGCAATGTATGATCAAAATATCAGCTCAAAACTCTCAGAAAATCTTACTCTACCTCACAACCTAGAAGGGAGTGAATTTATGTATATATTTGAGTTTGAACCTTGACCTCCCTTAATGATAGGTTTCCTGCCATGATCCTTAGGTAGTTTGTAGAATTTTGGTTTCTCTTGGAGAAAATGTAAAAATGGAAACTTGTTCCTTGCTACTTCTCTAGATAGGTGCTGCTTGAACATTAGGTATCTTAAAAAATTTTCAGATGTTAGGAGTGAGATTGATGATTTGTTAAAATAATTGAGCATTGTTTGTAAGAAAGATTGCCCCTATTACAAGGCTCATTGACCTCAGCTTGATGCTAAGCTCCTCAAAACTACAAATGTGATCCCAAAGATAAAACATATAATCTCTTATCATTTCTCAAGAGAAATTTCTTTGTGTTTCACTTGAAAGATGCTTTTTTAGGATTTCTAGAGACTACTACACATTATAAGAACTTGAATAAAAAAAGTAGAGCATAGGAAGAGAGAAAAATATGAAAGCGGTTATTAGCCTTGGAAGATCTAGCTCTAGTTAGAGGGTCATATATTTCTAACAAACACTTAGATATGAGGATTGCTTTAAGCTAGTGGGGATTTGGCTTATTCAAGTGAATTCTATGCAGCAAATATTGATAAACATAAAAAAATGGATGTTCTCTTTGATGTAAGATATATAAAATCAAAGACTATATCCCTTTGTTGAAAAAGAGGAATGGAGGGACTATTAATAATGCAAAGAAGAATTCTCAGGAGGTCATGTGCTTCTTTAGTGACGTTTTCTCTAGCTCTCCCAAGTGCGGGGAGTATATCCGTATGGCCATAGCTACCATCAATGATAAAAGAAAAGACAAGATTCCTTAGGTCAGCGTCTATATTGGACTTTCCCTCTATATCGCAATGGTTTGATGTGATTTCTAATTTCTTCATCCATAGCTTCCTTCCATTCTTCCTTGGTACTTGCTTCTTCATATGAATAAAGTTCCTCAAGTGATAAATCTTTAGCAAGATAAATGGAATGCTTAGTAACTAATGAAGTATCCTACCCATATCTGATTGGCTTCTTACTTTCCCTTTTTGATCTCCTTAGAGCTTGGTTGGATGATTTAGGTAAATCTTTGAACCTCTTCATCTTGGCCTTGCCTTTTGATTTTCGTGCTTTGAGTTCTTCTAGATTGATGGTGTCCTCATCATCTGATTTGATGTCTTTAATTTGGCTTGGCTCCTCCTTGGTGAGACTTGGAAACTCCTCTTCCAAGTCATATGGCAATTTGACTTTCCTGCATTCACTTTCAATCCAAGAATCATTCTCATCAAACACAACATCTCTACTGACCCTAAATCCTTTATTGGATGGATTATAAAACATGTATCCTTTCAAGTTTAAATCATACCCTTTGAAGATGCACTTCTCTGCCTTAGGGTTTAGCTTACCTCTAATTTGAGATGGAACATGCACATAAGCAACACATCCAAGTATTCTACAATGATCAAGTGATGGTTCCTACCATGATATGCTTCATATGGGGTCATCCCATCAGATTTGGATGGAAACCTGTTAATAAGATAAGTGGCACTAGAAACACTCTCTGCCCACAAATAATTAGGCAATTTCTTTTCATGAAGCATTGATCTAGCTGCTTCCACAATCAATCTATTTCTCCTCTCTGCTACCCCATTTTGCTCAAGGGTATACCTAGTAGTAATCTCCCTTTTGATTACTACTATGTTTTGAAACAACTGAACACTTCATCTTTTTGCTTCATGAAATACAAGATATGTTTTGAAACAACTGAACACTTCATCTTTGCGCTTCATGAAATACAAGATAGTCCACTTATTGAAATCATCAATGAATGACACATAGTACCTTGAGCGTGAAATTGAAGGGTCCTTTCTTGGTCCCCACACACATCTGTGTGGACAAGTTCCGAATAGTCCTCATGCATATGGCCTTTCTTTGTAACGGGTAACCTCTGTGATTTATCAAACTGACAAGCACCACATTTATAAATCATATGTTCCTTGGATACATTAGGTATCCCAAGCGCACATTGATCTCTACAAATCTACTTCAAGGTTCTCTCACCAATGTGCCCTAATCTTTTATGCCAAATCTCTAACTCAGATAATGTTTGATCCTTGTAATTATAAAGTGCAATGTTTCTAGTGTCCTCAAGCTCAAATGTAAATAACCTATCTGTGTTCTCTCCCTTGGCAATTCTCTTGAATCCATGTTGGGGGTCCTCCACAAAAGCTCCATATTTGTTGAACCTAACCTGCAAACTGTTTTCCACTATCTGTCCAACACTCCTTAGATTCTTGGTGATAGTAGCTACATAAAGAACCCTGCTCAACAGATTTCTATTCTCATCAGAATTTTTAACATTTCCTACCTTGACCACTGAATGCTCGGTGTCATCACGTGTTTGTACTTGGTGTTTTCCCTTTATCCCCTCAAGATCAGAAAGAAGAGCTACATTGCCTGCTACATGGTTTGAACAACCTGAGTCAATATAGAAGAGGTGCTCATCATTCATACCTTGTTTTGAATTCATGTTCATAATGAGAAGAGAAGCCTCTTGATCCTTTGCATAAT
This sequence comes from Ceratopteris richardii, assembly GCA_020310875.1. NCBI lineage: Eukaryota > Viridiplantae > Streptophyta > Polypodiopsida > Polypodiales > Pteridaceae > Ceratopteris > Ceratopteris richardii. The sequence continues at coordinate 145,451,811 of CM035409.1, read as the reverse complement.
TGTTGAAGTTTTTTCTTGATTTGTATACTCCTTCATAATTGTTGTTTTAGTTGTTGATGTAGCCATGGTTCTAGCCTTGATTATGGTCGAATCTTCCTCTTGATTGTGAGTAGCCACCTCTTTGAAGTCCTCTTCCTCTCTGATTCTTAAAGTTCCTATAACACTCATCTATAGTGTGATTAGACAGTCCACATATATTGCATGGGGAAGAGATGAAAGATCTCCTCCTACCTTGCTTACCTCCTTTGCCCCTACCTCTTGAGTTTCTACCTCTCCCTGCATAGATAGCTTGAGAAGTAGTACCTTCATCTTCAACCTTCTTGCTCTTTCCTTTATCTTTAGATTTTCCTTTTATCTATGTATAGGGCAGAAGAATTATAACCTCTTGATGGTTCTCCATTTCTGTTGAGCTTGGATTCATGAGTAAAGAGTTGTCCCATGAGAGTGGTAAGATCAGGGATTCGCATGTCCATGTAAAGGTCCATACCAGTTGTGAAAGCTTCCCACTTATCATCTGACTTGATGCCATTGATTATTTGTCTCACTATTTGCTGGTGTTCAATCTCCTCTCCTATGCTTGCCGATTGATCAACCACATCTTTGACTTTGTTCTCATACTCTGAAACATTCTGCTTGGGTTGCTTCCTTTGAGTAGTAAATTCAATCCACAATTGATTCTTCCTAGCTCTTGTGTTGGAAGAAAATTACGAAGCTAATGTATCCCAAGTCTTTGGAAGTTTTACAGTTCCTAATGTGTGGAAGAAGGAAGTTAGAGAAAGAGTTAAGTAGATATGACCTTGCTAAAGCATCTTTGTCACACCATCAGTTGAGTCTTCAAGCTCCTCTCTTTGTAGGTTGTCCTTTGCTTTTGAAAATGGGCATCTCCTCATCTCCTGATATGTATCCATAGAGACTCCTTCCTTGTGGATATGTCTTCATCCTCAAGTACCATGCTGGATAATTATTCCTCTCCAATTTTTCAATAAAAGAAGGGAAACCATCTCCCATTTTACCTCAACTTGCTCTGATACCACTGTTGGAAGACATAGATGGACACCTCAAGAAAATGAGTTGGTACTGCTAAGATCTGCTTTGTACCTATCCTATCAAACCTCATACTTGTGTTGTAGGCTCTTTTAGCTTGCAAATGACACCAAAAAAGTACCTATGTACTTTGGAGTTGATTCTTCAAAAAATTGAATAAAAAAAGATTACTTCGCAAATAGCTAGTCACTCAAAACTTGCTATTTTGGTCTTGATACCTACTCGATCTTTTGCTCAGTGCTCACAATAGAGAAGCAATTGATAAAATTTCTTTCAGGTGAATCCAATTAGCTTACATAGCTAATGATTAGAAGTGTAATCATAAAAAATGATACACCATACAATGAGGAATAAATTTAGCAATTGAATGCTTACCCTCGACTTTTTAGGGACTGAGTAGAGAATGACCAGAGAGCACTTCAACACAGATCTCCCAATTTGCTGAAGCAAAAGCTTTGAAAGATGAATAGCATACATTAGACTTGGATCTCGTTCCAACAAGCTATAGAGCATGCAAAATGGATAAGAAGGCATTGAGATATTGTCATGCAAAGTTCACTCTTCTGAGTAGTAATAGTAGAGAATTGGACAGAGATGATCAATGATGTATATATATTATAGATCATTCTTGTACAATATCATTGGCAAGGACGTGATGCCCAATGATAGTGATCTACATGAGCTAGGGTGTAAGTCCCTTATCCGCTACAAAAGATCAACAATAAGCTCAGAAAAGAGGGCTCTCTATCCGTGAGATTACATAACTCTTTTTATAAGAGTCCTCTTTGAAGTTTGAGTTTGAATTCAAGTTTTTGGCTCCATCTAAAAGTGACTCCTATGATTGAGAAGTTATTCTCTCTTTGAAACACATAACTTATTATTATCCTAAATCCACGAGATATGTGGATTACAAGATTCTCTCAAGTAAAACAACTTTTACAATGGTTAATGATCAAACAATTACAAGCTATGGTACATATGATCCATCAAATGGTTGCACATATCTTCTTCAATGCCTCATCAAATGTGAAGGCTTGGATATTGCACCAACAACATTTGGCAAGCCTACATGCATCACCAAATGATAAGTACTTCTCACATATTTAGATCACTCATGAAGTGCATATGAATACCTCTTGAAAATTCATGGACTTCACTCCATTGGATATAAGTAAAAGGAAGTGAGTTCAAGGAATCTTGTGATTTTAGCAGCCAAGAACCATGACTAGTTGGTGGTTGGAATCCAATCAATCAACACCTAAAGTGTAGGAACACTTTTCGGTGAGGAAAATTCAAAATTCGAATTCTATCTATGTGTATAAATAGATGTGATTTTTAGTCATGGATATGACAAAGTAGAGAGAGACATTGAGACTCATTGTTGAGCATAACTTAATCTCATATTTTGTATGATTCAATACACTAAATCACCTTTGTATCATACATTCATTAGCACATACAAGTTGAGTCATCAGTTCTTGATAATCTCTGTTTACTACTCTCTGTTGCAACCTCTTCATTTCAATGATTTTTTTTTATCTCTTTCTTTGTGTATACTAATCATTTGAATTGCTTTAACTTGGTATTGGTAGAGTAATGAGTCATGTTGCTACGAATAAAATTTCATTTCATTTGGTTCATTGGATGTTGAGGTATGAATCAAATACTTTACCTATGTCTACACATTGTCTTGTTCTTGAAATGTCCAGATTACCCCCCTAAGATCTTAAACTTATTTCTCAGATTATAGTTGCTCTAAATTACCAGGTACACTCTCTCTCTACCAAGTACACTCGAGAGTGAAATGGATTGGTAGAGAGAAGAAATAGGACCATAGTTGAAGCAGCAAGGTCTATGCTTAATGAGAAAAGATTACCAAATTATTTGTAGGCAGAGGTTGTATCCACAGACACATATCCCATCAATAAACTCCCATCAAAAGCATTGGAGAGGATGACACCCTATGAAGCATGGATTGGAAGAAGACCTAGCCTAGATCATTGTAGGATATTTGGGTGCATAGGTCATGCACATATTCCATCTCAAATCATAGGTAAAATGGATCCCAAAGCAGAGAAATGTGTATTAATTGGATATGACGTATATCAAAAAGGTTATAGGCTATATAATCCAAGCATAAATGATTTATTGTTAGTAGAGATATTTTCTTTGATGAGAACAAATCTTGGTTTGAAGATGATTGCAGGAACATCAAGCTACCTTTTGACCTAGAGGAGGACTCCACAATTTGTAGAAGGGGAACAATCACCTACATAAAGATTCAAGTGATTCGGATGAGAATCAAAAGACACCAAGGAGGAATATCAAATCTTTGAACAACAAAGGTAAAGAAAAGATGCACGAGTTGAGAGATATTGTAGAATCTTCTCAACAAACAATAAGAAGATCAACTAGGGAGAAAAAGAAGCCAAAAAGGTATGGATTTGACACTTCTCTAGTCATTGAGCATTGAATTTATATTTCTTAGGATATCAATTCAGAAGAACCATCAACATTTGAAGAATCTAAGAAGAAATCAAAACGGAGAGAAGCAATGGAAGAAGAGATAGAAGCTCTTCGTGAGAATCAAACTTGGGATTTGGTTCCCAAGAAGCCATCCATGAAGATCATTGGATCTACATGGATCTAAAAGGTAAAGCATAACTCAAATGGATCAATCAAAAGGCATAAAGCAAGGCTTGTGGATAAAGGGTTTGCTCAAACTCATAGAATTGATTATGAAGAGACCTTCTCTCCAATGGTAAAGATTCCTACAATTAGAGAACTCATGAGTGTAGCTGCATCAAAGAATTGGAACATCTATCAGATGGAAGTCGAAAATGGATTCTTGACTGGTTGGAACATCCTAGTTATATGTGTAAACTCAGGAAAACTTTATGTGGATTGAGGCAATCTCCTAGATCTTGGAACCATAGACTAGTCACCTTCCTACAAGAGAAATGATTTCAATTAAGAAAAGAACATCCTTAAATTTTCATTATGAAAAGTAACTCTAAAATGATATACTTATGTGTGTATGTAGATGATATAGTTCTTATAGGTGATGATGCTGATGGCATCAGAAAATCAAAGCAAAAATGAAGGAGGAATTTAAGATAAGCGATCTTGGATTGATTACCTACTTCCTTGGATTGGAAGTATTCTATACAGATCAAGGAATGTTCCTTACATAAAGGAAGTATATAAAGGATATGCTTGCAAAGTTCAAGATGCAGGAAGTCAAAGTTGCAGGTCCTCTCATGGAGGTCAATCACAAGTTAAGTGCTCAGGAAGGAGAACTTATTGAAGACATCACTAGCTATCAAAACCTAGTTGGAAGCTTGAACTATACTACTCTAACTAGGGTTGACATTTGCTATGGAGTACTTCATTTGGTTCATTGTATGTTGAGTTATGAATCAAACATGCTCAGATGTTTCTAAAAAGTATTGGGCCAATTTTTCTGAGAGAGTGAGAACCGACCATTTTTTCTAAGAGGTCCAAGTCCAAAAATAACAAGTTTTTCATAGTGCTTCTATTTGAAAGTTATCTATTTTGGCACCGATGATCCAAAGCACACAGTGAATCGAAATGCATATTTCAGAAGCTAAAGTTGAATAATAAGGTCCTCTAAAGTCACATTGATAGTTTTAGAACAGGATTATTCCAACACCACCTCATTCCTCGAGTGTATCCAAACATCTCCTCACAGCCTTGTCCCTATTAATGATTTCATTATAAAAGTTCTTTACCTTATAGATTCATCTAGATTCAATGACCTTCATGGTTGATGCCTTAGGAACTAAGTCTCATGTGATATTTTCCTACAATGCTTTAATCTCTTCTTCCTTTGCATGCTTCCATTCTGGTTTCTTCTTGGCTTCCTCATAAGATGATTGATCTTTAGAGTTCAAGTCTTGAGCTATGCAAATAGATTGGTTAGTTACTAGTGAGGCATTGTATCCATACTTTTCTTCCTTCTTCTTCTCCCTTGTACGTCTTGTGATGGTTTGGTGAGATGATTCTATGTCATCTATTAAACCTTGAAAATTTGCTTTATCTTTGAAGTTCTATCATTCTATTCTCTTTCTAGGTGCCTCCTGATAATCCTTTCATTCAATTGACTATTCAAGTGTGTGTGTGTGTGTGTACCTTTCCTTGAAAGTGTTGGAAAATCATCCTCCAAGTCATAGGACAATTTATTTTTCTCCTACAACAATCTTCAAACCAAGATTTATTCTCATCAAATACTACATCTTGAGTTACTACAAAAACCTTGGTACTAGGATTATATAGCCTACATCCCATTTCATTTTGTTCACAACCAATGACGGCACATTTCTTTATTGTGGGATCATATTTATCTATGATTTGTGATGGTATACCTACATATGCAATGCATCCAAGTATTCTATAATGGTCCAAGCTTGGTTGTCATCCATCCAAGCCTCATAAGGAATATTTTATTCCAAACACTTTCAAGGTAACTTTTTTTTATGTAAAGGAAGTTTAGCCTTAGCCTACTCTCCCATACTTGTATTAATTAAAAGAAAAGTACAAGTGAAGGGGACTAGTGCCCACGGGATCCCCGAATCCCACAAAGCAAGGGTAGCTTTTATAGAGTTTAGATGGCATTATAGAGAAGGTTAATCACCCTCTCGCCACCCTCATGTCAGGCCCACTTCGGTTTAATCTTGTTATTGATCAAAAGGAGCACTTGATGATGCCTGAAGGAGGGGATTTCGTACAATTAGCGATTCTTTTGCCGAGGAGGAACATCGATTTCTCAATCGAAAACTATTTGGGGGATTCACCAAAGTTATAAGCGCATCTTTCCCACCAGATCTTCCACGGGACCTCACCTCTGATGGCGATCTAGAGAGTCGCAGAGTGGAGTTAGACGTCTGTGGAAACATGGGAGCATCACAAGGAAGAAGAAGAAGCTTCGAGCACAACACACAATACTGAATGTATTACTAGAGAATGTACAAAGATAAGTAGCCCATTAGGGCAATAGGCATATATACAAGCTGGGGGGAAAAAATCCTAAAGAGGGAAAAAAGTGCCCAGGCAGTCCTAGAGTGTTCACACACATCACTACCTAAATATATCAACAAATCCCCCCTGGGAGTGATGCGATGAACAAGTAGCTCGCACTCATGTATAAGGAAGTGCCAAGCTATGTGCAGATCACTCCACAAAAGGAAGTAAGCCCAAAGCTTTGCGGAAAGCTTCAAACTTCTCCCTAGGCAGAGCCTTCGTGAAAAGGTATGCAATGTTCTCCTACATGGGCACATATGCCAAGCTGATCTCCCTAGCAGAGAACCTCTCCCTCACATAGTGATAATGCACCTCAATGTGCTTAGTGCGAGCATGGAACACAGGGTTCCTCGCAACTACCAATGCGCTCTGACAATCAATGAAGATGGTGGAGGCAGCAGAAAAACCAACACCCAAATGATCCATAAGGCGTCTGAGCCACACACACTCAAGAGTCGCTGTGAAAGTTGCCCTATACTCAGCCTCACAACTGGAAGTGGCCATAGTAGGCTGCTTCTTGCTCAACCAAGATATACATGAGCTACCAAGCATGAAGCAAAAGCCACTAGTGGACACATGAGTGTCATAACAACAAGCCCAATCAAAGTCAAAAAAAGCATGCAAATCTGGCGGTAGTGATCCCCCATTGGGATAAAACAACCCAAGTAGCTGAGTACCACTCAAATAGCAAAAGGTGTGTTTAACTGCCTGTCAATGCTTGACTCATGGGCAATGCATAAACCTGCTCATCTCTGAGACAAACTCAATATCTGGCTGAGTACTGCATAAGTAAATCAAGCACCCAATATCCAGTTGATAGAGAATAGCATCAAATGCATCTCGAGCATCATGAAGACTCAATTGTAACCCTGTCTCCATAGGAGTGGCAATAGGCTTATAGTCTTCAAGGTCAAAATGCTACAATAATGCGTCAATATATTTCGTTTGACACAAAGCCATTCCCCCATCAACTTGCATAAACTAAATGCCCAAATATTAATGCAAATGTCCCAAATCAAACATCTCAAATGAGGCATGCAAATCAGCCTTAAAATCAGCAATATGCTTCTCAATAGGACCAGTGAGCAGCATGTCATCAACATAGACAATAATGATAAGAAGAACATCATTAGAACGCTTAATATATAAGGTGCTTTCAGTTGCACTGTTCTCAAAACCATGTGCAATCATATAGGCATGTATCTTCTCATACGAAGCATGTGGTGCTTGCTTTAAACCATATAATGCCTTCTTTAACCTGCACACCTGGTTTTCATGGCCTTTCTGCACAAATCTGCGGGGCTAAAAAACATATACTTCTTCATGCAAGTCACCATTCAGAAATGTTGTTTTAATGTCCAACTGGTTTACATTCCAACCATGATGAGTTGCAAGTGCGTAGATGCTCCGAACAGTAGTCATACGGCATGTAGGTGCAAAGCTCTCATCAAAATCAATGCCTCTTTCCTGTGCATAACCCTTTGCAACAAGCCTAGACTTATACCTGTCAACTATACCATCCACTTTACGCTTCAGCTTGTATACCCACTTAGTGCCAATGGCCTTCTTGCCCGGAGGCAAGTCACATAAAGACCAAGTAACATTCTTCATTATAGCATCATATTCAGATTGCATAGCAGCCATCCAATTTTCTGAATTTTGTGCTTCATCAACCGAAACAGGCTCATTCTCATCAGAGAGACTAGATGCAGCCATAGCATAGCAATCTGATGCAAAAGAGGCACTATGAGAGCCTGCATGAGTACGATATGATAGAGGTGCATCTAATTTGCTGTCATGCAAGGTTTGCACCAGCCATTTTGGCATACTTCTTGCCTGCTTAATATCAGCTCTCTCATCAATTAGTGCATCATGTACATCTACATCAGAAATGGAATTATCTGCATCATCACATGAAACCTACAAAGGTTGAGAAGTTGCCTCATTAGGACCAGCACTAGAGTGTCCACCTGTAAAAAGAGGCAGCAAAGTATCATACATGTTTTTTGAGCTAACAGATGTCTTCTTAGTACATGAAAGCAATGGTTGAATAGCATCTTCCACAAAAACATCACGGCTAACCAGAATGCGTTTAGTCTGTGGATGATACAGACGATAGCCTTTACTTTCAGAACTATACCCAACAAAAATACATTTTACTGCTTTATCATCCAATTTTCTGTGATGTTGTTTAGGCACTAATGCATATGCCAAACAACCAAAAACATGTAGATGAGCAACAGATGGCTTGCGGTCATGCCAAGCCTCATATGGAGTGATAGACTGCAGTGCTTTAGTGGGACACTTGCTCAGTACATATGCTGCACACATGACAACCTCAAGCCAAAAGTGGTAAAGCCTGACTCTTGACCATACACCTTGCCATCTCCATGAGTGACTTGTTCTTTCGTTCAGCAACTCCATTCTGTTGAGGTTCCAGAAATGCATTAAAATTAGAAGACATATATTCCTCCCCTCGATCAGAACGGAGGGTGCCAATTTTACATGGTGATAGATTTTCAGCCAAAACCAAAAACTGTTTGAACCACATGAACACTTCGGACTTTGCCTTCAATGGATATACCCATGCATGCGTGGAAAAATCATCGATGAAAGTCACGAAGTAAAGATAATTCCCAAAAGAAGGTGTCTGCATAGGACCACAGACAACACTATGTACAAGCTGCAATTTTTGAGTAGCCCGAACTGAACCATCTTTTGGAAAGGATGAATGCTGCATTTTGCCCAAAATACACCCTTCACAAACATGTTTTCCAGGTGCCTCAATTTTGGGCAAAGAGGACACCATTTGAGATTTTTGTAGGCATAGCAAACTAGCAAAATTTAGATGACCAAAGCGTGCATGCCAAAGCTTTGCATCTGACATAGTCTGAGAATCCTTTACTGCACATGCCAAATCATTTACAAATCTTTCATAGTCAATGAGCTTATATAGCCCACGACATAAAATGCCAGAAGCAATAATCACATCGCCATTTGACAGAAGCAATAATCACATCGCCATTCTTAATCCCTGGCACAAATAGAGCATCTGACAAAGTGAAAGAACTACCATTAGCAGTAGTCAAAATGATCTTAGCAACTCCCATAACAGGATAAGAGGAGTTGTTGGCGCATGTAATAGCATTCCCTGTAGGGGCAGGCTCGAGTGAAGAGAAGAAACGGTGCTGCGAGATAATATGTTTGGTCGCCCCACTATCAAAATACCAAACATCTGAGTCTATTGCAGACATGAACTGATCATGGGAAGATGGATCAAAACTCTAGACAATAGTAAACGCCCATTCTTCTTCGTGCACAAGATTAGCAGACTCTGTTTTTGGTGTAGAGGCCTCTACAACAACCATTCCAGCCTCTTTCTTCTTTGCCTCTTTAGCAGTGAGTTTTGGACACTTCTTTATGATATGATCATTCCCTTTATAGTACTTGCAAAACAATTTTTGCTTTTCTTATTTCTTCTCATCTTTATCTTCCTTCTTTGAATATGCAGAATTAGCATATTTTTGCTTACTAGTTGAAGAACTCCATTTTCCTTTGCCCTTCTGACTAGCCACGAAATCTTGATCTGCAACTCACATAATGGACCTATTTTGCCTTGACTGATCTTCTTGCAACATAACAAAGACTAACTCCTCAAATGATAAGGCATTTGGATTGCCTTTCATCATCAATCGAAGAGTAGAAGCAAAACTCTGATATGAATCAGGAAGACCATTCAGAACGGTCTCCACATGTGAGCTATCTGGTATAACCTCATCAACAGAAATCAACTCTTCCTTCATATCTTTGATCTTTGTTAGGAAACTATCCATAGATTCATCACCTTCATTCATGTGCTCACTCTCCAATCACTTTTGGAGGTAAGAAACACGAGCCTCATTCCTAGCTTGGTAGAATGTGGTAAGTGTATCCCAAGCATCGTTAGCTGTTCTGCAAGAGCAAATGTGAGGAAGAATGGCACGTTTGACAGACAAAGCTATCAATGCATGTGCCTAGGCATCTCTGCCATCCCTACGAATCTCCTCTACAATAGATGCAGCAGAAACCACAACACGAACAGGAATATGCAGAATATCATCATCTTCGACACCTTCTACATCAGCTTCAGTACCTGCAGTTGTAACAGTTGCAAGTGTGATACGATGTTTTTAGAAAGCTTGCACAATGTTCCATAGTCCTTTTCCAACCAACACATGTCGCATCATATAAGCCCATAATGGGTAGTTGGTACCATCCAACTTGTCCTCAACAACCAACATACAGAATAAATCACTACTTTCAGCCATGGATGATGTCTAAAATACCTTGATGCAGAAAATTGATTGTATCTCAAAAAGTTGAACAGAACTGCCCTGATAAATTCTGCTAGACTTGTAGCAGACTTCGAGACGCTTATACTGGCGAAGAGAAACTGGTATATACCTTTGGCACAAAAAGACTAAATAGCCTGCACAATTACTACGATAGTGCGTTCGGAGGATGAAACGAGCTCATATCGTGATTTCGGCACCATAGAGCGAAGCGGTTTTGATCTCGAAAACATGGTGAGTATGCTCACCAAAATTCGTGCAATTTTGAGACTGCAAATGGAGGAGTGTCCACGGCACCCTAGATGAAGGGACGACCTGCTCTGATAACAATTAATGGAGTTAGACGTCTGCGGAAGCACACGAATAGCACAAGGAAGAAGAAGAAGCTTGGAGCACAACACACAATATTGAATGTATTACTAGGGAGTACAAAGATAAGTAGCCCATTAGGGCAATAGGCGTATATACAAGCCGGGGGAAAAAACCTCCTAAAGTGGAAGGCAGTCCTTGTGTGTTCACACACATCACTACCAAAATATATCAACACATAGGACCACAGACATCACTATGTACAAATTACAATTTATGAGTAGCGCGAATCGAATCATCTTTTGGAAAGGAAGAATGCTGCATTTTGCCCAAAATACAACCTTCACAAACATGTTTTTGAGGTGCCTCAAGTTTGGGCAAAGAGGACACCATTTTAGATTTCTGCAGGGGTAGCAAACTAGCAAAATTCAGATGACCAAAGCGTGCATGCCAAAGCTTTGCATCTGACCTAGCCTGAGAATCATGTACTGCACATGAAGAATCATTTACAGACCTTTCATAGTCTATGAGCTTATACAACCCATGACATAAAATGGCAAAAGCAATAATCATGTCGCCATGTGATAGATCATGAACTGTACACCTGTCATCAATAAATTTCACAACGAAGCCAATCTTGGCTAATGCAAAAACTGATAACAGATTTTTCTTGATCCCTGGCACAAACAAAGCATCTGACAAGGTGAAAAGACTACCATCAGCAGTAGCTAAAATGATCTTACCAACTCCCATAACAGGATAAGAGGAGTTGTTGGTGCATGTAACAGTATTCCCTGTAGGGGCAGGCTCGAGTGAAGAGAAGAGACTATGCTGCGAGGTAATATGTTTGGTTGCCCCACTATCAAAGTACTGACATCTGAGTCTACTGTAGACATGCACTGCTCATGAGAAGATGGGTCAAAACTGCAAACAATAGTAAATGCCCATTCTTCTTCCTGCAAAAGATTAGCAGACTCTGTTTTTAGAGTAGAGGGCTCTACAACAACCATTCTTGCCTCTTTTGCAGCCAATTTAGGACAATTCTTTATGATATGATCATTTCCTTTACAGTACTTGCAAAACAATTTCTGCTTTTCTGATTTCTTTTCATCTTTGTCTTCCCTCTTCGATTGTGCAGAATTAGGAGATTTCTCCTTACTAGTTGAAGAGCTCCATTTTCCTTTACCCTTCTGACTAGCCAGGAAAGCTTGATCTACAACTCGCATAATGGACCTGTTCTGCCTGGACTGATCTTGCTGCAACAGATTAGAGACTAACTCCTCAAATGACGAGGCATTTGGATTACCTTTCATCATCAACCGAAGAGACGATGCAAAACTCTGATATGAATCAGAAAGTCCATTCAGAACGGTCTGCACAAGTGAGCTATCTGGTATAACCTCATCAGCAGAAATCAAATATTCCTTCAAGTCTTTGATCTTTGTTAAAAAACTGTCCATAGAATCACCTTCATTCATGTGCTCACTCTCCAAGTGTTTTCGGAGGTAAGCAACACAAGCCTCATTCCTAGCTTGGTACAATGTGGTAATTGTATCCCAAGCATCCTTCGTTGTTTTGCAAGAGTGAATGTGAGGAATAATGGCACATTTGATAGAGAAAGCTATCAATGCATGTGCTTGGGCATCTCTGCCATCCCAATGAATCTGCTCTATAGTAGGTGCAGGAGAAACTACAACACAAACAGGAATATGCAGAATATCATCATCTTCGACACCTTTTGCATCACCTTCAGTACCTGCAGTTGTAACAGTTGCAGGTGTGATAGGACATTTTTGAACACCTTGCACAATTTTCCATACTCCTTTTGCAACCAACACATGTGGCATCATATAAGCGCACAATGGGTAGTTTGTACCATCCAACTTATCCTCAATAGCGAAAATACGAAATACATCACTGCTTTCAGCCATGGCCGATGACTAAAATACCTTGATGTAGAAAACTAACTGTATCTCAAAAATTTGAACAAAACTACCCAAACAAATTCTGCTATATTTGTAGCAGACTTCGAGATGCTTATATTGGCGAACGGAAACTGGTATATAGCTTCGGCACAAAAATACAAAATAGCTTGCAGAAGCATTGCGATAGTGCGTTCGGAGGTCGAAACAAGCTTAGATCGCAATTTCGGCACTAGAAAGTGAAGATGTTTTGATCTCAGCAACATGTTGAGTATGCTCACCAATTCATACGATTCTGAGACTGCAACTAGAGTAGTGTCGATGGCACTCTAGATGAAGCGACGACCTACTCTGATACCACCAGTTGTTGGAGTCAGACGTCTGTGGAAGCACATGAATAGCACAAGGAAGAAGAAGAAGCTTGGAGCACAACACAAAATACTGAATGTTACTAGAGAATGTACAAAGATAGGTAGCCCATTAGGGTAATAGGCGTATATACAAGCCGACAGAAAAAAACCTCCTAAAGAGGGAAAAAAGTGCCCCGGCGGTCCTAGAGGGTTCATACACATCACTACCTAAATATATCAACATAGAGTAGTCGATCCCTTCTCCTTGCAGAGCTTGTTTCCAACTGATATTTTTTTGAAGTCTAATTCTCTTTCCAACGACATGCCAGAGTCTAATGGAGTTGGGACAAGTAAAGAAGATGTGAGAAACATCTTCAATGGACTGGTAGCACCGCTTACACCAGGGAGGCAACCCACAAATTTTGCTAGCCTTTAGGTTGGTCCAGATCCCACGATGAATAATTTTCCATAAGAGGACAGACTTGTTGGTTTCTATGAGAGGGTGCCAGATAGCCATGAACTTCATGTCCCACCACATCCGTGTCCATGACAAGCACTTCTTGTTGAGGTTAACATGGTAATCAATAGTTTCTTTGATGTTTGGGATTTTGGTAAGGCAGTTATCATTGTGCCATCTGAGAGCAATCCATCAAGGTGTGTCATGCCCCATGAGAAGGCAAACTTTAGAAGGGTTCCAAGCCAGACATCTGCTTTGCAAAGTATTCCATTCTTCATAATTAATGTTGATGCTAGGGTCAATATCTTCGAAGTTGATCCACTGGTTGGTGTCTTGTTTCCAGAGATGTTTCCATTTTTTGAATCCTTTGTTCCATAGGCTCTTGGCGTTTCCAATGTTCCACGATTCCATGATCCGGATGCCATAGATCGGAAACCAGATAGAGTCATTTTGTTTGATATCCGCAGCTTACTTCCAATCTTTACTTATTCTTGTGAAGCTTTTGACTTTATTCCAACTCTTCCATAGGGAGCACACAAGGTTTGCGCTATCATGATGAAATCCCTCAGGGAAGTGTACATCATTTTTTTGCGAAGTTCATTGATTTTCTGATTATGGAGTGATATTTTAATCGAGAAAGGGGTATAATCGATGCATATTTTGGCCAATTTGATTGATTGTGAGATGTGAGATCATGTTAAATATGTACATTAGACCTGTGTGTATAAATAACTAACTTTTGACCCTTGCATCCCTAGGTTTGACCCTTGAAACTCTTGAAAACCTAAGTTTCACCCCATAGAAATCCAACATGAACCCTTAGAAACCCTTGGAGTTTAGATCCTAAATATAAATAAACCCTCAATCTGATGTACCTGACTTAATTGTGGGCAAAATCTTAATTTCCCCAATAAAAAACCCTAAATTGGGCCCTTAGAATTGGCTTTCACCCTAGGTCAAACACTTAAAATAATTAATTTATGAACATCTAGTGTGAAACCGAAAACCTTAATTCAAGAACAATAAAAAAACCATCCAAGAAGAATCTACAAGGAAGCCCTAGGGGGGAGGGCCTATAAATAGACACCCTAGCCTCATTTGTTCCTCCTCGTGGGTCTTGCTTGTCGATCTTGCTTCCAGGTTTCTCATGATTTGAAGAGGATTACATGATGTGAAGGGGAAGTTTGTGTTGGAGCAAGTCTATGACAAGCCTAAGCATTGGCTTGCGTCCCAAAAAGTCATAGAAGAAGCTTTAAAATGAATACAATGTAAAGTTCACTTGTGAACTACCTCTTGTAACTTTTTGAAGTTTTACTTGATGTAAAAGTGAAAGAATCTTAAGTGGTTGAGTCCACTTGATCAAAAGAGGAAAGAGAAGCCACAAATTTGTGATTGATCCTAGTTGGAGAATCAAATCAATCACTAATAGATTGAAGAGTGATTGAGGGAAGTTAGGCTCCCAAGATCAACTATAAATACATGGCAGTTTTAGTCGTGGTTATGTGAAGACCTCCAAGAGCTGAGCTTTATGCCATATCAAGGTGTGATTTTCAAGGTGCACATATGTATCAGTAAGTCCATTATATTGTAAAATCAATATACTTTCAGTTTCATGATCATTTGAGTTCATATCTTCATGTTCTTGTCAAGTGTACTATTCACTGCCATATCTCTCAGTTTTCTCAGCCAGATTGCAGAGATGATTTCTCTGAGCTTCGTGAATCATTTTCAGTGATTTAACTTGATAAAGTTAGCTGGCTAGGTTTACTATATGCTCACCAGTTTTCATTACAATTGGATGTTCCAATCTTCAGCTATGAGCATTTGGAGTTAACTGTTTCACTTGGTTTGCTTCTTCTCTAGCAAACTCTCTCAGATCAATCATTTTTTCAGAGTTTTTTCTTAGTATGTACTTCACCATTTTCTTTGATTTAAAGACTTTAGATTTAGTAGACTGTCTAGTATATTCCTACAAAATTTCCTAATCATTTGATTCTTAAAGCTTGAGATATATGTATTTTACTAATCACTAGTTTGAGTACTATTGCAACCCGGGAAAATCGGGGTCCTCCTTTGACTTGCTAAGTTTGTTTTTCTTTGTGTAGTTCATCTTTTTTTATCAAATCACTCATGATTGTTAGCTTACTAAGTGTATAAGAGTTATCCAAAAGGAATTAAGTTAATTGTTGTTGTGGATAGAGAATTGTTAAAAAAATTGGACAGGTGTATGAACATAAATAGCAAGTTTTTGGCTCTTGAATCTAGTAACATTAATTTGAGTCGACGCATTTCCCAAAAGGGTCGAGATCATCTTGGTGAATTTCTAGTTGAATCGGAGATCTTTAAGTGAGTGTAGAATATAGTCTCATTCCAGCCTGTTGTAAGCTTTATCAAAGTCGATCTTGAGGAAAACCACATCTTGTCTTGACTCATTCATGAAGTCAAGACCTTCGCAAATATCTATAACGGCTTCCAAAATTGACCTGCCTTTGAGGTAAATTGACATGCATTACATTTTTAAATAATATACTACTTTTAAATATTGGGTATTTCAAGTAAACTTTGATCTCTAAATATTTTAAGGTCCTTTCCCCAATGTGATCCAACCTTTTTGTCCAGGCATGTAACTCACATATGGTTTGAGTGCCATAACTGAACAATGATATGTTCCTTCTGTCTTGGAGTTACAATGTGAACAATAAACCTCTCTTTTCTCCTTTGTCTATCTTCTTGAATCCTTGATTTGAGCCTTTTACATATGCTCTATAGTTTGTGAATCACACCTAGAAACCTCTTTCCACAATCTCCCCTAAGCTTATGAAGTTCTTAGTATCCTTAGTACATAAGGAACCTTATCAACAAATTCATGTTACCCTTTGATGTCTTCACATTTTGAAACTTCTATAGAGGGTGTCTTGTGTCATCTCTTATTTCTACTTCATGTTTCATCTTGGGTTCTTCCAAATCTAAGAGCACTGCGACATTTCCTACTACATGATTTGATTATCCAAAATAAATGTAGAACACATGTGCATCTCATTTATGATATTTCATTTTCATGTTCACGAGTAGAAGTAAATCCTCTTGTGATTATTCATGAGTGTAGTTTTGTAGTCTCTTCTCCTTTTGTCGTCATCTTGATAGTTTTAATTGTAATTTTTTTTGTTATTCAATCCATAAGTATTGTTGTATTTTCCTCTAGGAGATCCATATCCTCCTCTGTTTTATGCTCTTTCTCTCTAGTTCTTTGGGTACTTGAAGTTACACTCAATGATATGATTGATTAATCCACATATGGCACAAGGTGAGGAGCTTTGAGATATCCCCCTCGCCTTTTTTACACCTCTACCTCTTTCTCTTGAGCTTCCTCCTCTACCTATAAAGTTAGCTTGGGAGGTATTTGTTTTTTCATTAATTTTCTTGCTTTTTCCTTTGACATCTTTAGTTCAACTTTTTCTTACCATTGTTAATAAGCTTGGATTCATGAGTGAAGAGTTGTCGCATGAGTGTGTTTAGATATAGTACTTGCATGTCTAAGTATAAGTCCATGGCAGTGGTAAATGATTCCCACTTTTCATTTGCTTTGATTCCATTGATGACTTGCCTAAGAATTTTTTGTTCATCTATGACCTCTTCAATGATTCCTATCAGATCAGCGATATCCATACTCTTAGTGACAAAGTCGATGACATTTTTCTTGGGATGCTTCTTGAGAGATGTAAAATCCATGCATAATTGATTCTTCCTGGCCTTGGTGATTGAAGAGAAGAATGCTTCCAAAGAATTCTAGGTCTCTTGTGAAGCCTTACAACTCCTAATGTGAGGATGTAGGAAATCCCAAATATAGTTTTTAATGTATGATCTCGGCAAACCTCCTTTTCACATTATGTTCTCAACCTTTCTTACTCTTATTATGTTAGTTTTCCTTGGTGCTTAACACAAGCATCAACGCATCTCTAGAGATATATCCATAAAGAGTCCTCCTTGCAAATATGCTTCCATCCTTAGAGACCATGCTGAGTAATTTCTTTGATCCAATGTTTTATTTGAGGAAGGAAAAACATCACCCCTAATGTATGAACTATGATGATGTTATGATAGGACTATGAGGAGGTGATGGCAGTTTGTAGAGATGTCAGGGTCTTTGCAAAAACCTACTTTTGAACGACTTACTTCTTTCTTGGAAACTCTACAGAACTTCCAAAGGTATCAATTTATGAAAAAATATAAGCATGGTATCATGGATCATTGAAATCAAATATTAGAGCGAACCCAAACAACTACTAGATTTTGCTCTTGTAGAGAGAAACCTTTTATTTATGGAAGAAAGATCTCAAAAAAATGCCTACTACTCATAGTATGCTAGGAATTGAGCAAGGTCCTGTTACACAGGTTCAATTGAGAAGGTATGCAAGCTAACACAATTTATTGCATCAATTTAGGGCGACTATAGAGTGAGTTATATATCTAAGAAGTTAGATGTTTCATCGGTCTTTTCAAGAAGTAGATTATGAAAATACATATTCAAAGAGATATACTCATATTTCTACACAAAAGCTCATATGGCTAAAATGTTTCATAGAAACACTTACAATACTGTTACTTTCTTGATCCAATCAAGATATAAGCTAACGAGACAATATCTTTGCTTCAATAGCATTGACTTATGCACAACAATGAGGAATAGATGAACATGATGATAAAAACCTCATGTACACGTATTGAGATGTAATGTGCAATACATGTATGTGTTGGAGGACTCTAAGTACTACAAGATGAGTACAATCAATACTCAAGAAGTGAGTAGAAGCTCTCCATGGATAAATCAATGAAGTATATGTACATATGTTTCCTTGACTTTAGTAGATGACTATTGGTAGATTCCATCTAAATATTATTATCACTTTTAGGTGTATATTTGAATTTTGAGTTCAAATGTGTCTCCTTATAATAACTTCTACTCACAAGTTCACATCCTCAAAAATTCCTTTTACAATGGACAAAAATGAGGTGACTTATGACCTTAGAACTCGACTAGGATTCATATTTATACATATTATATTCTCATACTTCAATGAGGTCCCAAAGTTATGTTCAAGAACTTTGGCTTGTCATATGAACCACGTTTGTCTTGGAGCTAAATGAATTCTTGATTCCATCGACTCTCTTGATTTTGGAAGAGGCTATTAGGAAAGGTATTTTGCCTATGGACATCAACAATGGAGTGATATATTCTTGTTCATAAAATAGGCCCTAAAGAGGCCTATCCATTTCTTGAAATGTCTTTATGAGTTCTTGTCCTGCTGTTTGGCAAGGACACTTGGGCCCTTACTGAACAAAAAAAAATTCTTCTAGAGAATAAAGGGGTTTTTAAGAGGAGGTACATATTAGATGTTATCATTTCTCTATGGGAGTGTATCGGTTGTGACAGAAAGTTGAACTAAGAATTTTAAATCTCTCAAGTTGAATTTGATAAGGCATATGATAGGCTTGATGGGATTTTTGTTGGTGCAAATGTCAAGCCTTCACACTTGGCTAGGAATTGGAAGAAGCTATGTGCAAATACTTGAAGAACCACATGAACCATTGCTTATGGTTTTCACCATTAACCTTTGTAAAATTCACTTGACTTAGAAGGAATCTTGTAAAAGCACCAAACTCGTGGAGTTAGGAAGAGATAATGCTACAAAGCTCTTTTTTTTAGAATATCTCCTAACTTAGAGGAGAACTTTTAGAAAAAGCAAAGTTTGAATTTGAATTCAAAGTTGGAGGCAAAGCATCTATAAAAAGGGATTGTAATCTCGCGGCTCTAGTGCCCCCTATTACTGAGCTTAGTGTTGATCATTTGATGTAATTGAGAGGCTCACACTATAGCCTACTCCTATCACCATCATTGGGCATTATATTCATGCCAATGATCAACTACAAAATTGTTACATAATACATTACATTAATGACTATATCTATCTTCATCTCTGTCATTCTTAGTGAGAATAGTAAACTTGTCTTGCTCATATCTCAAGGATTCCTGCATCATTTTCAATGTTCTATAGCTCATTGGAACATACTCAAAGTCTATTACAAACTGTCAATGTTTGAAGAAGTTTCAATCAGCCAATTGGGAGAAAATGATCTCGAAGTGGTCACTAGTCATTCTCTATAGAGTTCCTAAAAAGTCGAGGGTAAGCTTCTACTTGCTAAAGGCATTGCTCTGTGTATAGTCTATCATTTTACGTGATTACATTTGGAAACATTATCTCTCTAAGCTAATTAGATACCCGCAGAATGAATGTTTCTAATTGCTACTGTACTATGATTATTGACATAACATGCAGTAGGTGTCAAGACCAAAATAGCAACTTTTTGGTTACTAGCTAGTTGCAAACTTATCTATTTTGATCAAATTATTTGAATCATCATCTCCAAGTACATAGGCACTTATTTAGTGTTATTGGAGAGCTAAAAGGGCCTACAACTCAACTCAGAAGCAAAAGAGGGATGATACAAAGCATGGATTAACAGTACCAAATCATTTCTTGAGGTGTCCATCCATCTTTTGCAACGGTGGTATCAGAGCAATTGAGGTAAAATGGGAGATGGTTTTCCTTCTTTTATTGATAAATTGGACAGGAACAACTACCAAGCATGGTCCTTGAGGATGAAGACATACTTACAAGGAAGGAGTCTCTATGGATACATATTAGAAGATGAGAAGATGCCCATTTTGAGAAGCAAAGGACAAACTACAAGAGAAGAGATTGGAAGACTCAACTCATGGTGTGCAAAAGATGCATTAGCAAGGTTATATCTTGTTAACTCTATCTTTGAATTCCTCCTTCTACATATTGGGAACTGTAAGACATCCTAAGAGACTTGGGACACATTGTCTTCATACTTTTCTTGCAATACAAGGGCAAGAAAGAACCAATTGTGGATTGAGTTCACCACTCAAAGGAAGCAACCCAAGCAAAGTATTTCGGAATATGTGACCAAAGTCAAGGATGTGGATGACCGATTGGCAAGCATAGGAGATGAGATTGAAGAGGAGAAAATTATGAGACAAGTGATCAATGGCATCAAGGTAGATGACAAATGGGAGAGATTTACAACTGTTATGGACTTATACATGGACATGCAGATTCGAGATCTTACCACACTCATGGGGCAGCTATTTACCCATGAAGCCAAGTTGAACAAAATTGGAGATTCATCAAGAGGAAACAATTCTTCTGCCCTATACACAGATAAAGGCAAGTCTAAACAAAAAGGGAAAAGTAAAAAGATGCAAGATGAAGGTACTACTTCTCATCCAATTATGCAGGAAGAGGTAGGAACTCAAGAGGTAGGGGTAGAGGAGGTAACCAAGGTAGGGGGAGACCTTTCAACTCTTCCCCATGTAATATTTGTGGTCTATCAAATTACACCATAGATGAGTGTTACAAGAACTTCAAGAATCAAAGAGGTAGAGGTTTCCAAAGAGGTGGCTCCACACATTCAAGAGGAAGGTTCAAAAATCATCAAGGCTACAATAACAACTACAACAACAATTATAATAACAACTACCAAGGAGGGTATAAACCAAGCAAAGACTACAAAAATTACACAGAGAATCAAGAGGATTCCCTTCTGATTATGAACATGACTTCAAAGCAAGGTATGAATGATGACCATCTATTGTACATTGACTTAGGATGTTCAAACCATGTGGCAGACAATGTAGTGTTGGAGCAAGTCTATGACAAGCCTAAGTATTGGCTTGAGTCCCACAAAGTCATAGAAAAAGCCTTAAAATGAAGACTATGTAAAGTTCACTTGTGAACTACCTCTTGTAACTTTTGAAGAGTTTACTTAATGTAAAAGTAAGAGAATCTTAAGTGGTTAAGTCCACATGATCAAGAATGGAAAGAGGAGCCACGAATTCGTGATTTGTGGTAGGTAGAAAATCAAATCAATCATTGATTGATTGGAGAGTGATTGAGGGAAGTTAGCCTCCCAAACTCAACTATAAATAGATGGCAGTTTTAGTCGTGGTTAGCGAGACCTATGTGAAGACCTCCAAGAGCTGAGCTTTATGCCATATCAAGGTGTGATTACAAGGCACACATATGTATCAGTAAGTCCATTGTATTTTACAAGCAATATACTTTCATTTTCAGTATCATTTGGGTTCATATTTCCATGTTCTTGTGAAGTGTACTACTCACTGCCATTACTCTCAGTTTTCTCAGTCAGCTTGTAGAGATGTTTTCTCTGAGCTTGGTGGTTCAATGATTTAACTTGGTAATGTTAGCTCTATACGTCTACTATATGCTCATAAATTTTCATGTCATTTGGATGTTGCAATCTTCAGTTATGTTCATTTGAAGTCAACAGGGTTTGTTCATCTTCACCTCTCTGTCAGGTACCCGACTTTTGCACTCATCTTGTCAGAGCCATTGCTCAGTGGTTACTTATCTAAATTCCGTGATTTAAAGCTTGTTGGATTCAGCTTACTGTCTAGTATAACCATACAAATTTTCATAATCATTGGGTTCCTACATTTTGAGTTATGTTGATTTTTCTGCTCACTGGTCTATTTCTGTAGCAGCCCGTGAAAATCGGGATGATGTCATCACTTGTTAAAACTCATTCTCAGTGTGGTTCATTATTTTTTATGAGATTAATCTTGAAAGTTAGCTCTTTAAGTTGCCTAGACTTCCCCAAGAGGAATTGAGCTAATTGCTGCTGTGCTCAGAGAATTATGTAAAACACTGGACAGGTGTATGAACCAAGAATAGCAAGTTTTCACCTCTGAGCTAACTCCAACTTATCTGTTTTGATCTATCTTTTTGAGAGTGATCTTCCAAGGTACATAGGGTGTCTAATACATCCATTGGCAAGCTAAAAGGGCCCACCATATACTCCTAGAGTTCATTTGGCTGGTGTAGATCAAGGATTTTGCAACACCTCTTCATCTTCAAGCACATACCTATCCATCTCTTCACAGTGGTATCAGAGCAAGGTTGGACAACATGGCAGATGGATTTCCTTCATCAATTGACAAATTAGACAGAGGTAACTACTCAGCTTGGTCATTAAGAATGGAAGCCTATCTCCAAGGTAGAAGTTTATATGGTTATGTGGCTGGAGATGAAGTTATGCCAAGTTTCAGGAACAAAAGTCAACCAACACAAGAAGAGCAAGAAAGATTGAGCACACGGTGCTCCAAGGATGCACTTGCAAGGTCTTATCTCCTCAACTCTATCTCAGATTTTTTGTTGCCTCACATTAGAAGTTGTAAGACATCTCAGGAAGTGTGGGATGCACTTGAAGCTTTCTTTTCTTCAAGTACCAAAGCTAGGAAGCATCAACTATGGCTGGAGTTCACAACTCTCAAGAAGGCTCCCAAACAAAATGTGACTGATTTTGTCACAAAGCTCAAGGACATAGCGGATCAGTTGGGAAGCATTGGAGAGGTAATAGATGAAGAGCAAATTGTAAGGCAGGTCATCAATGGCTTGAAGGCAGATGATAAGTGGGAAGCATTCACCACAGCTATGGATTTGTACATGGACATGCATGTACCTGATTTCAACACACTCATTGGACAACTACTTACTCAAGAGGCAAATCTTATCAAAAATGGAGAAAGCTCTAAAGGTAATCAATCTTCAGCTTTATACACGGATAAAAGCAAGTCTAAAGATAACAAAGGAAAGGCAAAGAAAGTGGATGATGAAGCAGGTACATATCAAGCTAACTATGCAGGTAGAGGAAGACATGGCAGAGGTAGAGGAAGAGGAGGTAGACAAGGCAGGGGGAGATCCCAAGACTCCAACTCATGTTCTATTTGTGGATTAACTAATCATACAACTAAAAATTGCTTTAGGAATTCCAGGAATCAAAGAGGCAGAGGATACAATAGAGGAAGTTATGGCTACTCAAGAGGAAGGTTCAACAACTACCATGGCAACTACAACAACTACAATCATTCAAACTATCAAGGAGGCTACAAAGGAAGGAGAGACTACAATAACTACACAGAAGACTCAAACAAAGAGGATTCATTATTGATCATGAACATGGCTATGCCACAAGGTAAATCTGATGAGCATGTTTTCTACATAGATTCAGGTTGTTCAAATCATGTGGCAGGAAATGTGGCACTCCTATCAGATTTAGAAGATCCAAGGAATAAGCATGAGGTACAAATAGGAGATGATACAAAACATCCTGTGGAGAAAATAGGCAATGTCAAAGCACCTGATGGAAACATCAACCTACTCAGTAAGGTACTCTATGTCCCTACCATTACAAAGAATTTGATAAGTGTTGGGCAGATAGTAGAGAAAGGGTTGCAAGTCAGGTTCACAAAAGCAGGAGCATTTGTTGAAGATCCAAGTCAAGGATTCAGAAGAATTGCAAAAGGTGAAAAGACAGGTAGATTGTTCACATTTGAATTACAGGACACTAGAAACATTGCTCTCTTTAATTATGGTAGTCAGACACTCACAGAATTGGAAGTATGGCACAAAAGGTTAGCACATATTGGTGAAAGGTCATTAAAGCAAATCTGCAGGGACCAAAGTGTACTTGGACTTCCTAATTTGTCAAAACAACATATGATTTATAAGTGCAGTGCATGTCAATTTGGAAAGTCTCACAGGTTACCATTCATGAAGAAAGGTTATATGCATGGAGATCTCTTGGATTTGGTTCATACAGATGTATGGGGACCTAGCAAGGAAGCTTCAATATCTGGATCAAGGTATTATGTTTCCTTTATTGATGATTGCAGCAGATGGACTATCCTATTCTTTATGAAACACAAAGATGAAGTTTTTTCATGTTTCAAAAGATATTTGGCTCTTGTGGAGAATCAAACAGGTAAATCACTAAAAAGGCTAAGGTTAGATGGAGGGGGAGAATATTTCTATCATGATTTTGATTCTTTTCTTCAAGAAAGAGGAATCAAAAGAGAGGTAACTACAAGGTACACTCCTGAGCAAAATGGAGTGGCAGAAAGGAGGAATAGGACAATTGTTGAAGCTGCAAGGTCTATGTTAAATGAAAAGCATTTACCTAATTACTTATGGGCTGAGGCTGTATCTACAGCCACTTACTTGATTAACAGGTTGCCTTCAAAATCCCTTGATGGGATGACTCCATATGAGGCTTGGAATGGAAGAAGACCAAGCTTAGATCATTGTAAAATTTTTGGATGTATTGCTTTTGCTCATGTTCCTTCACAGGTTAGAGGCAAGATGGATCCAAAGGCAGAAAGGTGTGTATTTATTGGATATGACAACAATCAAAAGGGCTACAGGTTATACAACCCTACCAACAAAAGATTCTTGGTAAGCAGAGATGTAGTTTTTGATGAGAACAATTCATGGTATGAAGATTCATGCAGGAAGATCAATTTACCATATGATCTTGAAGAAGATTTTCCAAAGCTTGGTAGAGAACAATCAAAGATTGAAGAACAAGACACCTCAGAGGATGATGAAGAATCTCACATGGAAAAGATCAAAGCATGGAAGTCTAAAGGTAAAGCAAAATTGCAGGAACTTGGACATGAAGCAGAATCATCACATCATGGCCTAAGAAGATCTATGAGGGAAAAGAAAAAACCAAAAAGGTATGGGTTTGACACCTCATTAGTAACTAAACATTCTATCTACATAGCACAGGACATAAACCAAGAGGAGCCATCATCATTTGAAGAGGCCAAAGCAAAAACAGAATGGAAGCATGCAATGAAGGAAGAGATTGAAGCACTTGAGGAAAACAACACTTGAGATTTGGTGCCCAAGACTTCATCCATGAAGGTAATAGGCTCAAGATGGGTCTATAAACTCAAGAAGAATTCTGATGGTTCAATTAACAGGTATAAGGCAAGGCTTGTGGCAAAAGGCTTTGCACAAACTCAGGGAATTGATTATGAGGAGACTTTCTCTCCTGTGGCAAAGATGCCTACTATTAGGGTTTTGCTTAGTATTGCCTCTTCCAAGAATTGGAAGATACTTCAACTAGATGTAAAGAATGCATTCTTGAATGGTTGGATAACAGAAGAGGTATATATGGGACAACCACCTGGTTTTGAGAATCAAGTTTATCCTGATTATGTGTGTAAACTTAACAAAGCATTGTATGGTCTCAAGCAAGCTCCAAGAGCTTGGAATTTCAGGCTTGTTTCATTCTTGCAGGACAAAGGCTTTCAACCTAGCAAGGCAGATCCTTCACTCTTTACTAAAAAGAGTAATTCTGAGGTCATCTATCTATGTGTATATGTAGATGATATTATATTGACAGGAAATGATGCAGATGGTATGAAGAAGATCAAAGATCAGATGAGAGAAGAGTTCAAGATAAGTGATTTGGGTTCACTTACCTACTTCCTAGGTTTGGAAGTTGTCTACAAAGATCATGGTTTGTTTCTCACTCAAAGGAAGTACATTAAGGACATGTTGGCAAAATTCAAGATGCAAGATTGTAAGATTGCAGGTACTCCAATGGAGGTCAATCACAAATTGAGCTCACATGAAGGTGAACTCATAGAGGACATCACATCATATCAAAGTCTATTGGGTAGTCTCAACTATGCCACATTGACAAGAGTAGATATATGTTACAGTGTGAGTGTGCTAAGCCAATTTATGCACACACCAAGGAAACCACATATGGATGCTGCCAAAAGGATTCTCGAGTATCTCAAAGGAACCATAAATGAAGGACTTTATTATCCTTATGTATCTGATGGTTTGAAGCTATTTTCTGATGCAGATTGGGCTGGCTCCAAGGAAGATAGAAGGAGCACTTCAGGTTATCTTACCTTTGTAGGTTCAAAGCTTATTTCATGGTCATCCAAGAAGCAACCCACAGTTGCTCTCTCTTCTACTGAAGCTGAATATAGAGGTCTTGCTATAGCTACACAAGAAGCTATGTGGATGAAGACATTATTCAAAGATCTTGGATTGGAGTTTGGAACTCCAAGTATTTTTGGTGACAATATGAGTTCTATTCACTTGGCTGCTAATCCTATTTTTCATGCAAGGACTAAACATATTGAAGTTCATTATCACTATGTAGGAGAGAAGGTTCTAAGCAAAGAGATTCAAATATCATATGTGTCCACTCATCAACAATGTGCAGATATTCTAACCAAAGCATTGGATGGTACAAAGCTTTGCAAATTCAAGGCTATGATTGGTTTGCAGGTAATCTTAGAAGATTGAAGACCTCAAGCATACTTGGCTTGAGGGGGAGCTGTTGGAGCAAGTCTATGACAAGCCTAAGTATTGGCTTGGGTCCCACAAAGTCATAGAAAAAGCCTTAAAATGAAGACTATGTAAAGTTCACTTGTGAACTACCTCTTGTAACTTTTGAAGAGTTTACTTAATGTAAAAGTAAGAGAATCTTAAGTGGTTGAGTCACATGATCAAGAATGGAAAGAGGAGCCAGGAATTCGTGATTTGTGGTAGGTAGAAAATCAAATCAATCATTGATTGATTGGAGAGTGACTGAGGGAAGTTAGCCTCCCAAACTCAACTATAAATAGATGGCCGTTTTAGTCGTGGTTAGAGAGACCTATGTGAAGACCTTCAAGAGCTGAGCTTTATGCCATATCAAGGTGTGATTACAAGGCACACATATGTATCAGTAAGTCCATTGTATTTTACAAGCAATATACTTTCATTTTCAGTATCATTTGGGTTCATATTTCCATGTTCTTGTGAAGTGTACTACTCACTGCCATTACTCTCAGTTTTCTCAGTCAGCTTGCAGAGATGTTTTCTCTGAGCTTGGTGCATCATTTTCAGTGATTTAACTTGTTAAAGTTAGCTCTATAAGTCTACTATATGCTCATAAATTTTCATGTCATTTGGATGTTGCAATCTTCAGTTATGTTCATTTGAAGTCAACAGGGTCTGTTCATCTTCACCTCTCTGTCAGGTACCCGACTTTTTCACTCATCTTGTCAGAGCCATTGCTCAGTGGTTACTTATCCAAATTCAGTTATTTAAAGCTTTGGTGGATGCAGATTACTGTCTAGTATAACCATACAAATGTTCATAATCATTGGATTCCTACATTTTGAGTTATGTTGATTTTTCTGCTCACTGGTCTATTTCTGTAGCAGCCCGTGAAAATCGGGATGATGTCATCACTTGTTAAAACTCATTCTCAGTGTGTGGTTCATTATTTTTTATGAGATTACTCTTGAAAGTTAGCTCTTTAAGTTTCCTAGACTTCCCCAAGAGGAATTGAGCTAATTGCTGCTGTGCTTAGAGAATTATGTAAAACACTGGACAGGTGTATGAACAAAGAATAGCAAGTTTTCACCTCTGAGCTAACTCCAACTTATCTGTTTTGATCTATCTTTTTGAGAGTGATCTTCCAAGGTACATAGGGTTTCTAATACATCCATTGGCAAGCTAAAAGGGCCCACCATATACTCCTGGAGTTCATTTGGCTAGTGTAGATCAAGGATTTTGCAACACCTCTTCATCTTCAAGCACATACCTATCCATCTCTTCACATGTAGCTCTTCTCTTTGACCTTGCAGAACCTAAGGGAAAGCACCAAGTGCAAACAAGTGATGACACAAAGCATTCAGTGGTCAAGGTAGAAAATGTTAAAACCTCTGATGGGAATAGAAATCTGTTGAGCAGGGTTCTATATGTACCTACAGTCACCAAGAACTTATTGAGTGTTGGACAGATTGTGGAAAAAGGTTTGCAAGTTAGGTTCAACAAAGATGGAGGATTTGTGGAGGACCCCCAACATGGATTCAAGAGAATTGCAAAGGGAGAAAAGACATGTAGACTCTTTACATTTGAACTTGAAGATACAAGGAATATTAATTACAAAGATCAAACATTGTCAGAACTTGAGATTTGGCATAAAAGATTAGGGCATATTGGTGAGAGAACTTAAAGTAAATATGTAGATATCAATGTGTGATTGGGATACCTAATGTATCCAAGAAACACATGATCTACGAATGTAGTGCTTGTTAAGTTGGAAAATCTCACAGGTTATGTTGGAGACCTCTTAATCTCCAAAGGTTTGATCTATACTGATCTAAGAACACCTCTATATCAGTTATGGACCAAACTTTACACAAATGTTATCTTCATTTATAAAAACTTTCACTATCACTTCTCTGAGTGAAGAAATTCCTCCTTCAGAAAGTCTGCTTCAAAAATTGACTTCATTACCTGCACATATCTTCAGATTTATTCAAACTAATGATGCACATATCTCCACACTACATTTGCGCAATCATACAAACCATTAGTTATTCAAAAGAATCATTAAAACTTTAATTTGATCCTTAAGATCAAAGGTATGTCAGAAACTATCTTCCTGAACAAGTGACTTTGACATAGGTAACTTCTAAGGTTGATTTCTCACAACACAGATCCGGTTTTGCTATATGCTTTTAGCCATAGCTTCCTTACCTTCTAACTTAAATTTTCAATGCTTAGTCATCAAAAACTTTACACTCTACACTGAGATCTAAGCAAGACATTGACACAAAAAAGTGTGTGACTCTGAGAAGTCTTTCTGCAGACTTTACATACAAATGTTCCTATTGATCATACTCACAGCATGAAAGGAATTAGATCATGAAACTTTTAACATAGCTTCATTAACTTCCAAATTAGATGTGTACAAAAGGATTTCTGATCCACGTGATGAGATTGAGAGAAATCTGAGAAAGACCCGACGCTAACTCGTGAAGATGACTCTCTACACACCTACCTTAATGACACTTGGCTTGTAATGACTCTCTCTCATATTTCTTTACATCATTGACTTATATACATATGGTTCTAGACTTATCCCACATCTATTACATTATTCCTTATCATCCTAAGGATTATCTATACTCAAATTACAAGAATTTCCAACTGTAATATACATATGTATACAAGCTTCACTTCTGAGATCTCTTCACTTTCTCAAGTGACTTCTTGAACTTCAATCTGATTATAAACTTGCTTCAAACTCTTTGTAATGATCAATTTGGGATTGTTCTCTTCTAAAAGCTCCTCCTCAATCACTAATTGTGATTATTCCATTCTTCTTCACTCCTGC
The DNA here is from genome assembly GCA_020310875.1 of Ceratopteris richardii. Classification (NCBI taxonomy): domain Eukaryota; kingdom Viridiplantae; phylum Streptophyta; class Polypodiopsida; order Polypodiales; family Pteridaceae; genus Ceratopteris; species Ceratopteris richardii. Next base: position 145,422,272 of record CM035409.1, on the reverse strand, counting down.
CATCTCTTTGAATCTCTATAACTTAGGTCCATCCAAGCTTTTTGTTAACATATTTGCAACTTGTTCTTTTGTTGGAGTATACAACACTTCAATCTCTTTATCAAGTACCTTTTCCGTCAAGAAATGATACTGAATCTCTATATGCTTAGTCCTGGCATGGAAAACAGGGTTAGCTGCCAAATATAATGAACTCATATTATCTCCAAAAATAATTGGAGTACTCTGATCAGTTCCAAAATTCTTCAACAAAGTCTTTAACCATATTACTTCTTTTACAGCCTCTACCATTCCTTTGTACTCAGCTTCTGTAGATGACAAAGCAACTGTATGTTGCTTCTTTGAGCACTAAGAAATTAATTTATCTCCAATATAAAAGAGATACCCATGAGTAGATCTTCTATCATCTGAATCACCTACCCAATCTGCATCACTAAAAACTTTGATTCTTGTATCAGAAGTAAATCCATAATATAGACCTTCACTTAAAGTTCCTTTGATATATCTGAGTACCCTTTGAGCTGCAGTCCATTGAGTCTTCTTTGGACAATGCATAAATTGTGATAACACACCTACTGCATATGATAGATCTGGCCTTGTCAAGGTACCATAGATTAAAGTACCTACCAAACTCTGATATTTCTTCAGGTCATTAAACTCTTCACCTCCATACCTGCTCAACTTATCATTTACCTCCAATGGTGTGCTTGAAGGCTTGCAATCCTCCATGTTGAATTTGACCAGAAGATTCTTCAAGTATCTTTCTTGTGTAACATATAATCCATGTTGAGGATATACAATTTGTATTCCTAAGAAATAAGATAAGTTTCCCAAATCACTTATCTTAAACTCCTTCTCTATTTGTTTCTTAAGCTCATTGATTCCTTGAGCATCTGTACCTGTGACAATAATATCATCAACATAAATACACATGTAAATGTATCCTTTTTCACTTGCCTTCACTAGCAAGCTACTATCTACCTTTGATGCTTGAAATCCACATTCATTCAAGAACTTAAAAAGCCTGTAAATGCATGCTCTTGGGGCTTGCTTCAGGCCATACAAAGCTCTCTTGAGCTTATACACATAATCGGATCCAATTGAATCCATGAAGCCTTCTGATTGCTCCATGTACACTTCATCTGCAATGTATCCATTCAGAAATGCATTCTTCACATCTAACTGTGATAACTTCCATCCTTTACAAGCAGCAATAACAATCAATGATCTAATTGTAGACATCTTAGCAACATGACTAAAGGTTTCATCATAATCTACCCCATAAGTTTGGTCATAACCTTTGAGCACAAGTATAGCCTTGTATCTAGACACTTTACCATCTGCAAACCTTTTTGTTTTATACACCCACTTACATCCAATGACTTTCTGATTCTTTGGTCTTGGCACCAACTCCCATGTTTCATTTTCAAGTAGAGCATCATACTCTTCTTGCATTGCCTTCTCCCAATTTTTTTTACCTTTAGCTTCTTCATATGTGATTGGATCCTCTTCTGTCTTCACAATGTAAGCATAATCTTTTGTTGTTAGAAAAGATGTATCATAACTATACCTGATAGGTTCTTTTCTTTCTCTCAAGGACCTTCTGACCTCTACACTTCTTGAAGTCTCAGTCACATTTGATTTTGGATCAAATCTTGGCCCATCTTCAACATTATCTTGCAATTTACTTTTATAATCAACATCATCAATATCTTCTTGATACACACTTACTTTTGTCTTCCCTTTCCTTTGTATTTCTTTAACATCTGCATAATCATTTGTTGACCCTGTATACCATGTGCGTTGCTCATCAAATTTAACATCTTTGGTAACAAGAAATTGCTTTGTGGATGGACTCCACAATATCTAACCCATTTGTCTATCATCATACCCAATAAACACATACTTCTCTGCTTTGGGTTCTAGCTTATGTCTCAATTGTGAAGGAACATAAGCATATGTTAAACATCCATTTACAATGATCAAGAGTAGGTCTCTTACCCCACCATGCTTCATAAGGAGTTCTTCCATCCAAAGCTTTACAAGGTAATCTATTCACAAGGTATGTTGCAGTGTTGATAGCTTCTGCCCATAAGTAATTTGGGCAATTCTTTTCTTTCATCATTGCTCTTGCAAACTCTACAAGAGTTCTATTTCTTCTTTCTGCAATTCCATTCTGTTGAGGGGAGTACCTGCAAGTTACTTCTCTTTTTATACCTGCATTCCACAAATAATCATCAAACTCTTTAGAGAAATACTCTCCCCCTCCATCTGATCTCAACCTCTTGAGCTTTTGTCCTGTAATCCTTTCTGCATAAGCATGATAATGCTTGAATGTGTTTAACACTTCTGATTTGTCCTTGATTACATATAAAGTAATCCATCTGGCTGCATCATCAACAAGCAACACATAATATCTGGATCCATTTATGCTATAGTCCCTTGAAGGACCCCACACATCTGTATGAACCAATTCAAGCATATTTGAATACTTATATCCTGATTTATTGTATGAACTTTTGTGTGCTTTACCTAATTGACAAGCTTCACACTTGTACACCATGTGTTGCCCTTCAACTTTTGGCAAACCAAGCACCACATCATTCCTTGACATTTCCTTTATGGCTCTCTCATTGAAATGACCTAGCCTTTTATGCCATAGGTCTAACTCAGACATCTTTTGACTTCCATAAGTAAACAAAGCATGTCCCACATTACCTTGGACTTTGAGAGTAAACAACCTTCCTTCCTTTTTACCTGCAATGATATTTCTATATCCCTGATTTGGATCTTGCACATAAACACCATCATTTGTGAATCTGACTTCTATCCCTTCTCCACAATTTGCCCTACACTTATCAAGTTTTTACGAATAGTAGGAACATAAAGTACCTTGCTCAAGAGTGTACTTCCACTCTTTGTCTTCAGTGATCCAATGCTCTCCACTTTATGCTTGGTGTTGTCACCTGTTTGAACTGTATGTCCATTCACCTTTGATTCCATATCAGTCATCAATGATATATTGCCACTCAGATGATTGCTACATCTTGAGTCAATATAAAATACCCTTTGATCTTCTCCTACTGCTTCATGAGTTGCATTCAAGATGAGAGTCACGTCATCCTTCTGATCTGATGCATAATTATAATAATTGTTGTTGTAGGACTGAGATTGAAAACTTCTTCCACCTCCTCTAGCATATGATGTCCTACCACCTCTTCCTCTGAAGTTGCCTCTTTGGTTTCTTCCTCCTCTGCCTCTTTGATTAAAACTCTAATTATTGCTTCCACCATTTTGATTGTTATACCAACAATCATTTGCCAAATGTTTGGTTCTGCCATGAATCCAACAAGCTTTATTATTATCTTTGTTCTTACCTCCTCTTCCTTTACCGCTGAAGTTCATCTTCCCTTTTGTAAAGTTAGCTTGACTTGAAGATCCTTCATCATCAGTTAACTGCTTCCCTTTGCCATTCTTTTTCTTGTCCTTGGAGTACATAGCTTGACTTGCACTCCTATCATTATCTCCCTTAATGTCCTGCTCAAAAGTTAGCATTTGTCTTAGCAATTGATTAAGATCAAGAGTAAAGTGATCTAATGACAATTCTATGGACAATATGAAAGGCTTCCACTTCTCATCTCCTCTCAGACCTGTAAGTATTTGCCTTACCAACTTATCCTCTTCAATGTCTTCATCTAGTGCTCCCAAGCTATTTGCAATATCCTTCATCCTTGCCACATAATCAGAAATTGATTGTGAGCTCTTCTTCTTGAAGGTTGTAAACTCTGCCCATAATGAAGAATTCCTTGGCTTGGTTGTATTTTGGAAATGCTCTTCCAAAGCATTCCACACATCTATTGCACTTTCTAATCCTCTGATGTGAGGTAGAATATAATCATTTACAGCCATGTAAATGATGCTTCTAGCTTGAGCATCCTTTCTCATCCAATTCTTCAAACCTGCAAGTTCCTCCCTAGTTGTAACACGAGAATCTTCAAACTCAGGCTTTTCTTCTTCTCCTGTAATGAATGCCATCAAATTTTTGCTCATGACATGTGCCTCCATCCTCATGGACCAAGCTGGATAGTTCTCCCTATCTAGCTTATCAATCTACAAGCTTTCTCCCATCTTTGATCTTCTGTGTCTGCAATTACTATGATTTATGATAATAGAGTGTACCTTTGATATGAAGCTTTAATCCTTCTTGATCCTTCGAACTCGTGCTTTGTACTTCTGCAGGTTATCTCCAAGAATCTGGCTTTGTCCACCTTCAATTAGCAGGAACTTCAATATCTTCCACAGTCGGGACTTCCAATGGCTTTACTTCACTTGTATTGCACCTTTAGCTCTGATACCACTGTTGGAGACCTCTTAATCTCCAAAGGTTTGATCTATACTGATCTAAGAACACCTCTATATCAGTTATGGATCAAAATTTACACAAATGTTATCTTCATTTATCAAAACTTTCACTATCACTTCTCTGAGTGAAGAAATTCCTCCTTTAGAAAGTCTGCTTCAGAAATTGACTTCATTACCCGCACATATCTTCAGATTTCTTCAAACGAATGATGAAGATATCTCCACATTACCTTTGTGCAATCATATCAACCATTAGTTCTTCAAAAGAATCATTAAAACTTTAATTTGATCCTTAAGATCAAAGGTATGTCAGAAACTATCTTCCTAAACAAGTGACTTTGACATAGGTAACTTCTAAGGTTGATCTCTCACAACACAGATGCCGTTTTGCTAAATTCTTTTAGCCATCGCTTCCTTACCTTCTAACTTAAATTTTGAATGCTCAGTCATCAAAAACTTTACACTCTACACTGAGATCTAAGCAAAACATTGACATGAAAAAGTGTGCGACTCTGAGAAGTCTTTCTGCAGACTTTACATACAAATGTTCCTATTGATCATACTCATAGCGTGAAAGGAATTAGATCATGAAAATTTTAACATAGCTTCATTAACTTATAAATTAGATGTGTACAAAAGGATTTGTGATCCACATGATGAGAGTGAGAGAAATTTGAGAAGGACCCGATGCTAACTCGTGAAGATGAATCTCTACACACCTACCTTAATGACACTTGGCTTCTAATGACTCTCTCTCATATTTCTTTACATCATTGACTTATATACATATGGTTCTAGACTTATCCCATGTCTATTACATTATTCCTTATCATCCTAAAGATTATCTATACTCAAATTACAAGAATTTCCAACTGTAATATACATATGTATACAAGCTTCAGTTCTGAGATCTCTTCACTTTCTCAAGTGACTTCTTGAACTTCAATCTGATTATAGACTAGCTTCAAACTCTTTGTAATCATCTATTTGTGATTTTTCTGTTCCAACAGGTTACCCTTCTCAAAGAAAGGCTATATGCATGAGGATTAGTTGGAGCTTGTCCACACGGATGTGTGGGGACCAAGTAAGGACCCTTCAATTTCTGGATCAAGGTATTATGTGTCTTTCATTGATGATTTCAGTAGGTGGACTATCTTATATTTTATGAAGCACAAAGATGAAGTGTTCAATTGCTTTAAGAAGTATCTTGCACTTGTGGAAAACCAAACACAAAGAAGCCTAAAAAGGCTATGGTCAGATGGAGGAGGCGAGTACTTCTCAAATGAGTTTGATGCATTCTTGGAGGATAGAGGAATCAAAAGGGAAATTACAAGGTATACCCCTGAACAAAATGGGCTGGCAGAGAGGAGAAATAGGTTGATTTTTGAAACAGCTAGGTCAATGCTAAATGAAAAAAGGTTACCAAATTATTTGTGGGTAGAGAGTGTATGTACTGCCACTTATCTTGTTAACAGGTTGCCATCCAAATCACTTGATGGGATGACCCCATATGAAGCATGGCATGGTAGGAGGCAATCACTTGATCATACGTACATATGTACATATCCCATCTCAGATCAGAGGTAAGCTAAACCCTAAGGCAGAGAAGTGCATCTTTATAGGGTATGATTTAAATCTGAAAGGATACAGGTTCGATAATCCATCCAAAAAAGGATTTATGGTCAGCGGAGATGTTTTGTCTGATGAGAATGATTCTTTGTTTGAAAGTGAATGCAGGAAAGTAAAGTTGCCTTATGACTTGGAAGAGGAGTTTCCAAGCCTCACCAAGGAAGAACCAAACCAGATTGAAGACATCAAACCAGATGATGAGGACATCATCAACCTAGAAGAATTCAAGGCATGGAAATCAAAAGGCAAAGTTAAGGTGAAGAAGTTGGAGGACATACCTGAATCATCCAACCAAGCAATCAGAAGATCACAAAGGGAGAGCAAGAAGCCAGTCAGATATGGGTATGACACTTCTTTAGTTACCTAGCATTCCGTTTATCTTGCTAAAGATTTACCACTTGAAGAGGCTTCATCATATGAAGAAGCAAAGATCAACGCAGAATGGAAGGAAGCTATGGATGAAGAAATTGAAGCACTCAAGGAGACTTGGGAGCTAGTGCCAAAGAAGGAGTCTATGAAGGTAATTGGATCTAGATGGATTTACAAAATCAAGAGAAACTCAGATGGATCCATAAGCAGGTATAAGGCTAGACTTGTGGCTAAGGGTTTTGCACAAACCCAAGGAGTTGATTATGAAAAGACCTTGTCACTTGTGGCCAAAATGCCAACCACCAGGGTATTGGTAAGTATATCTACATCAAGGAATTGGAATATGTACCAATCGGATGTGAAAAATGCCTTGCTTAATGGTAGGATTTTAGAGGAGGTTTACATGGCTCAAGCTCCCGCTTATGAAGACCCAAGAAAGGTAAATTATATGTGTAAACTGAACAAAGATCTTTATGGATTGAAGCAGGCACCTAGGGCATGGAATCATAGGTTGACTACCTATATCCACGATCAAGGATTCATCATGAGCAAAGCAGATACTTCTCTATTTGTCAAGAGAAGCCATTCAGAGGTGATATACCTATGTGTGTATGTTGGTGATATCATCCTTATAGGTAGTGATGCCAATGACATCAAGCACATTAAGGACCAAATGATGTAGAAATTCAAAATTAGTGATCTAGGATCACTAAAGTATTTTCTTGGACTTGAGTTAGTCTATACAAATTCTGGAATTTATATTACTCAAAGAAAGTATGTGCAAGACATGTTCAAGAAGTTTCACTTGGAGGATGCCAAGTTAGCTAGCACTCCTATGGAGGTAAAACAAAAATTAAGTGCTCATGAAGGTGATGTGCTTGAAAATATTACAGGATACCAAAGCATAGTTGGAAGCCTAAACTATGCTACATTGACAAGGATTGATATTGCTTATGGAGTAAGTGTCTTAAATTAGTTTATGCACAAACTTGGAGCACCTCACTTGGAAGCTGCCAAGAGGATTTTGAAGTATCTCAAGGGTACTCAAAATAAAGGTTTATACTTTCCATTTACTTCAGATTTGGACATCAAATTATACTTAGATGCAGGTTGGGCGGGTTGTAAGGATGACAATGTTGGAGTTAGACCTCTGCGGAAGCACGTGAATAGCACAAGGAAGAAGAAGAAGCTTAGAGCATAACACACAATACTCAATGTATTACTAGAGAATGTACAAAGATAAGTAGCCCATTATGGCAATAGGCGTATATACAAGACGGGGGAAAAAACCTCCTAAAGAGGGAAAAAAGTGCCCCGGCAGTCCTAGTGTGTTCATACACATCAAAACCTAAATATATCAACAAATCCCCCCTGGGAGTGATGCAGTGAACAAGGAGCTGGCACTCATGTATAAGGAAGTGCCAAGCTATGTGGAAATCACTCCACAAAAGGAAGTAAGCCCAAAGCTTTGCGCAAAGCTTCAAACTTCTCGCTAGGTAGAGCCTTCGTGAAAAGGTCTGCAATGTTCTCCTGTGTGGGCACATATGCCAAGCTGATCTCCCTAGCAGAGAACCTCTTCCTGACATAGTGATAATGCACCTCAATGTGCTTAGTGAGAGCATGCAACACAAGCTTCCTCGCAAATTCCAATGCGCTCTGACTGTCCGTGAAGCTCGTGGTGGCAGAAGTCTGACTAACACCCAAATCAGCCATAAGGCATCTGAGCCATACACACTCAACAGTCGGTGTGAAAGCTGCCCTATACTCAGCCTCACAACTGGAAGTGGCCACAGTAGGCTGCTTCTTGCTCAACCAAGATATACATGAGCTACCAAGCATGAAGCAAAAGCCACTAGTGGACACATGAGTGTCATAGCAACCAGCCCAATCAGAGTCAGAAAAAGCATGCAAATCTAGCGGAAGTGATCCCCCCTTGGGATAAAACAACCCAAGTAGTCGAGAACCACTCAAGTAGCGAAAGATGAGCTTAACTACCTGCCATTGCTTGACTGTTGGGCAATGCATAAACCTGCTCGTCTATGAGACAACAAACTGAATATCTGGATGAGTAATGCATAAGTAAACCAAGCATCCAACAGCCTACTGATAGAGAATAGCATCAAATGTATCTCCAGCATCATGAAGACTCAATCGTAAACCTTTCTCCATAGGAGTGGCAATAGGCTTATAGTCTTCAAGGCCAAAACACTACAATAGTGTGTCAATATATTTCGTTTGACACAAAGCCATTCCACCATCAATTTGCATAAATTGAATGCCCAAATATTGATGCAAATACCCCAAATTAGACATCTCAAATGAGGCATGCAAATCAGCCTTAAAATCAGCAATATGCTTCTCAATAGGACCAGTGAGCAGCATGTTGTCAACATAGACAACAATGATCAGAAGCACATCATTAGCACGCTTAACATATAAGGTGCTTTCAGTTGGACTGTTCTCAAAACCATGTGGAATAGATAGGCATGTATCTTCTCATACCAAGCACGTGGTGCTTACTTTAAACCCTATAATAACATCTTTAACGTGCACACCTGGTTTTCATGCCCTTTCTGCACAAAGCCATGGGGCTGAAAAACATACACTTCTTTATGCAAGTCACCATTCAGAAATGTTGTTTTAATATCCAACTGATGTACATTCCAATCATGATGAGCTACAAGTACACAGATGCTTCGAACAGTAGTCTTATTGCATGTAGGTGCAAAGGTCTCATGAAAATCAATGCCTCTTTCCTGTGCATAACCCTTTGCAACAAGCCTAGCCTTATACCTGTCAACTGTATAATCCGATTTATGCTTCAGCTTGTATACCCACTTAGTGCCAATGGCCTTCTTGCCTAGAGGCAAGTCACATAAAGACCAAGTACTATTCTTCATTATAGCATCACATTGAGATTGCATAGTAGCCATCCAATTTTTTCAATTTTGTGCTTCATCAAACAAAATAGGCTCATTCTCATAACAGAGACTAGATGCAGCCATAGCATAGCAATCTGATGCAAAAGAGGCACTATGAGAGCCTGAACGAGTATGATATGACAAAGGTGCATCTAATTTGCTGTCACGCAAAGTCTTCACCAACCATTTTGGCATAGTTTTTGCCTGCTCAATATCAACTCTCTCATCAACTAGTGCATCATGTAAATCTGCATAAGAAATGGAATGATCTATATCATCATATGAAACCTGCAAAGGCTGAGAAGTTGCCTCATTGGGACCAACACTAGACTGTCCACCTGTAAAAAGAGGCAGTAAAGTATCATACATGTCTTTGGAGCTAAGAGATGTCTCCTTAGTACATGAAAGCAATGGTTGAATAGCATCTTCCACAAAAACAACATCACGACTAACTAAAATGCATTTAGTATGTGGATGATACAGACGATAGCCTTTACTTTCAGAACTCTACCCAACAAAAATACATTTTACTACTTTATCATCCAATTTTTTGCGATGTTGTTCAGACACTAATGCATATGCCAAACAACCAAAAACACGCAGATGAGCAACAGATGGGTTGCGGTCATGCCAAGCCTCATATGGAGTGATAGACTGCAGCGCTTTAGTGGGACACGTGTTCAGTACCTATGCTGCACACATGACAGCCTCAAGCCAGAAACTATGTGGTAAAGCTTGACTCTTGACCATACACCTTGCCATCTCCATGAGTGACCTATTCTTTCGTTCAGCAACTCCATTCTGTTGAGGTGTATATGGCACTGTACATTGGTGTTTTATCCCACATCCAGCCAGAAATGCATTAAAATCAGAAGACATATATCCCCCCCCTCGATCTGAACGGAGGGTGCCCATTTTACATGCTGATAGATTTCCAACCAAAACCAAAAACTGTTTGAAGCACATGAACACTTAGGACTTTGCCTTCAATGGATATACCCATGCATGCCTGGTAAAATCATCAATGAAAGTCACGAAGTAAAGATAATTTCCAAACGAAGGTGTCTGCATAGGACCACAAACATCATTATGTACAAGCTGCAATTTCTTAGTAGCCCGAACTGAACCATCTTTTGGAAATGAGGAAGACTGCATTTTTCCCAAAATACAACCTTCACAAACATATTTTCCAGGTGCCTCAAGTTTGGGCAAAGAGGACACCATTTCATAATTTTGCAGGCATATCAAACTAGCAAAATTCAGATGACCAAAGCATGCATGCCAAAGCTTTGTATCTGAGATAGCCTGAGAATCATGTACTAAACATGCCGAATCATTCGCAGATCTTTCATAGTCTATGAGCTTATACAGCCCACGACATAAAATTCCAGAAGCAATAATCACATTGCCATTTGACAGATCATGAACTATACAGCTGTGATCAACAAATTTCACAACCAAGCCAAGCTTGGCTAATGCAGAAACTAATAACAGGTTCTTCTTGATCCTTGGCACAAGTAAAGCATTTGACAAAGTGAAAGAACTACCATCAGTAGTAGTCGAAATGATCTTACCAACTCCCATAATAGGAGAAGAGGAATTGTTAGCGCATGTAACAGTATTCCCTGTAGGGACAGGCTCGAGTGAAGAGAAGAAACTGCGCTGCGAGGTAATATGTTTGGTCACCCCACTATCACAGTACCAAAATCTGAGTCTACTGTAGACATGCACTACTAGAATATGGGTCAACACTGCAAACAGTAGTAAACGCCCATTCTTCTTCCTGCATAAGATTAGCAGACTCCGTTTTTGGTGTAGAGGCTTCTACAACAACCATTCCAGCCTCTTTCTTCTTTGCCTCTTTTGCAACCAATTTTGGACAGATCTTTATGATATGATCATTCCCTTTATAGTACTTACAAAACAATTTCTGATTTTTTCTCATCTTTGTCTTGGTTCTACGAATGTGCAGCATTTGCACATTTTTGCTTACTAGTAGAAGAGCTCCATTTTCCTTTGCCCTTGTAACTAGCCAGGAAAGCTTGATCTGCAACTTGCATAATGGACCTTTTCTGCTTGGACTGATCTTCCTGCAATAAAATAGAGTCTAACTCCTCAAATGACAAGGCATTTGGATTGCCCTTCATCATCAACGGAAGAGTAGAAGCAAAACTCGATATGAATCAGGAAGACCATTCAGAACGGTCTACACAAGTGAGCTATCTGGTATAACCTCATCAGCTGATATCAAATGTTCCTTCAAGTCTTTGATCTTTGTTAGGAAATTGTCCATAAAATCACCTTCATTCATGTGCTCACTCTCCAACTATTTTCAGAGGTAAGGAACACGAGCCTCATTCCTAGCTTGGTACAATGTGGTAAGTGTATCCCAAGCATCCTTAGCTATTCTGGAAGAGCGAATATGAGGAATAATAGCATGTTTGATAGACAAAGCTATCAATGCATGTGCGTGGGCATCTCTGCCATCCCATTGAATCTGCTTTGTAGTAGGTGTAGCAAAAACCACAACACGAACACGAATATGCAAAATATCACCATCTTTGACACCTTCTGCATCAGCTTCAGTACTTGCAGTTGTAACTATTGCAGGTGTGATAAAACGTTTTTCAACACCCTGCACAATGTTCCACAATCCTTTTGCAACCAACACATGTCGCATCATATAAGCCCATAATGGGTAGTTGGTACCATCCAACTTATCCTCAACAGCCAACATACGGAATACATCACTGCTTTCAGCCATGGCTTGTGACTAAAATACCTTGATGCAGAAAATTGATTGTATCTCAAAAAGTTGAACAAAACTTCCCAGACTTCGAGACGCTTATACTAGGGAACAGAAACTGTGGCAGACTTAGATGCTTATTCTGGGGAACAAAAACTGGTATATACCTTTGGCACAAAAAGACATAATAGCCTGCACAAGCGCTACGATAGTGCATTTGAAGGCTGAAACGAGCTCAGATCGTGATTTTCGCACCACATAATGAAGCTGTTTTGATCTCTAAAACACCTTGAGTATGCTCACCAAATTTCGTGCCAATCTGAGACTGCAACCGGAGGAGTGTCGATGGTGCCCTAGATGAAGCGATGACCTGCTTTGATACCAATTGTTGGAGTTAGACGTCTGCGGAAGCACAAAAACAACTCAAGGAAGAAGAAGAAGCTTGGAGCACAACACACAATATTGAATGTATTACTAGATAATGTACAAAGATAAGTAGCCCATTCGGGCAATAGGCATATATACAAGCCGGGGGAAAAAACCTCCTAAAGAGGGAAAAAAGTGCCCCAGCGGTCCTAGTGTGTTCACACACATCACTACCTAAATACATCAATAGACAGGAGGAGTACCTCAAGTTATCTCTCTTTTGCAGGTGATAAGCCCATTTCATGGTCTTCCAAGAAGCAACCTACTATTGCTTTATCTTCAACAGAGGCTGAATACAGAGGGTTAGCTAATGCTACTCAAGAAGCCATATGGATCAGATTGCTATATGTAGATTTGGGATTACATTCTAACTCACCAATGATTTTTGGTGATAATATTAGTTCTTTAAATCTTGCATCAAATCCTATCTATCATGCTAGGACCAAGCATATAGAGGTCCACTATCATTATGTGTGAGAGAAGCTATTGAGCAAAGATATACAACTTGCATATGTATCAACTAATATGCAATGTGTAGACTTAATGACAAAAGCACTTGATGGTACTAAACTTTGCAGGTTTAAAGCTATGATTGGATTACATGACATTCAAGAGGATTGATGAAGAAGTCCAAGCCAAGATGTTGGCTTGAGGGCAAGCTGTTGGTGCAAATGCCAGGCCTTCACTTGGCTACGCCTTGGAAGAAGCTGTGTGCAACTACTTAAAGAACCACATGAACCATTGCTTATGGCTTTCACCATTAGCCTTTCTAAAAGTTACTTAACTTAGAAGGAATCTTGTAAAAGCACCAAACTCGTGGAGTTAGGAAGAGATAAAGCTACAAATTTCTTTTTGTTAGAATATCTCGTAACTTAGAGGAGAACTTTTAGGAAAAGCAAAGTTTGAATTTGAATTCAAACTTGGAGGCAAAGCATCTATAAAAAGGGATTGTAATTTTGTGGCCCTAGTGCCCCCTACTACTGAGCTTAGTGTTAATTATTTGATGTAATAGAGAGGCTCACACTATAGCCTACTCCTATCACCATCATTGGGCATTATATTCATGCCAATGATCATGTACAACATTGTTACATAATACATTACATTGATGACTATATCTATCTTCATCTTTGTCATTATCACTTAGAGTAGTAAACATGTCTTGCTCATATCTCAGTGATCTCTCCATCATTTTCAATGTTCTATAATGCATTCAAACAAGCTCAAACTCTATTGCAAGCTACCAAAGCTTGAAGAAGTTTCATTCAGCCAATTGGGTGAAAATTGTCTCGAAGTGGTCACTAGTCATTCTCTATAGAGTTCCTAAAAAGTCGGGGGTAAGCTTCTACTTGCTAAAGACATTGCTCTGTGTATAGTCTACCATTTTAAGTGATTCCACTTGGAAACATTAGTTCTTTAAGCTAATTGGATACCCTCAGAAGGAATGTTTCTATTTGCTACTGTACTATGAGTACTAAGCATAACACCCAACAGGTGTCAAAACCAAAATAGTAACTTTTTGGTTACTAGCTAGTTGCAAACTTATCTGTTTTGATCAAATTATTTGAAGCATCATCTCCAAAGTACATATGCACTTATTTAGTGTCTTTGCAAAGCCAAAAGGGCCTACAAATCAACTCTGAAGCAAAGGATTGCTGGTAGAAAGCAAGGATTAGCAGTGCCAACTCATTTCCTGAGGTGTACATCCATCTTTCCCAACAATTTCATTGTTGAGCCCCTCCCTAACATAGCTGCTTGAAGAAAGTTCCTCAAATATGTTAGGGAGCTATTTGTGAATTCTTTCTCAAGAGACTTGATGAATGGGGCTATATCTGAATAATTTGGACTCCTACGATCTGCTAGAAAAGGTTTTCCTATAGCTCCCATCCCTTTTTCCATAGGAAACAACTCCTTTTGGTTGGCTAGTTAAAGATGTTATGCGTAAATGGTCTATGAAGGGAATTTTTGTTCCTAACGCATCTTCCCAATCTAGCATTCAGATGTTTGTTCATAACATGAGTATGCTCATGAATGCTGATACTAAATCTACTACTTCTATTTTGGATTATCTTAACATTTTTGTTTTGGCAAGTGGCTCAAAAGTCTCATCACAAAGAACTTGTTTTGATTCTTATGGGGTTCAATGTTTCTTTTAATCAAAGGGGGAATGGGTCCTATATAAACTTAGATTTAAGCTCCTTAAATGGCAAGATTGCCAAACCTATCTTTCTTTAATAACTTGTATTGAATCACTACATCTTATTTGTTGGAACATGAAGCTTATAGTATGGTTGAGGTGGATTTGATCTACATTGGAAAGCTACCATTTGGATTATGTCAAAAAAATATCTTTTGGAGAGTTCTTTTACTTCTTCTCATTTATTGTAGTTTTTTAAAAACTTTTATATGGATAATCTACTATTCTAAAAGGCTACATATTTACACATGTAAAAGGAGAAAAAGAGAGCTCAAATTCCACGAATTTGAGGTGCTTGAGCTTGCCAATAAATAAATCAATCAATCACCTAAAAGTAGATCAAACTAGATATTCACTTCTGGTATATTGTAGGAAATTGAATTGACTCTCTTCAAAAAGTAATCCTACCTTTATTTGAATCCAAAATCCACTTGTTGAAGGCGTGAACCAGTTCAAGAGTCTATATAAAGACTTTAAATCACTTGTACATTACATGGAAGCAATATACATATGCTTGTGGCCATCATTGTCTTGCTCCTTCATTTCTGTACATCATCTTCTTCAACAACACTAAGCTTACAGAGGCTATTGCTCTCTCTACAGAGCTTCCAATTCGATGACTGACCATTCATTGGAAAGGTATTAGTGTCTAGGATATATGTGAACATTTCCAAACCATTTGGTTTATTAGATTTGGAGAAATGATAGTTTTTCTATCTCGGGGTCTATCATTGGATATCCTTGAAAAATAGGAGATACCACTTTTGAGTGTCCAGTTCATTCCAAAAGCATATTTTGCTTACTTCTTTCTTGTAATTTTGTGCATTCTATACAATCAAACCTACATGTAGCATTCCTCCAAAAGTATCTTTTAAACTTTTAATAAATTTGGCTGCTATGAGCATTTGAAGTTGATTGTTTCATCCAAAGATAGCAAGTTTTTTGACCTAGTCAATGTGCAAATATATCTGCTTTTTATCAACTCGTTCACCTTGATGCTCCAAAGCACATAGTGCATTTTATTGAACTTATCACATGCTTATAAGGTCTATTCGAGGTCATACTAGTGCTCTATATGCAGATAAGAAAGATAAGAAGTTGGAAGGCAAGAAGGAGGAAAAGATGAAGTGGATTCATAGGCAAGAGCAAGTGAAAGGGAAAAGGAAACAACCAAATCATGAAAAAACAAAGGTCAGAATGTTCAACCTTGTGCCGTCTATGATAAGACCAACCACACCACTCAAAATTAGTGGTTCAATGGGAACACCCAAAAAGGAAGTGGAAGAAGTGGATATGGCAGCAATAGAGGAAAAGGTGGACAAAACTTCAACAATAACAATAGAGGCCATAAGAGAAGGTACAACAATTATTATGAAGGTAAGCCACATGAAGTATCACTACTTCTTATGAATCTAAGCCACAAAGAAGGTAAAGAAGATGATCATTTGTTCTACATAGATTTAGGATGTTCAAATCATGTTGGAGGCAACATTGCTGTTCTATCTAACTTGGAAAGTCGAAAGCATAGACATGAAGTACAAACAAGGGATGATACTAAGCACAATGTGGAGAAGATTGGTAATGTCAAAGCTTCCAATGGTAGGATAAAAATCCTAAGTAAATTTCTTAATTTACCCACTATCATTGAAAACCTAATACATGTAGGCCAAACAGTTGAAAAAGGCTTCCAAGTAAGGTTCACCAAACATGGAAGATCCATGTCAAGGCTTCAAGAAGATAGCTAGATATGAGAAACATGGTAGGCTCTTTACCTTTGAAGTAGGAAAAACTAGGAACATTCCTCTATTCAACTTTGGGTCTCAAACCCTTGAGAGCTTGAAGTGTGGAATAAGAGGCTAGCTCATGTGAATGAAAGAACCTTGAAGGATATATGCAGGGATGAAAGTGTTCTAGGATTGCCAAACATATCAAAGCAACATATGATCAACAGATGTGATGCATGTATTATTGGGAAGGCACAAAATTAACCATTCAACACAAAGGCTACATCCACAACAACTTATTGGACTTAGTACATACAGATATATGGGGGCAAAGTCAAGAATCTTTAATTGCAATATCAAGGTACTATGTCCTATTTATTGATGATCATAGTAGATGGACTATTCTATACTTTATCAACATTAAGAATGAAGTGTTTGATTGCTTCAAAAGGTATCTAGCACATGTGGAGAATCATAAAAGTAAATCACTCAAGAAGATCATATCTGATGGAGGGGGAGAATACTTCTCCAAAGAGTTTGATGAGTTCTTGCAAGATAAAGGTACCAAAAGGGAAGTGACTACTAGGTAATCTCCTCAACTAAATGCAATTGCATAGAGGAGAAACAAGACATTGGTTCGATCAGCTAGAACAAAGCTTGAAGAGAAGAGGCTGCCACATTATTTATGTGGTAGAGGCTATTTCCACTGTTGTGCACCTTGTCAATAGAATACCATCCAAATCAATTCATGGGTTGACTCCTTATGAAGCATGACATAGAAGAAAACCTAGTCGTGGACATCACAAGGTGTTTGGTTGTTTAGCTTCTCTTCATGTACCATCACAAGGGCAACAAAAGCAATGCTTATTGGGTGTGACTCAACTAAGATGGGTTACAGGTTCTATAATCCTTCAATCAAGCAATTCACTACAGGT
This sequence comes from Ceratopteris richardii, assembly GCA_020310875.1. Classification (NCBI taxonomy): domain Eukaryota; kingdom Viridiplantae; phylum Streptophyta; class Polypodiopsida; order Polypodiales; family Pteridaceae; genus Ceratopteris; species Ceratopteris richardii. The sequence goes on along the minus strand of CM035409.1, from coordinate 145,404,966 downwards.
AGGGATGTTCTCTTTGAATAACACACATCTTGGTATGATGAAGACAAACAAAAGGTAACGCTTCCACATGATCTTGATTCTAATTTCATCAATTAGGAAGCAAGCATGATACACAGGTCTAGGATCGAAGAAGTGATATAGATGATGATTAAGATGAAAGGGAAAAGGATTAAAAACTATGGAAGTCAAGAGGCAAAGCAAAGACGCAAGAGTGTAGAGAATGCTCCAAGCAAGCACCTAGAAGGTCAACAAGGGAGAAAAGACAACAAAAAAGGTACGGATATGATTCGATATTTGTTACAAAGCATTCAATCTTCTTGGAAAAAGATTGAATTTCAAAAGATCCCTCAACCTATGAGGAGGCAAACGGAAACCGTAATTGGGAAAAGGCCATGAAAGGAGAAATAGATGCATTGAAGGAGATGGACACTTGGGATTTGGTTCCAATGTCACTGAATCAAAAGGTAATTGGTTGTAGATGGGTATATAAAGTTAAATGAAACTTAGATGGATCAATTTGCAGGTACAAGGCAAGATTAGTTGCCAAAGGATGCTCACAAAATCATGGTATAGACTATGAAGAAACATTTTCACCAGTTGCAAAGAGGACTACAATCAGAACATTGATAAGTGTAGCTACTGCGAAATTGGAAACTCCTCCAACTTGATGTAAAAAATGCATTTCTAAATGGTTGGATAAGTGAAGAGGTATACATGTCACAACCTTGAGGTTTTGAAAATCCTAATCATGCATCTTATTTTTATACAGTTGAGAGAGCATTGTATGGATTGAAACAAGCTCCTATAGCTTGAAATTACAGGTTCGTTACATACCTTCAAGATCAAGGATTCAGAACTAGCAACTCAAATCCTTCTCTATTTGTCAAAAGGGATCACAATGAGGTTATCTATCTATGTGTATATGTAGATGATATATTGTGACATGTGATGATCTCAAAGTCATTCAAAGGATGAAGAGACACATGCAAGGGGAGTTCAAAATCATTGACTTAGGTGAGCTCACATTCTTCCTAGGTATAAAATGCATATACAGAGATTAAGGAATGTATTTGGCTTAGAGGAGATACATTCTGGATCTACTTTTTAAGTTCAAAATGTAGAACACTAAACCTCCAGGTACACCTTTGGAGATGAATCACAAACTTAGTGTTTATGAAGGTGAGAAAATTGAATACATTAAAGAGCATCAAAGCTTGGTAGGTAGCTTGATATATGCTACTCATACAAGGGTAGATATCTTATATAGTGTTGGAGTGCTAAGCCACTTCACGCACTCTCCAAGAAGAAAACACATGGATGCAGCTAAGAGAGTACTTAAGTACCTCAAAGCTACAATCAATGAAGTTATATTCTATCCTTACTCTTTAGATTTGGATAACAAAATCTATTTAGATGCAAATTGGGCAAGCGCTAAGGATGATAGAAGAAGTACTTCTCATTACTTAGCATTTGTAGGTTCAAAGATAGTTCTTTGGAGTTCCAAGAAGTAACTAGCAGTTGATTTATCCTCAATTGAAGTAGACTATAGAGGTTTGTCCATAGCAACTCAAGAGGAAATATGGTTAAAATCACTGTATAAAAATATGGGACTTGTGAGTTTCAAACCTCACATATGTTGGAGAAACACTCACTAATTGGACATATATTTGAAGGTCAAATCTTAGGAAGAAAACCCCATGCCTATGTGAAGGGACAAATTCACAAGTGTATCATATTTGTAAAGTTAGTTCACTTTAGTTCTAGAAGTTTTTTAAAATCACGAGAATACGAAAATCTATATAAGTTAGTTTGTATCAACTGACGCGACGAGAGAGAGAGAAAGAAGAAGCAGAAGAAGGAGTTCATTTTATACGACTGAGTATAGTCGGGCTTCTCTGAGTGAGAAAGCATCTGTAAAACTTCTGAGTTTCCATAGCTATGAGAAAGAACTGAGTAAAGTTCTGTGTATGAGTCTCTCTCCATCATCTCCATGCTTGCCCACTGTGTGATGAATTCAAAAGTTCAAGTTTTCTGAGCAATTCGATGCCTGGCATCGAATCTTGGCTGATAAGTCATTGTTTTCATTCTCTGTGTGTTAGCTGTTGTTGAATCTTCTAAAAACATGAAGTTTGTGGAGCAACTCGATGCCTGGCATCGAGTTTCAGCATAAAGTGGATGCCCGGCATTGACTTCTAGCATACAAGTGGTCTTCTTCATGTGTGTGTAAAAGAGAGTATTTCTAGTGCAGAAAAAGAGCCTAAAAAAGCTCAAAGTCGATGCCCGGCATCGACCTTGACTGAAATTCGATGCTAGGCATCGAATTTTTATTTTTAGACACCCAGGAATACTAAAACAGGCAAAAATTTACAGTTTTGGAAGGTCATACAGGGTCATCTTGTGAGCGCCATAACTTGAGTTCTAGAGATCCGTTTGATGCATATGATAGCTTGTTGGAAAGCTCTACTCTTCTAGTTTTAGCCTATAACGTTTCATGGAGAAATAATACTTGAGCTAGGAGAAATTAGCAAAATACTGAAGGTATGTCATTTCGGTGACTAGGAATTTCTGTAGAAGCAAAGTTCTCACTTTAGGCTATCATTTCTCAAAGTTTGGAGTGGCAATGAGTTAATGGTGACCATAGAGGTGTTCTAGTGTCACATTAATTCATTTCTTGTGGTGTTTTACACATCAACAAGTGGTATCAGAGCAGAAAGGTCCTAAAGAAGAGAAGGCGGCAAAGGTACGAGAAGTTTTGTAAAGTTTTCCATTAAAGTTTGAAAGGTGAAGCATTTGAAGACACAAGGCATCAAAATATTACTCTCGAAGTATCCTCATACACAAAGAACTTCAAAAGGTATTATCGTTTATCCTTTAAGCTCATAGGTTGCAGTAGAAGAGAAGGAGTATGGGAGATCATATCTCCATTGACAAACTGGACAGAGATAATTACCCCGCATGGGTAATGAGAATGGAAGCCTTACTTATGAGTAAGGATCTCATGATATATGGTACAGGTGAAGAAGAGAAGCCAGTATTTGAAGATGAAAGCCGACCAAAGAAAGAAGAACTTGATGCTTTAAAGCATTGGCAGAAGAAGGATGCAAGTGCAAAAGCCTACATCTACAATACAATCTCTGATCATTTGCTACCACACATCAGAGGATTGGAATCATCTGAAGATATATGGAATGCATTGGAGTATCATTGCCAAAGCACTACTAAAGCACGGAAAGCAAGTCTATGGTCAGAGTTTACAACATTCAAGAAGAAGCCAAGTCAAAGTATTAGTGATTATGTCACTAAGATGAAGGATCTAGTAGATAGTCTTGGTTCCATAGATGAAGATGTTGAAGATCATAGATTGATTGCTCAGCTACTTGCAGGTTTGAGAGGGGATGAAAGGTGGAAACCTTTTGTCTTATCAACAGAACTTTCATTAAATCATTATGTTCCTGATTTGAACCAGTTGCTTGGTTTGATGCTCACATATGAGCAAGACTTGAAGGGAGATGGAGATAAAGGACAAAGTTCTGCAATGTACATGAAGAACAAGAAGAAAGGAGATAAAGGTAAAGCAAAGGATGAAGAAGAGTCAACTTCTCAAGTTTATTATGCAAGAGGTAAAGGCACTGGTAGAGGAAGAGCAAGAGGTTTTGGAAGAGGTAGAGGTAATCAAAATAATAACAAGAAGGCTTGCTGGATCTGTGGATTGAGTAATCATTTGGCTCATGACTGTTGGCACAATCAACAAGGATCAAACCAGAATCAAAACAACAATAGTAGAGGCCGAGGTGGAAGATATCAAAGTAATTTTCAAAGAGGTAGAAAAAGTCAAAGAGGAGGCTATGGTAGAGGTGGAGGAAGAAGTTGGGGACAAAATCAATCCTACAACACCACCTACTATAACTATGCAAATGACACACAGAATGAAAGTCATACATCATTGATGATGAATTCAATCAGCACATCAGACAAAGAAGATCTAAAGGTATTTTACATTGACTCTGGATGTTCTAATCATTTGTCAAGAAACATAGAATTGATGTCAGAATTGGAAAAGGCATTTCTAGTCATACAGTTCAAACAGGTGATAATACAAGACATAGTGTACATTCAATTGGAAAAGTGAAATGCAAGAGTGGAGCAGATTTGCTAACCAATGTTTTGTATGTTCCTACATTACCTAAAAACTTGATTAGTGTGGGACAGATAGTTGAAAAAGGTTTTCAAGTCAGGTTTACAAATGAAGGAGTATTTGTGAAAGATCCAGAGAATGGATATAATCAGATTGTCTCTGGTAAGAAAGAAGGTAGACTCTTTACTTTAAGAGTGCAAGGGAACATTGGTCAAGCTTTGCTCACACATGGTGAAGCAGTGATTACAGAACTTGATCTCTAGCATAAGAGATTAGGTCATTTCAATGAAAGAGGAATTAAAGCTATGGTTGCTAATCAGTCTGTACTAGGATTACTAAATGTGCAAAGTCAACATATGGTTTATAAATGTGAAGCATGTCAAATGGGTAAAGCACACAGGTTACCATTTCAGAAGAAAGGATTCAAACATGATGGATTACTAGAGCTCATTCATACAGATGTATGGGGACCAACAAAAGAAGGATCTATCAGTGGCTCAAGGTATTATGTTCTTTTCATTGATGATGCTACAAGATGGATAACTTTATATGTCTTGACGGAAAGATCAGAAGTGTTTGGAGCTTTCAAGCATTTTCATGCATATGCAGAGAGAGTCACAGGTCAAAAGCTTAAAAGATAGAGGTCTGATGGAGGGGGAGAATACTTCTCCCAAGAGTTCAATGATTATCTTTGGAATGCAGGTATTAAGAGAGAAATAACCTGCAGGTATACACCACAACAAAATGGTGTAGCAGAAAGAAGGAACAGGACTTTGGTTGAGTTTGCTAGAGCTATGCTAAAGGAGAAGAACTGTCCAAATTATCTTTGGGCTGAGGCTGTAAATACAGCCACATATCTTGTGAATAGATTACCATGTGCAGCTCTGAATGGAATGACTCCATATGAAGCTTGGTGGGGTAAGAAACCAACACTAGATCATTGTAGAGTGTTTGAATCAATTGCATATGCTTATGTGCCATCACAGCTTAGGCATAAACTTGAACCAAAGGCAGAAAAATATGTGTTGATTGGTTATGATGAAAAGCAGATGGGTTACAGGTTGTGGAATCCTCTAACAAAACAATCTCTTGTTTCTAGAGATGTTACATTTGATGAACAGAAAAGTTGGTATGCAGATCAAAGTCATACAGCTGAAGAATTTGAAGAAGAGGTAAGAAGATGTGAGAAAGGAAAATCAATTGTGTAGGTAAATAGAGATGAAGACTATATGCAAGCAAGTACATCCACAAGTGGATTAACAAGAAGAAATGAAGAAGCTCCTATATTTGATGAAGAGGTGTATCCAGACACATATGAAGAATGTGAACCAAGAAGGTCAAGCAGGACTAGAAGACAACCAAAAAGGTATTCTTATGATACTTCTTACATAACTCAGAAGAACTATGCATATATGGTCAAAGATGATGAAGAACCTCAGAACTATGATGAAGCTAAAGGTAAGAAGCAATGGGAAGAAGCAATGAAGGAAGAATTCAATGCACTGGAGGAGAACAAGACATGGGAACTTGTTCCTAAACCAAATGGTAAGAAAGTAATTGGAAATAAATGGGTTTATAAAGTGAAGAAGCTTGCAGATGGAAGTATAGCCAGATACAAAGCTAGATTGGTGGTGAAAGGCTATGCCCAGACCTATGGCATAGATTATGATGAGACATTCAGTCCTGTAGCTAAGATGTCAACTATAAGAACAATCATTGCTATTGCAGCTTCAAAAGGATGGACCCTAAGTCAATTGGATATAAAAAATGCATTCTTGAATGGATACATATCAGATGAGGTATACATGGAACAACCTCAAGGGTTTATAGATTCCAGGTATCCAAATTTTGTTTGCAGGTTGAGAAGAGCATTGTATGGATTGAAGCAAGCTCCAAGAGCTTGGAACTATAGACTAGTGAAGTATCTCAATGATCTTGGATATCAAAGTTCAAAAGCAGATTCAAGTCTACTTATCAAAAGAACAGAGGAAGGTACAATCTACATTTGTATTTATGTAGATGACATTATAATCACAGGTACTTCAGATGAAGGAATCAAGGAGGTAAAGAGATTACTTGAAAAAGAATTCAAGATGAGTCACCTAGGAAAGTTATAATACTTTCTTGGAATGGAAGTTACTTATACAGATCATGGCATATATGTGTCACAAGAAAGGTATCTTCTGAACTTGTTGAAGAAGTTTGATATGGAAAATTGCAGAGAAGCTTCAACTCCACTTGAAGTTAATCACAAGCTCAGTAAATATGATGGTGCAGACTACAAAGATATGAGGAAGTATCAATCTCTTGTGGGTAGTTTGATTTATGCTACACTAACAAGACCTGATCTTAGTTATGCAGTGGGAGTTTTGTCACAATTCATGCATTGTCCAAAGGACCCACATTGGATTGCAGGTCAAAGAGTTCTCAGATATATCAAAGGAACTATAAAGGAAGGATTATATTATCCTTTTACAATCAGATTTGAAGTTGAGAGCCTATAGTGATTCAGATCGGGCAGGTAACCAGGATGACAGAAGATCAACTCATGGTTACATGATATACATTTGTGATAAGCTTGTAAGTTGGTGTTCAAAGAAACAACATACAGTAGCATTATCATCAAGTGAAGCAGAGTACAAAGGACTTGTGGAAGCAGCTAAGGAAGTCATATGGATGCAGACATTGTTCAAGAGCTTAGGCATTGATCAAGGTACACCTACAATACATGGAGATAATATGAGTTCACTTTATCTTGCAGCAAATCCAGTATTTCATGCAAGGACAAAGCACATAGAGATACAGTATCATTTTCTCAAAGAAAAGGTAATGGAGAAGGAGATTGAAGTGGAGTACATTTCTACTAAAGATCAGTTAGCAGACATAATGACAAAGAGCTTGGATGGTGTGAAGACCAGCAGATTCAAAAGCATGGCAGGAGTAAAAGAAAAGAAGATGATATGAAGAAACAGGGAATGTCAATTAGTGATTGAGGGGGAGCTGTTGGAGAAACACTCACTAATTGGACATATATTTGAAGGTCAAATCTTAGGAAGAAAACCCCATGCCTATGTGAAGGGACAAATTCACAAGTGTATCATATTTGTAAAGTTAGTTCACTTTAGTTCTAGAAGTTTTTTAAAATCACGAGAATACGAAAATCTATATAAGTTAGTTTGTATCAGCTGACGCGGCGAGAGAGAGAGAAAGAAGAAGTAGAAGAAGGAGTTCATTTTATACGACTGAGTATAGTCGGGCTTCTCTGAGTGAGAAAGCATCTGTAAAACTTCTGAGTTTCCATAGCTATGAGAAAGAACTGAGTAAAGTTGTGTATATGAGTCTCTCTCCATCATCTCCATGCTTGCCCACTGTGTGATGAATTCAAAAGTTCAAGTTTTCTGAGCAATTCGATGCTTGGCATCGAATCTTGGCTGATAAGTCATTGTTTTCATTCTCTGTGTGTTACCTATTGTTGAATCTTCTAAAAACATGAAGTTTGTGGAGCAACTCGATGCCTGGCATCGAGTTTCAGCATAAAGTGGATGTCCGGCATGGACTTCTAGCATACAAGTGGTCTTCTTCATGTGTGTGTAAAAGAGAGTATTTCTGGTGCAGAAAAAGAGCCTAAAAAAGCTCAAAGTCGATGTCCGGCATCGACCTTGACTGAAATTCGATGCTAGGCATCGAATTTTTATTTTTAGACACCCAGGAATACTAAAACAGGAAAAAATTTCCAGTTTTGGAAGGTCATATAGGGTCATCTTGTGAGGGCCATAACTTGAGTTCTAGAGATCCGTTTGATGCATATGATAGCTTTTTGGAAAGCTCTACTCTTCTAGTTTCAGCCTATATAGTTTCATGGAGAAATAATACTTGAGCTAGGAGAAATTAGCAAAATACTGAAGGTATGTCATTTCGGTGACTAGGAATTTCTATAGAAGCAAAGTTCTCACTTTAGGCTATCATTTCTCAAAGTTTGGAGTGGAAATGAGTTAATGGTGACCATAGAGGTGTTCTAGTGTCACATTAATTCATTTCTTGTGGTGTTTTACACATCAACAACATACTTGGAGATAATGTAAGTTTCATGCATCTAGCATCAAACCCTATTTTCCATGCAAGAAACAAACACATAGAGGTGCCACCGTTAGGGAGAGGCTCATGGAAAAGGAGATTGACATATCTTTTGTTCCAACTGAAAAGCAAGTAGCGGATATGTTGAATGAGCATTGGACGTTGATTGTTTCATCCAAAGATAACAAGTTTTTGGAGCTAGTTAGTGTGCAAACCTATGTGTTTTGTATCGGCTCTTTCTCCTTGATGCTCTAAAACACATAGTGGATTTTATTGAGCTTATCACATGCTTATAAGTTCTATTTGAACCTCCATAAGCTCAAGGGTTGGTCATATGCTGGTTGGATTGACCGAAATTCGTCGCTTTGCAACTCACTTTTCTACCTCCTACAAGATTCTCCAAGTTATTTCATTATTGTGCCATTTTTTTTTCTTTTTGTATTTTGTTGTATAATTTATGGGTACAAAAGGCTACATTTATGGATTTCAAAGGTTAGAATATGATTTATCTAAGCATTGGCTTACCCCTTGATTTAACCTTGGAACATGCTTGCACCTTTGGGTTGAACCCTTGGGTCTATGATGAAAGAAAACATAACTCAAAGGTTACATCCCTTTGTTGAAAAGAAGAAATGGTGGGACTCATACCAACATTGATGAGAACTATTAGAAGTTTGTTTTCTTATTTAATGATTACTTTTTGTAGGTCTCCTGACTCGAGAGGGGACATCCATATGGTGAGACCTACCATTGCTCTTAAAAGGAAAAAAGGATTCCTTCTAGCTTGGCCTCTATCTTGGACTTGCCTCTCTCTATCTCCTGGCACAAATACCCCTTGTCTGCACCTAAAATAGAGTAGAATTCCTTGTGAAATATTTTGTCACTTTTATAGAGAAACCAACCACATAAGAAACACCTAGAATTGAAATGTTGCATCATCCCTCTAACAATAGAGAGAGAGAGACTATATCTGCTATGCCTCCTTCAGTTTTTTTCTTGTGCGCCTCCTTTACATTTGTTGATCAGCACCTTCTACTTACAACACTTTCCCTACCACAATAATGGGTTGAAGTTCTTCACATAGTGCTCTCTCTGAAGTAGAGAGAGAGAGAGCGAAAGAGAGAGAGAGAAAGAGAGAGAGAGAAAGATAGAGAGAGAGAGAGAGAAAGTGAGAGAGAGAGAGAGTAAATTACATGCAACTAGTGTGGAAAATCGAGGCATATCAAGAAGTTTTGTTATAAGAAGAAGAATAATTCTAAGGCCTCTACTTCCAAGAATCAACATAAGCCCTCTATGCATAGATCTCATTGTTTGAGTGAATATCTATTTATGTGAACAGAGAAAAACACCCTAATGACTTCTAGATCCTCATAGGAATGGACATTTGATAGTAGTGCAACCTCACACATATGCATAGACCATGCATAATTTAAAAGTTAGCACATTAGCAAGGCAAATTATACTTAGGAAATAAAATGATTCTTCCAATTGAAGGCGAAGGTCTTACGACTATGCTTAAGCTCATTTCTTGTGTTGTACCAAAATAGGACACCAGTGTCCTTTTTTGCATATACCAAAAATTTTATAGCTTCATACTCAAATAGAAATTTGGAAAATCCTTCATAAAACTCAATATTCCAAAGTTATGCATTCTAAAAAAATAAAATTGCCAAAAAAAGGAAATTCTAATGAGTGAAATATAAGTAAGAATGATGCCTAGTATAAAATAGCAATGTGTTTATAATAGACATCCACATTACTTTATACTAGGATTTTTAGTCATAGAAATACTATTTTTTTATACATCCTTGATGCTTACAAATTCATTCACCAATGGTATTTTTTGTACAAAAAATCATTTTTCCGTGTTGAAAATTACTCCAATGCATGCATGTACTGTGTATAATAACATGCAAGAAATCTATTCTACTTGTATTTAATGCTATGGTATCCAATCCTTTGTTTTTTCACTATATAATATATCCATTAGTGTAAGAAATTATACGAGCTTTCAAAAGAACCACAAAACACACCAAATGGATATTTAGGGAGAGAGAGTTATGACCATCCAAGTATAGAGCATATAAAGTAGCTTACCAAAACAATGTGTAGAGAGACATAGGGTTACCTTTCTTAGAACTAGAAACACATGGAATTGGATTTGTAAATGCCACTTTGTACACCTTAACTAGACCCTTGTACCTACACAAAGAGAGTAAAATCATTAGATGTGAACAATTAAGCATGGAGAAAAGCATTGGAGCATCTATTAGATGGATGTCAAAAATGCATTCTTGAATGGTTAGAGTTTTGAGGAGGTGCACATGGCACAAGCTCCTTGATTTGTAGATGAATCACATCCTGAGTATGTGTATAAACTTAGGAAAGCTTTATATGGATTGAAGCAAGCTCCTAGAGCTTAGAACCATAGACTAGTTACCTTCTTGCAAGACAAAGGATTTCAATGAAGCAAAGAAGATCCTTCACTTTTCATTAAGAAGAGTAAATAGGAGATGATATACTTACATGTGTATGTAGATGATATAATTCTTACAGGTGATGATGCTGATGGGATTAGAAAATCAAAGCACAAATGAAGGAGGATTTTGAGAGAATTGATGTTTAATTGCTCACCTACTTCCTTGGATTGGAAGTAGTCTACATAGATCAAGGGACGTTCCTTACATAGAGGAAGTATATAAAGGATATGGATGCAAAGTTCAAAAATGCAAGAAGCTAAAGTTGCAGGAACTCCCATGGAGGTCAATCACAAGTTAAGTGCTCATGAAAGAGAGCTTATTGTAGACATCACTAGCTATCAAACCTAGTTGGAAGCTTAAACTATGCTACTCTAACTTGGGTTGATATTTGTTATGAAGTAAGTGTGCTTAGTCAATTCATGCACACCCGTAGGAAACCTCAATTGATGCAGATTGGGCAGGTTCCATGACATAAGAAGCACATTAGGATATCTCTCATTTGCAGGTACAAAGCTCATTGTTCTTGAAAGAGGCCACCTACAATAGTTCTTTCCTCAATGGAAGCTAAATATAGAGGGTTAGCAAATGCAAAACAAGAAGCTATGTTGATCAAGACCTTATACATAGATTTAGGGCTAGATTTAGGCACTCCATTCATATTTGGAGATAATATTAGCTCACTTCATTTAGCTAATAACCCTATATTTCATGTGAGGACCAAACATATACAAGTGTATTATCATTTTTTTTTAGAAAATATTGTGAGCAAGGAGATACAACTATCCTATGTATCTACTTAAATGAAATGTGGAGATATGATGACCAAATAATTGGATGGAAGCGAACTAAATAGGTTCAAATCTATGATTGGTTTGTAGGAGTTACCAAAGGATCGAAGACTCAAGCATCTTAGGCTTTAGGGGGAGCTGTTGGTACATTTGGCAAACCTAGATGCTCGAATAAATGATAAGCACTTCTCACATATTAATTTAGATCACATATGAAGTGCATATGAATACCTCTTGTAAAAGTCATGGACTTGAATTCATTGGATAAAAGTAAAAAGAAGTGAGCTGAAGGAATATCATGATGTATGGAGCTAAGAACCACGACTAATTAGTGGTTGATATCAAATCAATCAACACCTAAATTGTAGGAACACTTTTAAATTAGGGAAATTCAAAATTCAAATTCTCTCTATGTGTATAAATAGATGTGACTTTTAGTCACGAAATATGATAGATTAGAGAGAGTCATTGAGCCTCCTTGTTGAGCATACCTTAAGATCACATATGTATGTGTAAGTCCACTACATCTCCTTTGTATCATACATTCATTAGCACATACAATTTGAGTCATTATTTCATGATAATCTATGTTTATAGCTCTCTACTACAACCTGTTCATTTCAAGGATTTTGTTTGATCAGATTTTTTGCATAATCTTTATCATCTAACTTGATTTAACTTGGTATAGGTAGCGTAATCAGTCTAATTGCTGTCAAATTTCATTTTTTTGGTTCATTGGGTGTTGAGTTATGAATCAAACACTCTACCTGTGTATGCAAATTGTCTTCTCCCTGAAAATGTTGGGATTACACTCTAATACAGTTAAATAACTTGGAATAGTTATCTAAGGAACTCAATTAGATGTTTCTAAAAGTTTTCGGGTCAATTTTTATCAGATAGTGAGAGCTAAGCATTTCTCTAAGAGGTTCAATTAAAAAAATAGCAAGTTTCTCATAGTGCTTCTATTTGAAACTTATCTATTTTGGCACAAACATTTGCCAATGATGATCCAAAGTACATAGTGGGTCTAAAAAGCATATTTGGGAAGCTCAAGGTGTGTACTAAGGTTCTCTAAAGTCACATTGGTAGGTGTAATATCTAGGGCTGGTCCTATGTTGTTCTGTTAATCCAACTTCACCACTTGAAAACTTGACTTTCAAAGCCTCTCTAAGCTTCTCCAACTTCTTTGATATTTCATGTCTCTTTCAAACACCCATCGCTTATGTGAATTATCCTCTATTAAGAGTGACATTACGTATTGCAAAGATCTATAATCAGCCCTATATTTTCTATGACTCGTTATATTAAGCCATCAAGTTAAAGGCCTTAAGAGTCTTCCAATTGAAGCTAAAGGTGAAGGATAATCTCCAACTGTTTCAGTATGTAAACCAAGAGGTAGAGGATTTTCACTAACCTCCACTTGTAATTGATAAATGGCTTTTCCCTTATGTCTAAGAGGAATATCAACATTAATAGTAGGAAAATCATCATCATCATCATCAAGCAAATATTCTTGTATATTAAGTATAACTTTATTTTGTATATGATTTTAAAATAAAATAATGACTACGAATTAAGTAATCAATACATACCCATGCATTATCACATTGATCACGTGGTGGTGCCCACTCAAAGATACCATAATCTACCTCACGTTCAATACATTTCAATCGTGCTCTTTGATATGTGACATAGCAGAGATTACACCAACATATAATATGCTCATGATAGCAAAAATCATCATTATTCCTATCGGAAGACACATGTGAAGTCATTGCATGGGTAGGAGGTGGTGTAGAATCCTCTAAATGATCAAAATCATATTATAATATAACAATAGAAAAACATATACAAGTAACATATGTATCTATCAAATATAAGATTTAAAAGTTTGATACACTGACGGTAAGTAGTGCTTGCATGGTTAGGAGATGGTGGAGTTCACTATGATTGATTAGAATTTGGTTGTGTAGCAAAAAAATGTACCAGAATTAATAATCTAATTATTTACATAGATACACATTCACATGTACCTATTTACTTACACATACACACATATTCACATGTGACATATACACAGATACACATTCTAAAATATAAATACATCTCTACTCATGTGTGGTGATACATGAGTATTTTCACACTCATGTATGTGTGTGTATATGTATGTGTGTGTATGTATATGTGTGTGTATATGTATGTTTAAAAATTTAAAGTTTTTTTTGTGTACTAATCCCTTTTTTTCTGAGATTGAAATAATAGGAGATATTGTATAGTAGAAGGAAATAAAAGGAGAGCTAACATACCACCTCAGATGTGGTATTATTTTTGCGATAGCTACATCTTTAAGAATCATTTTGTTAGTAGAAGGCATGCAAATTAGTTTATATTACTATGATTAGTTTATATTACTATGATTTATAATTCTCATATGTTTTATAGATATTTTACATATCATCTGTGAACTTTTTTTCATTAAATAAACACAAGATGATGCAACAAAGAGCCTTGAGTCACATCATATGTTGTGCTTAGGCCAAATGGGCCATGAGAGTTTTGCTCCTACATTTCTAAGTATATGTATTATTGAAACTATATTTTTTTATTTTACTTAAAACACTAATCATTAATCTTTTTATTTGTTTCAATGCAACGAAAGGATTATGATCGTTATCCTATGAAAAAGGAAATCTTACTTGATACACATTATGGATATCGATGTCTAAGTGAGTGGATAAGATCATCCAAATGCTTTTGTGAATATTATTAAATCGGATATACTTTCTTTTATTTCTATTGATGTTTTATATGGTTTATTTACTTATGCTTGTTATATCTAATGGAGGATTATTATGGAGAGGCAGATATGGATGAGGTGGAGAGACAAACATAAGAGGGAAGATATCCATGGACACAGAAGATTGACCCGTCCACCTATCATGGTAATTCAACTAGTGCTCTATATGCAAATAAGAAGGACAAGAAGCCAAAAGGCAAGAAGAAGGAAGAAGATGAAGAGGAGACTTTCCAAAACAATTTCATAAGCAAGAGCAAGTGGAAAGGGAAAAAGAAAGGACCAAAGCATGACAAAGCCAAGGGTCAGAATGTTCAACCTTGTGCCATATATGATAAGACCAACCATACTAGTCAGAACTACTGGTTCAATGGGAAGACCTAGAAAGGAAGTGGAAGAGATGGATATGGCAGCAATAGAGGCAGAGGTGGACAAAACTTCAACAAGAACAATGGAGGCTATAATAGAAGGGAATTCAACAAAAGAAAACCTAGTCCTTGACATCGCAAGGTGTTTGGTTGTTTAGATTATGTTCATGTACCATCACAAATAAGAGGTAAGATAGATGAAAGGGAAACAAACGTAGTGTTTATTAGGTATGAATCAACTCAGATGGGTTATAGGTTTTATAATCCTTCAACCAAGCAATTCACTACAACCAGAGATCTTGTGTTTGAAGAACAGAGGTCTTGGTATAGTGAAGACAAACAAAAGGTAACTCTACCATATGATCTTGATTCTAATTCTCATCAATAAGGAAGCAAGCATGATACAGAGGTCCAAGATCCAAGACCTGATATAGATTATGACCAAGATGAAAGGAAAAGGATTACAAACTATGGAAGTCAAGAGGCAAAGCAAAGATACAGCAGTGTGGAGAATGCTCTAAGTAAGCTCCTAGAAGATCAAGAAGAGAGAAGGAACAACCAGAAAGGTATGGATATGATTTCTCATCTGTTACAAAGAATCCAATCTACTTGGAAAAAGACTCAATTTTAGAGGAACCCTAAACCTATGATGAGGCAAAGGGAAACCCTAATTGGGAGAAGGCCATCAAAGAAGAAATAAATGCATTGAAGGAGATGGACACTTGGGATTTGCTCCCAATGTCACCAAATCAAAAGATAATTCGTTGCAGATGGGTGTGTAAAGTTAAAAGAAACTTAGATGGATGAGTTTGTAGGTATGATGCAAGATTAGTTGCCAAAGGGTGCTCATAAATTCATGGTATACACTATGAGGAAACATTCCAATCAGTTGCAAAGATGAGCACAATCAGAACGTTGATAAGTGTAGCTTCTGCAAGAAATCGGAGACTCCTCTAACTTGATGTAAAAAATGCATTTCTAAATGGTTGCATAAGTGAAGAGGTAAACATGTCAAGGTTTTCAAAACCCTAATCATGCATCTTATGTTTGCAAACTTAAGAGAGCATCGTATGTATTCAAACAAGCTTCTAGAACTTGGAATTAGAGGTTGGTTAGATACCTTCAAGATCAAGGGTTCAGACCTAGCAACTCAGATCTTTCTCTATTCATCAAAAGGGATCACAATAAGGTTGTCTATCTATGTGTATATGTAGATTATATTATTGTGACTCGTGATGATCTGATTGGCATTCAAAGGCTGAAGATACACATGCAAGAGGAGTTCAAAATCAGTGACTTAGGTGAGCTTAGATATTTCCTAGGTATGCCGGTGATATACACAAATGAACGAATGTATTTGACTCAGAGGAGATACTTTTAGGATCTACTTCTTAAGTTCAATATGGAGAACACTAAACCTGTAGGTACACCTTTGGAGATGAATCAAAAAATGAGTGTTTATGAAGGTGAGAAATTTGAAGACATTAAAGAATATGAAAGCTTGGTAGGTAGCTTCATATATGCTACTCATACAAGAGAAGACATCTCACATAGCATAGAAGTGCTAAGCCACTTGATGCACTCTCCAAGAAGGCCACACATGGATGTTGCAAAGAGAGTACTCAAGTACCTCAAAGGAATGCTTAATGAAGGTAGATTCTATACTTACTCTTCAGATTTAAATATCAAATTCTATTCAAATGCAAACTAGGCAGAACCTAAGGATGATAGAAGAAGTACCTCTAGTTACGTAGCATTTATAGATTGAAAGCTAGTGTCATGGAGTTCCAAGAAGCAACCAATAGTTGCTTTATCCTCAATTGAAGCAAATTATAGAGGTTTGACCATAGCAACTAAAGAGGCAATATGGTGAAAAGCATTGTATATAGATTTGGGACTTGTGAGTTCCAAACCTCACATATTTGGAGAGAATGTAAGTCCCATGGATCTAGGAGCAAACCTTATTTTCCATGCAATAACCAAACACATAGAGGTTTTTTTCAAGTGCATAGTGGATAGGGTATACATACCTATAGACTGGTACAACTCCAATGAAGAATCCACAAGTGAAAATAGCATCTCTGATAATAGGAGAATCACATATACCACAATGAGTCGAGGTAAACCCCAAAGTGACCCTCAAATGCTAATAGGACAATCATATATACCAGAATGAATTGAAGTAATGCCCAAATTCACCCTCAAATAGTAGTGCAACTATAAGCTCATGGTAGTCAACCGCAAGACTATATAGCAGATAAGCTCGAGTATGCACAGTATTGGCTCAATACTAAGACATTCCCACTAAATTCATTTTTCATGCCTATAATTATCTTGAACAAGTGAGATCCTCACTAGCTTAATGTACCCATCGCATCTAAGTATTTGGTAGAAATATATGACCATGTGACTAGAGTTAGAGCTTCCAATGCTAACAATCTTCCAATGTGACTAGAGATCCTTAAGAAACGTCATCCAAATGACAAAGGAAAAAATCCCTCTACAAAAATGATAATAGATGATACTTCACATGTGCGATAGGGGCAAACTTTCTTAGAAACAATGCTCAATGATTTGTGATTAGAGAGTAGGAAGAAATCATCAATCTCACTCTAAAGGTCCAAAAAGTGTTGAGGGTATTTAATGTTCAACTAGAATATATCTAGAGAAGTGGCAAGGAACAAATCTCCAAGAGAAGTGGCCATTTGCTCCAAGAGAAACCAGAAATATCCAAAGTATCTATAAGCTCATGGGAAACCTTCTCCATGTCACTAATAATAATCCCTTTATTCTCAAACCTCTCATTTAGGGAGGTTACAATATTCAATTCACTTATTAGGAATAGAGCTTCATCAAGGGAAGCCAACTCATCCTAGCACTCCTTTTTAAATTTGCTTAGACTAGAGTCATAAATAATAGAAGTAATGAAATTAAAAGGATCTTTGATAGTGAGAGCATTCCATTGTTGAGTCTTGTTGCAGTCAACCTTCTTGATACGATGACCGATAGAGGAAGCAAAGCCAATGGCACAACCACCTTTGCCTATAGAAAAGAATCACTTTAATACCAATCATGACTAGTAGAAATAATTGTAAGATTAGAAAAGATTTTAAAACCATCTACTCTGATTTCTTATAAGAAAACAAAATCAGGCATCATAGAGAACACATCTTTAAGCCACTTATCAATAGCTTTCTCCCTAAGACGGTGAGTAAGCCTTTTACTATTTAAAGAAACAAGCTTAAGCATATTCATAAGACAATAAAAAAGATATAGATAACAAGCAATAATAACCTAAGAAAAAGAATTTGGAGATAGTTTTAGGCATAAAGTCCTTTATGACCAACATCGCGCGAGTGTAGAAAGAAAATAAAACCGGAATCATTGTCTGATTATCTTAGGAGGCCTAAGCATACAACTAGAGAACCTTAGGGTTTCCTTGCTTCCAAGTTCACCATTGACCTAGAGAGAGGACTCTAGGTCCTCATACTCTGTCATGGGCATATCCTTAGGGATGCATTCGTTTTTTACCATGAAATCCATTTCACGTTTATCATAGACATCGAGATATGTCGCAAGGACACAATCAGAATTACCAATCGTTCCCATTCACCTTATGGAGTGTAGATAATATCAATATGATAAACATTTTCTTTAACACCGTTACCCATCGCCTCAAAACAAGAATCTATTAGATCGCTTGGCCAGAGCTAGGTAATTCATGAAGATTGATGTACATTTAGGGTACCATCAAATTTGCATTGCTCGTAAAAATGTTTACAAGACTGATTTTAGAACAAGATATGGATCTTATTAATGGAGGGTTGTACCTTTTGCGCTCAAAAATAGATAAAGTGCGGTCGATAAGTCACAACAGATCATTATTAGATCCAGGAAGATGCACGAGACTGCGCGACGGGCTCGTAGAGAAGCTCTATATCATAGACTCTCGAGGCTCGAGGAGGAAGTGAACGAAGGGAAATTTCAAGCCCAGAAAGGTCTTCAAAAAATCAAAGCGCTGCTAAGATACGAGGAAGAAATTCAAAGGAAAAATTTGCAAATTTTCTTCAAGGAGTGGTGGGCTGGCAAAGCCGACAAACCCACCAAAGAGATGTGTTGTATCCTTAAAAGGAAACATAACAAAGAATCGATCCCCTTATTGCTAGACTTAAATGGCAATGTATGCAATACGGAAGAAGATAATTTTGGGATCATTGAAGGGCACTTCACGAGACTCCTGGGGACCTCAAACCCCCTCTCCCACCATAGAAGGGACTGTATGGTAGCAATATCTAGGGTTTTCCCCCATAGGATACCACTCAACCTTCGTTCCCTGCTTCATGCCCCTATAACTCAAGTAGAAATCATTGAGGTCATTGATGCCCTCCCTTTTGGAAAAAGCCCGGGACCCAACGGGCTCACTAATGAGTTCTTTAAATCCTTCAAGTTGGTGGTTGCCACCCCTATTCATCTGGTTTGGCAAGAGGCACTCAAGTTTGGCACGCTTCCTTCTTGTCTCAACAATGGCATTATCAAGTTAATACGCAAAAAAGGGGAAAAGAATAGAATAGAGAACTGGCGTCCTATTAGGATGCTCCAAACAGGATACAAGATCATTGCCAAAGTCATTGCCAACAGAATCTCTTGCCACTTGAGAGCGTGGTTAAGCGAGGACCAAAAAGGTTTCATCAAAGGCAGGTCAATTTTGGAAACCATTAATGATATGTGGGAAGGTCTTGACTTTGCAAATGAATCTAAACAAGATGTGGTCTTCCTCAAGATCGACTTTGATAAAGCCTATGACAGGCTGGAATGGGACTATATTCTGCAGTCGCTCCAAGATCTTGGATGTAGTCAGAAATTCACCAAGATGATCGCGACCCTTCTTGGAAACGCATCGACCCAAATTAACATTAATGGCAAACTTTCGAAGGTGATTAAACTTAGAAGATCTATCAGACAAGGGTGCCCATTGGCCCCCCTTCTCTTTGCCATTGCCACGGAAGGGCTTAGCAGGCTGGTGGAGCATCAGGTGGAAGCTGGTAATATCAAAGGCCTCCGTTTGCCTCATGACCACAGCCAGATCACCATGAGACTTTTTGTCGACGATATGAATGCATTTATTCACAATGATAGTACCAGCTTGGAGACGTTCTGGAGGTGTCTGGCTACCTTTTGTGAAGCCTCTGGATCCATAGTCAACCACTCTAAGACCGCCTTTAGAGCTATTGTTGGGTCACAACCCGACCTTCTCATTGATCATGGCTGTCAAATCATTCCGCATGGCCAAATTTTTTGGCTTCTTGGGATTCCCTTGGGGTTTGGCGTCTCTATGGAACAACAGTGGAACTGGGTGCTCGCCAAACTAAAAAACAAGCTTAACTATTGGAGAGGTATGCAAATCAATCTTGCTGGTCGTGCCATGGTTATCAACATGTTCCTCTTATCTTCTACCATTTTTTCCTTTCTTGTTGGAGACCAAAAGAGCAAGATCTGTTCAAAGTAGATAGTATTTGTAGAAACTTCCTTTGGACGGGCGACCACAATAGGAGGGGGGTGCCCAAAATCAAGTGATCCATCTGCACCAGCCATAGAGATAATGGGGACCTTGGTATCCTAGACATTGGGTGCATGGCTAACAAACTGGCGGCCAAATGGATGATTAAGGCTTGGTGAAATGGGGAGGCCTCATGGGCCAAGTTGATCTTCAGAAACAAGAATGAGTTGGCTCTCATGGGCCTCCCAAATTGGAAGAATCATGACATCTTGACCTTGCTCTTTTCCCCGATCCCCATCTTTCCGAAAGGCTCAAATCTCATGTGCTCCCTATGGAAGAGTTGGAATAAAGTCAAAAGCTACACAAGAATTAGTGAAGACTGGAAGTGGGCGGCTGGTATCAGACAAAATGACTCGATCTGGTTCTCGATCCATGGCATCCGGAGTGTGGAATCTTCGAACATTCAAAATGCCAAGAAGTTATGGAACAAAGGCTTCAAAAAATGGAAACATCTCTGGAAACAAGACACCAACTGCTGGATCAACCTCAAGGATATTGACCCTTGCGTCAACATCTCGTACGAAGAATGGAACACTTTGCAAAGCAGATGTCTCGCCTGGGATCGACACAAAGTTCACCTTCTCATGGGACAAGACACTTTGAGCTCGCTTGGTCTCAAATGGCACAATGGGAATAGCCTATCAAAAATCCTGAACATCAAAGAAACGATTGACTATCATGTTAACCTCAACAAGAAGTGGTGCCTCTCATGGACGCGGCTTCGGTGGGACATGAAGTTCATGGCTATCTGGCACCCCCTCATAGAAATCAAAAAGTCTGTCCTCTTATGGCAAATTCTTCATCATGGAATCTGGACCAACCTCAAGGCTAGCAAAGTTTGTGGGATTCCTCCCTGGTGCAAACACTGGTACCGGTCTATCGAAGATGTTTCCCACATCTTCTTTACCTGCCCCAACTCCAACAGACTCTGGCAGATGGTTGGAAAGAAAATTAGACTTCAAAAACATCTCAGTTGGAAGCAAGCCCTGCTGGGAGAAGCGATCGACTGCTCCGCGACTCTCTAGAACGCCATCAGAGGGGAGTTCCTATGGAAAATCTGGCGGGAAAGATGTGCTTTCAACTTCGGTGACTCCCCCAAAGAGTGGTCAATTGAGAAATCGTTGTTCCTCCTTGGCAAAAGGATTGTTAACTATAAGAAATCCCCCCCCCTCCCCCTTTAGGCATCATCAAGTACTCCGGTTGATCAATAACAAGCGTAAACCCAAGTGGGCCCCACATGAGGGTGACGAGAGGGTGATTAACCTTCTTTGTAACGCCATCTAAGCTCTGTAAAAGCTTCCCCTACTTTGTGGGGGGTCCCGTGGGCACTAGTCCCCTTCTCTTGTACTTTTCTTTATTTAATTCAAGTCCGGGAGAGTAGGCTAATGCCGAACTTCTTTTATATTAAAAAAAAATAGAGTAGCTAGATCTTCAATGGTGATGGATGCTGACTTTCGAGACATGATGGATAAAGAACACATACAGCAAGTCCTATTGTATAGTAGTTCATTGAAAGAGCAAGTCTTCTAAAGCTTATACGACATATAACGGTATGAATTACCTGAAAATTGTTTATTCATAGCTAAAGAGATCGATTTCCCTGGGTTTTTGGTCTCTCATGAGGGCCTCAAGATTGACCCAAGGAAATTCCAAGCACTATAAAACTGGCCTACTCCGTGCACCCTACCCAAGTGCATGAGTATGTGGGAATTTTCCAATACTATCGAAAGCCTATTAAAGAATTTCCTAGGATCATGGCTCCGTTAACTAATCTTACCAAGAGTAAATGGAGCTTTTCCTCGAAACCTATAACAAAGGCCGCATTCCAACATATGAAAATGGTTATGACTTAGACACCAATGTTGATGTTACCAAACTTCACACATCCTTTTGAGATCTATACTGATGCTTCCCATTTAGAAATGTAAGGAGTAATCATGCAAGAAGGAGGGCCTATTGCATACCTATCAGAAACATTTTTTGAACGACAATGAAAGTGGAAAACCCATGAAAAAAAAAGGTTTGTTGTGGCATTGTGTCTTATGCAATGGAGACATTAAGTTTTAGACAAACACACCAAGATTTACATTGATAATATTACCTTAAGCTACATTTCATATTCAACCACAGTTATTGACTAAGCAATCTTGATGGCAAGATTTTCACTCAAAATATGATATAGAGGTTATTCATAAAGTTGAGAGGAACAACGTACTTTTGGTTGCAAGTGTAATAGAATCTCACGTTTTGGAGGAAATTAATAAGGGAAGTTAACAAGAATGAGCTAGCTATTACTCAGACGGTCACAACATGGCACAAAATGAAAATAGTTTACATGCTTTTTTAATTTGGAGATGGATTGTGGTGTTCCGGAGGATGCATATTTGTTCCTAATAATGAATACATTAAACGAAATCTTCTCTTCAAGGTACATGATTGCAAGTATGCATGCCATGGTGGGCAACAAAAATCCTATGATTGTTTGGATTTACAATTCGTGTCACCCACGATACAAGAAGACACGAAAGGGTATGTCAAGACCTGCTCTACATGCCAATGGAAGAAAGCTAGATGTATAAACCCTCCAAATGTATTGGCAAACATGCCATTGCTAGCACACCCATGGGATGTAATCAATATGGATGTAAAAAAGGATTTTCCCGATCACATGGATTCACTATTATTTTTGTGGTGGTCGAAGTCTTTTCAAAGCAGGCTTACTTTATTCCTCCCAAGCCAATCTTGACATCTTTACAACTAGCCAAACTCATTTTCAGCATGTATTCCAATACCATGGGTTGCTATTAGCCATTTTATCACATAGAGATGACCATCTTCTTAGCAGTATGGGGGAGTAAGCTTTTGGGAAAAAATTTGTTTCTCTTCCTTTTATCATCCTCAAACAAAATGGTAAATTGAACAGCTTAATTGGAGAATTGATGATTATATTCGTGCTTGTGTACAAGCTGATCAGCATGATTTAGTAGATCACCTAGAAGTTCAAGAATTTTAGTATAGTAGTTCTCTATAGTTAGCCACCATTTTCACTCTATTCGAACTGGGAACTATCAAGGAAGTGGTCATTCTTATCATATTAGCAAGTTCCAAACTAGATGTACAAGATTGAGACCCAGATGTGCTCTTAGAAAACAAGTGAACATGACTCAAAGTGGCAAAGAAGCACTTATAAGATTACAAGGATGCATATGTATGATGAACAATATGAGAGGACAACCAAAGATTTATGCTAAAGGAGATTTGGTGCTTCTCAGCACCCAAAATATCACCTTGCTTTCCAATCTTAGTCCCAAGCTCTCTCATCGATGTTGAGGCATCTGTAACATTCTTGACGAATATAGCGCAGTCACATACAAGCTAGAACTCCGATTTGAGTGAAGATCCACAATGCTTTCCATTTCGGTTTTCTCAAAAGCTTTTACCGGATCTGTGATTCAGAGGACATGTACCACTAGTGTAGCACCATGGACAACCTTTGGAGCTCAAATTCATACTCAAAGATCCCATTCGATGATTAATAGATTTGTATGCTAAATGGCATGGCTAACTGCTTTCTGATTGCATTTGGATTCCAGAAGATCCAATTCTAGCTCTGGATTTCCAATTATTCCTTTATTACTGGGATCTCCTTGGTATTCAACACATGCCTTGTATTTAGGCACCCCTCCTCCCTTTTATCGATTTCATTGTAATTTTATTTCTGCACTTGTAATTTGTATGTTCCCTTTCCTTAGTAAGAAGCTCTTGATGAGGACATCAATGTGAAGAGATGGATCTGTATTCGGAGAAGATGAAGTTGTGTTGCATAAACTTTGCACTACACCAGCCAAAGAAACTCCAAGGAAATGAAGTGGACCCTTTAAGCTTGCCACATAATGTTTTAGACACCCTATGTACCTTCGAAGATCACTCTAAAAAAGATGAATCAAATCAGATAGGTAGAACTTGAACCAAGGGTAAAAAACTTGCTATTTTGGTTCATACACTTGTTTAGTGTTTTGAACAATTCTCTAAGCACAACAGCAATTGGCTTAATTCCTTTTGAGGAACTCTAATTAATTTAGTATAATCATGAGTGATTTCATAAAAAAAGATGGACTACATGAAGAGAAAGGAGTTTAGCAAGTCACAACATCATCCCAACTTTCATGGGCTGCAACAGTGTTCAGACTAGTGATCAAAGATACATTAATATCTCATGGTTCAAAGAGGCAATGCTAATGAAACTTTTTAGGCATATAACTAGATAGTATGCTGATTCTAAAATGACTTAAACCATGGCAAATGAACAACTACATACAAAGAACAAGCTTTGAGAATATCATTGTTCTCATGAAGTACTAATAGACAAGTAAACTATGCATAGATATAGCCAAATTCTAATGAGTATATCTCACGATTGAGAACTTCAAATGCAACCAAACTTTGTGAGTACATATTAGACATAAGGAGATAACGTTATCAAGTTAAATCACAAAAAATGATGGATCATGCTGAGCAAAATCATATCTACAAATGCACTAAAAAAAACAGAGACATATGGCAATGAACAGTACACTCACATAGGCATGAAGATATGGACACAAATGATCATGAAAATAAATCTATATTGATTGTAAAGTAAAATGGACTTACTAGTACATATGTGTGCCTTGAGACCATACTCTGATATGGCATGAAGCCCTGCTCATGGAGGTACTAAAATTGCAACTAAAAGCCATGTATATATAGTGATGTTTGGAGCCTAAATTTGAATTTGAATCTCACCTTAAATCAATCTCCAATCCTTTGGTGATTGATTATCTAACTCATTCAATCACAAATTCTTGGCTTCCTCCTTCTTACTCATCAAGTGGACTCAACCACTTTAGATGCTTTCACTTTTACATCAAGTAGAAGCTCAAAAATTACAAGAGTGGGTTCATCAGTGAAAGTTACAAGGGTGTGCCATGTCCTCTAAATTTCTATGTCTTTTTGATGACTCAAGCCACCACTTAGACTTTCCATGGAATTGTTTCAATAGCTCACCCTCAAGTCAAGTTAGCTTGAGGTCTTCAATCTTCTAGGATTACCTGTAAACAAATCATACCTTTGAATTTGTTGAGTTTGGTTCCATCTAGTGCCTTGGTTAAGAATTCTACACATTGTTGATGCGTTGACACATATGATAGCTGAATTTCCCTGCTCACAATCTTCTCTCTTACATAGTGATAATGTACTCCAATATGTTTTTGTCCTTGCATGAAAAATTGGATTGGCAGCCAAGTGAATGGAACTCATGTTGTCACCAAAAATACTTGGAGTTCCAAACTCCAATCCAAGATCTATAAATAGTTTCTTCATGCACATTGCTTCTTGAGTAGCTATAGCAAGACCTCTGTATTCAGGTTTAGTAGAAGGGAGTGCAAATGTGGGTTGCTTCTTAGATGACAATGAGACAAGTTTTGAACCTGCAAAGGTAAGATATCCTGAGGTGCTCCTTCTGCCTTCCTTGGAGCCAGTCCAATCTGCATCAAAGAACAAATTCAAGCTTAAATCAGATACATAAGGATAGTATAGCCCTTCATCCATGGTTCCTTTGAGATATCTGAGCATCCTCCATAGCTTCCATGTGAGGTTTCCTGGGTTTGTGCATAAATTGACTTAGCACACTCACACTATAACATATATCTACCCTTGTTAATGTGGCATAGTTCAAACTACCCACAAGGCTTTGATAACATGTCACATCCTCTATGAGTTCACCTTGATGTGAGCTCAATTTATGGTTGACCTCCCTTGGAGTACCTGTAATCTTGCAATCTTGCATTTTGAACTTTGTCAACAAGTCTTTAATGTACTTTCTTTGAGTAAGATATAGACCATGATCCTTGTAAACCACTTCCAATCCTAGGAAATATGTGAGTGACCCTAAGTCACTTATCTTAGATTCTTCTTTCATCTGCTCCTTCACTTTCCTGATTCCATCTGCATCATTTCCTATTAGTACAATATATCCACATACACACACAAATAGATGACTTCAAAATTATTCTTTTTGATGAAGAGTGATGGATCTACCTTGGGGCTTGTTTGAGTCCATATAAAGCTTTATTAAGTTTACACACATAATCAGGATATATGTGATTAAAACCAAGCAGTTGTGCCATGTACACCTCTTTTGTTATCCATCCATTAAGAAATGCATTTTTTACATCCAATTGAAGTATCTTCCAATTCTTGGAAGAAGTAATACTAAAAAAAACCCTAATTGTAGGCATCTTTGCCACAAGAGAAAAGTTCTCCTCATAATCAATTCCCTGAGTTTGTGCAAAGCCTTTTGCCACAAGCCTTGCCTTATACCTGCTAATGGAGCCATCTGAGTTCTTCTTCAATTTTTAAATCCATCTTGAGCCTATCACGTTCATTGATGAATACTTGGGAACCAACTCCTAAGTGTTATTCTCCTCAAGAGCTTCAATTTCTTCTTCCATTGCATGCCTCCATTCTGATTTCTTCTTTGCTTCCTCAAATGTTGAGGGTTCCTCTTGATTTACATCATGTGCTAGATAGATTGAATGTTTAGTGACTAGAGAAGTATCAAACCCATACCTTTCTAGTTTTCTTTTCTCCCTCATGGACCTCCTCATGCCATGATGTGATGATTCTGACTCTTGTCCAAGTTCTTGCATTTTTGCTTTACCTTTAGACTTGCATATTTTGAGTTTTTCATACTAAGTTGCTTCATCATCTTCAGAGGTATCCTGCTCTTCAACTTTAGGAGAATTATCCTTAACAACTTTTGGAAAATTGTCTTCAAGATCATAAGGTAAGTTGACCCTTCTACATGAATCTTCATACCAAGAACTATTCCCATCACTACATCTCTACTCACTAGAAAGCCTTTGGTTGTTGGGTTGTATAATCTGTAGCCCTTTTGATTGTTGTCATATCCAATGAGTACACACCTTTTTGCTTTTGGATCCATCTTCCCTCTAACCTCTGAAGGAACATGAGCATAAGCAACACATCCAAAAATCTTACAATGATCCAAGCTTGGTCTTCTTCCATTCCAAGCCTCATATGTTGTCATGTCATCAAGTGATTTTGAAGGTAACTTGTTAATCAAATAAGTGGTTGTGGATACAACCTCAACATATAAGTAATTAGGTAACTCCTTCTCATTTAGCATATACTTTGGAGCTTCAACAATTTTCCTATTCCTTCTCTCTGCCAATCCATTTTTCTCAAGAGTGTACCTTGTAGTAATCTATCTTTTGATTCCCCTCTCTTGAAGAAAGGAGTCAAATTCATAGAAGAAGTACTCTCCCACTCCATTTGACCTTAGCCTTTTTAATGTTTTACCTCTTTGATTCTCCACAAGAGCCAAATATCTTTTGAAGCATGAAAATACTTCATCTTTGTTTTTCATAAAGTATAATATAGTCCATCTACTGCAATCATCAATGAAGGGGACACAATACCTTGATCTAGATATTGAAGCATCCTTTCTAGGTCCTCATACATTTGTATGAACCAAATCTAAGAGATCTCCATGCATATATCCTTTCTTCATGAATGGTAACCTGTGAGACTTTCCAAATTGACATGCACTACACTTATAAATCATGTGTTGTTTTGACCAGTTAGGGATTCCAAGTACACTTTGGTCCCTAGAAATTTTCTTTAATGATCTTTCACCAATATGTGTTAACCTTTTGTGCCATACTTCCAATTCTATGAGTGTCTGAATACCATAATTAAAGAGAGCAATATTTCTAGTGTCTTGTAATTCAAATGTGAATAGTCTACCTGTCTTTTCACCCTTCGCAATTCTCTCAAGTCCTTGACTTCGATCTTCAACAAATGTTCCTGCTTTTGTGAACCTAACCTGTAGGCCTTTCTCCATAATCTATCCTACACTGATCAAATTCTATGTGATGGTAGGGACATAGAGTACCTTGCTAAGTAGGTTGATATTTCCATCATGTGCTTTCACATTTCCTATCTTTTCCACCAAATGCCTTGTATGATGTGCTGTGTGCACTTCATGCTTGTTCCTTGGATCTTCTAAATCTGATAGGAGGGCCACATTTCCTTACACATGATTTGAACAACTTGAATGTATGTAGAAAACATGCTCATCAGATTTACCTTGTGGCATAGCCATATTCATCATTAGCAATGAGTCCTCTTGATTTGAGTCTTCTATGTAGTTATTGAAGTCTCTTCTTCCCCTATTGCCTCCTTTATAGTTTGAATGGTTGTAGTTGTTGTGGTAGCCATTGAAGTTGTTGTTCCTTCCTCTAGAGTAGCCATAACTTCCTCTATGGTATCCTCTGCCTCTTTGATTTTTGGAATTCGTAAAGAAATTTTTAGTTGTATGATTAGTTAATCCACAAATAGATCATGAATTAGAGTCTTCAGATCTACCCCTACCTTGCATTCCTCCTCTTCATTTACCTCTACCATGTCTTCCTCTGCGTGCATAGTTAACTTGATGTGTAGTTGTTTCATCATCCACTTTCTTTCCTCCTCCTTTGTTTTCTTTGGACTTGATTTTATCAATATACAAGGCAGAAAATTGATTACCTTTGGAGCTTTCTCCATTCTTGATAAGCTTGGCCTCTTGATTAAGTAGTTGTCTTATGAGTTTATTGAAATCTAGTACATGCATATCCATGTATAGATACATAGTTGTGGTGAATGCTTCCCACTTGTCATCTGCCTTCATGCCATTGATGACCTACCTTACAATTTTCTCTTCTTGTATCACCTCTCCAATGCTTCACAAGTGATCCACTATGTCCTTGCACTTTGTGAAAAAATCAGACACATTTTGTTTTAGAGCTTTCTTGAGAGTTGTAAATTCCAGCCATAGTTGATGCTTCCTGGCCTTTGTACTTGAAGAGAAGAAGGCTTCAAGTGCATTCCACACTTCCTGAGATGTTTTACAACTTCTAATGTGAGGCAACAAAAAATCTGAGATAGAGTTGAGAAGATAAGATCTTGCAAGTGCATCCTTGGAGCACCATGTCCTCAACCTTTCTTGCTCTTCTTGTGTAGGTTGACCTTTGTTCCTGAAACTTGGCATAACTTCATCTCCAGCTATATAACCATATAATTTCCTACCTTGAAGATAAAATTCCATCCTTGATGACCAGGCTGAGTAGTTATCTCTATCCAA
Source organism: Ceratopteris richardii (assembly GCA_020310875.1). Classification (NCBI taxonomy): domain Eukaryota; kingdom Viridiplantae; phylum Streptophyta; class Polypodiopsida; order Polypodiales; family Pteridaceae; genus Ceratopteris; species Ceratopteris richardii. Next base: position 145,375,586 of record CM035409.1, on the reverse strand, counting down.
TTTGTAAATTGATGAAGGAAATCCATCTGCCATGTTGTCCAACCTTGCTTTGATACCATTGTGAGGATATGGATCTGTATTTGGACAAGATGAAGTGGTGCTACATAAACTTTGCACTACACCAGCCAAAGAAACTCCAAGGAAATATAGTTAACCCTTTTAGCTTTCCAATGGATGTTTTAGACACCTAATGTACCTTGGAGGATCACTCTCAAAAAGATGAATCAAAGTAGATAGATAGAAGTTGAACCAAGGGTAAAAAACTAAGCAATTTTGGTTCATACACCTATTCAATGTTTTGAAGAATTTTCTCTACACAACAACAATTGGCTTAATTCCTTTGCGGGAACTCTAAATAACTTATTAAGCTAACAATCATGAGTGACATCATAAAAAACGATGGGACTACATGAAGAGAAGAGTTTAGCAAGTCACAACATCATCAGGACTTTCACGAGCTGGAGCAGTCTTCACACCAATGAACAAACGTACATTAATATCTCATGATTCCAAGAGGCAATGCTAGTGAAACTTTGTAGGCATATAATAGACACTAGTTCAATTCTAACATGACTTAAGTCATGGCAAATGAGTAAACACTACACACTGAGAAAAAGCTTTCACAAGCTCACTATTCTCATGGAGGAATAACAAAGAAGTAAACTATGCATAGATATGGTCCACTTCTAATGAACATATCTCATGATTCAGAAACCCAAATGGAACGAAAATTTGGGAGTATATATTGTACTTAAGGAGCTAACTTTACCAAGTTAAAGCACTGAAAATGATGGATCATGTTCAGAGAAATCATCTCTGCAAACGCACTAAAAAAATTGAGAGATATGGAAGTCAATAGTGCACTCACATAGGCATGATGATATGGACACAAATGATCATGAAAATAAATGTATATTGATTGTAAATTACAATGGACTTAGTGGTACATATGTGTGCTTTGAGAGCATACTCTGATATGGCATGAAGCCCTGCTCATGGAGGTACTAAAATCACGACTAAAAGCCATGTATATATAGTGATCTTTGGAGCCTAAATTTGAATTTGAATCTCACCTAAAATTAGTCTCCAATCTTTTAATGATTGATTCTCCAACTCCATCAACGCCGAATTCATGGTTTTCTCCCTCCTAATCATCAAGTGGACTCAACCACTTTAGATGTTTTCACTTTTACATCAAGTAGAAGCTCAAAAATTACAAGAGTTGGTTCATAAATGAACTTTAGAAGTGTTTGCAATGTCCTTTAAATTTCTCTGTCTTTTTGATGACTCAAGCCACCACTTAGACTTGCCATGGCTTTGTTCCAACAATCAAGGTTTTAAAAGGGGGAGGAATGTTAGGGTTGTTGAAAATGGAGTTGTCGGTGATCCTCTTCCTTTCCTTGTGGGGACTCGAGGGGCTCTTTGGGCCATCCATGGGCGCATATTGGGGGATCTCTGGGGCACCTCTAGGGGCACTTTGGGTCCTTCTTGGGGTGTGTTCAGGCTCCTCAAGGGCTTATTGGGGCACCTTGTGGGCTCCTAGTGAAGGTGTTTGGGGGCTCTTTGTGGCCTCACAGCAAAGGCATTTCCGGGCTCTTTTTCTTTCCTATGGATAGCCACTTAAGTTCTTTCATGCCACTCAAAACTTATTAAAGATGACATCAATATGAAGAATTACATCACTTCAGCAAAAGAGCATATGGGAAAATTATTTATTTTTGAATGGTCTTCTTCCATTGGAGGCTTTAGACATAAGCTCTGCTTTTTCTTGATCATATTGTTGGGATATATACATATATATATATATATATATATGTATATATATATATATATATATATATATATATATATATATATATATATATATATATATATATATATATATATATATATATATATATAAGGATTCATGTATATTTTAATTGATGTTTTCTCTAGATCTTCCAAGTGGGATGAGGATACTGAACTATTACTCAGCTATTACTCAAATGGTCACAACATGGCACAAGAAAACAACTTACATGTTCTTTTTAACTCAGAGATGGATTGTGGCATTCCGAGGGATGTATCTTCGTTTCTAATAATGAATACATTAAACAAAATCTTCTTTTCAAAGTACGTGATTGCAAGTAGGCACGCCATGATGAGCAACACAAATCCTATGATCATTTGGCTCTATCATTCGTGTGGCCCAAGATGCAAGAAGACATGAAAGGGTATGTCAAGACTTGCTGTACATGCCAATTGGTGAAAGCTAGACATATTAACCCTCTAAATGTCTTGAAACATGCCATTGGCAGCACACTCATGGGATGTAATCAATATGGATTTCAAAGTGGATTTGTCGAATCACATGGATTCACTGTCATTTTTGTGGTGGTGAATGTCTTTTCCAAGCACGCTCTTCTTAGCAATATGTAGTAGTAAGATTTTGAGAACACAACTTCATTTCTCTTCTTCTTATTATCCTAAAAGATAATGGAAAACAGAACGTCTTAACTAGGAGTTGAGGATTAGATTTATGCTTGTGTTTACAAGCTGATCACCTAGAACTTCTAGAATTTCAGTATAATAGTTCTCCACACTAAACCAACACTTTCGCTCCGTTCAAACTGGGGACTATCAAGGAAGTGGTCACTCTTAACGCTAGTGTTGTACTTGGACACTTTAGTGTCCTTGGACACTTTAGTGTCCTGAAAAAGAGACAATTTGATGAATTTTTTAGATTACTAGAAGGAACCATTTATAAATGTAACTATGCAACATGTTGGCATAAGGCTTGAACATTTTTAGAAAAATATAGTTTTTATTAAAGGATATAAAAATTAATATTTATTCACTAATTTTATGATGCTAATTTCAATACTGGCACAGAAATTACAGTGATGTAAGTTAGAGGTTTTTTTAATCAAAATCATGGTCTTGTGATTTTCATTGGTCTAAATGCAATAAAATCTTTTATTTTGTATATGTCAACATGTTTCTATCGATAATTAGAGATTTGTAATGACTTTTACTAGGTTTATGGCATAAAATGAAGCTCATTTGTGATATGACAGTCTTATCATCTATGAATTATTTTGCAAAGTGATGGTATGAATATGCATCACTTTTTGTTATCAAAATACTATTTGACATTACTACAACTAGAAATATTTTTTTGACAACCTTAGGCGTCCAATTTCTATATCTTTTCTTCAAGTTAAACAATACCACTATTTTTCTACGCTAAGAAAAGGTCATTTTATGAGGAAATATTGCATATGCTACATGATTAAAGATAACATGCTAGTTTTTTCTATATAGAATAGTTTATAATGCTTATTGAATTATTTTGATTCATAATATAGACCTTATATCATTTAGAAAACCTAATTTTTTAGGATGAATTTTTATTCTCGATATAGAGGATTATGGCCATTCAATGAAATATTGAGATTTTTAGTGGTATGTGAGATACATACAAAATTACTGATTCAAAGACATGTAGCATATCTTTATTCTACTATATGATGGTTTATGAACTAAAACACAAACCATTGTAGTGTTTTTATGAATCAATATCATATAGAAGGCTGGTAAAGTGTATAACTATATAATGAGCACCCTATATTGTTCTACATTTTTTATTATAAAAAAGATTTTTCTAGTTCCCCAAGACTTGTTTTAAATGATTACATGACAATAAATTAACATTAGAGAAATGATTCCAATAGGAGGAAAATTTTTTTTATGGAGATATTTCTTTCTTCTCATATATAAGCTTACAGAAAAACAATTTTTCTCAACCATATTCAATCATTTGTATATTTTGAGTTATCAAAAAAGGTTATTTTTTAAAATATATATTTTTTATAGAGCATCTAGGTATAGACCTTTATGGGGATTTAAGGTTTTTTTCAAAATTTTATTTGATTAGTATGTGTGATTTTTTTTATTTATTAGAAAAAAGGACACTAAAGTGTCCTGTTTTGGTACAACACTAGGGTTAATGATATTAGCAAGATCAAGACACAAATGTGTTCTTAGAAAAGTGGTGCACTCGAATCCAAGTGGCGAAAAAGCACTTATATGATTACAGGGATGCATACATACAAAAAAACATTATAAGAGGCCAACTAGAGTCTTATGCTACGGGAGATTTGGTGCTTCTCAGCACCGAGAGATTGATTTCCTTGGCTTTGTGGTCTCTCATGAGGGCCTCAATATTGACCCAAGTGCATGAGTTTGTGGGATTTTTTTCCAATATTTTCAAACGACTATTCAAGACTTTTCTAGCATCATGGCTCCATTAACTGATCTTATTGAGAGTAAATGGAGCTATTCATGGAAACCTATAATAGAGGCCGCATTTCAACCTATGAAAATGGTTACGACTCAGACACCAATGTTGAAGTTACTAGACTTCACATAACCTTTTGAGATTACTAGACTTCACATAACCTTTTGAAGTTACTAGATTGCTTCCCATTTAGCAATCTTGAGAGTACATTAGATGAAATCTTCTCTTCAAAGTACATGATTGCAAGTAGGCATTCAACGGTCGGGAACAAAAATCCTATGATTATTTGGCTCTACGATTCATGTGGCCCAAGATGCAAGAAGTCATGAAAGGGTATGTGAAGACCTGCTCTACGTGCCAATTTATGAAAGCTAGACATATTAACCCTCCAAATGCCTTGGTGAACATGCCATTGCTAGCTCACCCATGGGACGTAATCAACATGTATTCACTATCATTTTTGTGATGGTCAACTTCGTTTCAAAGTAAGCCCAATCTTGACATCGTCACAATTAGCCAATCTTGAAATCGTCACAATTAGCCAAACTCTTTTTCGCCATGTATGCAAATACCATGGGTTGGGGTCAGACATTACATTGTTCTTCGCCAAGTTCATGAATAATCTCTATACGAGTGAAAATCTTGCCATCAGGATTGCTTAGGTAATAATTACATATGCATCCTTGTAATCTTATAAGTGTTTTTTAGCCACTTGGTACTGTGTCTAGAACATAATGTCCCCATTGCATAAGACACAGTACCAAAAAAAAACATCTCTTGTTCATGAGATTTCCGCTTTTGTTGTTCAAAAAACGTTTTTGATCGGCTTGTATATATGCAGATAGCTCTAATGGGTTGCTTATCTTTCTACATTCTAGTGGTAATAGATTCACTATTTTGTGTTGTGCTCCAAGGTTCTTCTTCTTCCTTGTTCTATTTGTATGCTTTCAGAGACCTTGAACTCCAACAGAAAATACACAAAAAAATAGATATGCTGGAATCCAAATGCAGTCAAAAAGCAGTTAGCCATGCCATTTAACATACAAGTCTATTACTCATCGAATGGGATCTTTGAGTATGAATTTGAGCTCCAAAGGTTGCCCACAGTGTTGTAGTAGTGGAACATGTTGTCTTAATCATAGATCCAATTAAAAGCCTTTGAGAACCAAAATGGAAAGCATTGTGGATCTTCACTCAAATCAGAGTTCTAGCTTGTATGTGACTCCACTGTATTTTTCAAGAATCTTACGCACGCCTCAACATTGATGAGAGAACTTCAAACTAAAATTGGAAAGCAAGGTGATATTTTGAGTGTTAAGAAGCACCAAATCTCCTTTAGCATAAAGCTTTGGTTGTCCTCTCATATTGTTCGTCATACATATGCATCCTTGTAATCTTATAAGTGCTTTTTTGCCACTGTGCATACTTGCAATCATGTTCCTTGAAAAGAAAGTTTCGTTTAGTGTATTCATTATTAGGAATAAATATGCATCCTCCGAAACACCACAATCCATGTTTAAGTTGAAAAGCATGTAAGCTGTTTTACTTTTGTGTCATGTTGTGACCATCTGAGTAATAGTTGAGTCATTCCTATTAGCTTCCCTTATTAATTTCCTCCAAAACCTAAGAGTCTGTTACACTTGCAGTCAAAAGTACGTTGTTCTTCTCAAGTTTATGAATAATCTCTATATCATATTTTGAGTGAAAATCTTGCCATCAAGATTGCTTAGTCAATAATTGTGGTTGAATATGAATGTAGCTTAAGGTGATATTCTCAATGTAAATCTTGGTGTCTTTGTCTAGAACTTAATGTCTCCATTGCATAAGACTCAGTACCACACAGCAAACATCTCTTGTTCATGGGTTTTCCACTTTTGTTGTTGTTCAAAAAATGTTTCTGATAGGTATGTGATAGGCCCTCCTTCTTGCATCATTACTCCTTAGATTTTTAATTGGGAAGCATCAGTATAGATCTCAAAATGTTCTGTGAAGTCTGGTAACTTCAACATTGGTGTCTAAGACATAACCATTTTCATATGTTGAAATATGGCCTCTCTTATAGGTTTCCATAAAAAGCTCCATTTACTCTTGGTAAGATTAGTTAATGGAGCCATGATCCTAGGAAATTTTTGACTAGGCTTTCGATAGTATCGAAAAATTCCCACAACCTTATGCACTTGGGTAGGGGTGCACGGAGTAGGCCAGTTTTATACTGCTTGAAATTTCCTTGGGTCAATCTTGAGACCCTCATGAGAGACCAAAAACCCAATGAATAAGCACTTTTCACGTTTTGCATATTGTTGTATGTCGTATCAGCTTTGGACGACTTTTTCAGGTGTATGTGTTCTTTATGCTCCTTCAATGAATGGCTATAGAATAGCACGCTGTCCAAATAGATGATCAGAAACAAATCCATCATGTCTGGAAAGTTGGCATCCATCAGCATTGAAAATGTAGCTACTCTATTTAAGAGCCCAAAAGGTAAAACCCTCCATTCATAAGATCTATATCTTGTTCTAAAAGCAGTCTTGTAAACATCTTCATGAATTACCTAGCTCTGGCCAAGCGATCTAATAGATTTTGATAGATTCTTGTTTCGAGGCGATCTAATAGATTCTAATAGATTCTTGTTTCGAGGAATAGGTGCTCCATATGATGATTTATTGGTGCAAATATATCCCATATCTGATAACTCTCTGATCTTGTTTTTTAGTTCTTGACTTGGAACCAATTCAGTTTTGTGGCCCAACTCTCTAAAAGGAGGTGATTCAGAAGGCGATGGGAGAATACTTCTGTCTTCAATTTCAACTTGAATAAGAAGGCCTATTCCCTACTTTTCAGATATCTTTTTACTTGCTTGGCAGTCTCCCATCCCTATTTTTGGTTGTTCATTCTCTCTCGGTGTGTATAAACTTTGCACATGATGTCTTCAATTCATGAGGTCCTCGTAACACCGAGACTATGAGTTGCTTATGTTGGTGCAGGGCAATCAACAGTTGAAGTTTTGATGAAGGTTTGGAAGTCAAGGACTGAAGAAAAGATCAAGTTATGAAGCTTGAAGGAAATGCATATTCAAAAGATGAAGATGTGTACACATATGTACATTAATTCAGAGATAGTTTACTTATACTTTTGTATAGTCATAAGCTTGTAAATATTTGACTATATATACAAAGGAAAAATGTCGGGGAAAATTTATGAGAGTATAGAATACAAGAATTCAGAAGAATTAGGAGCGATTAGACACTTGAGAAGTATTAAGATTAGCTCTCTCGTCGAGATGTAAAGTTTTCTAGTAATGGAACAAAAATTGCACCCAATGTTTCTATGCATTCTCCTTCTGTGCTTGATCATTTCAAGAATCCCTTTGTAGACATCTAATTCCATAGTTAATGATTCTATGGTTAAAGTTTGAGAGCCTAATTGTAAACAAGCTATGAGAATTATGAGTGGGAACATTCATATGTGAAGAAGTGTTCACTGTTTTCTGAACCAAGTGCAATCTCGATGGTCAAAGATTTGATCATTACTCAGTGCACAGGTTAAAGTTTCGCATGCGTGAGGAGTCAAAATCTAAGTTGGAAGGTATGCTATCGATGGCTAAAAGCATTTGCATAAATGGGTTCTAGATTGAGAGAACCAAGTGTTAGAAGTTACAGGTGTCTGAATCGACTTCTCAGAAGAGCAGTTCTAGACATAGGTGACTTGTTGAGATCATTTCTTAAGATCTACTGAGTCTTTTGGAATGATTTAACTTGGAGAAAGTGCAAAAACTATAGTTGGCACCTTGTGCAAAGTTTTATCAAAAACTATACACATTTGATAAGTCAATGAGAGAGATATGTGGAGCAGACTTTCTGTAGAATCATCTTCTTCACAGTTTATCCAAAATCTTTATAATTGATCATTAATCCTTCAAATTGGTAAATGTTTTGAGTTACTCTTGATATAGAGGTGCTCTAACTTCAAGAGTAGCTTTTTCTTTTGGAGATTAACACTCTCCATCAGTGATATTAGAGCAGGAAACATCAAAATTGAAGAAAGGAGCATCCCGACTACTACAGTCATAAAGAATTCAACATCTGAAGATTCAAAAGGTGAAAGCTTGAGAGCAAAGCTTGAGAAGGAGGCCATACGACATCAAGGAGGACAAAAGGAGTATCATTCGAAGTAAAGGTACATCTATTACTCATAAAGTTTGAAGAATTCAATACACAGTTGAAGAAAGGATGGGAGATTCTCTTCAGATAGAGAAGTTGGATAGAGAGAACTATCTAGCATGGTCAATGAGGATGGAAGCTCATCTTATGAGCAAAGACTTGATAAGTTATATCACAGGTGAAGAAGAAAATCCTTAGTTCAGAGATCCTAGTGTTCCAACTAGGGAGGAATTATCAGATTTGAGGACTTGGATGAAGAAAGATGCTCAAGCTAGGAGCATTATTTACATGGCAGTTAATGACTACTTGCTACCTCACATTAGAGGTCTTGAAAGTGCAAGTGATATATGGAATGCTTTGGAAGATCATTTCCAAAACACTACAAAGTCAAGGAAGGCATCCTTGTGGGTAGAATTTACCACTTTCAAGAAGAAGGCTTCTCAATCCATCTCAGATTATGTAACAAGGATGAAGGACATTGCAGATGCATTAGGAGCAGTTGATGAAGACATTGAGGAGGATAAATTGGTAAGGCAAATCCTCACAGGTTTAAGAGGTGATGACAAATGGAAGCCATTCATTTTGTCTACTGAATTATCACTTAATCATTTCACTCCTGATTTAAATCAGTTGCTAGGACATATGCTAACCTTTGAGCAGGATGTCAAAGGTGAAAGTGATAAGAGTACAGGTCATGCAATGTATTCAAAGGATAAGAAGAAGAATATCAAAGGGAAGCAACAAGTAAATGAAGATGAAGGTACAACTAGCCAAGCCAACTTCCTAAGAGGAAGAGGAGGTGGCAAAGGTTGAGGAAGAGGAAGGAGTAATAAAGATGGAGTTAAAGCTTGCTGGATTTGTGGTAAGAAAAATCACTTAGCTAATGATTGTTGGCATAATACTCAGAATAATGGTGGATATAATCAGAATAATAGTGGATATAATGGAGGTGGCAGAAATCAAAGAGGTAATTTCAGAGGTAGAGGTAGTAGAGGTTACTTTGGAAGAAATGTAGGTAGAGGATTCCAAAGTCAACAATACAACAATACCTACTATAATTATGCTTCAGATTAGAAGGAGGATTCAACATTGATATTGAATGCAACTTGTGAAAGGCAAAGTGAAGACCAAAGAGTCTTCTACATTGACTCAGGGTGTAGCAATCACCTGAGTGGCAACATAGCTTTGATGACTGATTTGGAGAATAAGGTAACTAATCATGTAGTTCAAACAGGTGACAATACAAAGCATAATGTGAAGTCAATTGGATCAGTGACGGCTAAGGATGGAAGTACTCTCTTGAGTAACATTTTGTATGTTCCTACAATTCCTAAGAATTTGATAAGTGTAGGCCAAATTGTTGAAAAAGGTTATGAAGTTAGGTTCACTAATGAAGGGAGTGTTTGTGGAAGACCCTAGCAATGGGTATAAACAAATTGTTTCACGAAAGAAAGAAGGAAGATTGTTCACATTGAAGATCCAAGGTAATGTTGGTCATGCCTTGTTCACTTATGGAGGACATAAGATCTCTGAGTTAGATCTTTGGCACAAAAGGCTTGGACATTTCAATGAAAGAGGTATTAAAGATATGGTTAATAATGGTTCAGTGCTTGGATTGCCTAATCTTGCAGGTCAACATACGACATACAGATGTGAGGCATGTCAATTAGGTAAGGCTCATAAGCAATCTTATTCCAAGCATGGTTTTATGTATTCAGAGGAGCTTGAGTTGGTACACACAGATGTGTGAGGACCATCAAAGGATTTCAGTATCAATGGTTCAAGGTATTATGTGATTTATGTTGATGATGCTACCAGATGGATCACTATCTATGTGATCAAAGATAAGTCAAAGGTATTCAATACATTCAAACATTATCATGTGTATGCAGAGAGAATTAGAGGTCATAAGTTGAAGAGACTAAGGTCAGATGGAGGGGGAGAGTATTTCTCTAATGAGTTTAGTGATTACTTGTGGAATGCAGGTATAAAAAGGGAAATTACTTGCAAGTACTCTCCTCAACAAAATGGTGTAGCAGAAAGGAGGAGTAGAACTCTTGTTGAGTTTGCAAGATCCATGATGAAGGAGAAAAATTGCCCAAATTACTTGTGGGCTCAGGCTGTAAATACAGCTACTTATTTGGTCAATAGATTACCATGTAAATCTTTGCAGATATTTGGCATATGCATATGTGCCATCACAATTAAGGCATAAATTGGAACCCAAAGCTGAAAAATATGTGTTCATTGGATATGATGATAAGCAGATGGTATATATATATATATATATATATATATATATATATATATATATATATATATATATATATATATATATATATATATATATATATATATATATATATATATATATATATATATATATATAGAGAGAGAGAGAGAGAGAGAGAGAGAGAGAGAGAGATCGGTTGCAACAACCACAACAAGCCCCTCCAACATATTTGATATGATTAGAATGTTATATATATATATATATATATATATATATATATATATATATATATATATATATATATATATATATATATATATATATATAATCATTTCATTTTTTTAAATAAAGGAGGTTCGACGTTAGTGTACTCTCCCGGACTTGTATTAAATAAAGGTAAAAGAAAAGTACAAGTGAAGGGGACTAGTATCCATAGGACCCCCCAAGTCCCACAGAGCAGGGGTAGATTTTATAGAGTTTAGATGGCATTACAAAGAAGGTTAATCACCGACTCATCACCCTCATGCGGGGCCCACTTGGGTTTAAGCTTGTTGTTAATGAGAAGGAACATGATGCATGAAGGGGGGGGGGAGGATTTCTTAGATTTGGTGATTCTTTTACCGAGAAGGAACAAAAATTTCTCAATTGACCACTCTTTGGGGGAGTCGCCAAAGTTATAAGCACATCTTTCTTGCTAGATCTTCTAGAGGACCTCCCCTTTGATGGAATTCCAAAGGGTTTCCGAGCAGCTGATTGCTTCTCCTAATGGAGCTTGTTTCCAGCTGATATGCTTCTAAAGTCTTATTTTCTTTCTGACAACCTGCCAGAGCTTGTTGGAGTTGGGACAAGTAAAGAAGATGTGAACAACATGCTCAATGTATCGATAGCAGTGCTTGCACCAGGGAGACACCCCACATATTTTGCTAGCATTTAGGTTTGGTCCGTATACCCCGATGAAGAATTTGCCATAAGAGGACAGCCTTTTTGTTTTCTATGAAAGGGTGTCAGATAGCCATGAACTTCGAATCCAAGCGCAACCTCGTCCACGACAAACACCACTTCTTGTTGAGGTTGACCTGATAGTCAATGTTTCCTTTGATATTCGAGATTTTTGTTAGACAATTACCATCATGCCATGTGAGACCCAGCAGCCATGGCAAGTCATGTCCCACGAGAAGACCGACTATAGAGCGGTCCGAGGCAAGATGTTTGCTTTGAAAAATATTCCATTCTACATAAAAAATGTTGATGCTAGGGTTAATATCCTCAAAGTTGATCCATTGGTTGTTGTTTTGTTTCCAAAGGTGTTTCCATATTTTGAAGCCCTTATTCCAGAGCCTCTTGGCACTTCCAATGTTCCAAGATTCCACGTTCCAGATGCCATGGATCAAAAACCAGATAGAGTCATTATGTATGATACCGGCCGCCCACTTCCAATCTCCACTGATTCTTATGAAGCTTTTTACTTTATTCGAGCTCTTCCATAGAGAGCACACAAGATTCGAAACTTTGAAGAAAATCGGGATCGGGGAAAACAAAAGGGTTAGAATGTCAAGATTCATCCAATTCAGGAATCCCACAAGTCAATGCATTCTTGTTTCTTAAGATCAATTTGGCCCACGAGGTCTCCTTGTTGCACCATGCCTTAATCATCCATTTTGCCACAAGTTTGTTAGCCATGTAACCAATGTCCAGAATGCCAAGGCCTATGCTTTCCCTTTGGCTAGTGCAGATGGACCATTTGATTTTAGGCACCCCGTCCTGTTGTGGTTGGCTGTCCAAAGGAAGTTTCTACAAATACTTTCTACCTTGGAATGCTCTTGCTCTTTTGGTCTCCTACAAGAGAGGAAGTAAATGGTCGACGAAATGAGGAACATGTTAATAACCATCGCACGACCTAAAAGATTGATTTGCATACCTCTCCAATAGTTAAGCTTGCTTTCAAGTCTGGCGAAGACCCAGTTCCAGTGCTGCTCCAACGCGATACCAAAGCCCAACGGAGTCCCAAGAAGCCAAAAAATGTGGCCTAGGGTAATGTTATGGAAGCCATATTCAAAGCGAAAATCGTGTTGTAATCCTTGGTTTTCCTCTTTGTACATGTTTTCTCTTAGAAGGTCTTCCTCCTTTAGGAAACATTGAATTAGAATTTTCCCCATTATCATGTGCAACATTGGAAAGCATAGGTACATCTATTTCCTCATGATGATCCTTTGCATAAATTTAATCAACATACATGTTTTTATTTTATGAATTAAAGAAATACCTTGGGTAATGGCATGATTTTCATTTTGACCAAGTGCTTTGTGACCGAGAAAGGATGCAAGAAGGAAATCTTCATCATCCAAGTCCATGGTATCCTCATTTTCAACATTGCATTTAGAAATGCAGATATGATTAGTATTTTGTGCATCATGTGAGCCACCAATTGGATCAAGCACACTAGGAACATTTCTTTTGGAATTACTCGCATTTTCATTGCAAAGGAAACGATGAATTGTCTTCCATGGAAGCCAATAAATGCTTGAATCTCCTTGGAAGGAGCACTTAAAAGCATTCTTCTTATTAAAGTAAGAAATTATCCTCCCTACACACATATCACAATCCCAAGTGAGTGGGAAGAATAACTTTGCCCATTCCTCTCCAAACTCAAGAGTAGGTACATGTATCTTCCTTCCTTTAAGTTGTCACCATTGCTTTGCCTTTGCTGGAGCAGGAGCTTGAGTGCAAAGAGTAGACACAAGGCTGCTAGGTGCTGCAGTATCAAAGGCTTAGGACCTTGAAAGACAGAGCGATGGCTGCTGGAATACATGCACAGTAGAACATCAGCTTATTTTTAGATTTTTGAATGTATTTCAGCCACGTATGACATGAATTAGTGAGATTATTTGATGTACAACCTAGTAATATCCTTTGGTTGCTCATATGTAAAAACAAAATGATCAAAATCACTCAATCCATCACTTATTTCAGCCCATTTAATTAAACATATGCTCATACATAGCCACTTAGAAAAGGCTCATATGAGGGCAATTGAAATACCTTTTTCAATATCCATTTGATTCTAAATTGCATAAATCTTATTTTTTGATCTTAGTGTAGCCTATGATCTACAATGGTGAAGTGCTAGATATGCAAAACCATGAACTATGAACCATTTTCTTGGAAAAATTAGAGAAAGTCAATCACTTTTCAGGACACTATAATGTCCTAGTACAACACTAATGTTAATGACCATGTTAGCACCAAATACTGATTGTCTTTGTCTATAAGAAATGATTGTGTCTATGATGCCTCATTGTGTTTGCCTACAAGAAATGAAAATAGGTAATTTTGGATTTCGTGATTATATTGGAATTATTTATGCTACTCATGATTGGTATTCTACTAATGATATGTCGAGCACAAGGTGCTAGTGACATTGGAATTGCCACCTCTATTGGTCAGCACATGATACATGGGCTGGCAATAGATAGGGGAGCCACACGATAGATAGGTGAGTTGGGCTCATGCGATAGATGGGGAATCCTGGATAGCAATAGACCAAGCGTGCGATAGACGAGGTATACAAGCTCGGCACGATAGACAAGTTAGACAAAAGGATGATAAACAGGGGGGCTGTTATCATTTTTGGGGGAACTTTCATGGAGGCCATGACACAGCACGACAGACATGTGGAGGCCATTAATGGATCTAGTAGGGCTCTGATCAATTTCTAGCTTCGAACAAATAAAAAGAAAAAGCTTATTTTTAGCTCTCCTCATTTTTAGATAGTTGGTTTTTTTATCTCTTTTGTCGTCTTCTAAGATCTTCGAGTTTAGAGCGTTGGTTTTCTTTTAGAGGAGCTTTTGTTTAGATTGAAAGATGTGAATAGTATTAATAAACTTAGAAGCTTTCTGCTACTTTAAAGGGTTGATGGGTCTCTAGGTTCTTCTCGCTTCTTATTTTTTTTGACGGCTCTTCTTTGGCTACGGACTTGGGAGTAGTAAAAAAAATTTAGGGTGGGAGTAGGTCTTTTGGCCTTCTATGAGTTTTTGTGTTTTTTAGCCTTTCAGGTTGTCATGGGCTTCCTCATGGTAGGCATTTTCTCCTCATGGGTAGTAAGTAACGTGGGTCCATCATCAAAGGACAAGGCTTCTGGCAAGTCTTTAGAACTTTTTTAAGGTCAAGCCTCCCTTCATCTCCCTTTGCAAGGCTGATGTTGTGACGAAGTAGGATCTTGAAAGAACCTCTCTCATAGGAAAATTGTTTGGTTCTAAGCCCCCATTGGATTGCTTTTGTCAGTGGTCCATAAGGAATGGTTCCTGCATGGTTTGATCATGAGCAGGTGTAAGTTCTTACCAACAAGTCACATGATCTTGGTGTTCAAAAATGAGGATATGGCCTTCCATGCTTTGCAAATTGGTACCTCGTAGGTATGGAGGACCACCTTGTGCTTGTTTAAATGGTTTCTTGATTTCATCCCTACTCAATCTAAACCCCTATGCTATCCACTTTAGATCAAGCTCCCAAACTTGACCTTTTTCCTTTATGAAATCATAAGGAAAATTGTTTCACCCATCGGCTACCCTCTGACCTCGAGAGAAGAAGTTAGAGGCCTCATATATGAAGGTGTGAAATACTCTTTCAATGCTAGATGGCACCCAGTGAAGCTGATCTAAACAAAGATCTCCGCTCTAAAATCTCCATAGACATTGGAGAAGATAACACCATTGAATAGGATATCTTGTACAAGAACTTGCCAAATGTTTGCTTTCATTGTGGAATGCAAGGCCATAGTTGTAAAGAATGTCCCCTGTGGTAGAAATCGAGTAGAAAAATCTACAGAAGATAATGCTACAAGGATCATAGTGGATATTGGGGCCTAGAATGTATCAGTAGATCATCCACGAGAGGCAAAGGAGGAGGAATCCCTAAAGGTTTTAATGAGAAGAGCCTCTCTCCCAAGGCTCAAGAAACAAACCTCTTATGCAACTTGGAAAAGGATGTCAATGACCTAGATTACCCAAGCAGAATGAATCACCAAGACTATCATAGTGAGGGGGCAACCCTTGAAGATTAGTATTGCAAGGAAAGCAACCAAGAAGGAAACACCACTAGCAAAGAGGTTGGTCTCACCACCAACAATGATGCTAGCCAATATAATGAAAGTTCAATAATGGGTTCTACAATCCCAGAAAGAATAACAGACTTGTTTTCAAATAAGGCTTCTCCAAAAGGAAGACAACCATCTAAGATACTATGGAAGAGCCCCCTTAAGGGAAACTCCTATGTTAGGATCCCTTTACCTCAAAGAAAAACGTTCAAGAGAAAACAAGAAAAAGAGGAACAAGGCCCCTCTCCACAAAGATCTCTACCTTCGATAATTAGACCCCTCAATGTTAGAGGGAAATTAGACCCCTAAGGAGAGATCATGATTGGCCAATGGATCCACAATAAAAGCATAAGCCCTGACTTCATCTGTCTTCAAGAGATCAAAATCAATGGGGAGGAACTAGAAAAGAGACTTAAGACTATTTCCTTGTCCCATGTCTCGCTCTCCACCACATAACTTTCTTTCTCCCCTCCGCCCCACACAAAATTATTGAGGCTTGAAGTAGGGCCTTTCACTCCTCCTTGTCGACAAGGTGTTTGAAGAGGGCTGTCCTACAAACTCATTACATCTTAGCCAGGGCTCATAAAAATCTTCAGGCCATTCATCATGCTAGAAGAAAAAATTTTTATTGGAGGCTATCGCATTTGGAGGTAGAAGTTAACAAAGGCCACTCACAATACCATACTAGACTCCAAAAAATGAGAAGCATGATGAGATACGAAGAATAAATTCAAAGAAATAATCTACAAATATACTTTAAAGATTGGTCGGCAGGTAGGGTGGACAAGCCTACAAAAGAGGTTTGCGGTCTTCTCAAGAAGAAGCAATCCAAGGAAGTGATTCAATTTCTGATGGATGTCGATGGGGTTGAATCCAAAACAAATGAGGAAAATAGTACACTCATTGTCAACCACTTTAGTCAGCTTCTGGTAGTTTCCATGCCTCTTTCTCCTCAGAGACACGAGTGCATGACTGCCATCTCGCACATTAGAACCAAAAAAAATCTTGCAAAACCTGAAAGATCTTTGTGAAGCTTCCATCTCGGATGTTGAGACTCTGGAGGTAATTCCCTTCCTAATGGCAAGAGCTCGAGGTTGGATGGCCTTACCAATGAGTTCTTTAAGACCTTCAAGCATGTGGTGGCCATCCCTTTATGCTTGGTGTGTCAAGAGGCTATCTCTTTTGGTGCACTTCCCAATTCTCTCAATCAGGGCATCATCAAGCCCATTTACAAAAAAGGAAGCAATAATAGAATTGAAAATTGGTGGCCAATCATGATGTTGCAAATCGATTACAAGATCCTAGCAAAGGGGATTGCCAACCATATTACCTGTCACCTTTGGAGCTAGATTAGTGAGGATAAAAAACGGTTCATTAAGGGGAGTTCCATCCTCAAGGCTATCATTGATGTTTGGGAAGGCCTGGTTTTTTGCTAAGGAATCATTTCAAGATGTCCTCTTCCTTAAGATTGATTTCGACAAAGCTTATAAAAGACTCAGATGGGACTTCATTCTTCAATCATTGAAAGACGTGGGATATGGACAAAATTCATTAAGATGATCACTACTGTGTTTGAAAATGCAACTACTCATCTAATCATCGATGGTCATCTCTCTCAAGGGATTAAATTAAAACATTCTATTAGACAAGTGTGCCCATTGGCCGCTCTTCTCTTAGCTATCATGTTCGATGGTCTGAGTTGCCTTGTTAACCATCACACTCACTTAGGCCATATTCAGGGCCCCAATCTACCTCTTAATCAAGATCAAATGATCATGAGACTTTTTATCGATGATACAAATTTCTTCATGCATAATGACATGCTAAGCATTAACACTTTTTGGAATTGTCTGAATACTTTTTGTGAGGCTTCAATATCCAAGATCAATCATTCGAAAACTCCTTAATTCAAGGTAGTTATTGTGAATCCTACTCAAGTGCTTATTGACCATGGTTCGTAGTTGATCCCTAGTGATCAAATCTTCTACTTCTTAGGTTTTTTTATGGGATTTGATGTTTCAATGGGACATTGATGGAATTGGGTTCTCTTGAAGCTCAAGAACAAGCTAATGTACTAGAAAGGTATGCAGATTAATTTGGCTGGATGTGTTATGGTGATTAACACTTTCCTTCTCTCCTTGATGCTTTACTTTCTCTCCTATTCGAGACTAAAAGACCATGAGATCTTCAAACTCGAGCGAATTTTTAGGAACTTCCTCTAGATGTGTGACCCTAATAGAAGGGGTATCCCCAAAATTAAATGGACTACTTGCATTAGCCGAAAGGATCAAGTTGTTTTGGTCATTCTAGCCATGAAAGGAATGGCCAATAAGTGAGCGCAAAAAATGGTTAATTAAAGCATTGAGCAATAGTCATGCCTCTTAGGCCAAACTGATTTTTAGAAACAAGAGTGCTCTTAAGCTTTTGGGTTGCCCGAGTTGGAAGGGTCTAGACCTTCTTACCATTTGTTTCTCCCAACTTTCGATGACTCCCAAAGGCTCAAGCTTCATTTGTTCTCTATGGAAGAGTTGGAACAAGGTTAAACCGTTTATCAAAATTAATGAAGATTGGAAATGGGTGGTTAGTTGTTGTGAAACAAATCACTAAAGACTAACTACCTAGAAAAACCACCAAGGTGAAGAGAGAGCATGTATCCACCCATCCAACTCCACCCATATATATACCTCTAGCCCAAGGGGGTACATGTCCTTGAGATTGGCCAAGTGTTCAGCCAAGTGTCCCTCATATGAACACTTTCCCAAGGGTGATCACATGCCTTCTAATTTCCCAAGGTCTATCACATGCCTTTTAATCAAATGAGGATTCTTCTTCTTCTCTCAAGTTTATAATTCTAGGAGTCTATGATAGATATCCGATTTCTATCCTAGGGAAGTACAAAGTGTACTGAAATGTATTATTTTATGGAGCTCAAGGTTTGTGAAAGTGCCAAAATAAAAAGACCACCAAAGAAGTCCACCCATCTCACTAGTCCATATGTACAGGGCATGCATGTACATTTGGGTGGACTAAGAGGAAGTGATTTGGGCAGGGATTTTGATTCCTTTCCTTTCAGATTAAGGTAGGGATTATCCTTTATCTGATTACTGGAAAGGAATCTAAAGAGAGAGATGACCATGCTCAGAGTATAGATCATGGTGCACGGGGGAATACTTCACATATTATACCTACACACATTTTCGAGGACGAAAATGTTAAAGGGGGGAAGAATGTTGTTTAATTCATGGTTTCATAAGGTTAAACATATGGATTCTAAAGGTTAGAATATGATGTATGTTTGCTTTGGGCTAACCCTTGAATTACCCTTGGAACATGCCTTGAACCCTTGGGTGAAACCCTTGGTTTTAACCCTTGAGGTATTTATTCATATGAGCTCCCAATGGAATGGTTAGAACCTTAGGCTTGATTTATCCTAAGGTGTGGGAACCTTAGTCTTGGGAGAAACTTTTCTAGGAGCCACCTTGTTCTATCCTGAAAGGGCCAGATACTAGATTCATCTTCCACTTTCAACAGAAAGGAGAGGAATCTTCAAATGTTCTAAAATTAACTTATTCTTTTATAGTCCTTTTCAAATACAAATATACTTTACTTGTATTTGATAGGACTTAGCTAAAGATAAGAACTTCACTTTTAGCTAAGAACTTCACAAAGTGGGTCTAGTGAGTCCCTACCAAAACATGTTCAATAAAATGAGGAGAAATACTATCTTCTCATTCCTTGGCAACTTAGGTGGACTTATTTTAATCATCCAGGTTTTCTTGAAACATAAAGCTCAAGTATTCCGAATGATAATATACCAAATCTATAAGTTCATGTCTACAAGTGGATCCCTATCTTGATCATGTTTGATTTTCCTTGGATTAATTCTCATAATAGAGTTTAATCCTTTTGGAGGTTTTAACATTCAAGACTTAGATCCAAAGATGACTTTAGGAATTGGAATTATTTGGTAGACCATTCTCCTAGGTCTCTACCCCATTTGTTCATCTTAGCTTAGCATGTTCTTCCAATGAGAATCAGTACTAACTATCTTGAATCAACTGTGGTTTAGATAGTTATGTATACTAACCTCAAATCTTTGCAAAGAGAAACAAATCCGATTCCTTCAAATTCTCAAAATTGAGGAAAAATACTTCATCAAGACACCCTCTAGATTTTCTATTGGATGGAGTTTAGATGATTTGAGTTTTGCAGCTTTTGTTCCAAGGTCTTGCAAGAAAGATACCTGTTTCTAGGCATCATGTCTTAGATCTTGCTAGGAACATTCTTGAATCACTTGTTCTCACCAAAGATTCAAAAGAAGATCTTTTACAGATCATTCTTTCATTCAAGGCGATTATACTTTGAATAGGCTTGACTTACTTTTGGAGTTTAACTTCCTAAACTCCCAAAATTCTTTACCCTCTTACTTATCCAAATTTATTGCTCCACATAAAATTTGGCTATGCATTTTATTAAGAAAAATGCATCTACTTAGGAGGATAAAGGATAGCCTTTTCTAGGGTAAATGCCATGTTCATTCTATTTACCCTTTTGTTCATACAACTAGGTGTATTAAATTGGTTCAAGGAGGTACATTTCTAACACCTCATAATGAACCTAAGACCTTAATCTAAATGGTCTTATCTTTAATGCTTATCATGATGTTTCCTATCGGATCTTGAGCCTATTTTCTCTCTAGACATCAGAGAAAAATCTCAATGGGAGTTAGTTCTCACTGTCCCATACCAGTGAGTTCTTTCTCCAATCCGTAGAACGACATCCTTAACCTTTCCACATTTTTTGATGTTATCTTTTCAATGCTCTCTGATCATTTACCATGATCATGAATTCCATTTTGGAACTCCTTGGCATCATTTTCAAGAGCAAAGACTAAGGTTTCTAATGTAATATAGTTCAAAGGTCTATTTAGGTTGACCTTTGAACTTTATTTGGTATCGAACTATAAAGGGTTTGATCTTTTTGACCAATGTATGACTCTTGGGTTATCCAACCATAAAGGGTTGGATATATTTGACAAAGTTAGGTCACTTGGCTTTCTCGAAATTCCTCTAGCTAATTTAACATGAGATAAGATCAAGTCTTTTCTCCTTTAGATCCCTTTTTCAATGATATTTACCCATGGGATTTTCTTGGGATCTTCAACTCATAACTTCATGAGTTTATATCCAAGTTGAAGTCTTCAACATCATGTTGATGTTCTTCAAACCATTAACTATTCTCCTTTTAGGGATCAACAAGTATATGTCACCCTTTTGAGTTAAGCAAGTTGTCATGCTTGTCGATCCAAACTTTGGATCTACCTTTATCTACTCGCAAATATGCTACTCTAAATATGCTACTCTAATTATGCTTCAAGTATTTGGTTAGCTTACCTTAGTTTACTTGCCAAAATGGAATTCTTTAATGATTTCCCTTCTTACATATTTGGTTCTTACTTTGTTTGAGATTTGACTCAAACATACTTGAGTACTTATGGACATCCAACGTACTCCTTAACTTTCATAAAAGAGTTAAGGAATATCTTTTGCTTAGAAGTAGCATATTGATGATACCTTTCTTCCCTCCTTTAAAGAGTTTTCATCCTCGAAAACTATAGGCAATTGATGATCTTTTAATTTCCTATCCAAATGGGAGGTTCATATATGCTAAATCATTCACTCAAAAAGCTCTCCAATATCCTTGAGCTTAAGCTTCCATTATCCTTAAGTTCAGTGTCCCATACCACTGAACCCACTTAAGTGACATTGTAAACCTAGATGTCCCATGCCATCCGATTTACAATCCCACCTTAGTGTCGACAACTTTAGCTCTTACTCAAGGATTAAATTTCATTTGTTTTAGTCTTACCAAATATAATCAAAATATTTGTAAGTTACATTCTTACAGAGTCTTGATTTGTTCCTTGAAAAGACTTTGAGCTTTCATTGAACTATTTCCTTGATTAGATGCAATCAAAGTTATCTTTGTTTATATCATTTGATAATAGAGCTAGTATTTTCATACTAGATATCATCTGTTGACATAAGTAGGCATCTGTGTCAAAGGATATAGTCAATCATAAGCTTTGCTAAATGGTTACCTTGTTAATCATCTTGATAAATTGTTTCTTACTCATAGAGCACATTTTGGAGTAGAGTTCTTAAGGGTTTCTTTCAACCCTTCAATCTTCCTCTTTTCTAGATGTGCTTAATGAATTTTCTCAAAGCTCCAAATGGACCCTACCTCTTGTCAATGAACGAAGAAGCTTATTGGGGAAGAAATGAATGCTAAAAACGGTAAAATGGCTCAACCATTTTTTCCCTAATATGTCTTTTGAGGACATTCTCTTCCCCCTTTTTGTGTGATCATTGTCCTCAATGATCAGATGTTGAAGTTCCTCTAAACTTCTTATCATTGTTCACAATGAAAAATTATCCCATGTATGTAGGGTCTCATATAATCTTCTAGTTTCTCCTTTGGATTTTTCAATCCAAGTTCTTATTACTACCATTTATGTTAGATTTGAAGCTCGAAGTGCTTGGCCTTGCTAATCAATCATGCTATGGGTATTATGGAACTTGAGGGTCCATAAGTAGGACTCGAAGTTTAAAGTTCCTCTTCCTAAGTTGAATTTTGTTGGCTTTTGAATTCAAGCCAACATATAAAAAGCACAAAAGTTAATGGCTATTCATTTACATGACATCAATATACCATTAAGCTTTTATGCTTTTGACTTCTCATAAAGAAGTCATTACCTAGTTTAAACCTTAAACTTATTGAACTTACTTCTCTCTCATGTCCCATCAACCCATGCATATGATTGTATCTATGCATGCATAGTGTTTGCCAAGAATAGATAATTCTTTGCTTAAAGATGCTTAGCATGCATAAGGTCCAAATACTGAACCCCTCCTTAAAGCATGCACGGAATTCCCATTTAGAACTCCATTAAATGCATGAATACATGCTTGTGGTTACCATTCATGTTCATCTCATGCAATAATGAACATTCTATGTGCATTTTCTAACAATCTTTAGGTGGTCAATCTTTTTCATGATAATGAAAAGCCTTTTTTCATTCAGCTATGCCTCTAGTTTGTCACACAAATTATTAAACTTAAGCATCTTTCCAAATGCATATGGACCACCATTTCCATTTAAAATGCATCTCTATATGCATTACTTTTAGCATGGTCAAAGAGGAAAATGGAAATGGAAATGGTTCTTACCTTCATTTTTGCTACATCCATCCTTTGTTTCCATGAAGGAGGAAACTTCTCCATTTGGATACTTCAAATTTAACTTTGCAAGGTTTGGCCATTGCCCTGTTAAACTACTTCCTTGGGCATATACATACTTACTTGTATGCCCGAACATGCCTCTATGCTTATGTTTGAACATGCATACTTTCATCTCATATGACATAAGTTTAGTGCCTATTTAATCTATAAGTGGAACATCTTCTATATTACTTGTATACTAAAATATAGAAAGGTTTAATATATACTTGGACATACACCCTCCACTTAGTGTATTAAAAATAACTAGTCTCTCTTTGAATAAACCAATCCACTCTTTCTTTCTCGTGTGTGCACATATCTTGTTTTCCCTCATGATTAGTATAAAGCATTAAATCAGCAAGGAAAAACTCACGAAGAGGGCCGAAGAAGAACCCAAAATTCTCGTCGGATGGCTGAAAGGCAATCCCATAATCCTATATACAAGGGGAGCTGCAAAATTTATGTCTATATAAGTAAAATACCTCAGGTTCCACTTTCCAATAGCGGCGTGATCTCCAATATGGGCTCTATCATTCTCTCTCTTCTCGACATGAGTGCGCGTGAGCGCGCTGCTCCTCCTCCACGTGAGTTGAATGAGGCCAAGAACATGCATGCATGGATGCTCTTGGATGCCTCAGCTTAGTAGAGGGGGGGTCATACAAACTTCTTTTAAGATATGCTAAGAAGAACTAAAACTCCACGACAGAATCTATGCTCTGAGTACCAATGTTGTGAAACAAATCACTAAAGACTAACTACCTAGCAAAACCACCAAGGTGAAGAGAGAGCACGTATCCACCCATCTAACTCCACCCATATATATACCTCTAGCCCAAGGGGGTACATGTCCTTGAGATCGGCCAAGTGTTTAACCTTTAGAATCCATATGTTTAACCTTATGAACCCATGAATTATACAACATTAGTATTAGAAAAAATGATTCGATGTGATTCACGATCAAGGGCATCAAAAGTGTGGAGCCTTGGAACCTCCAGAAAGCTAGGAAGCTTTGGAACAAAGGCTTCCATTTTTGGAAACACCTCTCAAACCAAGAAATTTATAAATGGATTAGATTGAGGACATTGATTTGGCTAGAAGAGTGGCCTATGAAGAATAGCATCCGTATCCCAAGATGCCTGGTCTAGTGGTTGGGTCCCTCGCCTCTTGAGGCGGGGGCGAGGGTTCAACCCCCCAGCGCTGCGGGATATGTAAACCGCCTTCGGGCGTTGAAACCAGCCTTCGGGCGTTAACTCCGCTGTGCCTTCGGGTCGTCTACCTCGTTGTATGTGCCTTCGGGCCGTCTACCTCGTCTGCCCCTGTTCTTGTGGGATAAGGGGGGTCCCATGGGTACTATGCCCTTCCTTGTACAGTTGTTCATTTCAAAGTTAAAGTCAGGGGGAGTAGGCCTCGGCCGAACCTCCATTTAAAAAAAAAAGAATAGCATCCGTCGCGCTAGAAGAGGACATTGATTTGGCTAGAAGAGTGGCCTATGAAGAATAGCCTGGTGCTCTATCCGTCGCGCTCGCCTCCTTTTTCGTGATGGATGGTTTTTTGAACGACTGATGGTTTCTCGTGCTGGCGATTGACGGTTTCCTTACCCGCGATTGATGGTTTACAAGCGATCGATGGTTTCCGAGAAAAGATATTTATGGCTTAATTAACTGATGATCAGCATTTTAAAAGAATCTGATGCCTGACTTGTCGCGAGCCATACTCGGCGTCCGTCGCGATTGATTCAAGGCACGATTGACAGGCGGCCTAGTGCACGATTGTCAGGGCTCTATCTCCGAAAAATCCGCGCTCAACTCTTTCCCGAGTTAAATCCGCGCTCCACTCTTTCCCGATCAGATTTTCCGGCGACGGTTTGTTAGTTTTTGTTTAAATGGAGGTTCAGCCGAAGCCTATTCCCCCGGACTTTAACTTTGAAATTGCAACTGTACAAGTGAATGGGCATAGCACCCGCGGAACCACCCGTATCCCACAAAGCAGGGGTTAGACAAGGTTACAACTGAATGAGACATGGTTACAACTGGGTTTAACTGGCTTAAGCCATAACATGTCCAGCCTGGGACTTGAACCCTGGACCTCCGCCTCAAGAGGCCAAAGTTCAACCAACTGTCCTACAGGACGTGGACTGTTTGTTAGTTGTATCGAGTGTATGCGCATCACCTTAAGTTAGCGCGTGCAAGCGATAGACTTCTAAAGAGATAAAAAAAGAAAAAAGAAAAAAAAGAGAAAAAAGAAAGAAGAGAAAAAAAAAAAGAAAAGAAAAAGAGAAAAGAGAAAAAAAGGGCAGTAGAAGAGAGAAAAGAAGCGAAGAAAAAGAAGAGAAAAAAGTTAAAAGGAAAATAGAGCTGTGTAGTATTGTCGGTAGCTTTTTAGTGGGCTTCCTTTTGGCTCTTCAAATGGAAAGGGGCCTTCGCTTTTCGTTTTAATTCCAAAGCAAATAATTCGTGGGCCCTTTTGCTTTGTCGGGCCTTTGTCATGGATTTGGCGATCCCCTCTTTAGTGAGAAGCAACCTGGCCCCTCCTCCGGGGGAGACCAGTAACCTGGCCTCTTTGTTGGAGCGGGGTTCTTGTGCCGCCCTAGGGGCCTTCGAGAGTGCTGAAACCCCCTTGGTCTCCCTCCATAGATCCGCAATTTTGTCAGCTCAGGAGGAGCTCAAGAAAGTTTGCCTCGCTCGGCCAAATGTTCGGCCCTAAGCCCCCGCTCGAAACTGTGCGACAGTGGCTTCGCAACGAGTGGTTCCCCCGCGGACTAGTTGTTTGTAAGTGTCAGTTCTTACTGGCAAGCCACTTGTTGCTAGTCTTTGAAAATGAAGATATGGCGTTTCGAGCCCTTAGTGTCGGAACTTGGCAACTCGGCCGGGCAACCCTGTGCCTTTTCAGATGGTCCCCTGATTTTACTCCCGACAAATCAAAATCGCTTCGGTACCCCCTCTGGGTCGAGCTCCCTAACCTGCCTTACTTCTTGTACAACTTCGTGTGGGACATCGTTTCTCCTATCGGCAAGCCGTTGGCCTCACGCGAGGACATTGGTGGTCTCATTTATGAAGGTGCAAGACACTCGTTCAACGCTAGGTGGCACCCTCAAATCTGTGTCGAGGCTGACCTCAGTATGCCACTCCCTTCGAAGATCAAACTGGACTTGGGCGAAGGGGATGTATGGGAGCAAGACATCAGTTACAAAAACCTTCCCAACGCGTGCTTTCGGTGTGGCCAACAAGGTCACAGGATCAAAGATTGCCCTTTGAGACGTAAAAGCAAGCGAAACCAAGAAGCCCCCAAAAACGCTCAAGATGGAGTAGAGGAATTCAAGGGTCCCCTTAATCCAGAAGCTGATGCAGACGGGTTCATCAAAGTCAGAAGAAGAAGGAAAAGAAGCCCTAGGGCAACCTCTGAGCGAAACAACAAGTCAGTCACCCCCTCTAGCAACTTGTATTGCAATCTGGAAAAGGAAATCAACGAGTTTGACTACCCTGGTGGGAACCAACTCGAGGGGGACACCGACGCCAAAGGACTAGAGATCCCTGACAGTAAAGAAACCTTGCAGGAGGATTACACTACAAGCAAAGAAGACGGCTTTACCACTAGCAACGAAGATAACATGGATAGTGAAAGCTCCATCATCGGATCGACTATTCCGGAAACGGAGTTGGAATCGGTGCCCTGTTCTTCCCAGCAGGAGACATCCCGCAAAGGAAAACAACCTATGGAGTTATACCGTGGAAAAGCCCCCACAAGAACCTATTGCTAACTCGGGATCCGATCCGAGCAAAAAAGAAAGATGAACCCAAGAAAAGAAAGGACAAAGCTCCCTCCCGCAAAGAGGGATTACAACGACAATGATCATCATCTCGCTAAATGCTAGAGGGCTAACCGACCCCTCAAGAGCGACCATCATTGGTCAATGGCTTCGCGACATTAGCCTAAACCCAGATTTTATATGTATCCAAGAGATTAAAATTGATGGAGAAGACCTCCAGAAACGGCTTAAACATGTCTCCTCGACCCATGTTTGGATTTCAACGGCGCATCAGCGGGGGTCCGGTGGAATGGTAATCGGTATTAATCAACGCTGGTTTGAGAAGCTTGAGAACTCCACTGAAGATGATTGCCATCGATGGATTGCTGTTTCTTTCGGTGCTCCCTTATGTTTCACCTTAGTCTCTTTGTATGCCCCTAACGGGGAGGTAGAGAGACTTAACACTTGGGCCTCCTTGGACTCTCTCCCCCACAACGTGCTTATTTGTGGAGACTTCAACATGGTTGAGGACCCTATGGACAGATGGATGGGCAAGGGCAGGGTCATCGATAGTCGGGAGAAAGAAACGTGGGACAGAACTAAACTACACTTGGACTTGGTCGAATTCAAAGACTCGAAGGGCTTTTCTTGGTCAAATCTCCAAGCAGGCGAGGACCTGAGGAAAGCTAGACTTGATAGATGCTACATTTCTCAGAGTTTTAATCATCAGTGGGGCCACCCCTCCCTCTCGCAACGCACCGACCTCACCATCTCTGATCACTACCCGATCGTCATCACTTTTCAACCCCCCACCAAGATCCGTAAGGCTCCGTGGTTCCATGCTAGTGTGCCCTCCTTCTCTCTCCCCTCTATCCATCAAGAAATTTCTGATGTGTGGAAGGAGGCATTCGCCTCTGGCTTGTCCACAGCCAAGTGTTGGAGAAGTGCGGTCGATAAGTCACGACAGATCATGATTAGATCCAGGAAGATGCTGGAGATTGTGCGGCGGGCCCGGAGAGAAGCTCTATATCATAGACTCTGGCGGCTCGAGGAGGAAGTGAAAAAAGGAAAATCTCAAGCCCAAAAAGGTCTTCGAAAGATCAGAGCGATGCTGAGATACGAGGAAGAGATACAAAGGAAAAATTTGCAAATTTTCTTCAAGGAGTGGTGGGCTGGCAAAGCCGACAAACCCACCAAAGAGATGTGCCGTATCCTCAAAAGGAAACACAACAGAGAATCGATCCCCTTATTGCTAGACGCAAATGGCAATGTATGCAATACGGAAGAAGATAATTTTGGGATCATTGAAGGGCATTTCACGAGACTCCTGGGGACCTCAAACCCCCTCTCCCACCATAGAAGGGACTGTATGGCTGCCATATCTAGGGTTTCCCCCCACAGGATACCACCCAACCTTCACTCTCTGCTCCATGCCTCTATCTCTGAAGCCGAAATCATTGAGGTCATTGATGCCCTCCCCTCAGGTAAAAGCCCGGGACCCGACGGGCTCACTAATGAGTTCTATAAATCCTTCAAGTTGGTGGTTGCCACCCCTCTTCGTTTGGTTTGGCAAGAGGCACTCAAGTTTGGCGCGCTTCCTTCTTGTCTCAATAATGGCATTATCAAGTTAGTACACAAAAAAGGGGAAAAGAGCAGAATTGAGAACTGGCGTCCCATTACAATGCTCCAAACAGGATACAAGATCATCGCCAAAGTCATTGCCAACAGAATCTCATGCCACTTGAGAGCGTGGTTAAGCGAGGACCAAAAAGGTTTCATCAAAGGCAGGTCAATTTTGGAAACCATTATAGATATCTGGGAAGGTCTTGAATTTGCAAATGAGTCTAAACAAGAAGTTGTTTTCCTCAAGATCGACTTTGATAAAGCCTACGACAGGCTAGAATGGGACTATATTCTACAGTCGCTACAAGATCTTGGATGTAGTAAAAAATTCACCAAGATGATCGCGACCCTTCTCGGAAACGCATCGACCCAAATTAACATTAATGGAAATCTTTCAAAGGTGATCAAACTTAGAAGATCTATCAGACAAGGGTGCCCATTGGCTCCCTTTCTCTTCGCCATTGCCACAGAAGGGCTTAGCAGGCTGGTGGAGCATCAGGTGGAAGCGGGCAACATTAAAGGCCTTCGTTTGCCACATGACCACAGTCAGATCACCATGAGACTTTTTGCCGACGATATGAACGCTTTTGTGCACAATGATAGTACCAGCCTTGAGACGTTCTGGAAGTGTCTTGCTACTTTTTGTGAAGCCTCTGGATCCATAATCAACCACTCTAAGACCGCCTTTAGAGCTATTGGTGGGCCACAGCCCGACCTTCTCATTGATCATGGCTGCCAAATCATTCCGCAGGGCCAAATTTTTCGGCTTCTTGGGATTCCCTTGGGGTTTGGCGTATCTATGGAACAGCGGTGGAACTGGGTGCTTGCCAAACTCGAAAACAAGCTTAACTATTGGAGAGGTATGCAAATCAATCTTGCTGGTCGTGCTATGGTTATCAACACGTTCCTCCTATTATCTACCATCTATTTCCTTTCTTGTTGGAGACCGAAAGAGCATGATCTGTCCAAACTGGATAGTATTTGTAGAAACTTCCTTTGGACGGGCGACCACAATAGGAGGGGGGTGCCTAAAATCAAATGGTCCATCTGCACCAGCCATAGAGATAGTGGGGGACTTGGTATCTTGGACATTGGGTGCATGGCAAACAAACTGTCGGCCAAATGGATGATTAAGGCTTGGTGCAACGGGGAGGCCTCGTGGGCCAAGCTGATCTTCAGAAACAAAAACGAGTTGGCACTCATGGGCTTCCCAAATTGGAAGAATCTTGACATCTTGACCTTGTTGTTTTCCCCGATCCCCGTCTTCCCGAAAGGCTCTAATCTGGTGTGCTCCCTATGGAAGAGTTGGAATAAAGTCAAAAGCTTCACAAGAATAAGTGAAGACTGGAAGTGGGCTGCCGGTATCAGACAAGACGACTCTATCTGGTTTCCGATCCATGGCATCCGGAGTGTGGAATCTTGGAACATTCAAAATGCCAAGAAGCTATGGAACAAAGGATTCAAAAAATGGAAACATCTCTGGAAACAAGACACCAACCGCTGGATCAACTTTGAGGATATTGATCCTAGCATCAACATTTCGCATGAAGAATGGAACACGCTGCAAAGCAGATGTCTCGCCTGGGACCGACACAAAGTTCGCCTTCTCATGGGACACGACATGTCGAGCTCGCTTGGTCTCAAATGGCACAATGGGAATAGCCTATCAAAAGTCCCGAACATCAAAGAAACGATCGACTATCAGGCTAACCTCAACAAAAAGTGGTGCCTGTCATGGACGCGGCTTCGGTGGGACATGAAGTTCATGGCTATCCGGCACCCCCTCATAGGAATCAAAAAGTCTGTCCTCTTATGGCAAATCCTTCATCATGGAATCTGGACCAACCTTAAGGCTAGCAAAATTTGTGGGATCCCTCCCTGGTGCAAACGCTGCCACCGGTCTATCGAAGATGTCTCACACATCTTCTTTACCTGCCCCAACTCCAACAGACTCTGGCAGGTGGTTGGAAAGAGAATTAGACTTCAAAAATGTCTCAGTTGGCAGCAAGCCCTGCTGGGAGAAGCGATCGGCTGCTCCGCGACTCTCTAGAACGCCATCAGAGGGGAGGTCCTACGGGCGGGAAAGATGTGCTTTCAACTTCGGTGACTCCCCCAAGGAGTGGTCAATTGAGAAATCGTTGTTCCTCCTTGGCAAAAGGATTGTCAACTGTAAAAAATCCCCCCCCTTTAGGCATCATCAAGTACTCCTTTTGATCGATAACAAGCTTAAACCCAAGTGGGCCCCACATGAGGGTGATGAGAGGGTAATTAACCTTCTTTGTAATTTCATCTAAGCTCTGTAAAAGCTTCCCCTGCTTTGTGGGATTTGGGGGGTCCCGTGGGCACTAGTCCCCTTCTCTTGTACTTTTCTTTATTTAATTCAAGTCCGGGAGAGTAGGCTATTGCCGAACTTCCTTTATATTAAAAAAAAGAATAGCATCTATTGTAGAGCAGATTCAATGCTTGGGAAAGCTCGAGGACTCACCTTCTCATTGGTCAGGATGCCTATCACCTTGACGGTCAGAGATGACACAATGGTAGTAGCCTTGAGAAAGTTCGGAGATTGAAGAAGGATGTGGCATGTCATGTCACATCCTTGAGGGTCAGAGATGACACAATGGTAGTATCCTTGAGAAAGTTCGAAGATTGAAGAAGGATGTGGCATTTCATGTCATGCTTAATATCAATTGGTGTTTAGATTAGTTATGCTGGAGGAGGGACTTTAAGTTCCAATCCTTTGGCACCCACTCATCAAGATAAAAAATTATATGCTTATGTGGAAAATCCTACACCATGGAATCTAAACCAATGTAAAAGCTAACAAATTTAGCAGGTCTAGATCTCTTCTATTTGTGCCCCAAATCAATATTGGTCTAGTAGACTCTTGAGAGAACCATGCTATTACAGGGACCAACCAACTGGAGGCAAGCTTTGTTGGATGAAGCAATCAAATGTTCCTCAGCACTCTAGAATGCTATAAGAGGGGAGACTCTATGGAAAATATGGAAAGAGAGATGTGCAGGCAACTTTGGAAGCCCTCCTAAAGAATAGTTGATCAAAAACTCTCTTTTCATTTTAGGCAAAAGAATTTCCAATTGTAAGAGCCCCCCCCCCCCCCCACATATAGAGTGTTCTTTCTAGAGAGCAACAAGATCAAAACAAAGTGGGCCCCACATGAAGGCTATCAAACTTCTTTGTAAATTTCTCTGGTAATAAATAAGCAGCCCCTGCTTTGTGGTCCCATGGGTGATATGCATTTTCACTTGTACAACTCTATTATCTACTAATTGAAGTTTGGAAGAGTAGGCTCTGCCCAACTTCCTTAAAAAAAAAGAAGCTTGACTAGAACAAATCTCAAAAATGGATTCTTCTCACTATCAAAGAGCCTTATAAGCTCTTTACTGCTAGTATTTATGCTTCTTACCTAATCCAAGTTAAAACAAAGTCCTAGAATGAAATGGCTTCCCTTAATGAAAATCTAATCCTAATAGTATTATCTCCCATCATTTCCTTAGAGGGATTTCTCCCTATAGTCCTTGGGAGCCATTTCTTAAGAAGTTCAAAAGACTATTACGCATTACAAGAACTTGACTAAACAAACTAGAGCCTAGAAAAGATACACAACTATAAAAGATATTGTTAGCATTCATAGTTCTATTTCTAGTGAAAGGCTCATCAATCTTTAACAATGACTAAGATTTGAGGAATATTTGAACCTAGTGGGGATCTTGAACTCTAGGCAGAAAAGATTGATAACCCTAGAAAGGCTATGTTCTATTTGATGAAAGAGAATATAAAATTAAAAATTTACACCCCTTTGTTGAAAACAAGTAATGGTGGGACTCATACAAACATTTATGAGAGTTTGTGGAAGGTTTTTTTTGCTTATTTAATGATTATTTTCTATAGTTTTTTCTACTAGGAAGATGATATCCATATTGTGTTTTTTTGTTCAAAGGACAAAAAGGATTACTTCAAGATATCACTACCATGTACACTCTAGAGGAAAGTGGAGTGGCAGAGAGAAGAAATAGGTCCATAGTTGAAGAAGCAAGGTCTATGCTTAATGAGAAAAGATTACCAAATTATTTATGGGTAGAGGCTTTATCTATAACCACCTATCTCATCAATATACTCCCATCAAAAGCATTGGATGGGATGACATCCTATGAAGCATCAAATGGAAAAAGACCTAGCATAGATCATTGCAGGATATTTGGGTGCATAGCTTATGCACATATTCCATCTCAAATCAGAGGTAAAATGGATCCTAAAGCAGAGAAAT
This sequence comes from Ceratopteris richardii, assembly GCA_020310875.1. NCBI lineage: Eukaryota > Viridiplantae > Streptophyta > Polypodiopsida > Polypodiales > Pteridaceae > Ceratopteris > Ceratopteris richardii. The sequence goes on along the minus strand of CM035409.1, from coordinate 145,342,886 downwards.
GTGTATTCATTGGATATGAATTAAATAAAAAATGTTAGAGGCTATATAATCCAAGAACTAAAGGATTTATTGTTAGTAGAGATGTTGTCTTTGATGAAAACAACTCTTGGTTTGAAAATGATTGCAGGAAAGTCAAGCTACCTTATGACCTAGAGAAGGACTTCCCAACATTACAAAAGGGGAGTCATCACCTACATGAAGATTCAAGTGATTTTGATGAAAATTGGAAGACACCAAGGAGTAATATCAAATCTTGGAACAAAAAAGCTAAAGAAAAGATGCACAAATTGAGAGATATTGTAGAATTCTCTAAAAAAATAATAAGAAGATCAACTAGGGAGAAAAAGAAGCCAAAAAGGTATGGATTTGACACTTCATTGGTCACTAAGCATTCAATTCATATTGTTTTGGATAACACTTCAGAAGAACCATCAACATTTGAAGAAGCTAAGAAGAAATCAGAGTGGAGAGAATCAATGGAAGACAAGAGAGGAGCTCTTCAAGAGAATCTAACATGGGGACTAGCTCCCAAGAAGCCATCCATGAAGTTCATTGGATCTAGATGGATCTATAAGGTAAAGAAGAACTCAGATGGATCAATAAAGAGGTAAAGAGAAAGGCTTGTGGCTAAAGGGTTTGCTCAAACCCAAGGAATAGATTATGAAGAGACCTTCTCTCTTGTGGCAAAGATGCCAACCATCAAAGTCCTCATGACTGTAGCTGCCTCAAAGGATTGGAACATCTATCATATGGATATTATAAATGCATTCTTGAAAGTTTGGATTTATGAGAAGGTGTACATGGCACAACCTCTTAGATTTGTAGATGAATCACATCCTGACTATGTTTGTAAACTTAGGAAAGCTTTATATGGACTGAAGCAAGCTCCTAGAGCTTGGAACCATAGACTAGTTACCTTCTTGCAAAACAAAGGATTTCAATTAACTAAAGTAGATCCTTCACTTTTCATTAAGAAGAGTAAATATAAGATTATATACTTATGTGTGTATGTAGATGATATAACTCTTACAAGCGATGACATTGATGGGATTAGAAAAATCAAAGCACAAATGAAGGAGGAATTTAAGATAAGTGATTTGTGGATTGCTTACCTACTTCCTTGGATTGGAAGTAGTCTACACAGATCAAGGGATGTTCCTTACATAGAGGAATTATATAAAGGATATTCTTGAAAAGTTCAAAACGCAAGAAGTTAAAGTTGTAGGAACTCCCATGGAGGTCAATCACAAGTTAAGTGCTCATGAAGGAGAACATATTGAAGAAATCACTAGCTATCAAAGCCTATTTGGAAGCTTAAACTATGGTACTGTAACTAGGGTTGATATTTGTTATGGAGTAAGTGTGCTTCATCAATTCATGCATACCCCTAGGAAACATCACATGGATAGAAAAAAAAAGGATTTTGAATTACTGAAAGGAACAATAAATGAAGTTTTATATTACCCCTACACATATGATTTGTATGTAAAGCTATTCACTAATGTAGATTGGGCTGGTTCCAAAGATGACAGAAGAACCACATCAGAATATCTCTCATTCGCAAGTAAAAAGCTCATATCTTGGTCTTCAAAGAAGCAACCTATAGTTTCTCTTTCCTCAATAGAAGCTGACTAGAGAGCATTAGCAAATGCAACACAAGAAGTTATGTGCATCAAGACCTTATACACAAATTTAAGGCTAGATTTTGGCACTCCATTCATATTTGGAGATAATATGAGTTTACTTCATTTAGCTACTAATCCTATCTTTGATGTTGAGGACAAAACATATAGAAGCTTATTATCTTTTTGTTAGAGAAAAGATTGTGAGCAAGGAGATACAACTATCTTATGTATCTACTCATGTGCAATGTGTAGATGTGATGACCAAGTCATTAGATGGAAGCAAACTAAACAGGCTCAAATCTATGATTGGTTTGTAGGAGATACGAAAGGATTGAAGACTCAAGCATTTTCGGCTTGAGGGGGAGCTGTTACTACATTTGGCAAGTGCAGATGCTTGACCAAACAATAAGAACTCCTCACATATTCATTTAGATCACTTATGAAGTGCATATGAATACCACTTGTAAAAGTCATGGACTTTACTTCATTGGATAAAAGTAAAAGGAAGTGATTTGAAAGAATATCATGATGCTAGGATCCAAGAACCATGACTAATTGGTGGTTGGAATCAAATCAATCAACACCTAAAGTGTAGGAACACTTTCAGGTGAGGGAAATTCAAAATTCAAATTCGCTCTATGTTTATAAATGGATGTAAGTTTTAGTCACAGGATATGACAGAGTAGAGAGAGCCATTCAGCCTCATTGGTGAGAAAACCTTAAGATCACATATGTATGTGTAAATCCACTATGTCTCCTTTGTATCATACATTCATTAGCACATACATTTTGGGTCATTAGTTCATGTAATCGTTGTCTACTGCTCTCTACTACAACCTATTCATTTTAGTGATTTTGTTTGATCGCATTCTCTGCATATTTTTTATCATTTAACTTTCTTAAACTTGATATATGTAGAGTAATCAATCTAGTTGCTACATATCAAATTTTAGGAAGAAGCTACAAATTGTCTTCTTCCTGAAATGTTGGGATTACACCCCTAGGATCTTAAAATTATTTCTCGGAGTACACTCACTCTAAATTAGTGAAGTAACTTGGAATAGTTAGCTAAGGTCTTCAAGTAGATGTTTCTAAAAGCTCTTTAGTCAATTGTTATCAGAGAGTGAGAGCTGAATATTTTTCTGAGAGGTTCAAGTCCAAAAATAGCAAGTTTCTCATAGTGCTTCTATTTGAAACTTATGTTTTTAGCTAAAAAAATTGCCAATGATGATCAAAAGTACATAGTGGGTCTAAATGCATATTTGGGAAGCTAAAGGTGTCTACTAAGTTCTTCAAAAGTCACATTGGTAGGTTTAAGAGCTAGGGCTGGTCCTATGCTCTTTTTTTGGACCAACTTTACCACTTGACAACTCAACTTTCTAAGCCTCTCCAAGCTTCTCCAACTTCTTTCAGTTTGCATGTCTCTTTCAAACACCCATGATTTATGTGACTTATCCTGTATTAAGAGTGATATTACTTGTTGCAAAGATCTATAATTAGCCCTATATTTTCTATGGCTCATTATATTAAGCCATCAAGTTAAAGGCCTTAAGAGTCTTCCAATTGAAGGCAAAGGCAAAGGATAATCTCCAACTATTTGAATATGTAAACTAAGAGGTAGAGGATTTTGAGAAACCTCCACTTCTAATTGATAAATGGCTGGTCCGTTATGTCTATGAGGAATATGAGCTTTATTAGTAGGAAAATCATCATCATCAAGAAAATATTATTGTACATTAAGTATAATTTTATTTTCTATATGATTTTAAAATACAATAATGACTAGGAGTTAAGTAATCAATACATATCCATGCATTGTCACATTGATCTGGTGGTGTTGCACACTCAAAGATACCATAATCTACCTCATGCTCAACACATTCCAATCATGGCCTTTGATATGTGCCATAGAAAATTTTACACCAAGATATAATATGCTCTTGATAGTAAAAATCATCAAAATTCCTATCAGAAGACACATGTCTAGTCATTGCATGAGAATCCTCTAAATGATCAAAATTTGATTATAATATAACAATAGAAAAACATATATAAGTAATGTATGTATCTATCAAATATAAGTTTGATATACTTATGGTAAGTAGTACTTGTATGGTTAGGAGATGGTGGAGTTCACTATGATTGATCAGAATCTCATTGTGTAGCAAAAAAATGTACTAGAATTATTAATCTGATTATTTACATAGATACACATTCACATGTACCTATTTTCACATACACACAGATTCACATGTGACATATACATAGCCAAACATTCTGAAATATAAATATATCTCTACTCATCTGTGGTGATACATGACTATTTTCACACTCATGTATGTGTGTGTGTATATGTATGTGTGTGTATGTATATGTGTGTGTATGTGTATGTTTACATATTTAAAGCTTTTTTTGTGTACTAATCCTTTTTTTTATATCAAAATAATAGGAGATTTATAGTGGAAGGGACTTCAACAATTATTGAGAAGGTCAACCACATGAAGGCTCATTGCTTTTTATGAATCTAAGCCACAAAGAAGGTAAAGAAGATGATCATTTGTTTTACATAGAGTTAGGATGTTCAATTCATGTTGCAGGAAACATTGCTCTTCTATCTGATTTGGAAAGTCCAAAGCATAGAGATGAAGTTCAAATAGGGGATGACACAAAGCACAATGTGCAGAAGATTGGTAATGGTAGAACTTCCAATGGCAAAACAAACATTCTGAGTAAGGTTCTCTATGTATCCACTATCACTAAAAACCTAATACGTATAGGCCAAATTGTTGAAAAAGGCTTGCAAGTTAGGTTCACCCAACATGGACCTTTTGTGCAAGATCCATGTCAAGGCTTCAAGAAGATAGTGAGAGGTGAGAAGCATGGTAGGCTCTTTACTTTTGAAGTAGGAGAAACCAGGAACATAGCTCTCTATTAGCTGTTGGGTCTCAAACCCTAAATGAGCTTGAAGTGTGGTTTAAGAGACTTTCTCATGTGAATGAAAGAACCTTGAAGGATATATGCAGGGATCACTACCACACATATCAAAGCAGCATATGATCAACAGGTATGATGCATGTCAGATCAAGAAGGCACAAAGACAACCATTCAACCACAAAGGCTACATCCACAACAACATATTGAACTTAGTACATACATATATATGGGGACCAAGTCAATAATGTTCATTGGTAGGATCAAGGTATTATGCCTGATTTATTGATGACCATAGTAGATGGACTATGCTATACTTTATCAAGACTAAGAATGAAGTGTTTGATTACTTCAAAAAGTATCTAGCACATGTGTAGAATCATACAAGTAGATCACTCAAGAAGCTCAGATCTAATGGAGGGGGAGAATACCTCTCCAAAGAGTTTGATGAGTTCTTGCAGGATAAAGGTATCAAAAGGGAAGGGGCTACGAGGTACTCTCCTCAACTAAATGGAATTGCAGAGAGGACAAATAAGACATTAGTTGGATCAGCTAGAACAATGCTTGAACAGAAGAGGTTACCACATTATCTATGGGTAGAGGCTATTTCAACTATTCTGGACCTTTTCAATAGACTACCATCCAAGTCACTTCAAGGTATGAATCCTTATGAAGCATGGCATGGAAGAAAACCTAGTCTTGGAAAGGTGTTTGGTTGTTTAGCTTGTCTTCATGTACCATCACAAATAAGAGGTAAGCTAGATGAAAGAGAAACAAAGGTAGTGTTTATTAGGTATGAATCAACTCAAATGGGTTCTAGGTTCTAAAATCCTTCAACGAAGAAAGAAAAACAGGCTACCTGTTTGCAACACTCTCTACCTATGTGCAAAGATATACCTTCACAAAGTTGGCAATTTCTCACAACACACTCAGCCAAATAACTTGAAACTTTGGCAACCTTCATGGAACAATATGATATACCAAATGAAGCTTGAAATCAATGAAAATGATTACAATGAGAGAGCAAATAATGCTCTACAATCTGGTATAGTTAGATTTGGAAAAGCCTAACTTCACCTCTAGATAGAGAGGAGCAAAATCATGAGAAAATGAGGTAAGTAAGCAAGGGGGCTGCTTGCTGGAGTTTATGACTTCACTAAACTAAGTAGGAAACTTGTGGAATGCATACAACTCAAGGAACAAAGGTGGGATAAAGCATATATAGAGTTCTATGTTTCCTACAATCTAGCTAACCACCCACCAATCAGTGTAGGTGCACTTTTTAGTGGCTGATTTGATGAGAATTGAATTTGATTAAGTTTGGTGGAGCTTCTAACTTTATTCCACGACTTTGGGTCCTCCTGTTTCATTGGTCCACTTGCAAAACTCGTGGTTGAACCTTTTTGCATGATTGAGACTTGATTTTCAACACTCCCCCTCAAGTCTCAATGCCTAAGTCCTTCATTCCGATGCATGCCTTGAAGTGTTGTAGCTTTACTCCATCCAATGCTTTGGTAAACATATATGCATATTGGTCCTTTGTATTGACATGCTCCACCTTGACATCCTTTGACATGATCTTCTCCCGAATAAAGTGGTAATGCACTTCTATCTGCTTTGATCTTGCATGGAACACTAGATTTTGAGCCAAGCATATGCTACTTATGTTGTCACAAAAAATAGGTACTTGCTTAACCTTCAAATGAAGATCAACAAAAACTTCTTGAGCCACATAAGCTCACATGAGACTTGTGCTAAGCCTCTATACTCAGCTTCGATTGATGAAAGAGCCATGGTTGGTTGTTTCTTTGACATCCATGAGATGGTCTTCTTCCCTAGCATGATAACATATCCACTAGTGCTCCTCCTGTCATCTTTGGAACCTGCCCAATCCGCATCACAATAAGCTTGTACATTTAATCCATCATCAAATGGATAATATAGACCTTCATTCACGGATCCTTTAAGGTACCTAAGTACCCTTTTGGCTACAACAAGATGAGGTGCTCTTGGTGTTTGCAATATTGAGATAACACTCCAACTACATGTGCAATATCAGGTCTTGTCATAGTAGCATACAAGAGAGAACCAATTATTGACCTAAACATGGTCACATCCTTCACTTCTTCACCTTCATGAGCACTTAGTTTAACATTTACTTCTAATGGATTTGAAATGGGTTTGCAATCACACAAGTCAAACTTCTTCAAAAGATCAAGAATGTATTTCCTTTGCATCAAGTATATACCTTCCTCTTTATATAGTACGCCAATCCCAAGGAAGTACCTTAAAATCCCTAAATATGAGATTTTAAACTCACATCCAAGCTTCCTCTTTATGTCCTTGATGTTGGCTTCATCATCCCCTATAATGATCAAATCATCAACATATATACAAATGAAAACAATTTTGCTACCTTCCTTCTTCACAAAGAGTGATGGGTCTGCATGACTCTCATTGTATCCACATTTTACCAAGTAGTCCACAAGTATTTGGTTCCAAGCTCCTGGGGCTTGCTTGAGTCCATAAGGAGCCTTCTTTAGCCTGCATACATGATGTGGAAACCTCTCATCTACAAAGCCTTGGGGCTGGTCCATGAAGACTACCTCTTCAAACTCTACATTTAGGAATGCATTCTTCACATCCAACTGGTACATCTTCCAACCTTTTGAGGTTGAAATTGCAATCAAACTTCTGATGGTGGACATCTTAGCTACTGTACTGAATGATTCCTCAAAGTCTATGCCATAGGTTTGAGCAAAACCTTTGGCAACCAGCCTTGCTTTATACCTAGAGATGCTCCCATCTGCATGCCTCTTTACCTTGTACACCCATTTGTTGCCAATGACTTTCATGTCCTTTGTTCTTGGCACCAATGACCAAGTATCATTTTCTTCAAGTGCTTTGACTTCCTCTTGCATGGCTTTAATCACAAGCTATGCTTATTTGCTTCTTCAAAAAAGTTAGGTTCCTCACAAGCTATAACTTGACTCATGTAGGCATACTGTCTTGCAATGAATGAGTCATAAGTTAACCTTTGAACAGGGTATTTAACCATATTGGATGACCTTACCTCACCATTAGGTGGTATGAATCTCCTCCTCCTTGGTTTAGATGCTTTAAATCTTGAAGTTTCTAATTTTTCCATATCGCCATCACTTGTAGATTCCATGTCTACCCATCGATGGTCTTCGTCATTGGCCTTTTCCTTTCCTTTGCTACTTCCTTCAATTGAATGAGCTTCATTCCTTGTCCTTCCATGCCAAGCTGATGTAGTACTCTCCTCTGATGGTGTGCTTGAAATGGTTGGACCACTTATCACCATGTTTTATTGTTGCTCTTTGAACTTCTTCTCGGCTTCATATGCATCGTCAACCTGTAACACATCTTTGCTACCATACCAAGGCAACAACTCATCAAATATTACATCCCTAGGTACCTTATGCTCTTTGGTGCAAGGATTATAGCATCTAAAACCCTTTTGCTCTGAATCATATCCAATAAATATACACCTATCTGCCTTCGGGTCTAACTTGTGTCTCAATTCTTGAGGTATGTGAACATAACACACACAACCAAATACTTTGAGATGTGAAAGGTTGGGTTTCTTACCACACCAAGCTTCATAAGGTGTAACTCCATGCACTCCTGAGGTTGGACACATATTCATAATGTATATGGCTGTATTTGTTGCATCGCCCAATAAGAGTTACGAACATTCATTTCATTTAACAAAGATCTAGCCACTTATGCTATGTATCTATTCTTACTTTCTGCCACCGCATTTTGTTGAGGTGTATACCTACAAGTGAATTGCCTTTTGATGCCATGTTCATGTAGAAAATCTGAAAATTCATTTGAAAAATACTCTCCCCCTCCATCCGATTTGAGAGTCTTTATATACTTCCCTGTTTCCTTCTCCACTAGGTTTTTGAACCTCTTGAAGTGGTAAAACACCTCTGACTTTGACTTCATGCAATACATCCAAACAAAACTTGAATGATCATCTATAAATGTGACAAAATATCTATTACCTCCAATGGATGGCTCCCTTGTAGGTCCCCATACATCTCTGTGTATGAGATTCGACACTTCATTGCTCACATGTGCTCCCTTCTTGAATGGCAATATGCTTCGTTTTCCTTTGTAAGTTTATGTGCCCAATTCGTTTATGCCATAAGTCGATTTTTGCAATCTGTTTATTTCCAGTTGACAAGTAGACAGTGTGAGGGGTTTATGGCTTTACCTCCATGGTGAAGAGTTTTCCTTGCTTCTTTCCTTTTGCTATGAGATTGTAATCCTGGATGTCCTTCATCCTTTCTAAGTTTATGTGCCCAATTCTTATATGCCATAAGTCAATTTTTGCAATCTGTTTATTTCCAATTGACAAGTAGATAGTGTGAGGGGTTGATGGCTTTACCTCCATGATGAAGAGTTTTCCTTGCTTCTTTCCTTTTGCCATGAGCTTGTAGTCCTGCATGGGGTCTTCAACAAAACATCCTTGCTCATTGAACCTCACCTCATACCCTCTTTCAACCATTTGACCTATCGAAACCAAGTTCTTTGTGATGGTTGGCACATGCAACACATCCTTCAACACCTTTGAGCTTTGAGATCCATTCAATGCAACATCTCCCACATGTGTAATCTTGTGCTTAATGTCATCCTCTGTCTCTACATGTCCTTGAGTGATGGGTGAATGTAAATTAAAGAAAACATCTTCATTGCAACTCATACGTTAATACAACCACTATCAATGTACCATGTAAAATCTGAAATGACTTTTGCACTTGAACCATACATCATAAGCAAGTTCTCATTTTCTGAATTTGTTGAAGTACTAGCATAATTACCTTTGTTCCTTTTGTATCCTTGATTTCCTCTCCTTTGGACCAACAATCTCTTGCATAATGGCCCGGTTTTCCACAATTGTAGCATTCTCCATTGGATGCTTCTCTTCCATGTGATCTTCCTCCTCTTCCTCTACTCCTTCCTCTTCCTCTTGATCCATAGCTTTGGTTGGAGCATTCTTGGTTGCTTGAGCTTGAGCTTGACCTTCCTCTCCCTCTGCCTTGGTAGTTTTGTCCACCTCTTTTGCCTTTGCCTCTACCTGCATAGAAAACTTGGGCTTGGCTACCCTTTGATTGTGAACCTCCTTGGTTCATCTCCTCGATCACCATCAATGTGACTAATTGATCAAATTCTGGTAGGGAATCCCTCACATAAACTGATGTGGTGAATGCTTTTCACGTTTCATCCTCTCTGAAGCCATTGACAGTGTGCGCAACAAGATCATCATCTTCAATTGGGCTCCCAATTGAGCCTAAAGCATCTACAAGCTCCTTAACCTTCAAAATGTACTCATTTATGTTAGTACTTGGTGATTTCCTAAGATTATTCAGCTCATTCTTGAGCTGAATCTTCCTTGCCTTGGTTGATGAAGAGTACAATCTCTCCAAGGTCTCCCAAGCCTTCTTGGATGTGTCCAAGTTTTGTATATGCCCTATCATGCTATTGCTTATGTGTTGGGATAAAATAAATATGACTCTCCTATCCCTTTCTATACATTCATTAAGTGCCTTCACCTACCCTTGAAGTGGTGGATCATGTACATGAGGCATTGGCTCCGTGTCGCTCACTAATCCCCACAATCCTTTGCCCATAAGGTAGTTGCTAACTCTAAATTTCCATGATTGATAATTGCCTTTCTCTAACTTCTCTATTTGTGCATTATACTCATCCATACTGAGCTCTAAGATGCTCCTCTAGCTTCTCCTCAAGTGTTTGTATGCTTTAGAAGGTGTGAATATTACCTTTTGATAGCTTCTCCCTTGCTAACCTTTGACTAGTTGAGATCTCAATCGATGTAGCCCCCTTTTGATGTCGTCTTGCTTTGATGAATCCTCCTTGTGCTTCCACGAGTTGACTTGATCCCTTCAAGTCTTCAATATGATGCCACTAATATCTCCAAGCCTCCAAAATGGCTCTGATACCACTAACGGGGGATGATTCTAGCACCCCAATGCAAAAACGGAAGATGGCTACCCTCCTCTAGGTCCACAAGCAGTGATATATGCTCACTATTTTGAACTTTTCTCTGCACCAGTACAAAGACTTAAAATGAAATTTTCAAAACTTGTAGTACCCAAAAAGCTTTAAATCATCCCAAATGGATATTCCAACTAGGAGAACCACCCTCTGCAAAACAGGCTACCTGTTTGCAACATCTCTGCCTATATGTAGAGATATACCTTCACAAAGTTGCCAATTTCTCACAATTAACTCAACCAAATAACTTGAAACTTTGGAAAAGTTCAAGGCACAATATGATATACCAGATGAAGCTTGAAATCAATGAAAATGATTACAATGAGAGAACAAACAATGCTCTACAATCTGTTACAATTAGATTTGGAAAAGCCTAACTACACCTCTAGATAGAGAGGAGCAAAATCATGAGAAAATAAGGTAAGCAAGCAAGGGGGTTGCTTTCTGAAGTTTATGACTTCACTGAACTATATGGGAAACTCCTGAAATGCATACAACTCAAGAAAAAAAGGCGGGATGATGCTTATATAGAGTTTTACTTTTCCTACAATCTAGCTAACCACCCACCAATCATTGTAAGTGCACTTTTTGGTGGCTGATTTGATGAGATTTTAATTTGATTGAGTTTAGTGGAGCTTCTAACTTTATTCCACGACTTTGGCTCCTCCTATTTGATTAGTTCACTTGCAAAACTCCTGGTTGAGCCTTTTTGCATGATTGAGACTTGATTTTCAACACCTTCAAGATCAAGGGTTTAGACCTAGCAACTCAGATCCTCGTCTATTTGTTAAAAGCAGTCACAAAGAGGTTATCTATCCATGTGTATATGTAGATGATATTATTGTGATAGGTTGTTGAGCCCATCAAAGGCATATTGGTCAATGTCAACATGGTCAAAGTCAAAGTGGTCTATGTTCAACATGGTCAAAGTCAAAGTGGTCTAGGGTCAACATGGTCAAAGTCAAAGGGTTCAAGGTTTAGTTGTCAAGGTGCACAAGTAGTGCACAATCAATTGTTCACAAAGGTTATGTTTTGCAGAAAGTTGGATGTAGGTTGCAGATTATCTTTATATAATTTCTCTAATGTTCAAAGGTTTTTTAAAGTGTTTGGAAGGTTTAGGTGAACCCTTCGTTAGGTACCATTTGAAGAATTGAAGGGCAAAAAGTGAAGGTATGTGAAGTGGAAGCGATATGTAAAAGTGAAAGTATGGCCTCCATTTAAAATTTTGTTGTTGTCCTAAAGTCACTATAGGACAAAACAGGGATTCCTTGGCTGCAACCATTTGGAGACAATCGTGGGACATAAAAGTGAGCTCCAAGATACTCTATCAGTTAGAAGTGTACGTACGAGAACTCACACTCAACTCAAGGCATGCATTATTCTTGGCTAGACTAAGCAAGGTGAGCATAGTCTACACTAAGAGAGAGAAGAGCAAGAGACATTCAGGGAGTGTGCAATGCAAAGAAGCAAGTGCAAAGTGTGCAAGAAGTATGACTTAGCTGTGTGCAGAGGAGTGCTAAGGAAGGCAATCAAGGGTCACAAGATTCCATTGAAGCTATGTGTGCATCACCAAAAGGTGTTCATCCCTCCCCCCCTATTGGAAGCTTGAGTGCAAGGTGTGCACAAGTGCAAGCTCTTGGAGAAGGTGGAAGTCTGGGGTAGAGAAGGTCAGCGGTAGAAAGAAGCTTGGGTATTTTGTAAACTTGTTTGATTGTGTACTATTTGGGATTATGCATTATGCATACAAAGCCTTTGGGTTTTTGCTATACAGCATCATTGTACTTTTCTCTTCATAGTCAATCTGCAGAAGCTTTCGGTGTCTGTATTTCTCTTCTTCTCATTCTTCATTCTCCTACAAACACTCAAGTACCTTTCTACACAAGAATCCCCCCAACACAAGTGATGATATGAATGGCATTTAAAGGATGAAGAGACACATGCAAGAGGACTTGAAAATCAGTGACAGGTAAGCTCACATATTTCCTAGGTATGTAGGTGATATACTACACAGATGAAGGAATGTATTTGACTCAGAGGAGATACATTGAGGATCTACTTCTTAAGTTCAAAATAGAGAACACTAACCCGATAGGTACTCCTTTGGAGATGAATCATAAACTTAGTTTTTATGAATGTGAGAAAATTGAAGACATTAAAGAATATCAAAGCTTGGTAGGTAGCTTGATATATGCTACTCATACAAGAGCAGTCATCTCATATAGCATAGGAGTGCTAAGCCAATTCATGCACTCTCCAAGAAGACCACACATGGATGCTGCAAAGAGAGTACTCAAGTACCTCAAAAGAAAACTTAATGAAGGTATATTCTATCCTTACTCTTCAGATTGGGATATCAAAATCTATTTAGATGCAAATCGTGTAGGAGCTAAGGATGATAGAAGAAGTACCTCTAGTTACTTAACATTTGCAGGTTCAAAGCTAGTGTCATGGAGTTCCAAGAACCAACCAACAGTTGCTTTATCCTCAACTGAAGTAGAGAACAGAGGTTTGGCCATAGCAACTAAGGAAAGAATATAGTTAGAAGCATTGAATCTAGATTTGGAACTTGTGAGTTCCAAACCTCACATATTTGGAGATAATGTAAGATCCATGCATCTAGCTCATGGGAGAAGCTCATGGCAAAGGAGATTGACATTTCTTTTGTTCCAACTATAAAGCAAGTAGTAGATATGATGACAAAGGCACTTGATTGAATTAAGCTTTGTAGATTTAAATCAATGGTAGCTATTCAACTTATTAGGGAATGAAGACTCAAGCATAATTTAGCTTGAGGAGGAGTTGTTGTAACATCAAGCTTACACTATGCATGAGGTGGATTTGATCCACATCAAAAGCTATCACTTGGATTACGTCGAATGAATATCCATTAGAGAGTTCTTTTACCTATGATCATTTATTGTATTCTTTTAAAACATTTTTCATAAATCATTGACCATTCTAAAAGCCTAGAGCTTTACACATGTAAAAGGATAAAAAGAGATCCTAAATTCCATGAATTTGTGGCGTTTGCATTGCAATTAATCACCTAAAAGTAGATCAAACTAGATCTTCACTTTTCCTAGATTGTAGGAAAGTGAACTAATTCCCTCCAATAACTAATCTCACCTTCATTAGAATTCGAAACCCACTTGTAGAAGTCATGGATCACTTCAAGAGTTTATATAAAGACTTCAAATCACTTCGACATTACATGGAAGCAATATACATACACTTGTGGCCATCATTGTCTTGCTCCTTCATTTTTCTATATCATCTTCTTCAATAGTACTAAGTTTGTAGAGGCTAGTGCTCTCTCTACAAAGCTCCAAATTGGAGGAAAGAGGATGCATTGGAATTTTTTAGTGTTTATTTTATGTGTATAAATTTTCAAAGCATTTGGTTTAGTAGATTAACAGAAATCTTAGTTTTTTTTTCTCGGGGTCAATCTCCACGTATTCCTAATGATTCATTCCAAAAGCATATTTTTCTTATTTCTTGTACTCTTGTGCCTTCTATACAGGCAACCCTATGTGTATCACTCCTTCAAAAAGATTTTTTCTAATTATAATCACACTCGTTGCTATGAGCATTTGAAGTTGATTGTTTCATCCAAAGATAGTAAGTTTTTTGAGCTAGTCAATGTGCCAACCTATTTGTTTTGCATTGACTCTTTTTCCTTGATGCTCCAAAGTACATAGTGCATTTTCTTGCACTTATCGCATGCCTATAAGGTCTATTTGAGTCTCCATAAGCTCAACAATTGGTCTTATGATGGTTGGCTGAACCAAACTTCGTTGCTTTGCAACTCACTTTTCTACCTCCTACAAGCTTCTTCGAGTTCTTTCATATTCAACACATGTTTTATAAACTTGAATTGTATCACTCATTCATATCATATGTGTATTTGTGTGTATATATATGTACGTGAATGTATTTGTGTGTGAGTATGTATGTATGCACATGTAGGTATATATCTATATTTGTGTAAGTGAGTGTATGTGCATGTATATGTGTGTATCTATGTTTTTAATTGTGTCTAAGTTATGTTCTTAATTGTGTCTATGGTATTTATAACAAAATTCTATAGGTGATTTATATTACAGTTTATATTTAACATGTGCTTTATTATTGTAATTGTATTATTCATTTATATCATATGTGTATTTGTGTGTGTATATATATATATATATATATATATATATATATATATATATATATATATATATATATATATATATATATATATATATATATATATATATGTATCTATATATGTATATATATATATATATATATATATATATATATATATATATATATATATATATATATATATATATATATATATATATATATATATATATATATATATATATATATATATATATGTGTGTGTGTGTGTGTGTGTATGTATGTATGTATATGTATGTGTGTGTGCATGTAGTTTTGTGTGTATGTGTATGTATGCACATGTGGTGAACAAGGAGCTGGCACTCATGTATAAGCAAGTTCCAAGCTATGTGGAATCAATCCACAAAAGGAAGTAATCCTAAAGCTTTGCGGAAAGCTCCAAACCTCTCCCTAGGCAAAGCCTTCATGAAAAGGTCTGCAATGTTCTCCTGTGTGGGTACATATGCCAAGGTCATCTCTCCAGCAAAGAACCTCTCCTTGACATAATGATAATGCACCTCAATATGCTTAGAGTGAGCATGGAACATAGGGTTCCTCGCAACTGCCCATGTGCTCTGACTGTCAATGAAGATGGTGGTGGCAGAAGATTGACCAACACCGAAATCAGTCATAAGGCATCTGAGCCACACACTCAAAAGTTGTTGTGAAAGTTGCACTACACTCAGCCTCACAATTGGAAGTGGCCACAATAGGCTGCTTCTTGCTCAACCAAGATATACATGAGCTACCAAGCATGAAGCAAAAGCCTCTAGGGGACAAATGGGTGTCATAAGAACTAGCCCAATCACTATAAAAAAAGCATGCAAATCTCCCAGTAGTGATCCCCCCTTGGGTTTAAACAATCCAAGTAGCTAGGTACCACTCAAGTAGTGAAAGATGTGCTTAATCGCCTACAATGCTTGATAACTGGGCAATGCATAAGCCTTCTCATCTATGAGACAACAAACTGAATATTTGGCCGAGTAATGCATAAATAAATCAAGCATCCAAGAGCCTGTTGATAGAGAACAACATCAAATGCCTCTCCACCATCATGAAGACTCAACCGTAAACCTATCTTCATAGGAGTGGCAATAGGTTTGTAGTCTTCAAGGAGAAAATCGTTGCAATAGTATGTCAATATATTTAATTTGACACAAAGCTATTTTGCCATCAACTTGCATAAATTGAATGTCCAAATAATGATGCAAATGCCCCCAATCAGACATCTCAAATGAGGCATGCAAACAGCCTTAAAATCAGCAATATGCTTCTCATGAGGACCAATGAGCAGCATGTCATTAACATACACAACAATGATCAGAAGCTCATCATTAGCACACTTAACATATAAGGTGCTTTCAGTTGCACTCTTCCCAAAACCAATTGCAATCAGATAGGCATGTATCTTTTCATACCAAGCATGTGGTGATGCTTTAAACCATATAATACCTTCTTTAACCTACACACCTAGTTTTCATGCCCTTTCTAGACAAAGCCACGGGGCTGAAAAACATACACTCCTTCATGCAAAGTCGCCATTCAAAAATGTAGTTTTAATGTCCAATTGATGTACATTCCAAACATGATGATCTATAAGTGCACAAATGCTACGAATAGTAGTCATTCGGCATGTAGGTGCAAAGGTCTCATCAAAATCAATGCCTCTTTCCTACGCATAACCCTTCGCAACAAGCCTAGCCTTATACTTGTCAACTGTTCCATCAAACTTATGCTTTAGCTTGTGTACCCACTTAGTGCCAATGGCCTTCTTTCTAGGAGGCAAGTCACATGAAGGCAACGTACCATTCTTGATTATAGAATCATATTTAGATTGCATAGCAGCCATCCAATTTTCAAAATTTTGTGGTTCATCAAATGAAAGAGGCTGATTCTCATCATAGAGACTAGAAGCAGCTATAGCATAGCAATGTGATGCAAAAGAGGCACTAAGAGAGCTTGATTGAGTACCATATGATAGAGGTGCATCTAATTTGATGCCACATGAAGTCTACATAGTCATCTTGGCATACTTTTTGCGTGCCCAATATCGGTTCTCTCATCAACAAGTGCATCATATGAATCGCCATTAGAAATGGAATGATCTACATCATCACATGAAACCTACAAAGGCTTAGAAGATTCATCATTAAGAACAACACTATACTCCACCTCCAAAAAAAAGTAGAAAAGTATCATACATGTCTTTGGAGCTAATAGATGTCTCCTTAAAACATGAAAGTAATGACAGAATAACAACTTCCAAAGAAACAACATCATGGCTAACTAGAATGTGTTTTATCTGTGGATGATATAGATGATAACCTTTTCTTTTAGAATTGTACCCAACAAAAATACATTTTACTACTTTATCATCCAATTTTCTATGATGTTGTTCAGACACTAATGCATATGCCAAACTATCGAAAACATGCAGATGAGCAACAGATGGCTTGCGACCATGCCAAGCCTAATATGGAGTGATAGACTGCATTGCTTTAGTGGGACACCTGTTAAGTACATATGTTGCACACATAACAGCCTCAAGCCAGAAAGTATGTGGTAAAGCCTCACTCTTGACCATACACCTTTCCATCTCCATGAGTGACATGTTCGTTCATTCAGCAAATCCATTCTATTGAGGTGTATGGCACTGTACACTAATGTTTTATCCCATGTTCAACCAAAAATGCATTAAAGTCAGATGACATATATCCCCCCTTGATCAAAATGGAGAGTGCCCAATTTACATGTTGATAGATTTTTAGCCAGAACCAAAATTTTTTTGAAGCACATAAACACTTCAGACTTTGCTTTCAATGGATATACCCATGCATGCTTGGAGAAATCATCAATGAAAGTCACAAAGTAAAGATAGTTTCCAAAAGAGGGTGTGTGCATAGGACCACAGACATCATCATGAAGAAGCTACAATTTTTAAGTAGGCCAAATTGAACCATCTTTTGGAAAAGAGGGATGTTGCATTTTTCCCAAAATGCAGAATTCACAAACATGTCTACTGGGTGCCTCAAGTTTGGGCAAAGAGGACTATCAGAAATAAACCATCCAACAAAGTGAAAGAACTACCATCAATATTAGTCAAAATCATCCTACCAACTTCCATGATAGGATAAGAGGAGTTGTTGGTGCATGTGATAGTATTCCCTCTAGGGGCAGTCTCAAGTGAAGTGAAGAAACTGTGCTGTGAGGTAATATGTTTCATTGCCCCACTATCAAAATACCAAACATTTGAGTCTACTATTGACATACACTACTCATGAGAAGCTGGTTGAAGACTATAAACAATAGTAAATGCCCATTCCTCATTCTACACTAGATTAACAGACTCTGTTTTTGGTGTAGAGACCTCTGCAACAACCAATCTAGCCTCTTTTTTCCTTGCTTCTTTTGCAGCCCATTTTGGACACTTCTTTATGACATGATCATTTGATTTTATAGTACTTGCAAAACAATTTCCACTTTTTTGTTTTCTTATCATCTCTATCATCCTTCGTTGTTTGTGCAGAATCAGCAGATTTCTGCTTACTAGTAGAAGATCTCCATTTACCTTTGCCCTTCTGACTAGCCAGGAAAGCTTGATCTACAACATGCATATTAGAGCTATTCTGCTTAGACTCATCTTCCTACAACAAAATAGAAACTACTCTTCAAATGTCAAGGCATTTGGATTACCTTTCGTCATCAAACAAAGACTAGAAGCAAAACTCTGATATGAGTCGGGAAGACGATTCAGAATAGTCTAAACAAGTGAACTATTAGGAAGGACTTCATCAGCAAAAATCAACTGTTCCTTCAAATCCTTGATCTTTATCAGAAAGTTTTCCATAGAATCACCTTCATTCATGAGCTCATTGTCCAACTATTTTTGAACATAAGCAACATGAGCCTCATTTCTAGCCTAGTACAGTGTGATAAGTGTATCCGAAGCATCCTTAGCTGTTGTGCAAGAGTGAATATGAGGAATAATAGCATGTTTGATAGAGAAGGCTATCAATGCATGTGCCTGAGCATCTTTTCCATCTCAACAAATTTTCTGTACAGTAGGTGCAATAGGAACCAGAGCACAAACAAAAATCTACAGAATATCACCATCTTTGACGCCATATGCATCAGCTTCACTACCTGTATTTGGAGGTGCTATAGGATATTTTTCAACACCTTCCACAATATTCCACAATCCTTTTACGAAGAATACATGATGCATCATAGAAGCCCACAATGGGTAATTTGCACCTTCCAACTTATCCTCAACAGCCAGCATACAAAATACATCACTGTTTTTAGCCACAGCCACTGACTAAAATAGCTTGATGAAAAAAAGTGATTATATCTAAAAATACGGAGAAGTTTGTTTCCATTCGTTTTGGCATTCGATCTCTGTTTCGGTGTCCGTTTTTGTTTTCATTTTTGTTTTCGGATTGGATTCAGATTCCCATTGTTGTTTTGATTTTAGTTCTGGTTCCGATTCCGGTTTTTGTTTCTACTCCAATTCTTGAGCTTGAACCTTACACGCGTCACTACGGAGGGGTTTGTTTCTATTGATTTTGGCATTCAATCTCTCTTTTAGTGTGCATTTTTGTTTTTGTTTTTGTTTTTGTTTTCAGATTCAAACTCCAATTCGGAGTCCGATTTCTATTCCTATTCAGATATAGGAGAATCTCAATAATTTTCTACTAGCACCAAGTACAAAGATGATGGCGTTGTCCACCCATGCGCTCTCAAGGTAGAGCTTAAATGGTGATCTAGACAACTCTAGAACGGGAGACACAAGGTAGAGGTATGCTGGCTCAACTCAGTGTCTCAGGTAGTGCAAAAGTCATGTATATATAGGATCATGGGTGGCCTACCATGGACGGCTATACATGGGCGGTAGAGCGTGGGCGGCCACCGCCCGCGTAATTGCCATACACGGCTTAGACTGGTTGAACCGACCTAACAAATATAAATGATTTTTGACTATGACAGGGAATATTCCATGGAATATTCCCTTTACCGTCGTGCCAGGGGCGCTCCCCCAGACCCCCACCATGGGGCCCGTTGGCTCCCTCGGACCCCCTAGCCAGGGGCCCGCTGGCCCCCTTGGACCCCCCAGCCGGGGCTGCTCACCGCTGCCCCGGACCCCACAACTAGGGACCCTGGTAACTCCCTTTCCTTATGATACCTTACATGGTCCAATATGACCTTCATCCAACATGCAAGTTGGGATTCCCATCAATTGGGTAATGCACGCTTGGCTTCTCCTCATAAAGGGGGCCTTACAAAATGTGCATACAATCATGAGGGGTAGACATTGATCATATACTAACAGCTCTCGTGGGGAAGGACAATATGGAATGATCCATAAAGTCAGAATAACTCACCAGAGATTCATCAACAAAGTATTTGCATCCAAGTTATTCAAATTACATGGTGCACACACATAAATACGAGAGAACAAAGCCATGAATGAAGCCAATGTTTTATATGTTACGCATAATGGAATTATTAGTCCACTTGGATTAACTCGGCACCATAGAAAAAGGCTATGTCTTATTTTCAAACTCTAGAATGGTGGTACATTAGATATATGGCTAGAAAAAATAAAGAAGAAGTATCTAAATGTATCATGAAGTAGAGCTATTAAAGACATAGAAGGAGACATAACAACCTTGAAGTTAAATATTTGGAAGTTGATCAATGGATTATTGCAAACAATATCATTTTTACACACTTATAATATATCCCACAACGATCTCCATCCAAGAAACATTTTGTTGCATTTTGAAGCTTAGCATGCTTATGTGGGGGTATGTGATTTTGGTAAAGCAACATATTTACCAATAGTTTTTTCTTTCGAAGCTACCTGTTTTAGAAATATAGACTAGAAATGAGTGGACTCAAAAGAAGTGGTGAATTGCATGTGAATGTATATCCACTAGTCCTCCACCTTTTAATAAAAGTCAAGAGACATTGACAATTTCATAACTACTATTGCAATTCTTCAAATATGTAGATTTAAATAGTTATCCCATTGATAGAAATGGGATTTACAAGTTCAAATATGCTTTAGAACTAGCTTCTGAGATAGATGTATCAAAAAGTGTAGATGCACATGAACTACTTAGAGTATTCTGGAATCTAAGTCGGTATGGTTTAAAGATATGCATGACAGATGGATTAACACCATATTGAAAATGATCTGTATTCAATTGAACTATGTGGATTAAATTATATAAATTGATTTGCATTAAGTGGAGTAAATATTGGGATTCATTTGAATTCTGGATTACATGAAGTGGTATCAATTGAGCTAAGTGGATTAAATGAGGTGGTATCATCTAAATAATGTGAATTAAATAAAGTGATATCTTTTGAATTATGTTGATGAAATGAAGTGGACTCATTTGCAATATGTGGATTAAATGATATCGATTCATTTGAATGAAGTGCTATCCTTTGAATTATGTGATGAAATGGAGTGGATTCATTTGTATATGTGGATTAAATGATGTGGATTCATTTGAATAAAGTGCTATCTTTTGAGTTATGTGATGAAATGAAGTGGATTAATTTATAATTTGTGATTAAATGATGTGGATTCATTTGAATGAAGTGCTATCTTTTGAATTATGTGATAAAATGAGGTGGATTCATTTGAAATATGTGGATTAAATGATGTGGATTCCTTTAAATGAAGTGCTATCTTTTGAACTATGTGATGAAATGAAGCGGATACATTTGTAATATGTGGATTAAAAGATGTGGATTTATTTGAATGAAGCACTATCTTTTGAATTCTATGGAGGAAATAATGTGGATTTAATGAAGTGGTATCATTTGAGTTAAATGGATTAAGTAAAGTGGTATCATTTGAGTGGATTCATTTAAATTATGTGAATTAAATGAAGTGGATTCATTTGAAGTATGTGGAATAAATGAAATGCTATCATTTGAGTTATGTGAATTATTTTGAGGTAAAATTAGTGTTTTTGTTTTGCATATTTTAAAATCAAACATGGCAAGGATGCCAGATGTGAATAATGATCTTGATCATGCAGAATCTTAAAGGATTTTGTCTGAGCAGAATGCTCAATTTGCACAATCAGGATTAACATTTATATTCCATTAGGATTTAGAGCAAGATGGATTAGAAGGAAACTGTTATGAATGAAAGAAGTCAAAAAGCTATGTCCCAATCATTTTGTTCATGATGGTCTCTTTCAGGTTATAGGAAGGGCAAAAGAAAAAAAAAACTCTTAAAGCTTTTGGACTTACAACATAAAGGATTGGTAGAAAGTCTACTTCGATGCTTTCTGCAGGTTGAGAGATAATTACAAATTAATAATCAGATAGCACTATATTTCATTCAAAAAGTTTTTGTACAAGATATTCTTCATCCACGTGTAGATTGGGATGATCACTCAAAGAATGCAGGCATAGGTTTAGGTCATCCTCAAAATTGGGTAGAATTTTGTACTCAAGGAAATGAAGGCCCTCTTCCTTGAAAGTGGACCTACATTTTGATACGTGACGGACATAATCTTATCCATGATTTATCATCACAGGGAGCAGAATTATACAATGAAGGTTTAACATTTCATGGATTACGAAGAACAATTGATGATAAAAAAAAGAGGATTGGCGATCTAGAAAATCAGGTAACCAATTTAAAAATATCTATGGATGCATATGATAGCTAATATGGAAGACCCTCAATGACACCATCATCTTTTGATCAGTTTACAACCGATGAACTTTTTGATCAACAAAACACTGAATAGACAAGCTTCTTTTTGTAATCAAAGAGATCACTGTAATATAAAGCCATCAATTTTGCAATTAAATCTAATCAAAGTATTCAAAGTACCTATGTCTTTCAATAATAAATTTAGTGTATGAGCTGTGCATGGAACCCAAGTAATGCCTTCATACTTGTTTGAATTGCAATTCCAACACTTTGAAAATTGGATCCATTATCAGGCACTATCGCGGTCACATTCTTTGGACCACCCACTTGCTATATAGCATGTTCATATATCCTTACAGGAAAAGGTGAACTATTTTCTTTAAGAAAAATATCAATAGCTTCCAAAAACATGCTTCCTTTCGGACATATAACCATGACATTAATCAGTGGCTTCTTTTGACTTGTACATCCATCCAATGCTATTGTACATCCATACATGGGTACATAATCAAGCACTAATTGTTTTAAAATAGCTTCAATACTTTGTTTCACTTTATCTATATACTCTGTTTGCATTTTATTATAATCTAGCATGGTGAATCCTTTTCGTGGTGTTAACATCAAAGCATCTTTGAAAATAGGATTATGAATAACATTGAAAGGAATCCCACATGCTAAAAATGCTTGAGTCCATTACGTAAACTTACACATACTATTGTGAAGTAAGAATCAATGTTGAGTCAACAAATTGCAATAAGTTTTCATTTACAATTATACATTCACATGTACATAGATATGCTACCGAATCAAACTTTGTTGGATCCCTTTAAAACTCAAGTTTCTGAGCAGGTGTTAATAAGTCTACAAGACAAAGCCATCTAAAGACCTTTAAAGTTCTAGTTCACTTATTAACACCTTCTCAAACCTTGAAATATCAAAAAGAAGATAAAACCTTTTCCAATAAATCCATTGGTTTTCCTATCACAATCAAACACACACATACACATGTGCATACCCAATCACATTAGATGTTCACTCACAATCATATGACATACATGCACATACACATACACATACTATTGTGAAGTAAGAATCAATATTGATTCAAACAATCACAATACAATTTTACTCAACACCATAGACACACAGACATATAATATTGTGAAGTAAGAATTAGTGTTGAGTCAAAAACAATCACAATAGTTTTTAACACACAACAATTTTTTTTTAATTCAAATACTAAAATACTTAATATTTCTAATAGAGCTTATACCTTGTTCTTTGTACAACAATGTAAGTTCATAAAAAACAAAGTAACTCTTATGGAAAATGATTCAAAGTGTGTTCTTTTATAATACTGTGTTGATCGAATTATTTTTTATCAAAACATTTTTTGATCGAAAGCTTTTCGATCAGAAGCATTTCTATCAAAAGCGTTTTCGATCAAAACGCATCAAATTACGGTGCAAATCATATTCGGCCATGCTTGAATAAGCTAATGTGGCACCGAATAATTTGTTTGAATAATAAGGGCTTGGCATCAAACTCCATAATTATTCACGAGTAAAGGAACTTTCGAATAAGGATTAATGCAACCTGGATTCCGATTTTAGTTCCAGTTTCGATCTGGTTTTTGTTTCCATTCCAGTTCCTGAACCTAAACCTATGTTTACACTTAATGTTTACATCTATGCTTACACCTACATTACACCTACTTTCACTCCTTTGTTTACTATTCCCTTTACACCTATGTGTACTCCTTCAAACTATGTTTACACCTACCTTTACTTCTTTGTTTACTCCTTAGTTTACTCCTTCATTTACTCCTTCACAGAACTAAGGCATAACTTTGGAATCTTTGGCATCTTTGACTTCTCTTGAACCCATGGCTTCCTTGGCAACCGCTGGCAACCATTGGCTATGTGTGAACACCTTTTAATTAAGGAGTCGCAATAAGGAGTTTTATATTCACCAAGGAGGAGGCTTTGAACCCACAACCTAACTCTCATAAGTCTAGTGTCTTAGCACTACACTATCTCTTTGATTTGTCACTCTAGTTCTCTTTTCTTATATTTAACACAACTTGCATCTCTCTCTTACTTTTTTGTTTTCCCAAGAACCACCCTTCCTTTTTTGTTTAATTCAACCAATCCCAAAATTGTTTTTACATATCTAGCAAGGGGGTTTCATTATCTTTATACCCATGGACCCAAAAAATACCATGGAGAATTTAGATGAGTCACTTCTACCCAAGGTACCGCTTGATGTTTCCGATGATACCATGAAGAAGAAGTATAAAGATGGTTTAGAGAAGGAGATTCAAGCTAAGCTTCACTCATGCTAACCTAAAATGCTTCATGAAGCTATTTCCTTTGCGCATGATACAGAGAAAGAGTATCAATTGATTATCAAAATGATTAGTTTGAAGTAGCCACATCTGCAACAAAAACTTTTTCACAAGTAATTATTTCAGACATAGATGGCTATCTTTTTAGCAGTATGTGGCAGTAAGCTTTTGGGAACACAACTTTGTATCTCTTCTTCTTAACATCCTCGAAAAAATGGGCAAAGAGAACCTCCTAACTAGGGAATTGAGGATTATACTCTTGCTTGTGTATAAGCCGATCAGTGTGAATATGTAGATCACTTGGAAGTTCTTGAATTTCAGTATAATAGTTCTCTACACTCAGCCACCACTTTCACTCCATTTAAAATATGGATTGTTAAGGAAGTGGTCACTCTTATTATGTTAGCAAGTTCCAAAATAGATGTACAAGATCGAGACACGGATGTGTTCTCTAAAACGTGGTGCACTCAAATCCAAGTGGCAAAAAAGCACTTATAATATTACAAGGATGCATATGTACAAGGGAACAATATCAAAGGACAACCAAAGTTTTATGCTAAAGGATATTTGATACATCTTAGCTCCTACAATATCAGCTTGCTTGCAAATCTTAGTCAAAAGTTTTTCACTCATGGTGAGGCATGTATAGGATTCTTGATGAATACAACAGTCACATACAAGCTAGAACTCCCATCTTAAGTAAAGATCCACAATGCTTTACATTTCAATTTGCTCAAAAGATTTTACTCGATCTATGATTCAAACATGTACAACCACCATGGCCAACCTTTGGAGCTCAAAGTCATATTGAAACATCACATTATAACAAATTGCTATGTTAAATGGCATGGCTGATTACTCTCTGAATACATTCAGATTTTGAAAGATTGGCTTCAAGCTCTCGATCACAAATTGGTCCTTGGATAGAGGGATCTTTTTCGTATTCAACAAATATCTTGTATTTAGGAACCCCTCCTCCCGTATCTTATGTCTTCGTTGTATTTTTCTTTCTGCACTTGTAATTTGTTCCCTTGATTTATTTAGAAGCTCTTGATGAGGACATCAAGGTATTAAAATGGGGGAGAAACTTAGGGGTCCTGAAAATGGGGCTGCCGATGACCCTCTTCCTTTCTGTGTGGGGACTCCAGGGGCTCTTTGGGTGGTCCGTGGAGGTATGTTGGCGATCTTCAAGGCACCTCTAAGGGAACTTTGGGTCGTTCTTCAGGATGTGCTGGATTCCTCACGGGCCCAGGCTTCTTCGGACACCTTGGAGGTTCCTAATGAAGGCATTTTGGGGATGTTTTTCATGATTCAAGGCCTTTGCACCCTCCTCCTCAGCTTCTCCTCACCTCCTCTTGCAAACTAGCTTGTATTTCTATCTTGGGGTTAGACGGCTTTGGGGAGTTTACCTCGAGGCACCGAATTGTGCATAATTATGAGTGAGACCTCATAAAACATCCAACTCATTGTGTTTTTCAGTGCCTTCTTGTGGTCTAACAACCCCTGCTTCTAGCCCTAGGCATTGGGTACCTCCCACCACTCTTCTCATATATCAATAGCCCACCCTTTTGGGCATTGGAAATATGAATTAAATTTTGGTCTTTCAAACGTTATTCTTTTTGTTTTTGTACTTGCAAACTTTCTCTCATAAGTACAGGGCGTTCGGGACTTCTAGGTCTACAATTTTGGCTCCAACAATTTCAAATGCTCTTCAACTAGGTGGGTTCATAAACAAAATGGCTTTAAAATACAAAATAAGGATTCACTGACTAAAACGTCTTGGAGAGTTTTGGGTGCTTCCAACATATTTGATATGATAAGAATGTTATATATATATATATATATATATATATATATATATATATATATATATATATATATATATATATATATATATATATATATATATATATATGTATATATATATGTGTGTGTTGGAAGCGCATGTTGTGGCTGTTGCAACCAATCTCTCTCTCTCTCTCTCTCTCTCTCTCTCTCTCTATATATATATATATATATATATATATATATATATATATATATATATATATATATATATATATATATATATATATATGAGATCTCTCTCTCTCTCTCTCTCTCTCTCTATATATATATATATATATATATATATATATATATATATATATATATATATATATATATATATATATATATATATATATATATATAGAGAGAGAGAGAGAGAGAGAGAGAGAGAGAGAGAGAGAGAAAGGCATTGGCTGTATACAGTATATGAAAAGGATATCATGATATTAATTAGTTAAGATAATTGGTTCATCAATGAAATGATATTTGGACCAAGTACAACTTTTGTAACTCTCGGAAAGTATAGTTTATTTTCCTCTACACATGGATTTTGTTGATAGCCTCGCAATAAAGTAATTATATCCAATAAACTAATTCTATCCAATAAAGTAATTCCAATAAACTCTTGAGCCATAACTTTACCTCTTTTCCTTGCACATCCAAGTCTTGAAGATTTTCATAGCTTGTCTTGAAAATTCGCTTCCACAGCTTGTAGAGGTGAGCTTACATAACACAATAGGGCGTGTCTAGGTAACTCCTATCATGTGGGTTGACCCTCTTGGAAATTTGCAACCTATCAAACCTACTACATACTCGAGACAATTTGATTCTATCATTTTGGGAAAATGAATCCAAGAGTGTGATTCAAAGTCTCCTAAATGCAAGAGAACTCTTGGTCTACCATGGTCGCTCATTTTTTTGACTGTGAAGCCTATACATGGCTCTTGGTTGAAAGATAATAATCAACTCACATGGGTGAAGCTAAAGAATTGAATGGAAGACTACATTGTTGCATAGAAATGGTAGTCTCGAGGGAGGAAGCAAAATAAATGATTATGCTAAAAATTATTCGAAATGTCTCCTTGGGCTAGATAGGAGGTGGAATGTTTTAACCCTAGAAAATAAACGATTATGTTCAAAAATATTTGAAATGTCTTCTTAGTGCTGAGAAAGTCACCTAGGAGAAGGTCTTCTTACATGCCTTCGTTTATAGAATAAGTCCTTGGGCTAGTCAAGATGCAAAACTTTAGGGAACAACTCATAATGTTGGTGTTATAACGACCTCATGAATGGAAGCAAAAATACCTAAACTTGTAGTCTTGGTGTTATGAGGACCTCATAAGCTGATGGAGACTGTTAATCTCCAAAAGAACAAGCTACTCTTGAAGTTAGAGCACCTCTATATCAAGAGTAATTCAAAACATTTACCAATTTGAAGGATTAATGATCAATTATAAAGATTTTGGATAAACTGTGAAGAAGATGATTCTACAGAAAGTCTGCTGCACATATCTCTCTCATTGACTTATCAAATGTGTAAAGTTTTTTATAAAACTTTGCACAAGGTGTCGCCTTTGGCACCTTCTCCAAGTTAAATCATTCCAAAAGACTCAGTAGATCTTAAGAAATGATCTCAACAAGTCACCTATGTCTAGAACTGCTCTTCTAAGATATATAGTGATACATATATATAGTGATATATAGTGATACATATAATGATCAAGATATATAGTGATACAGATTGGGCAAGTAATCCTGATGATAGGAGGTCAACTTATGGATATCTATGTTATGTGAGATAAGTTAATCTCTTGGTGTTCTAAGAAGCAACATATAGTTGCTTTGTCATCCACAGAAGTAGAGTATAAAGGTATGGTTGAAGCTGCAAAGGAGGTTATATGGTTGAAAACTCTCATGAAGAGTTTTGACATCATTTAGAGTACACCCACTATTCATGGAGATAATATGAGTTCTTTGTATCTAGTTGCTAACCTTGTGTTTCATGCCAGAACTAAACATATTGAGATCCCATATCATTTCTTGAGAGAGAAGGTGATTGATAAAGAAATGGAAGTCATACATACTTCAACAAAACATCATATTGCAGACATGTTAACCAAAAGCTTGGATGGACCTAAGTTGCAAAGTTTCAAAGACATAGCATGTATAAAGAAGATGGAGAAAATCACAATTTATGATTAAGGGGGAGCTGTTGGTGCAGGGCACCAATTGATGATTAGGAAAAAGTTTGAACTCAAAGAATGAAGCAAAGATCATCATATGAAGCTTGAAGTTTAGTGCATGGTTAGAAGTTGAAGACTTGTATTTACATGTACACTAATCTTGTAATTGGTTCATAGAAACTTTGTATCTTTGATGAGTTCGGAAGTAAACATCCATATATACTTGATATAGATGTACTACGAGTAGAGGAGATGATGTATGATTAGAAGACTTAGAGAGTAGGAAGAAGTAATTCATCCATCAGATGTATACTTTCTCATAATAAAAGAGAATCTAAAAAATTGCACCTCGACCTTTTGCTCAGTGCTCACTTTGTGTTTATCTTCTTGAGGAATGCTTTTGTACAAGTATAATTCTATAGTAGAGTGACCTATGTACACATTTTGAGAGTTTAGTTGTAATCAGGCTGAGAGAATTTTAAGTAGGAACATTTACATGTGTAAATGTGAAGAAGTGAAGACAAGAATAGGCACAATCCCGATGGTAACTGTTTTGATCCGTCTCCCTCCACGGTGTAATGTTTTGAGCACGTAAGCACTCATTCTTTAAGCTTAAAGGTAAGCTACTTGTGGCTAAAAGCATTTGAATAAATAGGCTCTACTTTGGGAGAACCATGCATTAGAAGTCGACTATACAGAAGAACCGTTTCCGATATAGGTACATTGCTTGATGCAAATCTCAAGATTTAGTGAATCTTTTGGAGAGATTTAACTTAGAGAAGGTGCCTAAACTTTAGGAGACACCTTATACAAAGTTTCATTTAAAACGTTACACATTTGATCATTCAATGAGTGAATTAAATGCAATAGACTTTTCTAAATAATTAGTGTCTTCAAAGTTAGTTAAAAGTTTGATTTTGGCATTGGTTTTTCAAAATTGGTTGAGGTTTTGAGTTGTACTTGATATAGAGGTGCTCTAACATCAAGGATAAATTATTGTTCTGGAGATTAACACTGTCCATCAAAGGTGTACCTGCAGGTTTTGTGTTCTCCATTTTGAACTTGAGAAGTCGATCCTGAATGTATCTTCTCTAAGTCAAATACATTCCTTCATCTTTGTATATGACCTACATGCCTAGGAAATATGTGAGCTCACCTAAGTTACTAATCTTGAACTCCTCTTGCATGTGTCTCTTGATCCTTTGAATGCCATTCAAATCATCATCTATCACAATATTATCATCTACATATACACATAGATAGATAACCTCATTGTGATCCCTTTTGATGAATAGAGAAGGATTTGAGTTGCTAGTTTTGAACCCTTGATCTTGAAGATATGTAACCAACCTGCATATCCAAGCTTTAGGAACTTGTTTCAATCCATACAATGCCTTCTTAAGTCTTCAAATAAAGACATAACATGCATGATTAGGGTCTTCAAAACCTGGAGGTTGTGACATGTATACCTCTTCAGTTATCCAACCATTTAAGAATGCATTTTTCACATCAAGTTGGAGGAGTCTCCAATTCTTTGCAACAGCTACACTTATCAATGTTCTGATTGTAGTCATCTTTGCAACTGGTGAGAGTGTTTTCTCATAGTCTATACCATGCGCTTGAGAGCATCCTTTGGCAACTAATCTTGCCTTGTACCTACAAATTGATCCATTTAAATATATACCCATCTACAACCAATTACCTTTTGATTCAGCGACATTAGAACCAAATCCCAAGTGTCCATCTCCTTCAATGCATCTATTTCTTCTTTCATGGCCTTTACCAATTAGGGTTTCCCTTTGACTCTTTATATGATGAAGGTTCTTCTGAAATTGAATCTTTTGCCAAGTTGTAAACAAATGTGCAATCATATCCATACCTTTCTGGTTGTTTCTTCTCTCTTGCTGATCTTCTAGGTGCTTGTTTGGAGCATTCTCCAACCCCTTGCATCTTTGCTTTGCCTCTTGACTTCCATAGTCTATAATCCTTTTCTCTTTCATCTTTGTCATCATCTGTATCACTTCTTGGATCCTGGACATGCTTGCTTCCTGCTTGATGAGAATCAGAATCAAGATCATATGGTAGAGTTACCTTTTGTATGTCTTTATTACACCAAGACCTGTGTTCTTCAAACACAACATCTCTACTTGTAGTGAATTCTTGGTTCAAGGATTATAGAACCTATAACCCATCTAAGTTGAGTCATACCTAATAAACATTGCCTTTGTGTCCCTTTCATCTAGCTTACATCTTATTCGTGATGGCACATGAACATAAGCTAAACAACCAAACACCTTGCAATGTCAAAGACTAGGTTTTCTTCCATGCCATGCTCCATAAGGAGTGATACCTTGAAGTGATTTGGATGATAGTCTATTGACAAGGTACACAGCAGTTGAAATAGCCTCTGCCCATAGATAATGTGGCGACTTATTCTCTTCAAGCATTGTTTGGGCTGATCCAACCAATGTCTTGTTTTGTCTCTTTGCAATTCCATTTAGTTGAGGAGAGTACTTAGTAGTCACTTCCCTTTTGATACCTTTTCTTGCAAGAACTCATCAAACTCTTTGGAGAAGTATTCTCCCCTCCATCAGATCTCAGCTTCTTGAGTGATCTACCTGTATGATTCTCCACATGTGCTAGATACTCTTTGAAGTAATCAGACACTTCATTATTACTCTTCATAAAGTATACAGCAATCCATCTACTATGGTCCTCTATAAATGAGACATAATACTTTGATCCTGCCAATGAAAGTTCTTGACTTGGTCACCATACATCTATATGTACTAAGTCCAATACGTTGTTGTGGATGTAGCCCTTTTGGTTGAACGGTTGTCTTTGTGCCTTCCCAATCTAACATGCATCACACTTGTTGATCATGTGTTGCTTTGATATGTTCCACAATCCTAGAACCCTTTGATCCCTGCATATATCCTTCAAGGTTCTTTCATTCACATGAGCAAGTCTCTTATGCCACATTTCAATCTCACTTAGGGTTTGAGACCCAAAATTGAATAGAGCTATGTTCTTGGTTTCTCCTACTTTAAAAGTAAAGAGCATACCATGCTTCTCACCTCTGGCTATCTTCTTGAAGACTTTACATGGATCTTCCACAAACGCTCCATGCTAGGTGAACCTAACTTGCAAGCCTTTTTTGACTATTTGGCCTACACTTATTAGGTTTTAAGTGATAGTGGGTACATAGAGAACCTTACTCAAAATGTTTGTCCTACCATTGGAAGCTTTGACATTACCAATCTTCTCCACATTGTGCTTTGTGTCATCGTGTGTTTGTACTTCATGTCTATGCTTTGGACTTTCCAAATCGGATAGAAGAGCAATGTTGCCTACAACATGATTTGAACATCTTAAATCTATGTAGAACAAATGATCATCTTCTTTACCTTCTTTGTGGCTTAGATTCATAAGAAGTAATGAGTCTTCATGTGGTTGATCTTCTGAATAATTGTTGAAGTCCCTTCTATTATGCCTCTATTGTTATTGTTGAAGTTGTGGCCACCTCTACCTCTATTGCTACCATATCCACCTCTTCCACTTCCTTTCTGGGTCTTCCCATTGAACCAACAATTCTGAGTGGTGTGGTTGGTATTATTGTAGATCCCACAAGGTTGAACATTTTGCCCTTTGGCTTTTTCATTCTTTGGTTTTTTCTTCTTTTCTTTCCACTTGCTCTTGCTTGCAAAGTTGGCTTGGGAACCCTCTTCTTCAGGGTGGACACCTTCCAAATATGAGATGGTGCTGCAAGCTCTTGCTTCACAACAGCCAAACTTGAGCCAAGGAGTGCAAAGTAGACCTCTTAAGCTTTCCAAGAAGCACAAATAACCACCCAAGTACTTTGGAATATAATCCCCAAACCATTGGATCAAAATAGATGAGTAGGAGTTTCAACAATGAACCAAAACTAGCTATTATGGTCATTATACCTACTCAAGTTAGAGATGCATCCCGACATTTTTGGACACTGTTAGTATGTTGACCAGTAAGCAATGTTTTGCTCATAACTAGAGATTAGCTAAGGCAATAAATATGAAACTTGGTAGCAAGAAAATAGATAGTATACTGAATTAGTGAATCTATACCAACTTAAATCACTGAAAATGATCAAGTATACACTGAGAAATAGATCAGAGAAATACACTGTTTTGAGTGATACATGACAGAGTAGAAGAGTTTAGATATGAGAGAACTTTATGTATTAATGCACATAGATTACATTGACATTGGTAATAAATTATTGCACAATGTGAGGGAAATGATAGAACTATGGTGTGAGCTCAATATCAACTTAAAATCCCTCCGAATATCTCTTCAAATCGGGCTGCACATACGTGACTTTTGGAGTGCTCTTTTATCGCTGAAGTTGGAGCTCTTTTTGAATTTGAAATTCAAACTTCTACCAAAACATATCTGTGCTAGATTTTAGGATCTACTTGGTTATATCCACTATATCCGTCTAAAAAGGAGTACATCTCTCGCCCTGCCACATCATCTAGCATTGTGTCCAAAAACGGTAGAGGGAATGGATCAGGTATGGTTGCTGCATTTAATTTCCGATAGTCCACACATATCCTTAATTGCTTATTCTTCTTAGAAACTATGACAATAGGGAAATTCCACTCCGCATGCTCGATAGGGACAATAAACCCAACTTTTAGCAATCGATCCAATTCTGCTTTGACCTGGGCTACATAGTTAGGATTCATCCTATAGCTTGGTTGTTTAATAGGCCGAGCATCTGGTTTCAACATAACCCTATGTTGATAGATACGCGGGTCCAACCCCTTCATATCTCGGTAATCCCATGCAAACACATCAGAGAATTCACGTAGCAATTGCAACAAGTTCTCCTGGAAGATCTCTGATAGTCCCGCCTTAATTTTTAATGGTCGTGGGTTGGTTTCATCACCTAAGTGGTAGGTAATCAACTGATCTTCCGGTACGTAGAACTGTCGGGGCATATCGAAATCGTTGTCTGACTGGAGTAATTGTTGAAGCATCGTGTCTTCCACGGTCTGTGCTGTACTTGATCTGTGCTCACCGGTCAGGGGTACCACCGTACATGCTGTCGACTCCAGTTATCGGCCACCGTTTGTAAGTCCACAGTTCCAAGTGCTAGCAGATCCTTGTTGGCTTTGAGAAAAGCTTCCTCGTCATCATCTTAAAGACCATCCAACATGTGTACAGGTTTGGCTACATAAGGTCGTGCATGCAAGTCACAAGGCTTCATATCATCCAATGAAACAACATATTTACGGTGGTTATTCTTAAAAATCAATTCCTGCACTGGCCAATCCTGAACTACGTTCGCTTGCTTTAGCCATGGGTGTCCAAAGAGCAGGTTATAGTCAAGGCTAGATTCAGGTAATTCTAGAACAACAAAGGTCATTTTAAATATAGCCCCTTGAAGAGTAATAGGAATATCACGTACTAATCCCACCGGATGGACTCGAGATTGATCAGCCATTTGCACAAAAAACTGGACAGGTTCAATTTGTGTCCATCCCATCCATTGACAAAGTGCTGCCATCGCAATGTTTACACTAGAACTTCCATCAATTAGAACTTGTGTTATTTTTTTTAACCGTAATTAAGGGCACCGTATGGTCCACCGTCAGATCAAGTTCGGACTGAATTGTGGTTGTCAAAGGAGCATATGAAGGTCCTAGACTGACCTGTTGCTGGAACTGTTATGCACACCAGAGGCTAAAGCCAATAATTGTCCCAATGGTAGTGTAATTGATGCTTTGGATAAGACATCCCACATCGAATCAATTTTTGCTATTTCCAGTACAGTGTCCAGTGGGGATTCCGTTGCTCTTTGGGTTAGATTTCTGCCTTTCGGTACTGTCTCCAGTATGCTTTGCTGCGTTACTGGAGCTCGGTCAGGGAAAATAGTTTGTTCCTGAGTTGCCTACTTACTTGCTTTAGTAAATACCTTCTGTTGTTCATAAATTCTAGGTTGAAAAATCTCCACCGCTGGCTATAGTTGCTTTCCTCAATGTGTTTGCACTGCTGCTGTTTGAGTGTCGACTGCTAATATGTACACCATATTTGCTATTGGGTGTTGTTGTTCCTTTTTCTTTTTATCATACTTGGTCGCATCTTTACAGTACCTACAGATATGTCCTATTTCTCCGTAAAAGTGACATTTAGGTGGTGGAAGAGATGCACCTTCACCTGCTGTACCTGCATTCTACCGAGTTTGCCCAAAGTTAGTTGACCGTCCTCCTCGATAATTCTTGTATTCCTAGTACAGGGTATTCATCATCTGTGGTGGTACATAATGACTAGCCGGTTGCCCTTGTTCTTGAATGATGGCATTAACAGGGCTTTGCTCCGTACCTTTGCATTATACGGCTAAGTGTCCATAGTGTGGTCTGCTGTATGGCAAATGGCGCAATACATTTGATTCAGAGTGCATGCTGAGCTGTTCTGCCCTGGATTTTTGCATTTAGTATAGTAAATCTATTTCAGAGGATCCTCGTTGGATTAGCTGGACGCCTTCAACCACTCTAGATCTTCAGTGAATCCACCCACTTTATTTTCTAATTGTAACGCCATTACAATTACGGTATCCAAAGTCATTCCACCCACACATCTTATGATCATGATCTATTTCAATTGGGGCTTTAATCCGTTGATGAACCACTGAATGATAACGTCGTCTGGTAAATTGGCATGTGCTGGTGGTAGCTGCCGTAAATGAGTCTGAAATAGCATGGCATAATCCTGTACATTCTAGTGCGACTTTTGCCTATTATTCTCTAGATAATCAAAGATTTCTGCTGGGTTTTTCTTTAACCAAAACCATTGCAGAAAGACATCCTTCACATCATTATACTATCGAAAATGGTTCAAAGCGTATTCCGTTAACCAGCAAGCAGCTTCATTAACCAAAGTTGATTGGAACACGATGGCTTTATAAGTAGGGTCTGTTGAGTAATTAAAAACTGCATAATTTATTTCAAATGTCCGCACATGCGCATCGGGATCATCTCTCGAGAAACCTCCAAATTTTGTGTACGTGACTCCCGCTGGCACCAGACGCAGTGGAACAATTTGTTGCTTCTATTGTTGTTGCTCTTGTTGTTGTGGTTGTTGCTGCTGTTGTTGTTGTTGTTGATGGGAACTACTCATGTTTCCTGAACTTTGGGGATGAACTTCTTGATGTCTGTGGACCGTATGGTCACTTTGCCAACCTTCCCGTCCAAAAATGTCTCTAAATTGATTACTTAACTCGAAGTCTAGCAGCCCTTTCTCAACCTTAGTATCAAAATTGGCTAGACTTGCACCTAAAAACGGTGAATGTAGTAAATTCTTGCCGAATAGAACTGCAGTATCACCGAAAAGCACCAAATTATCACCGTAGAGCACTGAATTTTCATTGAACAATACTGAACTATCACCAAAAATCATCGAATTGTCTCCAGAAAATGCTGAATTGTCACCGGACAATGCCGAAATACCACCAGGAACTAATGTACTATCTTCAGAATGTACTGGACTATCACTAGAACACATCGGATTATCACCGCATTCTACTAAACTACTTCTACACAGCGTCGAACTGCCATCGAAATTGCCACTTGCTTATTGAATTGACCCTTCTACGATTGAACTTCATTGTTCTTCACTTCTACCACCAGAGGGTGTTCCTAACAAATTCAGAATTGCCGAGGGATGTGGATCACTTTGATATTTGGGATAAGATTCACCGAAACGTGTTACCGGCATATATCAAAGGATTCTTCTTCGAGCCTTAACCTTCTTCTGCAACTAGCTTTGGGATAAGATTCACCGAAACGTGTTATCGGCATATATCAAAGGATTCTTCTTCGAGCCTTAACCTTCTTCTGCAACCGCGGCAATCTCTTGCCACTAAGCTACACTCTTGTGGTGTTTGAAGAAGGGGAAAGACTAAGGTTGGCATTACCTTGAACAAGTTTTGGTCCCTCAAAGCTTCATTTTTGCTTTTAAAGCCTATTTCTGAAGCAATTTTGGTGTGTTTTTGGAGCCATTTTGTAGTACTTTCGCACGTAGTTCTCTTCACACAGGTCCAAGAACATCAAGAAGAGTGTTCCTTGTACTTCTCAGACAATAAATATCAACCTTTGGGGCTGTATTTTCAGCCACACTCGTAAAACTACAGGTTTCTCGAGGGGCTTTCAGTTTTGGTGGGAGCAGTCGCTGCAAATTTATGCAGGTTTTTAAAGCCTAAAACATCAGAGTTGACAGACACTTGCAGGTGTTATTGGCTAGTTTTTTGGGCTGTGTATTCAGCCTTTCAGTGTCATTTTACTGCATATATTGAGCACATACACACCATGTACGCTTCTGTGGATACCGCTTATGTACGTCCATGTGGGCATTGATATAGCGGTTACGTTCTTTGCATAAAGCCTTTTACGTTTGATAAAGAGGGTCGTGGTGAGGTTTTCTTAACTGGGAGACACCCAGATGTCGGGGTCTCTTCGGTGATGCAGGTGGAAGACTTACCCAGCCTCGCCATAGGAGATGTATGATAGTTGTTCATAGGTGCTCGATAAGCCTAGTTGGCTTCTATTCGGTAACTGATTATATGCAGTGGAGTCAGTGATTCACTATGCAGGTAGACATGTTAGTACTTGCAGTTTTATGATACTTTGACACTGGTCATATGCTAATTTTGCAGAGGATACTCTGGCAAAATTTTTCCAGATTTCTGGTTTAGTCAACTATATAGTGGTCGATTTACTCCTTGATACACTTATTTGTTGGTGTTTGGACTCTTCTAGCTCCATTATCATTCTATTCAGTTCTCTACGATCATGGCATCAGAGGTCTCAGGCACATCCGGTGGATCAGGGTCTAGTGCTAGCGTTCCGAGGAGGAGCTATAACTTGCAGGGCAAAGACCATTTTGACATCCGAAAATTTGATGGCACAAACTTTGCTCTATGGAAGAATCAGATTAAAGATGTGCTGATTCAAAGAAGGCAATGGAAGCCAGTAAATGGGATTTCAAAGAAGCCTGCTGACATGGATGAAGATGATTGGGATGAGTTAGATGAAATGGCCAGGTCTACCATTCGCTTGCACCTAGCAGATAATGTTTACTTTACAGTATTAGACTGTGAAAGTGCAGAGGAGCTTTGGAAGAAGTTATGCAATACATATGAAAAAGAGACGGCATCAAATGAAGTATATCTGATGAGAAAATTATACGACCTTTGTATGAAGGACACAGATAGTGTTGCTGCTCATCTAAATGAGTTTGATGCCATATTCTCCCAGTTAGAGGCTCAGAAAATGGATATGGACAATGAAATGAAAGCAGTATTGCTGTTATGCACCCTGCCATCATCATGGGATACATTTTGCACAGCTATTAGCAATAGTGCACCAGGTGGTAAACTCGTCTATGATGACATATGTGGAGCACTCTTGAGTGAGGAGATTCGTAGAAAATCTATGGTTGGCACTCAGAGTGGAGATGCATATAATGTTCGTGATTCTTACCAAGGAAAGAATCAACAACGTGGCAGGAGCAAGAACAAGGAAAAGAATGGTCAACGGAATAAGAGCAGAAGTAAATCAAGGAAGAGGGATATTGAATGCCATTATTGTCATAAGAAAGGACACATGAAGAAAGACTGTTATGCATTAAAGAATGCTAAAGGTAAAGGACAGAATGTTGATGGGCATGTTAAACAGTTACCTGCACCATCTACTTCGACTGTGAAGATTGAAGAAATTAATGCTATTTCTGATGATGCTGATGTGTTGACACTTGATAGTACTGTGCCATCTGAGGCACTTATGGCTGATTCTCTTTCCCACACCTGGCTGCTAGATTCTGGTGCTTCTTTCCATGTGACACCACATAGAGAATGGTTCTCTAATTATGCAGCAAAGTCTCTTGGTACCGTGAGACTTGGTGACTCTTACCAGTGTGATGTTGTGGGGATTGGAGATGTGGTTGTGCAGTTCATTGACGGTTCAAAATTTACTATGCATAATGTACGCCATGTACCTCAGTTATCACGCAGTTTGATGTCAGTTGGTCAACTTGATGACCTTGGTTACAAGGTGGTCTTCTATGCTCAGTCCTTTCGTATATCAAAGGGCAATATGGTTATTGCAAAAGGAAGGAAAGTTGGCTCACTTTACCCTTTATTTGTATCACAGAAAGAACACTTGTTAGCTGTTACTGAACAGCCTATGGCTTGTATTTGGCATGGTCGTTTGGGCCATATATCTCGTAGTAGAATGGAAAATCTTTCTCGTTCTGGCTACTTACCTGTGTTATCTTTCTCTGATTTTTCATTTTGTGAGCATTGTCAATATGGAAAGCAAACCAGAAATGTGCATAAAACGCACATTGACTCTTCAATTCAGCCTTTAGATCTTGTTCATACAGATGTGTGTGGTCCTATGCCCACTAGGTCCTTAGGTGGTTCTCTTTACTTTGTTACTTTCATAGATGATGCTACTAGAAAAGTCTGGGTATATCCTATCAAATCGAAGGATGATGTATTCCCTACTTTCAGAAAATGGCTTGCTTCAGTTGAGACTGAAAAAGGAACTAAGCTTAAGGCTTTACGTTCAGATAATGGGGGTGAGTATACCTCACATGAATTCAGCCTTTTCTGTCAGTGTAGAGGGATTCGTAGAGAGTTTACAGCTCCTTATACCCCAGTACAGAATGGTGTAGCTGAGAGGATGAATAGAACTATTCAAGATAGAGTAGTCTCTATGTTGCATCATGCAAACCTCTCACAAGGTTTTTGGGCAGAAGCAGTATTGACTGCAGTTCATGTGATTAACCTTTCACCTAGTACTGCCAAAGGTCTGAAAGTGGCACAAGAGTTATGGACAGGGAAACCACCATATTATGATCATCTTCGAGTTTTTGGGTGTGAAGCATATGTTCATATACCCAAGAATCTTACATAGAAGTTGGACCATAAGTCAAAGAAATGCATTTTTCTTGGATATGGTCGAGAAGGACAATTTGGATATCGCTTATGGGATCCTGAAACACGGTCAGTGATAAGAAGTAGTGATGTCATTTTTAATGATTCTAAGATGCATAAACAGCCGATTAAGGAGGTTGAAGTGAGAAGAGTGGTGTTTGAGGATACTAGCCCTCCGGTTAGCATGCATAAAAATGCTGCACATAGGGATGTTCAAGAGAATGTCCATTCAGATCAGTCTGCACATGTTCCTGTTCAGCAACCATTGAGACGTTCTGCACGTGTCTCATATCCACCTGATAGATATGTTCCAGGTTTAGATTTTGTTATGCTAACAGATGCCGGTGAGCCCTCTTGCTACAAAGAGGCTATGCAGACAGAGGATCATGTCAAGTGGGAGCGTGCCATGAAGAGTGAGTTGGATTCTATTCACAAGAATGGTACTTGGGACTTAGTACTTTTGCCAAAGGGAAGGAAAGCTTTACCATGTAAATGGGTATATAAGCTGAAATTCACATCAGATAGTGCTTCTCCAAAATATAAAGCACGACTTGTTGCAAAGGGTTTTAAGCAACAACATGGTGTTGATTTTGAGGAAATCTTCTCCCCAGTGGTCAAGATGACTACTTTGCGCATGTTGCTTGGATTCGTTGCAATGGAGGACTTAGAGCTAGTCCAAATGGATGTGAAAACAGCTTTCTTGCATGGAGATCTTACAGATGAGATCTATATGGAACAACCAGAGGGTTATGTAGTTCCTGGCAAGGAAAGTCTAGTTTGTAAGCTCAAGAAGAGCTTGTATGGACTTAAACAGTCTCCTAGACAATGGTACCAAAAGTTTGATGCTTTTATGAAGTCCCAAGGCTATTCTCGGAGCAATGAGGATCATTGTCGCTACACAAAGAGATGTTCTGATGGCAGCTTGATATGCTTGATACTTTACGTCGATGATATGTTGATTGCTGGGAAGTCCTCTTATGATTTGTCAATTCTCAAAAAGAAGTTGAGTCAGACATTTGATATGAAGGATTTGGGGGATGCCAAACATATTCTTGGCATGCGCATTACTCGTGATAGGAGTAAAAGATGCATATACTTGTCTCAAAGTGAGTACATATCCAAAGTACTTCATCGATTCAATATGCAGGGTGGAAAGGCATTGAGTACACCTTTACCCACATATGTGAAATTGAGCAAGGATGACTGCCCCAAATCAGATGAGGAAAAGGAATTCATGACCAAAATTCCCTATCAGTCTGCTGTTGGTAGTCTCATGTATGCTATGGTAGCTACGAGACCAGACATTGCATTTGCAGTGGGAGTTGTGAGCAGATATATGTCTAATCCTGGCAAGAAACATTGGGAAGCGGTCAAAATGATTTTGAGATATCTGAGTGGCACTAAGGACAAGTGTCTATGCTTAGGTAGAGGGAAAGCATCCATTATTGGTTACACAGATTCTGACTATGCTGGTTGTGTAGACAATCGTAAGTCTACATCAGGGTACATTTTTCATTTTGCTGGAGGTGCTATCTCTTGGAGATCTCGTCTTCAAGAATGTACAGCTGTTTCCACCACAGAAGCAAAGTATGTTGCAGCAAGTGAGGCATGTAAGGAAGCATTGTGGCTTTCTCGTCTTGCTTGTGATATGGGTTTGCCTCAGCATGTACCTCACTTGCTCAGTGATAGTCAGAGTGCCATTGCTTTGGCTAAGAGTCCGGTCTATCATGCAAAGACCAAGCACATTGAGGTGAGGTATCACTTCATTAGAGATTGCTTAGCCACTGAGAGCATTATTCTTGAGAAAGTTCACACTCGAGATAATGCTGCAGATGCTTTGACTAAAGCTCTACCACAGGATAGCTTTCGACACTGTTGTCACTTGATGGGGGTTACTTGATTCTTGATCTTACACAGTCACTTGTATACTGTGTAACATGCCCATCAGGTGGGAGGTATAGTTTGTATACTTACACTCAGGTATTCTTTATCATTCTTTCTTTTTTCTCCCATAGTTACTCTGGCCATATTGGCCTTTAGTGGGAGATTGTTATCGTTAGTGTCCATGTGAAAGGCCAAATGGCCACCGGACACTTCTTTGTATATGTTCTTTAATAAAACATATAGTGGCCTGGTCAGTCACAGACTGGAAGTTCGACTGCATTTGTAAAAACCTAAGAAGTCTGTCTTCGTGCTCCCTGTGTACTGCGTTTTCTGCGTATTCTACAACATCTGTGCGTAGTACTGTGTGTGGCGACCAGAGCTCGGTTTTCTACTTTGAGCATATCGTCGTGGAGCTCTCGAGAAGGAGAGTCCAGTGTGGTGCACGCCATCGAATTACTTCAATCTCGTGATGTTAGAAGCCAAGAACCAAGACAAAGTGATGGTTGGAATTAGATCAATCAAGACATAAAGTGTAGGAACACGTTTAGGTGAGGGAAATTCAGAACTCAAATTCTCTTTATGTGTATAAGTAGATGTGACTTTTAGTCATGGAATGTGATAGAGTAGAGAGAGCCATTG
Organism: Ceratopteris richardii; assembly: GCA_020310875.1. NCBI lineage: Eukaryota > Viridiplantae > Streptophyta > Polypodiopsida > Polypodiales > Pteridaceae > Ceratopteris > Ceratopteris richardii. Next base: position 145,300,564 of record CM035409.1, on the reverse strand, counting down.
AGCCTTATTGTTGAGCATACTTTAAGCTCACATATGTATGACTAGATTCACTACATTTCCTTTGTATCATACATTCATTAGCACAAACAAGTTGAGTCATTAGTTCATGATAATCTCTGTTTAGTGCTCTCTCTTGAAACCTCTTCATTTTAGTGATATTGTTTGATCTAGTTCTCTATGTATACATCACTATTTGCCTTGCTTTAACTTGTTATTGGTAGAATAATAAGTCTAGTTGTTACATATCAAATGTCAATTCATTTGGTTTATTGGATGTTGAGTTATGAATCGAACACTCTACCTATGGCTGCAGTTTGTCTTCTTCTTGAAATGTCGAGATTAAGATCTTAAACTTATTTCTAATAGTATAATTATTCTAAATTGGTGAAATAACTTTTACTAGTTAGCTAAGGCCTTTCAATAGATGCGTCTAGAAGTTCTTGGGTCAGTTGTTATCAGAGATTGAGAAGTGACATTTTTTCTGAGAGGTTCAAGTCCAAAAAATAACACATTTTTCATAGTGCTTCTATTTGAAACTTATCTATTTTGGCACAAATATTTTCCAATGATCATCCAAACTACATAGTGAATCTAAATGCATATTCGAGAAGCTGAAGGTGACTAATAAGGTCCTCTAAAGTCACATTGGTAGGTGTCGAGCAGGATTATTGCAACACCACCTCATTTCTCAAGTGTATCCAACCATCTCCTCACAACCTTGTCCCTATTAATGGTTCCATCATAAATGCTCTTTACCTTATAGATTCATCTAGATCCAATGACCATGGTTGATGTCTTAGGAACTAAGTCTCATGTGATATTTTCCTATAATGCTTGAAACTCTTCTTCCATTGCATGCTTACATTCCAAATTCTTCTTGGCTTTCTCATAAGATCATTGATCTTCAGAGTTCAAGTCTTGCGCTATGTAAATAGATTGGTTACTTACTAGTGAGGCATCATAACCAAGCCTTTCTTCCTTCTTCTTCTCCCTTGTATGTCTTGTGATGGTTTGGTAAGATGATTCTATATCATCTATTAACCCTTGAAATTCTTCTTTCAATGCATCTAATTCTTCTTTCATGGCGTTTTCCCAATTAGGGTTTCCCTTTGCCTCTTCATAGGTTGAGGGTTCCTATGAAATTGAATCTTCTCTCTTGCAGATACTATAGGTGCTTGTTTGGAGCATTCTCCAACCTCTTGCATCTTTGCTTTGCCTCTTGACTTCCATAGCTTGTAATCCTTTTCTCTTTCATCTTGGTCATCGTCTGTATCACTTCTTGGATCCTAGACTTGTGTATCATGCTTGCTTCCTAATTGATGAGAGTCAAAATCAAGATCATGTGGTAGTGTTACCTTTTGTTTGTCTTCATCATACCAAGACATGTTCTTCAAACACAACATCTCTACTTGTAGTGAATTGCTTGGTTGAAGGATTGAATAACCTCTAACCCATCTAAGTTGAATAATATCTAATAAACACCACCTTTGTTCCCCTTTCAACTAGCTTACCTCTTATTTGTGATGGTACATGAACATAAGATAAACAACCAAAAACCTTGCAATGTCCAAGACTAGGTTTTCTTCCATGCCATGCTTTATAAGGAGTCATACCTTGAAGTGATTTGGATGGTAGTCTATTGACAAGGTACACAACAGTTGAAATAGCTTCTCCCTATAGATAATGTCGCAACTTCTTCTCTTCAAGCATTGTTTGGGTTGATCCAACCAATGTCTTGTTTCTCCTCTCTGCAATTCTATTTAGTTGAGGAGAGTACCTAGTAGTCACTTCCCTTTTGATGCCTTTTTCCTGCAAGAACTCATTAAACTCTTTGGAGAAGTATTCTCCCCCTCCATCAGATCTGAGCTTCTTTAGTGATCTACATGTATGATTCTCCACATGTGCAAGATACTTCTTGAAGCAATCAAACACTTCATTCTTACCCTTGATAAAGTATAGAACAGTCCATCTACTATGGTCGTCAATAAATGAGACCTAATACCTTGATCCTGCCAATGAAGGTTCTTGACTTGGTCCCCATACATCTCTATGTATCAAGTCCAATAAGTTCTTGTGGATGTAGCCTTTGTCGTTGAATGGTTGTTTTTGTGCCTTCCCAATCTGACATGCATCACACCTGTTGATCATGTGTTGCTTTGATATGTTCCGCAGTCCTAGAACACTTTGGTCCTTGCATATATCCTTCAAGGTTCTTTCATTCACATGAGCAAGTTTGTTATGCCACACTTCAAGCTCACTTAGGGTTTGAGACCCAAAGTTGAATAGAGCTATGTTCCTGGTTTCTTCTACTTCAAAAGTAAAGAGCCTACCATGCTTCTCACCTCCCGCTATCTTTTTGAATCCTTGACATGGATCTTCCACAAAATCTCCATGTTGGGTGAACCTAACTTGCAATCCTTTTTCAACTATTTGGCCTACACTTATTAGGTTTTTAGTGATACTGGGTACATAGAGAACCTTACTCAGAATGTTTGGAAACTTTGAAATTACCAATCTTCTCCACATTCTGCTTTGTGTCATCCCCTGTTTGCACTTCATGTCTATGCTTTGGACCTTCCAAATCCGATAGAAGAGCAATGTTGCCTGCAACATGATTCGAACATCCTGAATCTATGTAGAACAAATGATCATCTTCTTTACCTTCTTTCTGGCTTAGATTCATAAGAAGCAATGAGTCTTCATGTGGTTGATCTTCTGAATAATTGTTATAGTCCCTTCTATTATAGCTTGCATTTTTATTGTTGAGGTTGTGTCCACCTCTACCTCTATTGCTGCCATATCTACCTCTTCCACTTCCTTTCTGGATCTTTCCATTGAACCAGCAATTCTGAGTGGTTTGGTTGATCTTATCGCATATGGCACAAGGTTGAACATTCTGACCTTTGACTTTGTCTTGCTTTGGTCCTTTCTTCTTCCCTTTCCACTTACTCTTGCTTGCAAAGTTGGCTTGGGAAGTCTCTTCTTCATCTTCTTACTTCTTCTTGCCTTTTTGCTTCTTATCCTTCTTATCTGTGTATAGAGCACTAGTTGAATTACCATGATAAGAGTTACCTTCCTTTATGCTATTGTTGGCTTCTTGATTGAAGAGTTGTCCAAGAAAGATGTTGAAGTGTGGAGTTTGCATATCCATGATGACATCATATGCCGTCGTGAAGGATTGCCATTGCTTATCACTTCGAATGTTGTTGAGAATTTGCCTCATCATGACCTCTTCTTCAATCAGCTCTCCAATGGATGGTAAGTGATCCGCAACCTCCTTGACCTTGGTAACAAACTCTGTGATGGTTTGTTTAGGTGTCTTCTTCATTTGGTTGAACTCGTTCCAAAGATGATTCTTTCTTGCTTTGGTACTAGTAGAAAAGAAAGTCTCGAGGGCATCCCAAGTCTCTTGAGATGTCTTGCATCCTCTAATATGTGGTAATAGAAAGTCAGAGATAGAGTTTAGTATGTACGACCTTGCTTGAGCATCCCTTGTATCTGTCTCCTCTTGTGTAGGTCCTCCTTTGGATCTTGGAATAGGCATAGCTTCATCACCTACTACACTTCCATAAAGATTTCTACCTTGCAAATAGGCCTCCATCCTGATTTGCCAAGCCGCGTAGTTTTGTGGATCAAGATTCTCGATCATTGAGAGAAAGCCATCACCCATCTTGATCTAGCTCTGATACCACTGAAAGTGCTTGGAGAAGCTTGTAGAAGGTAGAAAAATGCATTTCGAAGCGATGATGTTTGGTCTAGCCAACCGGCACAAGACCAGCCCTTGAGCTTATGGAGACTCTAATAGACCTTATAAGCATGTGATAAGTGCAAATAAACACACTATGTACTTTGGAGCATCCAAGAGAATGAGTCGATACAAAACAGATAGGTTCGCGGGTTGACTAGCTCAAAAAACTTACTATCTATGGAAGAGACAATGAGCTTCAAATGCCCATAGCGACCAGTGTGATTACAATTAGAAAAAATCCTTTTATGGAAGTGATACACATAGGGTTGAGTGTATAGAATGCACAAACGTATAAGGAATAAGCAAAATATGCTATAGGAATGAATGAGACATACACCGGTGGTACTTCCTATTTTTCAGGAATACGCAGAGATTGATCCCGAGAAAGAAAAACTCAGCTTTATCCAAATATACGAAACCAAATCCTATGAAAATTTATACGCATAAACTAGACACTATTATCTTTCCAATGAGCTATCTTGCAGTCAATTTGGAGCTCTGGAGAGAGAGTAGTAGCCTCTGCACGATTACTAGTGGTGAAGAAGATGATGCAGAGAATTGAAGGAGCAAGACAATGATGGTCACAAGTGTATGTATACTGCTTCCATATATTGTACAAGTGATTTCAAGTCTTTATATAGACTCTAGGACTTTTCCACGACTTCTACAAGTGAAGTTTGAATTCAAATGAAGGTTGGATGGTGGTTGGAGGGAATCAATTCACTTTCCTACAATCTAGGAAAAATGAAGATCTAGTTTGATCTATTTTTAGGTGATTTGATCTCTTGATTGAATGCAAGTTCAAACACCAAAAATTAGTGGAATTTGGGCTTTATCTTTCTACCTTTACATGTGTAAAGCTCAAGGCTTTTACAATGGTAAATGAGCCATCAAAAATCTCTCAAAAAAATACAATAAATGAGCCTAAGAAAAAGAACACTCCAACGGATATGCTTTGGACGCTATAGCCTTTGATGTAGATCAAATCCACCTCAAGCATAGTGTAAGCTTGATGTTCCAACAAAAAGTTCATCGATTGTGAAATGATCAAAAGATGATGATGTTTGTGAGAGTCTTCCATATCTGCTCTCATATGCATGGGATGAGGTTTGAGATCCCCATCCCTTGTTTATCTCCTTGGCCTCTTCCTCTTAAGCCTCTACCTCTACCTTAAAAGTTGGCTTGAGAGTTAGTACCTTCATCATCAGACTTGTTGCCTTTTTCTTTATTATCCTTGCTCTTATTTTTATCTGTATAGATAGTGGAGGATTGCTTACTTTTTTTATTGTCTCATTCTTCATAAGCTTTTCTTCATGTGTGAAGAATTGCACCATCACTGCATTGAAGTCAAAAACTTGCATGTCCACATACATGTCCATCACCATGGTGTAAGCTTCCCATTTGTCATTAGCTTTGATCCCAATGATGACTTGTCTTACTATTCGTTCTTCAACAATGACTTCTCGAATGCTTCCAAGCTAGTTTGCAAGGTCCTTCATCTTGGTGACAAAGTTAGTCATGGTTTGCTTGGGAATCTTCTTGAGTGTTGTAAACTCCATCCATAACTAATTCTTCCTGGCCTTAGTGCTTGATGAGAAGAATGATTGAAGAGTATTCCATGTCTATTGTGATGGCTTCAATTCATAATGTGGGCGTGTACAAAATCAGAGATAGGGTTGAGAATCTATGACCTTGGAAAAGCACCTTTCAAGCACCATGTATTCAACCTTTCTTACTCCTCTTCTGTTGCTTGGCCCTTGCTTTTGATTATTGGCATCATCTCATCTCTAGATATGTAACCATAAAGGTTCCTTCCTTGTAAATAGGCTTTCATTCATAGTGACCATTCTTAGTAATTATCTTGATCTAATTTTTCAATATATGAGGGGAATATATAAACTATGATGCTTAGATGTTAACTTTGTGATGAGATATAGACTTAGATGAGTGGGTGTTTGCAAAATTCTACTATACACCCGACAATATAGCTTTAGATGTACCTAGTGTACTTGTTTAACTTCAAAAATATGCATAAATAATTACTGACTCCTTTATAACACTATTGCTAGAATGTTTGCATCAAAATAGATAAGTTTCTACTTCACAATTTTTGTAAAACCTTCTATTGTGAAAAATGATGCTCACACTAGAATTCTAAGAGCTCACAACCTCATATGAATTGGCTAGAGATCTTTTGCACATATCTAATTGAACTTTCTAGATAAATAAAGAAAGTTTTCTTATGAATTTAGGTGTACTTTTCAAGAAGAAGATGAAGTGCAAATACAATGAGCTTCAAATGTTCATAACTTGTGTTCCACTAATCCAATGTCGATGAAGCTTCATTTGTAATCTTATGAAGGTCTTTTCTAGGTGCGATAAGTTAACATATAGTAATTGCATACTCAAACATAGAGAAAACGTGGACTATGTACCTCAAGGTATTGTAGTAGCACAAAGAGAATGACTACTGAAGAAAACTGAATCATAATATGTATTGCTATTTCACATATGATACAAGCGAGATATGGTGGAATACTCGATCTTGAGCTGACTAAAATGTATGCTCAAAATATCAGCTCAAAACTCTCACAAAAACTTACTCTTCCTAGTGACCTAGAAGGGGGTGAATTTATATATAAATTTGAATTTAAATCTTGATGAGTCATCCACCTAAAAGTGAATCTAAAATTTAGGACTGATTTGAATTGAAATCCTAACTAAATACTCATGGAATTTGACTACCTCTTTCAACGTGATTCCTTCTAGTATTTGTATTTCATAATTGAACAAGTTAAGTACAGAGATTTTATGTTTGGACCTTTACAAACACGTCATATGACCACATCTGAGATACATTATAACAGTAGTCCATGTGCTATGGCAATGCTCTTAAGCTTTCTTTCTTGCATTAGAATTGCATACTCTATTGGTCTCCTTATCAAGAAAGTTTTATACAATAAGTCTCAACAATGGAATGCTCTCACTATCAAAGAGACTTATAAGTTGCTTGCTACTAGTATTTAATATTGTTCTAATTTAAGTCAAGTTAGAAAGGATTGCTAGGATGAATTTTCTTCCATTAATGGACCTCCAAACCTAATAGGTATTTTGAATATGGTGAGCTCTCTTAATGACATGTTTAAGAATAGAGGGACTATTATTAGTGGTAGTGCGAAGCTTTTTTGGTTTAAATTCGTTTACTCCCATGATCCTTATATAGTTTTTATAATTTTTGTTTCTCTTGGAGCAAATTTAAAAATGGACACTTATTCCTTGCTACTTCTCTAGATAGGTGCTACTTGAACATTAGGTACCTTAAGCACTTTTCATATGTTAGGAGTGATATTGATGACTTGTTCCTTCTCTATGATCACAAATAGTTTAGCATTGTTCCTAGGAAAGATTGCCCCTATTACAAAGATCATTGACCTCAGCCTCATGCTGAACTCCTCAAAACTACAAATGTGATCCCAAAAATAAAACATATAATCTCTTATCATTTCTCGAGAGTAATTTCTTTGTTTATCACTTGAAAGATGTTTCTTTAAGATTTCTAGAGACTACTACACATTATAAGAACTTGACTAAAAATTTTACAGCATAGAAAAGAGAGAAAAATATGATAGAGATTATAAGCCTTGAGAGATCTAGCTCTAGTCAGAGGGTCATAGACTTCTAACAAACATTTAGATATGAAGAGTATTTTAAGTTAGATGGGATCTCTCTTATTCATGAGAATTCTAGGCAGCAAATGTTGATAGTTATAAAATATGGATGTTATCTAGAACAAAAGAGAAATAAAATCAAATATTATATCCCTTTGTTGAAAAAGAGGAATGGTGGGACTATTACTAATTTCGAGGAGAATTACGAGGAGGTTATGTGCTTCCTATGAGAAGAGATGATAGATGCACTCATTAGATGTGCCTAGTGTTGCAAAAACGTGCTCTACACCTGCCAAGATAGCTTCAAGGATGATAATTAAACACCTTGAGCATGCTAAGGATGCATATAAACCATTCTATTGCTTTGGAGCATCAACCTCAAATTGTTTCATCAAAACACATGACTTAAAACTTGCTATTTTTAGATGAGACCCTTTTTGGAATTTCACTCAGAGCTCACAACATACTCGGAATTGACCAGAGATATTTTTCACATCACTAATTGATATATAATGAGTCGAAAGAAACAAATTTGATGAATTTTAATCGACCATACTGAGAGAACTTAATTTAGGAACATTGAGATGTCACCCCGACATTTTAGGAATCATCTACCTGAACACATATGCAACTTCAATTGGATGTAGCTCATGGAATATTGAAATAATGATGAAGAAACTTGGTATGATGCAAATGGACTTATGAAGCCAACTACACCAGTTTAAATCACAACAAAAAATTAAGTATATGCAAAAAAATCAAAGAATGAAGTTGACTGAAAACATGAATGTAAACTTGAGATAGAAGATGAGTATAACTTCATGAAGTAGCTTGAAGATCAATTTGTATTGCACACAAGGTACATGGTATATATGAGCATGAGGCTTGGGAAGGATGAGCACAATGAATGCTTCATCAATAGCTTGATACTTGATAAAAGTCTCCTCAGAATGTAGCTTGAAGTGCTCTATATTCCGCGACTATTCTCATGTGTATATATTCCGCGACTATTCTCATGTGTTCCATCAAGTTAGGGGAATCTTTGGCAAATCAATCTCTCCTAGCTAGGCTCGTGATTTGTGCCAAAAAAGGCCACACTTTTATCTGTTTACTTTTGTCTATTTTTTGTAATTTCTTTTCAAGTAATGACTTTTCAAGTAATGACTTTTACAAGAGTTTGTTTTATGGATTCTATCATTAAGAGTATACATAACAAATGATGAGTGATCAAGCACTAGGATTGGATAAGAATGGACCCAAAGATCCCCCTCAAGCCTAGCATGCTTGAGTCTTCATTATTCATTTATTTCTAGCAATCCAATCATGCCTTTAAACCTACTTGAGTGATATAGATACTAGAATCTGCTTAGACAAGTTCAAGTCCAAGAAAGTAAGTGAGAGGTCCAAGATCACTAATCTCAAATTCATCCTTTATTCCAGCCTTCACTTGTTTGATTCAATTGATATCATCCCCTGTAATTATTATATCATCAACATATACATAGAGATATATAACTTCTAATCAATTCCTTTTGATGAATAATGATGATGTATATGCTTTACTAGCTTTCAAACCTTGGTCCTACAAGTAGGTCACTAACCAGTGATTCCAAGCTCTTGGAGCTTGCTTCAAACCATATAAAGCCTTCTTCAATTTGCACAAAAAATTGGGATGATTTGCATGTTCATAACCAGGTGGTTGTGCCATATAAACTTCTTGTTAGATCCATCCATTGAGAAAGTCTTTTTTACATCTATTTGGTATAGCTTCCAATTCCTAAATGTATCAATGCTAATAAGTACTCTAATGGTAGACATTTTAGCCATAGGTGTGACGGTTTCTTCATAATCTATCCCATGGGTTTGTGAAAACCCTTTGGCTACTAGCCTTGCCTTGTATCTAATAATATTACCATCTGAATTCCTTTTAACTTTATAAATCCACTTTGATCCAATTACCTTCATTGACGGCTTGTTTGGAACAAGTTCCCCTGTGTTATCTTCCATGAGAGCTTCCATTTCTTCATCCATTGCTTCTCCCCATTCCTTCTTGCTTTGAGCTTCTTCATAAGATGTTGGTTCTTGATTGTTGGAATCCTTACCCATACAGATTGAGTGTTTGGTGACTAAAAAGGTATCAAATCCATATCTCTCTGGTTACGTCTTCTCTCTCATTGACCGTCTGATTGGTTGAAGAGAGCCTTCAAAACCTTGAGCTAGGTCTTACACCTTAGCTTTCCCTTTGTTACCCCATAAGTTCAATTTCTCCAACTCTGTCAAGTCATCTTTAGAGTCACTATCTTCAAGATGCTTTCGTTCCCTTGTTGGAAGAGATGGAAAGTCTTCATCCAAGTCATATGGTAGCTTAACTTTCCTGTCATCATCAAACGAAGATTTATTTTCATCAAAGACTACATACCTACTAACTTAGAAACCTTTGTTTGTGGGATTGTACAATCTGTATCCTTTTTTATTTTGATCATATCCAATAAAGGCATAAGTTTTTGCCTTGGGATCCAATGTCCCTCTTACTTGAGAAGGTATGTGAGCATAAGCTAGACATCCAAAGATTTTGCAATGCTCTAGACTTGGTCTTCTTCCATTCCACATTTCATATGGATTCATACCATCTAAACAATTTGATGGAAGTCTATTTACAAGGTATGTGGCTATTGGTATAGCCTCTACCCAAAGATAATTAGGTAGACCCTTTTCCTTTAGCATAGATCTGGCTTCTTCTAGTATAGACATGCTCCTTCTTTCAGCTACCCCATTGAGTTCAAGTATGTATCTAGTTGTTACTTCTCTTTTGATGCCTCTTTCTTGTAGGAAGCCATCAAATTTAGTTGAGAAGTATTCTCCACCACCATTTGATCTGAGTCTCTTGAGACATTTACCTCTTTGGTTTTATATAAGAGAAAGATACCTTTTGAAACAATTGAAGACTTCATCCTTATGCTTTATAAACTAGAGAATTGTTCACCTATTACAATCATCAATGAAAGATACATAATATCTTGAACTTGAAATAGAAGATTCTTTGCTTGGACCCCACACATCTATGTGTACAAGATCCAATAGCTCCGGATGGATAAAGCCTTTCCTATTGAAAGGTTGTCTATGTGCTTTGCGAAATTGACAAGCTCCACACTTGTAAATCATGTGTTGTTTTGTGATGTTGGGCCAATCCAAATACACTTTGATCCGTGCATATTTTTTTCAAGGTTCTTTGACCAATATGAGCAAGCCTTTATGCCATACCTCCAATTCAAAGAGTGTTTGAGATGCATAGCTAAACAATGCTATCTTCTTGGTGTCCTCCACTTCGAAAGTGAAGAGTCTTCATGTCTTATCTCCTTTGGCAATCCTTCTAAATCCTTGCTTGGGGTCTTCCACATATGCTCCATGTCTTGTAAACCTAACCTGCAATCCTTTCTTCACAATTTGTCCAACTTAGCACGTTTTTGGTTATTATGGGTACATACAATGCTTTTCTTAGAGAATTCATATCGCCATTTGATGCTTTGACATTACGTACTTTCTCCACTGAGTGTCTTGTGTCGTACCCAGATTCTCATGTTTTCATTACTCAGAGAATCATGTACATGATATGCTAGTTAAGTTCAAGATGGAAAATTCAAAAAGTGCAGGTAAACCCATGGAATTGAACCACGAACTCAATACTCATGAAGGAGAGCTACTTGAAGACATTATAGGTTATCAAGTCTTGTTAGGAGTCTCGATTATGCAACCCTAACAAGAGTGGACATATGCTATGGAGTAAGTACATTGAGTCAATTCATGCATACACCAAGAAAACCTCACATGGAAGCTGCCAAAAGGATCTTAAAGTACTTGATGGGTACCATAAATGAAGGGCTATTTTATCAATTCACATCTGACTTGGATATCAAGCTATACTTTGATGGAGATTGGGCTTGCTCAAGAGATGATAGGAGGATCACCTATGGCTACTTATCTTTTGCAGGATCAAATTTTATTTCATCGTCATCAAAGAAACAACCAACCATGGCATTGTCATCAATTGAAGTTGAATATAGAGGCCTAGCAAATGCAACACAAGAGGCAATGTGGTTAAAGCTACTCTACTCAGATTTGGGGATAAATGCATACACTCCAATGATCTTTGGAGATAATACTAGCTCACTTCATTTGGATGCTAATCCTATATATCATGGAAGGAATAAGCACATTGAAGTGCATTATCATTATGTGAGAGAGAAGCTACTTAGAAAGGACATACAATTGTCCTATGTATCAACCAATTGGCAATGTGCAGATATACTAACTAAATCTTTGGATGGAACTAAAATAAACAGGTTCAAGATGATGATTGCATTGCAAGATATTAAAGAGAATTGAAGCTCAAGTATATTTGGCTTGAGACGGAGTTGTTGGTGCAATTACTCCAAGCCTAAATGCTTGATCATTTATCCAAAGACTACTATGTGCATTCATGTATTAGCACATGAATAATCTCTTGTAAAAGATTTTTAATCTTTGAAAAAGTGGACATATGGAATCAATTCAATCAGGAGTGGTTAGGAGAATGGTTTGATTTGCGAAATGCTCCAAGTACTTTCCAGCACTGTATTCTGGAAATTTTCTCTCCTTATCTAACCACATTCATGCGAGTTTATTTGGATGATTTCTCTTTATCCGGTGATACTTTGGCGCATTTGTACCATTTACGGTGTTGTTTTTCCAAGTGTCGAGAATACTGTTTGTGCTTGAACCCGAATAAATCTGTATTCTCTATATCCTGTGGCAAGTTGCTAGGACATATTATTTCAAAACAAGGCATTCAAGTTGATCCAGATAAGGTGAAGGCCGTATTGGAGGCACCTGCTCCTAAGACACCCAAAGAAGTGATGCAATTTTTGGGCCGAATTCGATGGCATGGGCGACATCTGCGTTGGCTTGCTCATCTCGCCACCCCACTTAATTGATTGATAACCAGTAGCCCTCATCAGTTTGAATGGACCAAAGCATGCCAACTTTCTTTCAACCGATGGAAATCATTGTTAACATAGGCTCCCATTTCATAAGCGCCCAATTGAGAATTTCCATTTCATGTCTTTGTGGATGCATCCGACATTGCAATTGGCAGCGTGCTAATGTAGCAAATGGATAAATGGTTCCGACCTATATATTATGCGAGCCATAGATTGGCCTCAACAGAGCGCAATTATTTTGTTACTGAACGTGAATGTCTCGGATTAGTGTATTCGTTGAAGAAATTCTGGCATTATTTATTAGGATGCCGTTTCACCTTTCATGTCGATCATGCAGCCTTGGTGTACCTTGTTCGCCAACAACATTTGGGAGGAAGACTAGCAAGATGGGTCTTGTTGCTCCAAGAGTTTCATTATTCAATAGTACATCGACCAGGGTCTGCACATGCCCTTGCTAATTTTCTATCTCTGTTGGATTCCTGTGAACTTTTGGAAGGAGTTGATGATACAACACCCACTCTTTATGCAGCAGAGACAGTACAGGATAATCTGCAGGAATTGCCAGTACCCTCCTCTTACTATGACGCCTTGCTTTTGTTCTTGACCAGTGGATGTCCACCTGGTACAATCTCTTCAACTACTGGACGAAGACTAGCCATGTATAGTCGACGATTTCACCTAATTGTCGAGCAGCTATATTATATGGATCACTCGAGCGTGTTACTAAGATGTGTTCCCCTGCATGAAATTGCTTCACTCATTACAATAGCGCATTCTGCCCCAACCGATGGACATTTTGCGGTTGACTTGACACACCGGAAGATGCTACAGAGTGGCTTATGGTGGCCTATGAAATTCCGTGATGTCACTCAGTATGTGCGGTAGTGTGATGCATGTCAGCATTCCGATCAGCCTTTACAGCGACATCTTTTTCCGCTTCAACCAGTTGTGCCTCTTGAACCCTTTCAGAAATGGGGATTGGATTTTATTGGCCCCATTACTCCTCCTGCGACAGTTACTGTTAGGCTCTCCTCAAAAGAAGACATGCGAATAATGTGTGTGCTAGTCTCCTCCCATCCATTTATATCCTCTTGTATGTAAAATAGCAGTGATTTGGAATGATCTAGTGTAGCCCTGTGGCCAACATGCAACACTCATCCCCACTAACCATCAAATACCTTAGGATATAATCCCGAGCTTAGGACCTTGGCTAACTAGCCCTCGTCCCACACACACATGGAATGGTCTCTGTAGACCAATGTCTAACACTCTCTCCCCTTCTAAAGATCATTTTCCTCAATGATCAACGAGGGAAAGTACTTGCGAATCAGAGCTACTGATTCCCAAGTGGAGTCAGTAAGTGGTAATCCTCTCCAGGCTACCAGATACTCTTGGATGACACGATTCCTTAACTGTTTCTATCTCCTATCTAGTATTCTATCTGGAGAATGATCTGCACTATCGGTGTCCTACAAAGAAATAATACCCTCTATTAGATTATCCTCCCTAGATATATACTTTTGTAGTTTACTCACATGAAACACTGGATGGACTCTGCAATCTGGAGGAAGCTCTAATCGGTATGCAACATCACTCAACTTCTTTACTATCTTCTAAGGTCCACAATACCTTGGTGATAGTTGTTTCTTCCGAGGATAGAGTATCTAGGGCATCTAATTTTAGCCGATGGGGTTCAGGTGGATCCCAAGAAGGAATCAGTCATTTTAGCATGGCCTACTCCTCAAGATGAGGGGCAGTTACACTCATTCTTAGGACTTTCCAATTTCTATCGGAAATTCATCTCTTCATATTGCATGGAAGAAAGTTCGTCATAGGTGCTGCTATCGACGAATATGAAGAGATGAATTTTTGATAGAAACCGGAAAGTCCTAAGAATGAGCATAACTGCCCCTCATCCTGAGGAATAGGCCATGCTAAAATGACTGATACCTTCTTGGGATCCATCTGAACCCCATCGGCTAAAATCACATGCCCTAGATACTCTATCCTCGGAAGAAACAATTGTGTCTTCTCTGGATTTACATACAGCTGATTTTCTTTTAAAATATTCAACACAGATCTTAAATTATTTTCATGCTCATGCACAGTCCCACTATACACTAGCAAATCATCCACAAAATCAACAACACACTTTCCTATGAAAGGTCGTAAGATATCATTCATTAACATCATAAATGTAGCTCGAGCATTTGTCAAACCAAAGGGCAGTGTAAATACTCATAATGACCAAAACGGGTCCTGAAAGTTGTCTTATGTACATCAAGATCTTTCACTCTAATCTGATGATAACCACTCTTTAAATCTATCTTACTAAATACAATGGCTCCACCTAGAGCATCCAAAAGATCATCAATCCGGGTCATGGGATATCTATGTTTAATAGTGATCTTATTGAGTGCTCCATAATCGGCACACATCCTATAAGATCCATCCTTCTTCTTCACAAGAAGAATTGGTGCGGCAAAGGGTGAATAGCTGGGTCTAATCAGCCCTTTTTGAAGATACTCGTCCACGACCTTGCAGACTTCATTTTCCTCTTGCAAACTCATTCAAAATGGTGGCCGAGCGGTCGGACTTGCTCCTGGTACCAATTCGATTGTATGCTTTTTGCAAGGAGGCAAACCTTATGGTAATTCCTTTAAAAACAACTCTTGGAATTCTGCTCTCACTTTGGCTGAAAGTGCTAGAGCATTCTAACTTGAGTCTCCATGACTGCATGAATCCATCTCAACATACGACAAATACATGAAATAAAGAAAATAGATATACTTACAATCAATTTTGAGTAACTTGGTAGTAGTCACCAATCATGTCTCTTGGAGATCTGGTTCTCCACGGGTCAGTAATCTCCTTCCCTCATGCTCAAACTGATACACATGCGAAGCAAAATCAATGACTAGTTTCTTCCTCACATGCCACTTACTCACTCCACTTGGGAATCAGTAGCTCTGATTCGCAAGTACTTTCCCTCATTGATCATTGAGGACAATGATCTTTAGAAGGGGGAGAGAGTGTTAGACATTGGTCTACATAGACCATTCCATGTGTGTGTGGGACGAGGGCTAGTTAACCAAGGTCCTTGTTACCGTTAGTGTCCATGTGAAAGGCCAAATGGCCACCGGACACTTCTTTTGTATATGTTCTTTAATAAAACATATAGTGGCCTGGTCAGTCACAGACTGTAAGTTCGACCGCATTTGTAAGACCTAAGAAGTGTGTCTTCGTGCTCCCTGTGTACTGTGTTTTCTGCGTATTCTACAACCTCTGTGCGGAGTACTGTGCGCGGCGTCAAGAGCTCGGTTTTCTACTCCGAGCATATCGTCGTGGAGCTCTCGAGAAGGAGAGTGCAGTGCGGTGCATCGCCATCGAAATACTTCACTGGTATCAGAGCATATCGAGGCAAAAGGCCTTGTTCCTTTTGTGCAAGCGAAGCAAGCACCCGCCCCCCCCAGGCTTTCTCCAAGGCTTACAACTAAGGTGGCGACCAAGGCATAGACCTTGGCATACCTTGTCATCCGAGTCACCAAAGCCACCGTTGGCGCCATTGGCTGCGCGCGAGGGAGGACCTCAACGATCAAGGAATATAGAGGTTCCCGGTACTTCCCGGGAGGTCACCCATCCCAGTACAGTTCCCCCCAGATCTCGCTTAACCGTGGCAATCTCTTGCCACTAAGCTACACTCTTGTGGTGTTTGAAGAAGGGGAAAGACTAAGGTTGACATTACCTTGAACAAGTTTTGGTCCCTCAAAGCTTCATTTTTGCTTTTAAATCCTATTTCTAAAGCAATTTTTGGGGTGTTTTTGGAGCCATTTCGGAGTACTTTCGCACGTAGTTCTCTTCACACAGGTCCAAAAACATCAAGAAGAGTGTTCCTGGTACTTCTCAGACAATAAATATCAACCTTTGGGGCTGTATTTTCAGCCACACTCGTAAAACTACAGGTTTCTCGAGGGGTTTTCAGTTTTGGTGGGAGCAATCGCTACAAATTTATGCAGGTTTTTAAAGCCTAAAACATCAGAGTTGACAGACACGTGCAGGTGTTATTGGCTAGTTTTTGGGCTGTGTATTCAGCCTTTTAGTGTCATTTTACTGCATATATTGAGCACATACACACCATGTACGCTTCTGTGGATACCGCTTATGTACGTCCATGTGGGCATTGATATAGCGGTTACGTTCTTTGCATAAAGCCTTTTACGTTTGATAAAGAGGGTTGTGGTGAGGTTTTCTTAACTGGGAGACACCCACATGTCGGGGTCTCTTTGGTGATGTTGGTGGAAGACTTACCTAGCCTCGCCATAGGAGATGTATGATAGTTGTTCATAGGTGCTCGATAAGCCTAGTTGGCTTCTATTGGGTAACTGATTATATGCAGTGGAGTCAGTGATTCACTATGCAGGTAGACATGTCGGTACTTGCAGTTTTATGATACTTTGACACTGGTCATATGCTAATTTTGCAGAGGATACTCTGGCAAAATTTTTCCAGATTTCTGGTTTAGTCAACTATATAGTGGTCGATTTACTCCTTGATACACTTATTTGTTGGTGTTTGGACTCTTCTAGCTCCATTATCATTCTATTCAGTTCTCTACGATCATGGCATCAGAGGTCTCAGGCACATCCGGTGGATCAGAGTCTAGTGCTAGCGTTCCGAGGAGGAGCTATAACTTGCAGGGCAAAGACCATTTTGAGATCCGAAAATTTGATGGCACAAACTTTGCTCTATGGAAGAATCAGATTAAAGATGTGCTGATTCAAAGAAGGCAATGGAAGCCAGTAAATGGGATTTCAAAGAAGTCTGCTGACATGGATGAAGATGATTGGGATGAGTTAGATGAAATGGCCAGGTCTACCATTCGCTTGCACCTGGCAGATAATGTTTACTTTAGAGTATTAGACTGTGAAAGTGCAGAGGAGCTTTGGAAGAAGTTATGCAATACATATGAAAAAGAGACGGCATCAAATAAAGTATATCTGATGAGAAAATTATACCACCTTCGTATGAAGGACACAGATAGTGTTGCTACTCATCTAAATGAGTTTGATGCCATATTCTCCTAGTTACAGGCTCAGAAAATGGATATGGACAATGAAATGAAAGCAGTATTGCTGTTATGCACCCTGCCATCATCATGGGATACATTTTGCACAGCTATTAGCAATAGTGCACCAGGTGGTAAACTCATCTATGATGACATATGTGGAGCACTCTTGAGTGAGGAGATTCTTAGAAAATCTATGGTTGGCACTCAGAGTGGAGATGCATATAATGTTCGTGATTCTTACCAAGGAAAGAATCAACAACGTGGCAAGAGCAAGAACAAGGAAAAGAATGGTCAACGGAATAAGAGCAAAAGTAAATCAAGGAAGAGGGATATTGAATGCCATTATTGTCATAAGAAAGGACACATGAAGAAAGACTGTTATGCATTAAAGAATGCTAAAGGTAAAGACAGAATGTTGATGGGCATGTTAAACAGTTACCTGCACCATCTACTTCGACTTTGAAGATTGAAGAAATTAATGCTATTTCTGATGATGCTGATGTGTTGACACTTGATAGTACTGTGCCATCTGAGGCACTTATGGATGATTCTCTTTCCCACACCTGGCTGCTAGATTCTGGTGCTTCTTTCCATGTGACACCACATAGAGAATGGTTCTCTAATTATGCAACAAAGTCTCTTGGTACCGTGAGACTTGGTGACTCTTACCAGTGTGATGTTGTGGGGATTGGAGATGTGGTTGTGCAGTTCATTGACGGTTCAAAATTTACTATGCATAATGTACGCCATGTACCTCAGTTATCACGCAGTTTGATGTCAGTTGGTCAACTTGATGACCTTGGTTACAAGGTGGTCTTCTATGCTCAGTCCTTTCGTATATCAAAGGGCAATATGGTTATTGCAAAAGGAAGGAAAGTTGGCTAACTTTACCCTTTATTTGTATCACAGAAAGAACACTTGTTAGCTGTTACTGAACAGCCTATGGCTTGTATTTGGCATGGTCGTTTGGGCCATATATCTCGTAGTGGAATGGAAAATCTTTCTCGTTCTGGCTACTTACCTGTGTTATCTTTCTCTGATTTTTCATTTTGTGAGCATTGTCAGTATGGAAAGCAAACCAGAAATGTGCATAAAACGCACATTGACTCTTCAATTCAGCCTTTAGATCTTGTTCATACAGATGTGTGTGGTCCTATGCCCACTAGGTCCTTAGGTGATTCTCTTTACTTTGTCACTTTCATAGATGATGCTACTAGAAAAGTCTGGGTATATCCTATCAAATCAAAGGATGATGTATTCCCTACTTTCAGAAAATGGCTTGCTTCAGTTGAGACTGAAAAAGGAACCAAGCTTAAGGCTTTACGTTCAGATAATGGGGGTGAGTATACCTCACATGAATTCAGCCTTTTCTGTCAGTGTAGAGGGATTCGTAGAGAGTTTACAGCTCCTTATACCCCAGTACAGAATGGTGTAGCTTAGAGGATGAATAGAACTATTCAAGATAGAGTAGTCTCTATGTTGCATCATGCAAACCTCTCACAAGGTTTTTGGGCAAAAGCACTATTGACTGCAGTTCATGTGATTAACCTTTCACCTAGTACTACCAAAGGTCTGAAAGTGGCACAAGAGTTATGGACAGGGAAACCACCATATTATGATCATCTTCGAGTTTTTGGGTGTGAAGCATATGTTCATATACCCAAGAATCTTAGACAAAAGTTGGACCATAAGTCAAAGAAATGCATTTTTCTTGGATATGGTCGAGAAGGACAATTTGGATATCTCTTATGGGATCCTGAAACACGGTCAGTGATCAGAAGTAGTGATGTCATTTTTAATGAGTCTAAGATGCATAAACAGCCGATTAAGGAGGTTGAAGTGAGAAGAGTGGTGTTTGAGGATACTAGTCCTCCTGTTAGCATGCATAAAAATGTTGCACATAGGGATGTTCAAGAGAATGTCCATTCAGATCAGTCTAAACATGTTCCTGTTCAGCAACCATTGAGACGTTCCGCACGTGTCTCATATCCACCTGATAGATATGTTCCAGGTTTAGATTTTGTTATGCTAACAGATGCCGGTGAGCCCTCTTGCTACAAAGAGGCTATGCAGAAAGAGGATCATGTCAAGTGGGAGCGTGCCATGAAGAGTGAGTTGGATTCTATTCACAAGAATGGTACTTGGGACTTAGTACCTTTGCCAAAGGGCAGGAAAGCTTTACCATGTAAATGGGTATATAAGCTGAAATTCATATCAGATAGTGCTTCTCCAAAATATAAAGCACGACTTGTTGCAAAGGGTTTTAAGCAACAACATAGTGTTGATTTTGAGGAAATCTTCTCTCCAGTGGTGAAGATGACTACTTTGCGCATGTTGCTTGGATTCGTTGCAATGGAGGACTTAGAGCTAGTCCAAATGGATGTGAAAACAGCTTTCTTGCATGGAGATCTTACAGATGAGATCTATATGGAACAACCAGAGGGTTATGTAGTTCCTGGCAAGGAAAGTCTAGTTTGTAAGCTCAAGAAGAGCTTGTATGGACTTAAACAGTCTCTTAGACAATGGTACCAAAAGTTTGATGCTTGATAATTATGGAACGATGGCAACAGCTTGGAAAGGATGGTGGATAAATGTGGCGATGGCGAAGGAACTGACAGGAGCTCGTGGCAATGGCGAAGGAAACGACAGCAGACGTTGAAGACAGAAGATTCCTGAATCGAGGGCGAGAGGACGGACTGATGGACTACATGCTGGAGACGTGTCCATGCTTGAGACGGACGACTGTGGCATCCGTGTTGGAGATTTGCAAATTGTAGCGACAGACGGGCGGCAGAACATCGCGGCACTGTAGCGTCTATCGCGACACTCGACCTCTCTCGCGACTGCAGGGGTGTGGACTTTAAGGGTCCGGCAACGATCGTGATCGCTTCCCCGGGTGACTGGTGTCGTGATACCTCCGTTGGAGGTATCGCTGACGCCTCCCTGGGTGGAGGCTTGATCGGCTTGATCGGCGATATCTGGTTCTTCCTGGCGGTATCGTCGGGCGTCCGTGTATCGCGATATCGGTTGAGTGCGTGTTGATCGGCGATACTTGTGGACGGTACGATCGCAACTATTGAGTCCGATATCGTCGATTTCAGCGGTATCGTCGGTGGGGTGTTGATCGTCGTGCGGTATCGTCGGTGGCGGTATCGTCGGGCGTCCGTGATGCTCGGCGATACTTGAGGGCAGAACGATCGCTTCTGGTGAGTCCGATATCGCCGATATCTGCGGTTCCGCCCGATCGCCTGGCTGCGGACCAATCGTGCGCGTATCTGTACAAGCCTCTTCGTGTTTCGCCGGGCGTGTATCGCCGGGCGTCAGGCGTTACCTTTTCGGCGATCGCGCACCCTTTCGGAGTATCGCCGGACCTCCCCGGTGCCTTCCGGCGCTTCTTCCTGTATCGCGGGGCGTCAGGCAATACCTGCGCGTTCGACACCAAGTTCGGGCGCGACTTCAGGCGCTCTTTTCCAGGGTTTCGGCGGGAGTCAAGGCCCGATGTATCGCGATACCGGCAGAACGCGATCGTTTTGATCGGCGAGACTTGCAGGCAACCAACCTTCGCGATCACCGGGAGCTCCAAACTAGAGAAAAGAAAGAATTTCTAGAAAAAAGAAGAAAAAAAAAAAGAGAAAAAAAAAAAGAAAGAAAAAAGAAGAAGGAAAAGAAGTGTGCTATAGTGGCCTTGGCTTGATTGGAGGGTACTGCCGTTGGGTATTGAAAAGTAAAAGTGGCGCTAGTTCCTTTGGCCATGGATGTGGCTTCTTCCTCCCTCGTGAAAAGTAATCGGGCCCCTCCCCCTGGGGAGTCCGGTACACTGGCCGCTCTGCTGGAGGGGGGGTCGTGTGCCGCCCCTGGGGCATCCGAAAGTGTTGAATCCCCCATCGTGTCCCTCAGTAGCCGCAGTTCTGTCTGCTCAGGAGGAGCTCAAGAAAGTTTGCCTCGTCGGCCAAGTGTTTGGCCCTAGGCCCCCGCTCGAAATCGTGCGACAATGGCTTCGAAAAGAGTGGTTCCCTCGAGGACTAATTGTCAGCAAATGTCAGTTCTTACCAGCAAACCACATGCTG
The DNA here is from genome assembly GCA_020310875.1 of Ceratopteris richardii. Taxonomy (NCBI): domain Eukaryota; kingdom Viridiplantae; phylum Streptophyta; class Polypodiopsida; order Polypodiales; family Pteridaceae; genus Ceratopteris; species Ceratopteris richardii. The sequence goes on along the minus strand of CM035409.1, from coordinate 145,279,037 downwards.
CTAGTCTTTGAAAATGAAGAGATGGCGTTCCAAGCCTTAAGCGTTGGCACCTGGCAGCTCGGTCGGGCGACCCTGTGCCTATTCAGATGGTCCCCGGACTTTACTCCCGACAAATCGAAATCACTTCGGTACCCTCTTTGGGTTGAGCTCCCTAACCTCCCATACTTCTTGTACAACTTCGTGTGGGACATTGTCTCTCCTATCGGCAAGCCGTTGGCTTCATGCGAAGACATTGGTGGCCTCATCTATGAAGGTGCAAGACACTCGTTCAATGCTAGATGGCACCCACAAATCTGCGTCGAGGCCGACCTCAGTTCGCCGCTTCCATCAACGATTAAAGTGGACATGGGCGAAGGAGATGTTTGCGAGCAGGATATCACCTACAAAAACCTTCCCAACGCGTGCTTTCGATGTGGTCAGCAAGGTCACAGGATTAAAGACTGCCCCCTCAGGCAAAAAAACAAGCGATTTCAAGAAGCCTCCAAAACTGCTCAAGACAACTTTGGCGATATGACCCATTTGACCAAGGAACGGGAAGGCAAGGGCCTCCTCAATCCGCAAGCTAATGCCGATGGCTTTACTGAAGTTAGAAGAAGAAGGAAAAGAAGTCCGAGGGCCAACGATGAGAGAAACAACCTGCCAATTACCCCCTACAGCAACTTGTATTGCAATCTCGGAAAGGAGATCAACGAGCTTGACTACCCAGGTGAGAAGCCACCTGCGGTAGACACCTACGACGAAGCCCTAGAGATCCCTGCCAACAAAGAAACCCTCCAGGAGGGTTACACTACAAGCAAAGAAGATGGTTTCACCACTAGTAATGAAGACAACATGGATAGTGAAAGCTCCATCATTGGATCGACGATCCCGGAAACGGTGCCGAGCACGGGGCCCAATTCTCCCCAGCAAGGAGCATCCCGCAAAGGAAAACAGCCTATGGAGTTACCCTGGAAAAGCCCCCACAAGAACCGATTTCTAAGTCGGGATCAGATCCCAGCGAAAAAGAAAGATGAAGCCAAGAGAAGAAAGGACAAGGCTCCCTCCCGCAAAGAGGGATCAATACAAAAATGATTGTCATCTCGCTAAATGCTAGAGGGCTAACCGACCCCTCAAGAGCGACCATCATTGGTCAATGGCTCCGCGACATTAGCTTAAACCCAGACATTATATGTATTCAAGAGATTAAAATTGACGGAGAAGACCTCCAGAAACGGCTCAGACAAGTCTCCTCGGCCCATGTCTGGATCCCAACGAGGCACCACCGGGGGTCCGGAGGAACGGCTATCGGTGTTAAACAACGCTGGCTTGAAAAGCTTGAGAGCTCCATTGAAGATGTAAGTCACCGTTGGATTGCGGTCTCTTTTGGTGCTCCTCTTTGTGTTACTATGGTTTCTGTGTACGCCCCTAACGGGGATTTGGAGAGGCTGAACACTTGGGCTTCATTAGACTCGCTTCCCCACAACGTGTTTATATGTGGAGACTTCAACATGGTGGAGGACCCTATGGACAGATGGATGGGCAAGGGCAGGGTCATCGACAGTCGGGAGAAAGAAACGTGGGACATGACCAAGCTCCACTTGGATCTGGTTGAATTCAAAGACTTGAATGGCTTTTCTTGGTCGAATCTCCAAGCGGGCGAGGATCTGAGGAAAGCTAGACTCGATAGATGCTACATCTCTCAGAGCTTTACTCATCAGTGGGGCCACCCTACCATCACGCAACGCACTGACCTCACCATCTCTGATCACTACCCGATCGTTATCACTTTTCAACCTTCCAACAAGACCCGCAAGGCTCCGTGGTTTCATGCCAACGCCTCCACCTTCTCTCTCCCCTCCGTCCATCAAGAGATTGCCGATGTGTGGAAGGTGGCGTTCGCCTCTGGCTTGGCCCCAGCCAAGTGCTGGAGAAGTGCGGTCGACAAGTCTCGTAAGATCATGATCAGAACTAAGAAGATGCTTGAGAATGTGCGGCGGGCTCGTAGGGAAGCTCTTTACCACAGACTCTGGCAGCTCGAGGAGGAAGTGAACAAAGGAAAACACCAAGCCCAGAAAGGTCTCCGAAAAATCAGAGCAGTGTTGAGATACGAGGAAGAAATACAAAGGAAAAACTTGCAAATATTCTTCAAGGAGTGGTGGGCCGGCAAAGCCGACAAACCCACCAAAGAGATGTGCAGTATCCTTAAAAGGAAACACAACAGAGAGGCGATCCCCCTACTGCTCGATCCACATGGCAAGGCATGCAATTCGGAAGAAGATAATTTTGGCATCATCGAAGGGCACTTCACGAGACTCCTGGGAACCTCGAACCCCCTCTCCCACCATAGAAGGGACTGCATGGCTGCCATTTCTAGGGTCTCCCCCCGGAGAATACCACCTAACCTCCACTCCCTGCTTCATGCCCCTATCTCTGAATCAGAAATCATTGAGGTCATTGATGCCCTCCCCCTCGGTAAAAGCCCGGGACCCGACGGACTCACTAACGAGTTCTTCAAATCCTTCAAGCTGGTGGTTGCCACCCCTCTTCGGATGGTGTGGCAAGAAGCGCTAAAGTACGGTGCTCTTCCTTCTTGTTTAAATAATGGAATTATCAAGCTGATACACAAGAAGGGGGAAAAGAACAGAATCGAGAACTGGCGGCCTATTACGATGCTCCAAACAGGATACAAGATCATCGCCAAAGTCATTGCCAACAGAATTTCTTGCCACCTGAGATCTTGGCTTAGTGAGGACCAAAAAGGTTTCATCAAAGGCAGGTCCATCCTGGAAACCATTATGGATATTTGGGAAGGTATTCAATTTGCAAATGAGTCTAACCAAGATGTGGTTTTCCTCAAGATCGACTTTGACAAAGCCTACGATAGGTTAGAATGGGACTATATTCTGCAGTCGCTCCAAGATCTCGGATGTAGTCAGAAATTCACCAAGATGATCGCGACCCTTCTCGGAAACGCAACGACCCAAATTAACGTTAACGGCAAACTTTCGAAGGCGATCCATCTTAAAAGATCTATTAGACAAGGGTGCCCTCTTGCCCCCCTTCTCTTTGCCATCGCCACTGAGGGGCTGAGCAGACTTGTGGCACATCATGTGGAGGCTGGCAGTATCAAAGGCCTCCGGCTGCCTCACGACCACAATCAAATCATCATGAGACTTTTTGCCGATGATATGAACGCGTTCGTTCACAATGATAATACCAGTCTAGAGACGTTCTGGAGGTGTCTTGATACATTTTGTGAGGCCTCTGGATCCAAAATCAACCACAATAAGACCGCCTTTAGGGCTATTGTGGGACATCAACCTGGCCTCCTCACTGATCATGGTTGTCAAATCATTCCGCAGGGCCAAATCTTTCGGCTGCTTGGAATCCCATTGGGGTTTGGCGTCTCTATGGAGCAGCGATGGAACTGGGTGTTGGCCAAACTTGAAAACAAGCTTAACCACTGGAGAGGCATGCAAATCAATCTCGCTGGACGCGCTATGGTTATCAACACGTTCCTCCTCTCCTCTACCATCTATTTCCTTTCTTGTTGGAGACCGAATGAGCAAGGCCTGTCCAAACTGAATAGCATCTGCAGAAACTTTCTTTGGACGGGTGATCATAACAGAAGGGGGGTGCCTAAAATCAAATGGGCCATCTGCACCAGCCCTAGAGATAGCGGGGGGCTTGGTATCCTGGACATTGGGTGTATGGCTAACAAACTGGCAGCCAAATGGATGATTAAGGCTTGGTGCAATAGGGAGGCCTGGTGGGCCAAGCTGATCTTCAGAAACAAGGATGAGTTGGCCCTCACGGGGTTCCCGAACTGGAAGAATCTTGACATCATGACCCTGCTATTCTCCCTGATTCCCGTCTTCCCGAAAGGCTCCAATCTCGTGTGCTCTCTTTGGAAGGGCTGGAATAAAGTCAAAAGCTTCACAAGAATTAGTGAGGACTGGAAGTGGGCGGCCGGAATCAGACAAAACGACTCTATCTGGTTTCCGATACATGGCATCCGGAGTGTGGAGTCGTGGAACATTCAAAATGCCAAGAAGTTATGGAACAAAGGATTCAAAAAATGGAAACACCTCTGGAAACATGACACCAACAGCTGGATCAACTTCGAGGATATCGACCCCCGCATAAACATCTCCCACGAAGAATGGAACACCTTGCAAAGCCGATGCCTCGCTTGGGATCGCCACAAGACTCGCCTTCTCATGGGACACGACGCGCCGAACTCACTTGGTCTCAAATGGCACAATGGAAATAGCCTACTCAAAATCCCGAACATCAAAGAAACGGCTGACCTCCAGCTCAGCCTAAACAAGAAGTGGTGCCTGTCTTGGACGCGGCTTCGGTGGGACATGAAATTCATGGGTATCTGGCACCCCCTAATAGAGATTAAGAAGTCGGTCCTCTTATGGCAAATTCTTCATCGAGGAATCTGGACCAACCATAAGGCTAGCAAACTTTGTGGGATCTCTCCTTGGTGCAAACGCTGCCACCGTGCTATCGAAGATGTCCCACACATCTTCCTTTCTTGCCCCAACTCCTACAGAATCTGGCAGACGGTTGGAATGAAATTCAGACTTCAAAAACAGCCCAGTTGGAAACAAGTCCTTTTGGGAGAAGCGATCGGCTGCTCAGCAACTCTCTGGAACGCCATCAGAGGGGAGGTTCTGTGGAAAATTTGGCGGGAGAGGTGCGCCCTCAACTTCGGCGATCCCCCCAGGGAGTGGTCGATTGAGAAATCACTATTCCTCCTTGGCAAAAGGATTGTTAACAGTAAGAAATCCCCCCCCTTCAGGCACCATCAAGTTCTCCTCTTGATCAACAACAAGCTCAAACCCAAGTGGGTCCCGCATGAGGGCGATGAGAGGGTGATTAACCTTCTCTGTAATGCAACCTAGGATTCAATCAAGCTTCCCCTGCTTTGTGGGATTTGGGGGGTCCCGTGGGCACTAGTCCCCTTCTACTGTACCTTTGTTTCTTAATTTAATTCAAGTCCGGGAGAGTAGGCTATTGCCGAACTTCCTTTATAAAAAAAAGTTTGATGCTTTTATGAAGTCCCAAGGCTATTCTCGGAGCAATGAGGATCATTGTCTCTACACAAAGAGATGTTCTGATGGCAGCTTGATATGCTTGATACTTTACGTCGATGATATGTTGATTGCTGGGAAGTCCTCTTATGATTTGTCAATTCTCAAAAAGAAGTTGAGTCAGACATTTGATATGAAGGATTTGGGGGATGCCAAACATATTCTTGGCATGCGCATTACTCGTGATAGGAGTAAAAGATGCATATACTTGTCTCAAAGTGAGTACATATCCAAAGTACTTCATCGATTCAATATGCACGGTGGAAAGGCATTGAGTACACCTTTACCCACATATGTGAAATTGAGCAAGGATGACTGCCCCAAATCAGATGAGGAAAAGGAATTCATGACCAAAATTCCCTACCAGTCTGTTGTTGGTAGTCTCATGTATGCTATGGTAGCTACGAGACCAGACATTGCATTTGCAGTGGGAGTTGTGAGCATATATATGTCTAATCCTGGCAAGAAACATTGGGAAGCGGTCAAAATGATTTTGAGATATCTTAGTGGCACTAAGGACAAGTGTCTATGCTTAGGTAGAGGGAAAGCATCCATTATTGGTTACACAGATTCTGACTATGCTGGTTGTGTAGACAATCGTAAGTCTACATCAGAGTACATTTTTCATTTTGCTGGAGGTGCTATCTCTTGGAGATCTCGTCTTCAAGAATGTACAACTGTTTCCACCACAGAAGCAGAGTATGTTGCAGCAAGTGAGGCATGTAAGGAAGCATTGTGGCTTTCTCGTCTTGCTTGTGATATGACTTTGCCTTAGCATGTACCTCACTTGCTTAGTGATAGTCAGAGTGCCATTGCTTTGGCTAAGAATCCGGTCTATCATGCAAAGACCAAGCACATTGAGGTGAGGTATCACTTCATTAGAGATTGCTTAGCCACTGAGAGCATTATTCTTGAGAAGGTTCACACTCGAGATAATGCTGCAGATGCTTTGACTAAAGCTCTACCACAGGATAGCTTTCGACATTGTTGTCACTTGATGGGGGTTACTTGATTCTTGATCTTACGCAATCACTTGTATACTGTGTAACATGCCCATCAGGTGGGAGGTATAGTTTGTATACTTACACTCAGGTATTCTTTATCATTCTTTCTTTTTTCTCCCATAGTTACTTTGGCCATATTGGCCTTTAGTGGGAGATTGTTACCGTTAGTGTCCATGTGAAAGGCCAAATGGCCACCGGACACTTCTTTTGTATATGTTCTTTAATAAAACATATAGTGGCCTGGTCAGTCACAGACTGTAAGTTCGACCGCATTTGTAAGACCTAAGAAGTCTGTCTTCGTGCTCCCTGTGTACTGTGTTTTCTGTGTATTCTACAGCCTCTGTGCGGAGTACTGCGCGTGGCGTCAGGAGCTCGGTTTTCTACTCCGAGCATATCGTCGTGGAGCTCTCGAGAAGGAGAGTGCAGTGCGGTGCATCGCCATCGAAATACTTCAGTCCTAAGCTCGGGGGTATATCCTAACGTATTTGATGGTTAGTGGGGATGAGTGTTGCATGCTGGCCACATGGCTACACTAGATCATTCCAGATCACTGCTATTTTAGATACAAGAGGATATAAATGGATGGGAGGAGAGTGGCATACACATTATTCACATGTCTTCTTTTGAGGAGAGCCTAACAATTGGAATAAGAGCAACGAAAGTTCTTCGGAGTTTCATCATTTTTTTTTGCTGCATGAGATTTTCCGTTCACCATCTCCTTCATCGCATGCAGAGATCTCAGAGTTTGTTTTTCGGAGCCGTCGTCTGCCATGGGCTGCAGAAGATAAAGATTCTGATGCTTTGGAGGGCTCAAGGAGCGGTGGCATAAGACACACCTTTGCGCACGTCCCTTCAACTTTGGCAGCGCTATCCGCGTTCAGAAAGTAGCCGGTGCTGATTTCAGTGGCCAACTGCTACATAGAGAGAGCGTTGTGCATTAGTTTATTGTCTAGACCTGAGTAAAAGGCGCAGATCCAACTCAATATATAGCTGTTCCATGCTTTTGTGACATGTGGGACAATATGGCAACTGTGCGTCGTTTTGGGTTGAAGGGAAACCAGGATCAAGTTGGTTTTTGAGCAACCATCGATGGGAAGCTCACCAAGTTAGCTAACTAGCCCTCGTCCCACACACGCATGGAATGGTCTCTATAGACCAATGTCTAACAATTACCAACAACCGATACATTCTGAGAAGCACGGATTATGCGACTCGGTGGGCCGAAGGTTGGGCTCTTCGATCAGCAGCAGCTATTGCGGTAGCTAAATGTTTAATGAAAGATATTTTTCCACGATATGGGCTACCTTTGGAGATTGTAACAGATCAAGGTACGCACTTTGCTAATGCATTAATGCAAGTGTTGACTAATACCTTCCAGATTCTGCATAAGTTCAGTTCCCCTTATTACCCACGAGCGAATGGACTTGCTGAGAGCACAAATAAATCCGTGCTGAACATTTTAAAGAAACTGGTATTGGATTACCCGAAATGATGGGATCAATTCCTATCTACCGTACTATGGGCTTACCGTACAACATATAAAGTGGTGACTCGGAAAACTCGCTTCAAGTTGGCTTATGGTTTGGAGGCCATTGCTCCTATGGAACTGGTTTCCTAGTTTTCAAGTGGCATTAGACCAGAAATTACTACCAGAAGAATCTTTTCCCTTTGGATTGGAGGCTTTAGTGTCTTTGGATGAACAACACCTTGAGAGTTTCTTGGTGATGCAGGAAGTTCAGCTTCGACAAGCCAAAACCCACGATCATTTCCTCAAAACCCTCGTGTTTACGGTAAACCAATTAGTACTCTTTTATAATGCTAAGTCTAATCGATCTGCCGAAAAATTTAAATTGTGCTGGTTCAGTCCCTACCGCATCGCCGAACAAGTGGGACCGACAACTTTTCGGTTATCCACGCTCAATGGTACCCTCCGTCCTAAAGTGATCAATGGCTCGAAGCTTCGTCCCTATTATCCACCGTCTTCATCCTCATGATGTGTGATTGATATTTTTATTTCTCCATGCCTTTTGTCTTCCTGATCTACCTCAATGTTCCTGTCCTCAGTCCGTGTGATTTCGGGTGACCGATTGATCGTAACCTTTGAGTTTTCTTACCTAACCATAATTAGAAGCCGCCTTCTGTGTTGTCGATTCTGTTAATGCGTGCATGTCCCCATTATCGTTGAATATCTCCAACACTGCGTGATGATTAGGTTTCTTTTTGTAATAATGATTTATCCAGTGCTTCTACTTAATCTTATTCTTCCCGCTGTTTTTCGCTATTGCGCCCTTGAGCAATTGTGACCTTTGTGTGACCTGTGCTATTGCGTGTTGCTGCTTGCGCTATGGAAGCCTTGGCAAATATTGTCACCTTCCGTGTTGGACTCGCTCCGGATGTGAGCGAGTTCCTTCGTGCTCATGGTCTTCTCGCCTTCGTTGAATTGCCTTGGCATTCAGTGGAGTGTCATCCTTTCTCGCTCAGATCATCTCTGATATCGCTACTACACCCACCACAAAACAATGTTGGCCATTAGCATGCTTGATTCCTCGTGTTGTGGTCACACTTGGCACAGTCGCTGAGGGATTCCATCTCCCTCAGGAGGGGTTGGTTGATGGCCCTCTCCTCCCCCTGGCAACTATGAAAGAACTCTTCCCCAGGCACTCCTCTAACGAGTTTGCCATTTTGTGTCGACCTGAACCAGAGCACTCCGCACTCCAGTTCTTGGTCTCTGCGTTGAATTTGCAGAAATGCACTTACGACATTTCAAGACCATTCTACTCTATGATCGACATGCATCCCATCAAACCGTCAATTTTACTTCGTTCTTTTTCCGGCGCATTCACCGTGCATGCCAAGCTGTTACAAAACAATTAGCCAAGAATGAAATACCTCGGACTGGATTACTACACCTGCTCACCTTTCTCCTTCCGATGATCCAAGTAGAGCAACCACCTCCATCAACTACTTTGCTTTTACATGAGGAGTCTACCCAGATGCTGGAGGATGATGATCACGAAGACCTTCTCCATTTCTTCCTACACAAATGCAGACGTATTAGCCCATCTCAAAGCCATGTGCAGGATTCAACCACTATTCAAGAGGTTGAAATTTTTCATGACACAGCCACGAGTTTACAGGGAGTATCGGCACCCTCTTCTCCTAGTAAGCAGCGAGATCTTGATGTGATTATGGAAGATGTCACTGAAGTTTCATCGCGGAATGAACTAAAACAACAGGATGCTGAAACTCTCAAGGAGACAGTGGAAGATACCACTGTCAGTGTGTGTCATCCCTCTTCCCCACTAGTAGCCAATTATCAAGCAGACACGGTAAAGCAACCCACATGTGTTGAAGAGGCTATTACCGAAGTGGCCAGTGTTCTGTTTGTGCCTCAAAATGAAACTCGAATTTTCCTAGTGTCGATACCTCTTTGTCCCCTTTCTCCTCCAACCATCCTTCTTATTGCTGCCAATGCTTCTACCTCCTCATGGCCAACTGCAATCCAGGAAGCCTCACCAAAACTTCTGTCGTCTCCCAACTACTCTCCAACTTCATCTCCACACCTGCTTTCTGCCCCACCATTGCAGCTACTTCTTCTCTTTCCCCTTTGGTTATGTTCACTAAATTGGCATCCATGGGCCAATTACTAATCCAATTATCCGAGCAGTTGCCTCTTTAGATGAAGACGTGTCAGGGGAGCACTAGATTGTGCTCTCTGACTATAGTAGACAAGATTTCGGAAATACACTTATGATTACAAGAACACCCATGTAGGGAAAATAATACAAGAAGATGTAACCGATACAAGACGTCCCATAACCCGGGACCAATAGGTATGGAAAACAGGACTAGAGATGATACAGGAGATCCCACAACCCGGGATCGTAAGTATGAGGCAAGATATCTGGATTACAAGAACTCCCTTCTGAGAGATGAACTGGATACAAGAAAGAACTCAACAAGATCTCGTACTATGAGATTACAAGAGGACAATATAGGATGTCCAAGAACTAGACTAGAACAAGGAACAAGACAAGAACTAGAACTGGAACTTGAAGAGTACTTACTTGGCGGTCACGACTCCTTGACCTCCCAAGACTGATATTGGCAAGACTTGATAATGAATGTGGTCAACCCCTCCTTATATAGGTTTTCAAGGGCAGTTTCGAAAGGCGGTTGCGACTTGATGATGTCATCATGATGTCATCGACTTGAAGCATGGTCTCTAGATATCAGAATCAAGCAAGAAGACAGTCGATCTTAGGGTTTTGGCACGTTCTGGACGCAATGGAAGCATTGGTTTCGCCAAATTCTGAACCAATCATGAGATATAGGATTCACATGGAATTTGAGATTCAAGATGGTTTCCTTTGTCCATGACATTACCTCCCCCTCAAGCGACAAGTTCCACGAGGAGCGGTTATGTTCTCTAGTCTCGGCTTCGTTGGATTTTTCTTATGGAATTCTCGAACCTTGATTCATGCTCTCTGAAGGTTTTCTGCAGGTTTCCAAGTACGATCACTGATGTCATACCCTTTCCAATGAATAAGGTATTCCAATCGTCCTCGGGATATTATGGAATCTAAGACATGCTCGACTTCAAATTCTTCATGATCATCAATCTCGATAGGTGGTGAAGGACTAGGTCCCTCCCCCTTCAATGGTGAAATCTGATATGGTTCCAACATGGATACATGGAAAACTCGATGTATTCTCATGGTAATTGGTAACTCGAGCTTGAAGGTGACTGGATTAATCTTGGTCAAGATGGTAAATGGACCAAACCTTTGATGATCTAACTTTGCACAAGGCCTTGAAGTTTGTAAATTTTTCGGAGTAACCCTACTTTATCCCCAATTTGATACGATGGATTCTGGACACGATGTTGATCTGCATAGTACTTATATTGTTGTTGAGCTTTATGGATCTCTTCCTTCAGTTCTTTGTGAATGTCCATCAGGTATTGGGCCTTGTCTCTGGCAGCTGGGTTCTTGACATGTTTTGAGAGTTGTATATCCATCCTTGGATGTTGTCCATAGTTTGCAAAGAAGGGAGTTTCCTTAGTAGATGCATGAACACCATTGTTATAGGCAAACTATACAAAGGGTAACAACTCAAACCAATCATTTTGGTGATAGTTGTTAGTGCAATGGAGATATTGCTATAGAACTTGATTCACCCGTTCTGTTTGTCCATCAATCTGTGGATGATTTGCTATAGATAGTTTAACTTGAACACCAAGGAGCTTGCAAAGACTGTTCCAAAAGATAGATATGAACTGTGGACCTCAATCACTAACAATATCATGAGGCAATCCATGAAGTCTAAAGATGTATCTGAGAAAAAGTCTAGCAGTGGCTGCACCTGTGATTGCCTTTGTAGTTGGAATGAATGTGCCATCTTTGTGAATCTATCCACAATAACAAGAATGGCATCATACTTATCTGACTTTGGTAGATCTGTGATGAATCCATAGACAATGAAGCCCATGGTCTTTCTGGAATAGGTAAAGGTTGCAAGAGGCCATGAGACTTATGTCATGGTACCTTAGATCTATTGCAAGTGTCACAGGTTTAGATATATTCCTTGACTTCCTTCCACATTTGAGGCCACCAAAAATCCCTGGATATGAGTTCTATTGTTTTATTTACTCCAAAATGTCCTCCTACAAGGTTGTCATGATGTTGTTGAAGTACTTGGATCCTGGGATTTCCTGGAGGGACATATGCAAGAGAACAAGGATTACGACCACCACATGCTTGAGAGATGATTCTCCTCCCAACCTTATGGCTGTATATATAGCTGCTTGAACTAATGAGGACCACAAATGTAACTAGAGTCCACAAGTGCATGTGCAATCTCCTCCACTCCTTTCATATCCACCACTAGAGTCTATTAGTGGCTGGAGTGATCTCGACCACTACTTTAGTACCTTCCACTAGAGTCCACTAGTGGTTGTTGTACTCACCTCTTGAGTTAAGTCCACTGGACTCAAGTTAACTCACGTTAACTTGAGTTAGAAGGCTCTAGAGCTCTTTGGGCAAAACTCTCTTCCCATGCTCCCCATGGGAGTTGAACCCAAGACCTCTTCCTTCACAACCATGAGACTTAACCTCTAGGCTAAGTAGATTACTTGAATATGAGAGCACATGACTTATTCTTGAGTCTATTCTTGAGATCTTTGGTCCTACAGACGAGTGACCAAATGGTATCCGATTTCAGATCTGTCTGAAGCCATCGGATCCCTAGATCATAGACTTACTTTATTACATTCTTCCCCCCTTGGGAAAGATTTTCGTCCTCGAAAATAAAGCTATATATATAACTGTAGGCAACCCCCGAGCCTCATGTTCTAAAACTGGAAGAACATGGTCATGTTCTAGAACTGGAAGAACATGTCTCATCTCTGTGGTGGCATCCTTGCCCAAATGATTCAAAACACTATCTGGTTTTGTACTTTGATGAACGGGACAAAGTACAAACTAGTGAAGAATAATGAGGGTGGATCTAATGACATCCCATGGGCTTAGTAATGAAGGTGGGATTCTTATCCCTCGCAAGACTTTGAGAACTCTTGATTCACTTGAATTTGTTTTGGAGAACTTGAAGTTTGATTGTCCCATACATCTAACTATAGATGTTTATACAATGGTTTACTTTGATCTAACAGTTACTTGATTTTTTCACTCGACTAGAGGACTACTTTGTCCTTATGAGTTGAAAAAATCCTATGTAAACTGTAAGAGAAAGTTTACCACTTCGGTGGAATCAACCATACTAACTTCACCAATTCAAATTCAAAATGAAAATTGTCCAACTTAGGACACTTTTCTCAAAGACTTTTAACTGAAAGTTCTTGGGAATTTTCAATCTAATGAGCAATTCCTAACTTCTTTATTCTAGAGTATACTGGACTCTAGAAAATTATTTATGCTATAACTTGAAGCAAACTCAAATGAATAAGTCCACTTAGACTTATCACCTTTTGAAGATTGAAAAGGTTCTTGTACATAACATCTATCTAGGATGTTCAAGTTAGTTATTTTATTCTAACCGGCTAACCCTGGTCTTTTGCAAAAGGAATCAGATACTATATCTAAGTCAATTTCAAAAGATTTGGAAAGCGGAAAGAAATAACTAAGACTCTGTACAACCAATTCAAACATAAACTTTTTATGAGTCAAAGACTAGATGACTCAAGACTTCAACTTTTCAAAGATGTATTTCAACAGGATATTGAAGCATTGTCTTTATCTTTAAGAGAAATAAGCTGGATTCTCAAAAAGATTCAAAGAAAATCAAAAACATCATCCAACCACAAGATACTAGTGTGGTAACCAACATCAGTGTGTCGACCCACTGAGGTTCTATCAATGAGTTTAGTTTTCAAATAATGCTTCACTTGAGACTAAGTTCATGTCACATTCAGTCTTTTCGACTCCTAATCGTGAATGCAATTCTTGTGCATTTCTTTGAGTCTAAAAGAGTGAATTTATCAAGTTACACTAGGAACTTGATACTTGACTTAGTCAATTGAATCTTTAGTTGAAAAGATCAACTCAAAGTCAAAGTCCAACTTCTTTCAGAAATTTATCAAATATTTCTGATCAATAACACTTAAGCTTGAAGTGCTCTAAGAAGATCTTGGAAGTTCCTTACTTCATATCTTCAATTTCCTTGATCTTGAAGTCATCTTGAAGTATCGTAAGATACTACTTTCATTCTTTACGAATTAAACTTTCCTTGAAGTCTTAATTCCCTTGAGGATGAAACCTAACTTCAAAAATCCAAACTAGGACTAAAAGATAATTATCATCCCACGGTCCGATGTCCCATACCATCTTTCCTACATCAATCTGAGTATAAAATCTGGTGTCCCATACCACCCTAATTTATATTCACATTAATGTGTGGGTGATTCTTATCCTAAAGTCTAAACATCTCTTGATAGAGTATCTTCTAGCTTTAATTCTTGACAAGAATTTTGCAATTTCAGGTACTATCTCTATCTTGATATTCTAGGTTTTAATCCTCTGACATGATCGTTTCACGATCTTGTGCTTATCCTTGGGAACTTGAAAAACCTTTAATAGAATATCTCCAATCCTTTTTACTAGGGTTTTCAAATGAAAACCAATCAGAATTCCAAGTTCTTGAATTTCTCAAATTCAAGTTCAATTGGTTATTCTTGACCAATTTTGTAGCGACAAGAGCTTTTTGATGGAGAGTGTTAATCTCCAAAGGAACAAGCTATCCTTGGTATTAGACCACCTCTAGACCAAGAATAACTTTGGACTCCACATAATTTTGGAAATATACTCACACATTACCAAGATTTTGACTAACTGTGAAGAAATCACTTTTCTGAAAAGTCTGCTGCAGATTAATCACTCATTGACTAATCAATCCTGTAAAGTTTTTGATAAAACTTTGTACAATACTTCTCCTATGTCTGAAACAGCTTCTCTGTAATGGCGACTTTGACACCTGCAACTTCTTAGCTACAATTCTCCCAATGTCGAACCCGTTTGATCAAGATCTTCTAGCCATAGATGGCTTACCTTCTAACTTAGATTTTAAGCCCTCACTTGTGTAAAACTTTACACCACACACTGAGTAATGTTCATTTTTCTGAACATGAAATCTGCGCCAGTTTTGTCGACTCTTAGAACATCATTACATATGAATGTTCCTAAACTAAATTCTCTCAACCTGATTGCAATTAGCCTCTCAAATTTTAGCCATAGATAGATTAGCTATGGACTTAGATACACGCAAAAGGATTTCTCAAAAGATTAAACACAGAAGGAGCAGACAGCAAAACATCGGGCGCAAGTTTTCTTGATTTTTTCAGAAAATTACAATTGAGTGAAGTTGATGAATTCAACTCACTTCTCATGTGTCTAATGACACTCTCTACTACTCCTTCTTCTCTTCCTACTCTCTATTCTCATTCTATTCTTCTTGCCCCGACTTTTCAACAAACATTTATAGGTAAATATATACAGACTTATGACTAATCAAAAGTATGAGTCAGCTATATCTGAATTAATGTACATATGTGTACATAGATTTGAATTTCTGAGTATGTCCTTCCTTCAACCTTCTGAACTTGTTCTCTTCTTGAT
Source organism: Ceratopteris richardii (assembly GCA_020310875.1). NCBI lineage: Eukaryota > Viridiplantae > Streptophyta > Polypodiopsida > Polypodiales > Pteridaceae > Ceratopteris > Ceratopteris richardii. The sequence continues at coordinate 145,263,824 of CM035409.1, read as the reverse complement.
TCTCTGACTTCATTTCTTCATAAACCTTCAATTGATGATTGTCATGCACCAACAGCTCCCCCTCAATCATTAATTGAGGTTCTTCTCTATCTTCTTAATCCCTGCCATATCCTTGAATCTTTGTAACTTTGGTCCATCTAAACTTTTTGTCATCATATCTGCAAGTTGATCTTTTGTAGGTGTATGCATGACTTCAATTTCTTTATCAATGACCTTCTCTCTCAGAAAATGATATTGTATTTCAATGTGCTTAGTTCTAGCATGAAACACAGGATTAGCTGCCAAGTATAGAGAACTAATATTGTCTCCACAAACAATAGGAGTACTTTGAATCACATCAAACACCTTCATAAGTGTCTTTAGCCATATTACCTCTTTTGCAGCTTCCACCATACCTTTGTATTCTGCTTCTGTAGATGACAAAGCAACTGTATGTTGCTTCTTAGAACACCATGAAATCAATTTGTCTCCTACATAGCACAAATATCCATGTGTTGATCTTCTATCATCCACATTACCTGCCCAATCTACATCACTATATATTTTCACTCTTGTATCAGAAGTAAATCCATAGTACAACCCTTCTCTGAGTGTACCCTTGATGTACCTAAGTACTCTTTGTCCTGCAATCCAATGTTCCTTTCTAGGACAATGCATAAATTGTGAAAGCACACCAACTGCATATGACAAATCAGGCCTTGTTAATGTAGCATAAATCAAGCTACCAACCAAACTTTGATAGAGTTTCATATCTCTGAACTCTTCTCATCCAAATCTAGACAATTTATGATTCACTTCCAATGGTGTAGGTGCAACCCTGCAATCTTCCATTTTAAATTTGGTTAGAAAGTTTTTAAGATACCTTTCTTGAGTCACATATACTCCATGTTGAGTATAAGAAATCTCCATTCCCAAGAAGAATGATAAGTTCCCCAAATCACTGATTTTGAACTCTTTCTCCATCTGCTTCTTGATCATTTGTATTCCTTTATCATCTGTTCCTGTAAGTATTATGTCATCAACATAAATACAAACATAGATGAATCCATCTTCACTTGCTTTGACTAGCAAGCTACTATCTGCCTTTGATGCTTGAAATCCAAGATCATTCAAGAACTTTACAAGCCTATAATTCCATGCCCTTGGGGCCTGCTTTAATCCATACAAAGCTCTCTTGAGCTTACACACATAATTTGGATTCACTTGATCTTTGAATCCATCTGGTTGCTCCATGTAAACTTCATCTGAAATGTAACCATTCAAAAAAACATTTTTAACATCTAATTGAGATAACTTCCAACCTTTGCAAGCAGCAATTGCTATGAGGGTTCTGATTATTGTCATCTTTGCCACAGTACTATAAGTCTCATCATAGTCCACTCCATATGTCTGTGCATACCCTTTCACAACAAGTCTAGCTTTGTACCTAGACACACTTCCATCTGCAAATCTTTTTGTTTTGTAAACCCACTTACATCCAATAATTTTCTGGCTATTAGGTTTAGGAACCAAATCCCAAGTCTGGTTCTCTATCAATGCATCATACTCCTCTTGCATAGCTTCTTCCCAATTTCTCTTGCCTTTGGCTTCATCATATGTAGATGGATCTTCATCTGCTTTTATCAAATAAGCATAATCTTTAGTAGTCAAGAATGAAGTGTCATAGCTATACCTTGTAGGTTGCCATTTGTGCCTAGATGACCTTCTAACTTCTGCACTTCTTGAAGTCTCTGGTTCATCACATTCTGGATCAAACCTTGGCCTCTCTTCAACTTCAACCTGTACTTCATTATTCTCATTTTCATCAAGTAATTGAATCTTTGCTTTACCTTTCCTTTGATCCACTACTTCTTCAACATCTGCATGTACATTATATTTACCTGCATACCAAGTACCTTGCTCATCAAATGTAACATCCTTGGATACAAGGAATTGCTTTGTTGATGGACTCCACAACCTGTATCCCATTTGTTTATCATCATAACCAATAAATACATACTTTTCTGCCTTAGGCTCCAACTTATGCCTCAATTGAGATGGCACATATGCATATGCCAAGCATCCAAATATTCTGCAATGATCCAAGGTAGGTTTCTTACCCCACCAAGCTTCATATGGTGTCATACCTTGCAAAGCTTTACAAGGCAAACTATTGACCAAATATGTAGCTATATTTACAGCATTTGGGCAATTCTTCTCTTTCATCATGGACCTTGCAAACTCAACAAGAGTCCTATTTCTTCTTTCTGCTACCCCATTTTGTTGAGGAGAGTACCTGCAAGTAACTTCTCTCTTTATACCTACATTCCACAAGTAATCATTGAATTCATTTGAAAAATACTCTCCCCCTCCATCTGACCTTAGTCTCTTCAATTTTTGACCTGTAATCCTTTCTGCATATGCATGATAATGTCTAAATGTATTAAATACTTCTGACTTTTCTTTAATCACATAAATTGTGATCCATCTGGTAGCATCATCAACATATATGACATAATATCTTGAACCATTTATACTAAAGTCCTTTGAAGGACCCCACACATCTGTATGCACCAATTCAAGTCTTTCTGAATACATAAACCCATGCTTGGAATAGGATTGCTTATGAGCTTTACCTAATTGACATGCCTCACATCTGTATGTCATGTGTTGACCTGCAATGTTAGGCAACCCAAGCACTGAATCATTGTTAATCATTTCTTTAATACCTCTCTCATTGAAGTGTCCAAGTCTTTTATGCCAAAGATCCAATTCTGACACCTTCTGCTCTCCATATGTGAACATAGCATGTCCAACATTTCCTTGTACCTTCAATGTGAAGAGCCTTCCTTCTTTCTTTCCTGTAACAACGTGTTTATACCCTTGACTAGGGTCTTCAACATAGACTCCATCATTGGTGAATCTTACCTCATATCCTTTTTCCACAATTTGACCTACACTGATCAAATTCTTTGGAATTGTGGGAACATAAAGAACCTTACTCAGAAGAGTGCTACCATCCTTAGCTTTGACTGAACCAATTGACTTTACCTTATGCTTTGTATTATCACCTGTCTGAACTGTATGATTAATTGCATTATGATCTAAATCAGTCATCAAAGGAATATTTCCACTTAAATGATTACTACATCCCGAATCAATGTAGAACACTCTCATGTCCTCATGTGAGGTTTCATATGTTGCATTCATAATGAGAGTCGAATCCTCCTTCTGATCTGATGCATAGTTGTAGTAGGTGTTATTATAGGATTGATTTTGGAAGTTTCTTCCTCCACCTCTTCCAAAAGAATTCCTACCACCTCTACCTCTGAAATTACCTCTCTGAAATCTACCACCTCTTGCTCTTTGATTAAAATTCTGATAATTACCATTATTCTGATTATTGTGCCAACAATCATGAGATAAATGATTGGTCTTACCACATATCCAACAAGCTCTTGCATTATCTTTGTTGTTTCTGCCTCTTCCTCTACTTCTGCCATTTCCTTTTCCTCTTATGAAATTTGCTTGGTTTGAAGTACCTTCTTCTTCACCTGATTGTTGCTTCCCTTTGTTAGCTTTCTTCTTTTCTTTAGAGTACATTGCATGACCTGCACTCTTATCAACATCTCCTTTGACATCATTCTCAAAAGTTAGCATATGACCTAACAATTGATTCAAATCAGGAGTAAAGTGATCTAATGAAAGTTCTGTAGACAAAATAAAAGGCTTCCACTTCTCATCTCCTCTTAGCCCTGTGAGAATTTGTCTTACCAATTTATCTTCTTCAATATCTTCATCTACTGCACCTAGAGAATCTGCAATGTCCTTCATCTTTGTCACATAATCAGAGATTGATTGTGAGGCCTTCTTCTTGAAGGTAGTAAATTCTGCCCATAGTGAAGCCTTCCTTGATTTGATTGTGTTTTGGAAATGCTCTTCCAAAGCATTCCAAATGTCACATGCACTTTCAAGTCCTCTAATGTGAGGAAGCAAATAGTCATTGACTGCCATGTAGATTATGCTCCTTGCTTGAGCATCCTTTTTCATCCAATTCTTTAGATATGACAATTCTTCCCTAGTTGGAACACTAGGATCTCTGAATTCTGGCTTTTCTTCATCTCCTGTGATGTATCCTATCAGATCTTTGCTCATAAGATGAGCTTCCATCCTCATAGACCAAGCTGGATAGTTCTCTCTATCCAACTTTTCAATTTGGAGACTATCTCCCATCCTTGCTTCACCTGTAGTCTCAAAACTTTAGACTTTACAAGGAATAAATGTACCTTAACTTCGAGTATTGCTTCTTCTGATCCTTTTGATAATCTTTGCGTGTCTCCCTTCAATCTTTCTTCAACACTTTATCCTTCTGAACCTTTGAAATGTAGAACTTGTATGTCTGCAGCAGTCGAAGTCTCCCTTTCCTTAACTTTGACACAACCTGCTCTGATACCACTGATGGAGAGTGTTAATCTCCAAAAGAACAAGCTATCCTTGGTATTAGACCACCTCTAGACCAAGAATAACTTTGGACTCCACATAATTTTGGAAATATACTCACACATTACCAAGATTTTGACTAACTGTGAAGAAATCACTTTTCTGAAAAGTCTGCTGCAGATTAATCACTCATTGACTAATCAATCCTGTAAAGTTTTTGATAAAACTTTGTACAATACTTCTCCTATGTCTGAAACAGCTTCTCTATAATGGCGACTTTGACACCTGCAACTTCTTAGCTACAGTTCTCCCAATGTCGAACCCGTTTGATCAAGATCTTCTAGCCATAGATGGTTTACCTTCCAACTTAGATTTTCAGCCCTCACTTGTGTAAAACTTTACACCACACACTGATTAATGTTCATTTTTCTGAACATGAAATCTGCGCCAGTTTTGTCGACTCTTAGAACATCATTACATATGAATGTTCCTAAACTAAATTCTCTCAACCTAATTGCAATTAGCCTCTCAAAGTTTAGCCATAGATAGATTAGCTATGGACTTAGATACACGCAAAAGGATTTCTCAAAAGATTAAACACAGAAGGAGCAGACAGCAAAACATCGGGCGCAAGTTTTCTTGATTTTTTCAGAAAATTACAATTGAGTGAAGTTGATGAATTCAACTCACTTCTCATGTGTCTAATGACACTCTCTACTACTCCTTCTTCTCTTCCTACTCTCTATTCTCATTCTATTCTTCTTGCCCCGGCTTTTCAACAAACATTTATAGGTAAATATATACAGACTTATGACTAATCAAAAGTATGAGTCAGCTATATCTGAATTAATGTACATATGTGTACATAGATTTGAATTTCTGAGTATGTCCTTCCTTCAACCTTCTGAACTTGTTCTCTTCTTGATTCTCTGACTTCATTTCTTCATAAACCAACACTTTTGACTTCTTGTCTTTAGATTCCTTTGTTTACTGTTGCTTTAGGTACCTACCCCGGGGACTTTATTTAGGAATCTCTTTACTGCTTAAGTCTTAAGCATCCGCTCATGCTTTCTAGATTTGTACCAAAATCCCTTTAAGGATAGGTAAACACTTATGTTTTACCTTCCACAGACTTAATTACCATTTTCACGGTTGCAGACTACATTCTTGGAATTTCTTTACTCTGTTCAGACTTGGAACAACTTACTCTTTTTCACAGTTTTCCATCGAATAAATGGAACCTGAGTGAATAATTCCCAAAAGGAATTTTATTGCCAATACTTGGGCAATCTACAAAGTAGTTCCAATCGCACATTCTTTGGACAATCATGGCCAAATTTGATCAAGTCTGGTTGATACTTGCGACAAAAATAAAGACTTAGTCTTTATCTTTTAAGATCTCTTAAACTATCTAAAGCTTCTTTGCTTACCTGCAGGATTTTTAGAGATCTTTCTCAAGTCCAAGCATACACTTATGCCTCTCAGATTCCAAAGCTAAGAATCTTTGATATACCTTTAGGTTATATCACAAATAGGACTTGAAATACCACTTTTAGTGGTTTGGGATGTCCGGGAACTACTTACTTATTGTTTAAAGAGTATGAAGAATTTAATTCTCAATACTTGAAAGAATGCCATTTCTTCAAAGACTTGAGATTCCTTCTAAGGAATAACTTGAGCAAATGATTCATCTTGGAATCTTTTGCAATATTAAAAGAACATTTGAAAGAAATTCTTTCAAATAATATCCAAAAAATTTACTGATTCAATTGTATTCATTTCCTGAGTATCAAACTAGAGACAAAATATCACCTTTTGGAGATGGTTTCCCATGCCACTATGAAAGTTTAAGTTGAACTTTCATTTATGTGATATCGACTTCTATTCTTGAGTTTGATACAAAACTCATTATTATTGGTCAATCTTCAGATGTTACTAGAGTCCTTTAAACATATTTCACCAATCAAAATTATGTTTAAAGTCCAAGCATCTATTGATGATTGATCCAATAGTAATGTTACTGTGAACACAACTTTGAACTTTATAACTTGTTTAGGAGAAGTTCATGGATTGAAAATCCATTTCTTGGAACTTTCTATTCCTAAATGAAAAGTTCACACTTGCTTCAAGTCCTTAGGGACTTATATTAGTTTCCTAAAGATTGCTTAGCTAGTTGCATCATTTACCAGAGATGCAACTATAGAACCTAACATCCTTTTATTGACGTCAAGGATCAATTGATGTTGAGGTTTGACCTTTGATTTCCATCACCCCTTGATGAAATCAAATGAACATTTATAAAAGATTGGTACCTTTATATCTTGGCAAAACATTTATATCCTAAAGAGGTTTTGCCTTCATCATTCCTTGGACCTATCACATAATATGAATTTATGTGTATTTTGGGAAGAGTTCATGAATCAATTAAGATCCTCTACTTGGAACATCTACCTTCCCAAAAATAAATTCATCTTGAACATGGTAGGAGAATGATCTCACATGAAATAGAAGGCTTGACTATTTCATATCTCAATTCCAAAAAGTTACTTACCGAGGTTTCATCATGAGATACAAATCTTGAAACCACAAAGAAACTTCTTTAAACTTTCGGAATCTTCTAAATAGAAGAGTACTCAAGGAACTTGGAAATATAGTTGACGTTCTCATCCAACCTTGGGATGCTTGAGAAGTTACATAAAGTATAACTAATCAAGTAAAGCTTATCCGCATGACTTTCTAATTATCATCATACATCATAAAAGAGTTTGCAAGTAATTAAATTTTCTTGGTTATCAAGAAAATTTATTACTTAACTTTCTCCTAGTGCTTACTTATACCTAGCAAGACATCTATCATACTTAATTATCATTAAGTATTTGTCTTTGATAGCAGAGTATCGACTTGGGAAGAAATCGACTAATTACTTGAGTTGCAAACTAGAACTAGTATGTCTTTGCAACTAACTAGTCCTTGGTCTTCCCTAATGTCAAACTGCGAGCTTTATAAAGTAAGCTAAATACTAAGAGAGTACATTCTCATATCTACTTGCAAACAACATTCCATTCTATCATGCAAATGCATGTATCTACATGCAAAAGCATATGCTCACATGCGTATGCATGCATGTTCTTTGCATGCCCAAAAAATAATACAACAATCATGCATGAGCTTGATGCACGATTTTTTCTTGTACTAAGAATGTATATCATGCAATCCTGATGCATGTATATCCTTTCCTTTGTCCTAATGCACTATGATATAAAAACATACCCTTGAGGTGCAATAGAAAAATTACTCAATGGAAAGGAAATATGTATTTAAACTACCAAAATACATTCTTTGATGCACAAGGATCTTTTTGAAATCAAGTCTTTCCTTAATGCAAACTAATGCTTGGAATGAGAAATGGATTAATTCATTATTCTAATCTAGACTTTTTTTTAATATAAAGGAAGTTCGGCAATAGCCTACTCTCCCGGACTTGAATTAAATTAAGAAACAAAGGTACAATAGAAGGGGACTAGTGCCCACGGGACCCCCCAAATCCCACAAAGCAGGGGAAGCTAGGTTGGTTCCTAGGTTGCTTTACAAAGAAGGTTGATCACCCTCTCGTCGCCCTCATGCGGGACCCACTTGGGTTTGAGCTTGTTATTGATCAAAAGGAGGACTTGATGGTGCCTGAAGGGGGGGGATTTCTTACTGTTGACAATCCTTTTGCCGAGGAGGAATAGAGATTTTTCAATCGACCACTCCCTGGGGGGGTCGCCGAAGTTGAGAGCACATCGCTCCTGCCAAATTTTCCACAGGACTTCCCCTCTGATTGCGTTCCAGAGAGCCGCAGAGCATCCAATCGCTTCTCCCAAAAGGACTTGTTTCCAACTAAACTGTTTCTGAATTCTGATTTTCAGTCCAACCGTCTGCCAGATTCTGTAGGAGTTGGGGCAAGTAAGGAAGATGTGTGGGACATCTTCGATTGCACGGTGGCAGCGTTTGCACCACGGAGGGATCCCACAAATTTTGCTTGCCTTATGGTTAGTCCAAATTCCTCGATGAAGAATTTGCCATAAGAGGACAGACTTCTTAATCTCAATGAGTGGGTGCCAGATACCCATGAATTTCATGTCCCACCGAAGCCGCGTCCAAGACAGGCACCACTTCCTGTTGAGGGTGATCTGGAGGTCAGTCGTTTCTTTGATGTTCGGGATTTTGAGTAGGCTATTTCCATTGTGCCATTTGAGACCACGCGCGTTTGGAGTATCATGTCCCATGAGAAGGCGAGTTTTGTGACGATCCCAAGCGAGGCATCTGCTTTGCAAGGTGTTCCATTCTTCGTAGGAGATGTTTATGCGAGGGTCGATATCCTCGTAGTTGATCCAGCTGTTGGTGTCATGTTTCCAGAGGTGTTTCCATTTTTTGAATCCTTTGTTCCATAACTTCTTGGCATTTTGAATGTTCCACGACTCCACCCTCCGGATGCCATGTATCGGAAACCAGATAGAGTCGTTTTGTCTGATTCCGGCCGCCCACTTCCAGTCTTCACTAATTCTTGTGAAGCTTTTGACTTTGTTCCAGCCCTTCCAAAGGGAGCACACGAGATTGGAGCCTTTCGGGAAGACAGGGATCGGGGAGAATAGCAGGGTCATGATGTCTAGATTCTTCCAGTTCGGGTGCCCCATGAGGGCCAACTCATGCTTGTTTCTGAAGATCAGCTTGGCCCACGAGGCCTCCCTATTGCACCAAGCCTTGATCATCCATTTGGCTGCCAGTTTGTTGGCCATACACCCAATGTCCAGGATACCCAGCCCCCCGCTATCTCTAGGGCTGGTGCAGATGGCCCATTTGATTTTTGGCACCCCCCTTCTGTTATGATCGCCCGTCCAAAGAAAGTTTCTACAAATACTATTCAGTTTGGACAGGCCTTGCTCGTTCGGTCTCCAGCATGAGAGGAAATAGATGGTAGAAGAGAGGAGAAACGTGTTGATAACCATCGCGCGTCCAGCGAGATTGATTTGCATACCTCTCCAATAGTTGAGCTTGTTTTCCAGTTTGGCCATCACCCAACTCCATCGCTGCTCCATAGAGATGCCAAACCCCAAGGGGATTCCAAGAAGGCGAAAGATTTGGCCCTGCGGAATGATTTGACAGCCGTGATCAATGAGAAGGCCAGGGTGATGTCCCACTATAGCCCTGAAGGCGGTCTTAGAGTGGTTGATTTTGGATCCAGAGGCAACACAGAAGGTATCAAGACACCTCCAAAAAGTCTCCAGGCTTGTATTATCATTGTGAACGAACGCGTTCATATCATCGGCAAACAGTCTTATGATGATTTGACCGTGGTCGTGAGGCAGCCGAAGGCCTTTGATATTGCCAGCCTCCACCTGATGAGTCACCAGTCTGCTCAGCCCCTCAGTGGCGACGGCAAAGAGAAGTGGGGCCAGAGGGCACCCTTGTCTAATAGACCTTTTAAGGTGGATTGCCTTCGATTCTAATCTAGACTTAATCAATTGAAATCTTGGCTATTTCAATGTGCATCTAGGATTAAGTGTAGAATAATGAAAACAAAATAAATCAAGCATTAAGGCCAAGCAAAAACTCGAAAATACTTAGCTTCACATAAAGCTACGTCCTTCCCTTGATCCTTTGGAAGAGTGATTCTCTCAAGACTTTGGTCTGAATTCAAAGTTGGTTTGACTTTGATCACCAAAGGCCTCTGGATCTTTACTCCATAGCTCCACTTCCTTTGAACTTTGCTCGAACTTTTAGCGTTCTACAGCTTTGATCAGCACAGATATGCACTCGGGTTCGGTTGGGGTAATGAGCAAACAAAAGTCTCTACTTCAGTGGATAAGGCTTTGTAATCTCTCTGCAATGTCGCGGGATCGATTCCCGGTGCCCTCCTGATGAAACTTCAGCTCTTTTGGACCGCGTCTGTTTCAGCAGTATCTCACCATAAGAAGTACTCCGGCCGAATGCAGATCTCAAACAGCCGTCTGCTTCGTTGACAAGAGAGTGCCATCTTCTGTGAGAGACGAGGGATCAAATCTCGACGATGCTTTTCTATCTCCTTGATTATATTGTCTTCTTCTGCGCGGAAATCAAATGAAATTAAGCTACGGACGGTTGTGATCGGTTGCATGGCCTTGTGCATAGGCAAGCAGTCTCCCAAACAGGGAACGTGTGTTCGATTCCCCTGTGTGCTCACAGCAGATGTCCATGCGGCTTCTTTTCGGCTCTGTGCGAAGTCTTCTTTGAGCGCGTATATACTGAGAAGATAAGAAGCTCGAGAATTGGAGATCACGAACGCCTTTGGATTCATAGATAGGCCAGCGCTTCCCTGACGGGAGGTTTCGGGTTCAAATCCCTGCGGGCTCACAATAGAGATGATCATTATCTTTTGCTCCTCGATGAATGCTTTGATCTTCAGCCGAAAAAACAGATCAAAATAAACTGGCTGCGAAACAGGAGTCCGCGAGCGCTGTTGGGCTTGTGGATAGGCCAGAACTCTCTGCATGAGAGGTTTTGAGTTCGAGTCCGCTGCGGGGCTGAAGGCAGAGATGATCGCTAAGCTTTTGCTACTCAGAATACTTGACAGTAACAATGAAGATACAAAGCTACAGACTCGGGTGGAGAGAGATGCGCACGCGTATGAAAATCGAATGATGAAAGGTCTCGACAAGATTTCCAAGAAATCTCTACAGAAGATGATGGTGAGCCTATCAAGGTCTCCATGGAAGCTCAACCTTAGAGCTCTGATACCAATGCAAGAGAACAAGGATTACGACCACCACATGCTTGAGAGATGATTCTCCTCCCAACCTTATGGCTGTATATATAGCTGCTTGAACTAATGAGGACCACAAATGTAACTAGAGTCCACAAGTGCATGTGCAATCTCCTCCACTCCTTTCATATCCACCACTAGAGTCTATTAGTGGCTGGAGTGATCTCGACCACTACTTTAGTACCTTCCACTAGAGTCCACTAGTGGTTGTTGTACTCACCTCTTGAGTTAAGTTAACTCACGTTAACTTGAGTTAGAAGGCTCTAGAGCTCTTTGGGCAAAACTCTCTTCCCATGCTCCCCATGGGAGTTGAACCCAAGACCTCTTCCTTCACAACCATGAGACTTAACCTCTAGGCTAAGTAGATTACTTGAATATGAGAGCACATGACTTATTCTTGAGTCTATTCTTGAGATCTTTGGTCCTACAGACGAGTGACCAAATGGTATCCGATTTCAGATCTGTCTGAAGCCATCGGATCCCTAGATCATAGACTTACTTTATTACAACATACAATAGGTTCTTATAGAATAATAACCCGTCCTTTTCCTAGAATTCATTTACTTCTTGGACTTTTCCTTCTTGAGTTTTTCGCTTAACGTTACAAAATAATTCATCTTGTGGTAGATTCTCACGAATCAAATGATTCAAGGCTGAATGTTCAGGATGGGTGGATGAGATAGCTGCTAACTAGAGATGATCAGGTTTGAGTAATATGATCTCCTGTTGATCAAAGGCCTCTTCACCCTTCTTTGGTTGAAGGTAAGATCTTCTTGACAAGGAATCTGACTGACACTGTTGCCATCCTGGACGACATGTGATGAAAAAGTCGAACCTGGATAAAAAGTTCCTCAATCGAGATTGCCTTCTGTTGAGGATGCGGGTGGTCATAAAATATTCTAGGTTCTTGTGGTTTGTATACACGATAACTTTATGACCTGCTCCTTGTAGATGGTGGCGCCAGGTATCAAAGGCATCCACTATGGCAAGAAGTTCTTTGTCATGAATTTCATAATTAATTTCTGGAGGAGAAAAAATTCTTGAATGATATGCAACTGGATGTAGGTGTCCATCATCTCCATATTGGGAAAGAACGGCCCCTAGGGCAAAATCTGATGCATCTGTCTCTAGGAAGAAGGGCTTGCTCGAATCAGGATGAACTAGAATTGGGGCAGCGGTGAATGCTGATTTCAACTTCTGAAAGGCTTTTTTTGCTTCTTAGTTCCATGAAAATTTTGAGTTTCCTGTAAGCTTGGTAAGAGGTGTCACAACGTTGGAGTAATCTCTAATGAATATCCTATAAAAATTGGCAAACCCTAGAAAACATTGTACATCTCAAACACACGAAGGTGGTTGCCAATCAAGGATTGTCTCGATCTTCTTAGGATCCATAAAGATTCCTTTCTCTGATACAATGTACCCTAAAAACTCTACTTTTGTCTGATGGAAATAGCACTTCTCCAATTTTGCATATAACCCTTTTTCTCTTAGTTTCTCTAGGACTATCTTTACATAACATTCATGATCTTCTAGATTTTTGGAGAATATCAAGATATCATCAAGATATATTACCACAAAATCATCTAATTACTCTCGAAAGATATCATTCATCATATCTTGAAAGACTACTGGAGCATTGGTGAGACCGAATGGCATAACTACATATTCAAAGTGTCCATACCTTGTTCAGAATGCTATCTTCCATTCGTCTCCTTCTCTGATCCTGACAAGATTGTATGCTCGTCGAAGGTCAATCTTAGTGAAGAACTTCGCTTTTCCGAGGCGTTCCAAGAGCTCTGATATAAGTGGTAGAGGATATCTTTCCTTTATTGTGACTTTATTCAGACCACGATAGTCCACACACATTCAAAGAGTTCCATCCTTCTTCTTTACAAATAGGATAGGGGCTCGAGCAAGGGACATCGAGTGTTTGATAAACCCCTTGGCTAGATTCCATCAATATTCTTATGTAATATTTGAAGTTCCTCTGGGGATAGTCTATAGATTGGCCTGAAGGGTGGTTGTGCTCCCTCTTGAAGTTCTATGGCACAATCATAAGGTCTATGTTTCGGGAGCATATCTACATTCTTTTTTTGAAAGACATCTTCAAACCCTTGGTATTGGTGAGGTAGCTTCATTGAATCATCTTTCTTGGGCTCTTGAGTTGGTATGGCATAGATCATATATGTCGGTTCCTTCCTCACTGCATGTATGAAGGCTTTAGCTCCAACATATTTTGGGTTCTTATGGATATCTCGACGGGTGATTTTATTATTCTCCTAATTAATTTTTGGATTATGTTTCTTTATCCACGGCATTCCGATGATAACCATACTTACTGGACTCGATATTACATTGAAACATATGTGTGAATCATGGTCACCAAGGTGTACTCTTAGTGGTATGGTTTCCATGGCTATATTCCCTGATGCTAGAGGCCGTCCATCTACTACTTCAGCTACTACTGGTCTCTTCTTCCAAAGTACTAGAATTCCATGTTTCTTAACGAGTTCTTCATCAATGAAACATGAGGAGGCTCTCGAATCTACGAGAGCTATAAGGGAAAGGGTCTTCTCGGACATGATTAGCTGGACAGGGGCAAGACATGTTTCTACAGGGGTGGCTGGAATTATGAGACCCTTTCTTATATCATGGTCCGACTGTACAGTCTCTTTTACAAATGGACCTCCTCGTTTCCCTACTCTACAAGGGTGGCTGCAACTTTGGATTTTGTTCTCTTGTTGGGACAATTAATTGCAATGTGGCCAGGGTTTCCACGATACAGGCATAACTTGTTATCCCTCCTTCTTTGTTTCTCTTGTGGTGTTAGAGGCTGGAACCGAGTTACATGTATCTGCATAGGTTCGGGCATAGATTCATCTCTAGGAGTGGGCTGGAAAGGTTTCCATTGGCGAGGTCTTCCTTCTACTTGTTTTTCTTGTTTCCTTTCAAAAAGGTGGTTATCACATTGAAGAGCTTGGTTGATGTATTCATTCAATGTCTTCACCTCTGGCATCGTGAGTAGAAGGTCCTTCACATCATCTCTTAAGCCCCATCTAAATTGGCTTATAAAATAATCTTCGTGCCAAGTGAGGTCACATATCAACTGCCTAAATTCTGATGCATAGGTAGAGGCAGAGCTGTTACCTTGACATAGCTTCCGTAAGTTCTGTTTCTTCCACTTGACGCATGTTGGCATCTCCAAATGTGGCGATGAGCTCTCCAAGAAACCCCTTATAGTCATGAAGTACGGCCATATCCTTCTCCAAGATTGGGGCAAACTATGCTAATGCTTGACCATAGAGCAAGGTTCCAATAAAGCCGACCTTGGATGCATCATCAGGTTATCTATCAGGCTGCATACGGATGTACAATTTGACTTGTTGCAAGAATCCTCGGAACTTTGTGCAATCACCATCGAACTTTTCTAGCATGCAGATCTTGGGTTCTCTCATGAAGGATCTACTAGGTCGTTGATTTACTTGCATCCTCCCTTGATTTGTCTGAAGACCCCTGATTCGTTCTTGTATTTCTTGGAGGAGTGCACTTACATGCCCTGGATGTCCCATCTCAATTTGTGTATGTCGATGAGTTAGGTCTTCAACTTGTTGTTGGAGACTCTGAAGTGATGCTACAATGTGTTCATAAGCATTCTCCATGATGACTGGTCTTGGATGGAAGCTAGTCTTGCCAAAATGTCAGGGGAGCACTAGATTGTGCTCTTTGACTACAGTAGACAAGATTTCGGAAATACACTTATGATTACAAGAACACCCACGTAGGGTCCCAAAGGCGGTTGCGACTTGATGATGTCATCATGATGTTGTCGACTCAAAGCATGGTCTCTAGATATCAGAATCAAGCAAGAAGATAGTCGATCTTAGGGTTTTGGCACGTTCCGGACACAATGGAAGCATTAGTTCCCCCAAATTCTGAACCAATCATGAGATGTAGGATTCACATGGAATCTGAGATTCAAGATGGTTTCCTTTGTCCATGACAGACACAACAAACTCTTCGACAAGAGCTGCAACATAAAGTCGATATCCTGGAAGCTGACATCGCGGCCCTCCAGGGAGAATTACTCGAAGCGAAAGTCGATAATCACTCTCTCTAGACTCAAATTCAGCGACTGCAAGAACAATTGACCGAAAAAGACAATATTATTTCTCAACAGGACACCAAAATTAAAGGATTAAAGCAAGATGTTGCAAATAAGGCGGATGCTATGACTGCATTAGGCAATGAGCTTCATGATACGCGAAATACACTCAGTATTTTAGAAGAAGCTTCACAATCGCTTGCTGCCAATGTTCTTAAAGCTGAAGCCGAATTACATAAAGTCACTGAGCAGTTGTTCCAAAGGGATCAAGAATTTTCTTCAGAGATTGCCAAGACTCTCCAGTTAAAACAGGAAATTGCAGCTTTGCAAAAGGAGAGAGAAGCTTATTACAAAACGAGGCAAGTTCAATCTCAGGAACTCGAGCACCGAGAAAAGAAATTGGGAGTTCAGGCAGATAGACTCTCTCGCATTGATGCAAAAGTAGCTGAAATGAAGCTAAGCAGAGATGCTGCTGTCGCCAATGAATTTTACTTACAGGAAGCATTTTTGCAGACTCGGATGGAGTCCCTAAGTCAGGTCATAGCTTCCAGTTTAGTTAGAACTGATGCACAGTTGATTGAACCTGAAATTTTGAAGAATATGTTAGATTCCTTGAAGCAGAAGATTGCCCGTACATTTAAATTAGCTCGCTTTATGTATGTACACGGTATCATAGATGAAACCTGAACTGTGTATTTACCATTTTTGGGTTCAAGTCCATCGTGCGTGCGAGTGTGAGCCGCCGGAAAGGAACTCATAATTTCTATAATATAACCCTGAAAAGTCGCACGCACACTGAAAGGGCATAGCGCAAACAGTTGTAACATTTTATGATCTAATGAAAGAAGAGTCGTGCGTGAAGCAGAGGGTGTGTGTCGCCGGACTGTTCGTCTGGGCAAAGAGCTTGAAGTGGATCGTAGCATGTTGCCGAAACTCCACGTAGTCTGAGTACTTGGTCATTCTATTGATTAAGTTCAAATAAGTAATTAAGCTTAATAAAGTATTAAGTTAACTGATGTTCCGGTGGTGCGATGAACTGTGTGGATCTATGTCTGATGGTGAATGCACGGTGCAGTTAATTACCTTATGTTGAAGGATGTTGTAATAGGTAGACAGATAGTAGTTTTGGGGTAATCGTGTTAAATTTGTGAAACAGTATATGCGGAATCTACAGATCTGGGAAAATATAAACAGGGCCTCTGTTTTATAGACCCCTAACCATCCCAAGAACCCAGGATTGATAATAGATTAAACAATAGAAGTTTAACAGCATAAAGAGAGAAGTTGTCACAAATGTGTTTGCTTAGCTGGGTGGCAGTGCTTTGTCCCTCTGATGGTTTGGGCCTATCAGCCTCACCCCACATGCAAGGGGGAAGGTTGGGAGTACTGGTGACAAAAGGGGGAATTTACTACGTTTGTCGAAGGATTATAGGAGTGTTCTCTCCCCTCCTCCCACACAAGTAGGCATGGCAGATCTGCGAGTGGGATATCGACTCCTACTGAAGGCATTGTTGAGTTCTATTGTGCTTGGAGCTTGTGCATATAACAATTCAACTTGATTGCATGAACCTGAGAAAAGTCCTCTTCGACATGACTATGCTCCACATTCCAACAGGTTAAGGAATTTAGGAGGCGTGTTTATTCTCTAGCTGCATCAAAGATGAGTGACGTGATAAAGAAGTATCTTACACGCTTCCCTATTCTCCATCTAGAGGTGTGATACGATAGGTGTGCACATCCTATGATTACTTGGCATGCATGGGTTTCTGAGAGCATACAACAGGGCCAGTTTTCTCTTTGTTAGGATTTTTGCTTTTTTTCTATGGACGCTGATGTATCGGCTTCCAATGATGGATCTTCAATAGTAATAACAGATACGTTCACTTGTGCTCATAGCATTGGCTCCACTGTACAAGTCATCGCTCTTGTTATTGATGTGAAGTTCACAACATTACATTGGTACTAGAGGTCACTCAGCACTTGGGTGAAAACACTAAGTGTACCATTGCCATGGACTCCACTCAGATCTTATCGGTGGTTAGAAAGTGCTTAATGTTGGTGCTCCCATTAGGATTCCTATAGGCAGAGCTACCTTGGTTTGCATCATTAAGGTAAATGGGGAACTTATTAATGAGCATGGTGAAATAAAGAATAACCATTACCTGCCTTTTTATCGAAAGGCTCCAACTATTATAGATCAGGGTAGAGAGCAAAAGATATTGGTGACACGAATAAAGATGATGTTGTATATTATTGAACAATACATTGCTTAAGTGTTATATTATTAATGTATTAATATGTTTTTGATGTTTCTGATATAGCAGCCGAAGGTTCGTGAGGAGCGTGCAAGGCGTGAAAGGGCGGACATCAATAATCCGAATAATTATTATTTATTTTGTAAATAAACTTGCGTAGAAGGTTCTATTGTTAGAAAAGTAATGGTTAGAATAAGGGTCATTGTAGACCACAGTTTCTGTTATTGAAAGCAATGGCTTTCTGTAAAAGTGATCAACTTTTAGTTTCACGCCTGCTTTTCGAAGCCACCCTCTTATAACCACTCTTTTCGACGTAATCAAAAGTCCTATAAATACATGCACTCTGTGGACTGTCGAAACAGAGTGCATGGGGAGAGATTGCACCCAATACTGTGTTGTGTTTCACGCCTGCTTTTCGAAGCCGCCCTCTTGTAACCACTCTTTTCGACGTAATCAAAAGTCCTATAAATACATGCACTCTGTGGACTGTCGAAACAGAGTGCATAGGGAGAGATTGCACCCAATACTGCGTTGTGTCTCGTCTCTTGTTGCGTCTATTCTCTGTGTGTTTTCTGTGTCCGTAATCTCTGTTTGCACGTGAGCAAGATCCTGACAACAGTGGTATCAGAGCTCTGCATGCGTCAATACGGAGGGTTCTGTTCTCTATTCTCTGTTCGCGATTCCGATTTCGTTTCCGTTTCCGTTTCCGTTTCCTGTTCCGGTTTCTGTTTCTGTTTCAGTTTCAGTTTCTGATCCTGATCCAGAACCAGAACCTACGTTTTCACCTACGTTTACTCCTTCGGCTTACTCCGTTTTCACCTACGTTTACTCCTTCGGCTTACTCCCTACGTCGACTAAGGCGTCGACTAAGGCGTCGACTAAGGCAATAACTTAGGCAATAACTTAGGCAATACATTGGCACCCAAGGCTCCCTTGGCGACCGTTGGCAGCCGTTGGCTACGCGCGAGACAATTTTAATTTTTGAGTGGTAATAGAGAGGTTTAGAGTCCCTAAGGTAGGAGGATTTGAACCCACAACCTCCTACTTTCAAGGGAAGTACTTTGACCACTCCACCATCTCTTGGAGTTGTACTCAAGTCTCTCTCTCTCTTTCTTTGGTACTTGTGCAAGGCGCTCGCGGCAATTTCTAGGATGGACCCAACAAAGAATCAAGTGTAACTTTCAATCCGTAGGTCGGATTGAGGCGTGTAATATACCATTGGAAAGCTCTCGGAACGAACTTTCCAATGAGCTAGCTTGGAAGTGTGAATTCATTCAAAATCATTGGGTGGCACTTGATTGAGTGTTCAAGATACCAAGCAAGGTTGAGAACACGGGATCGAGACACCAAGGTTGCAAACAAGAAGGTTCAAGACACCAAGGGTGAGAGCAAGGGTCCAAGAGCACCATGGAGAGTCACAGTAATTCACCTTTACCTGGAGTCTCATTCGAGCAAGAGTTAGAGATTATGAACCAAGAACTTCACGCACTTCAACAAACCATACAAGGACGTTATGCTATGCTTCAATTCGACGGACGAAAAGATGGCTGCTTTGTCTTATCATGGCTATCCCTATTCAACGATTTCTTTTCCGATGGGTTATATTCAGAAAATCAGAAAATTGAGTTTGCCACCAATTATTTGGTAGGACGAGCGCAGTTATGGTGGAATGATCTTTCTCGTCGTGCAGATTGTCCACGCACCTGGAAGGCTTTTCAAGAAGAGTTTAAAGATTCATTCTTACCTTTACAGTTTACCTTACCTGTTTGATAATTGTGATGTATTTACATATTGAATTTAGTCTATAGGAGCATATTACCTTTAATTTTTGAGATTTTGTTTTACTGCTATGGAAAGATATCTCCGAAATCTTTATAGAGTAGCTATCACATATCTTTTGAGCTTCTCTTCCAAGATCAAAAGAATTTGGACTTTACCCATTCATCCTGAAGGCATATTGTCCTGCTATTATGATAAAGGGGTGGATCATCTTCAACACCTGCACACATCGGCAAATTACTTTGTAACCATCCAGATACGTTTCTTGTCAATTTATATGCATAGTTGTCTTCTTTTTGCATCCACTTACATTTTGGACATGCATGTTTTGCATCGTACATGGAATATACACATCGTTTAAACATGGTTTGTCTTGTATGGTACATGAATTCTTATTGCAGGGACAGGTATTTATTTTATTGTAGGTTAGCGAGGAGGAAAAAAAAAATACATATGTCAGGGTGTGTAATCCCCTTTTGGTGTCTTTATGTATCATGGAAATTGTTTGTCGGAAATTTTCCGGTTTTCAAAATCACGCCGTTATGCTACCAAAATTTTTACAAAATTGATATGCACATGCATTCAAGTATAAATTCTTGATTAGAAAATTCATTATTATTTTATCATATCCAGATATTCATTTTTGTCATCACTTTTGGATTCCATTTTTTTTACTTAATTTCTGCATATCATACACAAACACATTAATGTAACAGCTCCATGGCCAATGCATTGTTGGATTGTAACAGTAATATGGACTATGTTGAACACGGCATTATAATTGTTAGAGTGTTGAATGATTTTATCAACTGAGGTCAGTTGCTTGTCAACTGGGAGGCATGTTGTATATTATTGAACAATACATTGCTTAAGTGTTATATTATTAATGTATTAATATGTTTTTGATGTTTCTGATATAGCAGCCGAAGGTTCGTGAGGAGCGTGCAAGGCGTGAAAGGGCGGACATCAATAATCCGAATAATTATTATTTATTTTGTAAATAAACTTGCGTAGAAGGTTCTATTGTTAGAAAAGTAATGGTTAGAATAAGGGTCATTGTAGACCACAGTTTCTGTTATTGAAAGCAATGGCTTTCTGTAAAAGTTATCAACTTTTAGTTTCACACCTGCTTTTCGAAGCCGCACTCTTGTAACCACTCTTTTCGACGTAATCAAAAGTCCTATAAATACATGCACTCTGTGGACTGTCGAAACAGAGTGCATGAGGGGAGATTGCACGCAATACTGCATTGTGTCTCGTCTCTTGTTGCGTCTATTCTCTGTGTGTTTTCTGTGTCCGTAATCTCTATTTGCGCGTGAGCAAGATCCTGACAACAGATGATTGATTTGTTGGCTTCCTATCAAAGAAGAGGAGAGATTGGGCTATTTGAAAATGTTGGAGTTGGAAAAGCTATACACATCATGGAGCTGCTCAACAATATTGTCAAGGCCCATGGTGATTTTTATGTATTTGCTAGTGTGGGAGAAAGGATCAGAGAAGGAATGATCTTTAAAAAGAAATGATCAAAAGTGGTGTCATCAAATTGGGAGAGAAAGAGTTAGAGAGCAAATGTGCTCTTCTCTATGGAAAAATGAACGAACCGCTTGTTGCACATGCTAGAGTGGGGCTCATTGGATTAATATTTGTAGAACATTTTTGTGATGCAAAGCGGCAAGATGTGTTGCTATTTACTGACAACATTTTTAGGTTTACATAGGAAAACTTTGAAGTGTCTTCCCTACTAGGAAGATTCCCTCTATTCTTCGCTACTAGCCTACTCTCACTACTGATCTGGGAGGCTTGCAAGAAAGGATTGCTACCATGATGAAGGGAGTGGCAATATGACAAATACAATGCTTCAAAAATTTTGGGACTCTACTTTTGCACTTGAATCATTGAAGATGATAATGATACTCACAGTGACATATCATTAACAAAGTCCTCTGCAGATAGTATTGTAGATCATATGAAATATCCACACTAGGTCTAGGGTGTTCATTTGCATTCAAATAAGAAGATTCTAAGGGGAGAGTTCATCGACTCAATATTGGGATAGAGAGTTTGACTGAACTCATTTTTTTTATAGCACAACGGGTTGGTGATGATATGGATGTTTTTTTTTTTAATATAAAGGAAGTTTGGCAATAGCCTACTCTCCCGGACTTGAATTAAATAAAGAAACAAAGGTACAATAGAAGGGGACTAGTGCCCACGGGACCCCCCAAATCCCACAAAGCAGGGGATGTTAGCAAATTACCTGAGTTAATGTATGAAGATGATGAGGGTGGTCTAGGTCAAGGAGGTACAAATGTGAAATCTTTTGTGGGGTCAAGCACTTTGTAGCTTAGTAAAGGTGTCATTTCACTCGATTCAAAATCAGAAATTAAATCTAATAAAGATCTCTTGAAAGCATCCAAGTCAAAGATTTCACATCTAGAATCTATCACAAGGATAACTAGAAGCCAACATGATGAAGTGGGGACATCATTAGAGACCAAAAAAATTATCGAGAATACCAGATTCTGATGAATTGAAGGAAACCTCCAGATCTAGTAGAGATGCCATTCAAATTGTCCTCTTTTGCCCTTCCTC
The DNA here is from genome assembly GCA_020310875.1 of Ceratopteris richardii. NCBI lineage: Eukaryota > Viridiplantae > Streptophyta > Polypodiopsida > Polypodiales > Pteridaceae > Ceratopteris > Ceratopteris richardii. The sequence continues at coordinate 145,241,896 of CM035409.1, read as the reverse complement.
TTATAGGCTCCAGAATAGCTCCTCATTGAAAAGTAGATGATAAAAGACCATTACAATTGACTTTAATGTTGATACTACTAGAGAGAAGTGTTTAAAATCTCCATCATAGGATGACGCGAGGAGTTGATTCACTCCAAGAAGAAGGTGTTTTGGTGCATGGGGTGCTTCAAGCTTCATGCCCTCACTTAGAAGCCCTAGCTACTTCTGATACGTATCAAAGGTGAGTTTGTATTTGCATTACTTATAGTCGAAGGTTAAACAGATGCAGATTATACTCGATGATGTGCGAGAACTAGTCCCTCATGTCTAGTGACGCGAAGTGAAATTATCATCATAACCCGAATCAAAGCATGTTTAGTAATGAAATGTTAAGGTAGTGTATTCCATTGAAATGGAATATAAGGCTTTATCCACCTTCCTATTTTGAGGCCTAGAAAGTTATGAATGATAAGAAAAAAAATCCCTGATATTTTTTGTGTTTTCTTACAATCTTTATTTTGAACATGTATTTGATGTGTGGTTGAAATCAAAAGAAAAAACAAAAAAAAGCTTCATTTTGCCATAGACTTTTTGTGCTATTGTTGATGGTTTGTTAATATTCATCATCACTTCATTAGCTAGTTGAGTTAGACACTACACATTCACCCTTAGCAGGTACTCACATTGGACTCTGATTTGAGAAACCTTGTTGTACCCGGAAACTTGACTCAGAGATAAAGAGGATAGAAACAAAAAAGGAAATAGAGGCTATATTTGAAGAGAGAATCAAGATAAGAAAGAAAAAGGGTTTTCTATCTGGGGGTTTAGTATGTCTAATGTAATGTTAACTAGCACTCTGCATCTACCCACTATTTGTGTCATTTTGTGACATCAAGTTTTAACACACGATAAGAGAGCTTGTTAATGGATTCTGCCCCTTAGAATATTGCTTAGGGAGATGATATGGAATGGTGTGATGGCTAGTCGAAATGGATCCCAAGAGTACTGAAATGAGTGCTATTTGACTTCTACATGCTAGGTATGTGGGTGTGTACTAGTGAGGGTGGGAAAGATAGAATAAATGTGAGTGTGTGTGTGGGAGTGTATATGCACATGCTATAATGTCTAGGGTGTGCAAGTGTTGGCTGTGTAGCTATGTAAAGCAAGTAAGTGTGGGGATTGTTAGAGTGGTGGTGATACTAAGGGAGAAGAGAAGAAAAAAAAAGGAGAGGTTGACAGTGAGAGTAAAGAAAAGAAAGTGAGCAAGATTGGGAGAAAGAGAGAGATTGTGTGTGTTAGTGAGAGTCAGAGAGAGATGTTGGTAGTGGAGTGAAAGTGTGTGACCCTAGGGGAGAGGGATAAGATGAGGCAATTAAGAGTGTATACGAGAGGATATGAGTAGGAAAAGAGATCCAAAGGATCTCAAATTGATAAGAGAAGGTAAAGGAATAGAAATGAGAGAAAATAGAATAGAGGAAGTTAAGGAATTGGCAAAGAGAGAAAAGCTAGAAGGGGAATAGGAAAAAAAGAAGAGAGCTTAAAGGTGGAGGGAGAAGAGAAGGGTTGAGAGAACTAAGAGAAGGAAGTGAGTATATAAGAAGAGGACTTAGGCTCAGGAAAATAGAGAGAGAAAGAGCGATTGACAAAAGGGAAAGAAGACAAGGGGCTACTGCAATTGAAGGTCTATGTGTTTGCAAGTAAAGAAAAGAAGAAGTAGAGAGAAGAAAGAAGACGAGAGGGGAGAAGATTGGGAGAAACAAAGGAGAGGAAAAATGAAATCCAACTGAAGCCTAGGTCTCAAAGGTTGCAAAGATATAAGGAAACAAGGGGAATTAGTTGCACATAAGCATCATTTCGTAAGGCTTAGGAAATTTGTTCAATGACATTATAATTATAAGAAATGATGTTGAAGGCATTAAAAGAATCAAACATCAAATGAAGGAAGAGTCCAAGATCAGTGATCTAGGGTAGCTCACATACTTCGTTGGGTTTGAGGTAGTACACACATCTAGGAAGCCACATATGGATGCAGCCAAAATTATATCAAAACCCTCTAAGAAAAAATTAATCAATGCTAGCTATCTTTCATTTGAAAGTTCTAGAGTTATTTTGTCCTCATGGAAGAAGCAATCTATTAATTCTTTTCCTTTAGAGAAGCTGAATATAGATGTTTGGCTAATTCTACTCAAGATGCAATGTGGATCAAGTCATTATACACTAACTTATCAGTAAATTCATCCATTCCTCACATAGTTATTGATAAGATCTCTTTGCATCCTGTAGCAAACCCTTTTTATCATGCTACAACAAAACACATTAGGTTCCACTATCTCTATATTAGGGAGATGATTACAAGTAAGGAGATTGAACGTTCTTACATCTCAGCTCAAAAACAATGTGCATTCATGATGACTGAAACTTTAGATGGAGTGATGCTTAACAAATTCAAATCAATGATTGGATTTTAGGAGATTACAAAGGATTCAAGACTCAAGCATCTTAGGCTTGAGGGGGGATCATTGGTGAATATGGCAAGGCTAAGTTCTTCGCCATAATATTTGGACTTCATTGAATTATGAGAACATAATATGTAAACATATGCATTCCCAATCCACTTGTAACATTAAAAGTCACTTCGTTGTTATCAATTGTAAAAGGATCTTTTGAGGACTAAAAATCCTAATTTGAATTTTCTATAAGGAGAGATAAGAGTCACAACTTACATTTGTGTTCCAAATCCAAATGTACACTTCAAGTGAGAAGAATATCTAGTTGGAATTTATTAATAATCATCTTCTAAAATCAAGGATGAAAGAGTGTACATATACTTCAATGGTTTAGGTGCATGAAATGAAGAGTTTCCACTCTCGTCTTGAGTGATGATTGTATGCATCATTTAGTCCTTGGAGTCCTCCAACACCTCCATGCATTTTACTTTACATCTCAATACATATATATGAACGTTTCTATCATCATCTCCATGTAGTATTTGTTGTTGTTGTGGATAGCTCAAGTCTTTTCACTTCTCATAGCTATGGAAGTGAAGATATAGTTTCATCCACTTATAAAGTTATTGGATCATCAAGCTAAATATTTTAAGTGTTTCTACAAAACAATTTAGTCATTGGAGCTTTGTGTTTAGAGATATGAGTATATCTGTATGACTATTTATATGTATCATCTACTTTGTGAAAAGTCGGGATCACACCTGTGTCTGTAGCTCGCTCTATAGTAACCCTAAGTTCATCAGAGAATTTGTTTTACCTCACTTACCTTCCTTGAATTTGTGCACAATGACTTTGCTCCATTCTTAGCATACATCATCATTGAAAAGTCTTGTCATAGTCTTCATCCATAAATAGAAGGTTTTCTCTACAAGAGTAGAATTTGGAAGTTGTCTATATTGACTAAAATATTTGAGTTCAGTGCCCCAAGGTAGCATGGTCATATTTTTGCATACATTGATAGCTTAGATGTTCATAAGAGTGTCTGATCAAGAAATACACTAGTCTAGAGCATGTTTTTGCGAAGAGCCTTTGCTCTCTACAACCTATCATCACATGCTCACAATGCGTTCATTAGCAATCCCATCCGGATGAGGAGATATAGAGGGGAAAGTCCAATAAAGATGCCAAATTAGAAGGAATCATTTTTTTCTTTTATTATCAATGCTTGTATGGCCCTATTGATATCCTCCCTCCTTGTGGGAGAGATAGAGAAAACATCAGTAAAGAAGCACACAACCTCCTACAATTTCTCCTTTACATTAGTAGCAATCCCACCATTGCTTGTTTTTGAAAAAGGTATGTAATATTTGATTGCTTTTCCCTTTGATCAAAGAAAACATCCATTTTATCACTTTATCAATCTCTCCTTCCTAGAATTCTCTTGAAGAAGCGAGATCCCCACTAGCATAAAATACTCGTTATATCTAAGTCATAGATAAAAATCTCCATTGACTAGAGCTAGAGTTTCCAATGCTAAAAATATCTTTCATAGTTGTCTTACTTCTATATGCTCTAATTTGTTAGGTCAAGTTCTTGTAATGGGTATTAGTCTCTAGGGATTTTAGGAAACTTATCCTAAGCAATAAAGGGAGGAATCCCTCTATAGAAATGATAAGAAATGATATTTTTATTTTTGGGATCACATATTCAATATTGAGGAATTTAGTATTAGGGTGAGGCCAACCAACCTTATAATAGGGGCTATTTTTTCATAAGGACAATGGCCAAAGATTTGTCATAAGAAAGCAAGAAGGAATCATAAATCTACCAAGGGTTCAACCCAAAGTTTCAATCATGTTCAAAGGGTAAATCAAGGGGTAAACCAAGACTAATATCTATCATATTTTAACATTTAGAATCCATACATCTACCCTTCTAGAGATATGAATTATACAAAAAAAATCTAACAAGCTAAAGAATATTGAGGAAGGTTAATATGTAGTGATTCAATACAAGTTATATGAGCAAGCTAGATTTGGAAATCATACCATTTAATCAGCCTACATCTAATTCTATTAATAACCATTCTGACCCTTTGATTGGAGGAAGCATTGAACCCCATAAGAAGACCTGAAATAATTAAATATTAAACTTCTTTAATAATTTGAAATGGAATGTGAAAAACATAGTCAAGAACCTCATTATTAGAGAACTTACATTTTTTTTCGTGACGAAAGTTTGGAACACTTCCATAACAAAAAGTAATGAGGTAATCCAAGATAGAAGTATTAGACTTTGTATTAGCATTCATAAACATACTCGTGTTATTAGCAAACATAAGAAGCCAAAGCTAGAAGGAGCACTGGGAACAAAAATGCCCTTGATAGAACCTTTATGCATAGAATCCTTAGGAAGCTATCACAGAGGATCATTCGATATGACAAAAATAAGGGAGCTATAGGAAAACCTTGTCTAGTAGATCTAAGGAGTCTAAAAGATTCGAATATAGCCCCATTCATGGAGGGGCTTCATAAAGCATTTCCAAATAGGTCACTAACATATTTTATCAAGTTTTGTTGAGCACTTATGTTGTGTAGGGTTTGAAGAACCAAATCCTACTCAATAATATCATATGCCTTATCAAAGTCAACTTTAAAGAAATAAAATTCTTTCTTTAACTTGCTATAACAATCCACACCCTCCCAGAGATAAGGGAAAACATTTAATATGTATCTCCAATTCATGAACCTTTTTATGCTCTCGAATAATTATCTAGTTCATTACTGGGCTACTTCCTAGCCAAAAAGGAGGACAAGATCTTATAAATTTGCATTGAGCAATTAATAGGCCTCTAATTATTTAGGTTATACTTGGGGCCCTTTTTATGCTCAAATTTAATCACTTCAAGGTTCACGTCAATAGACAATGTACGTTTCCTACTAGCCTATTCCAAAATCAAGAGAATGAATGGAATCAATAAGTTGTTTAGTTCAGAGAGGAATTCATTAGAAATCCCATCAAAGCATGGAAATATAGAGGGAAAGTCCAATATAGATGCTGAGCTAAGGAATCTTGTTTTTTCTTTTTTCAGCAATTGTAGCTATGGTTGTATGGATATACTCCCCCAATTGGGAAAACTAGAGAAAACATCAGTAAAGAAGCACATAACCTTCTCAAAATTCTCCTTGACATTAATAATAGTCCCACCATTCCTCTTTTTCAACAAAGGGATATAATCTTTGATTTTATTTCTCTTTCATCAAAGATAACTTCCATTTTTTATGTTTATCAATATTTGGTGCCTAGAATTCTCTTGAATAAGCCACACCCCTACAACGTAAAGTAATCCTTATATCTAAATGTTTGTTAGAAATCTATGACCTTCTAACTAGAGCTAGATCTCCTAAGGCTAATAATCTCTTTCATATTTTTCTCTCTTCTCTATGCGCTAATTTGTTTAGTCAAGTTCTCATAATGTGTAGTAGTCTCTAAAAACCCTAAAGAAGCATCTTTCAAGTGATGCACAAAGAAATTTCTCTCGAGAAATGATAAGAGATTATATGTTTGGTTTTTGGGATCACATTTGTAGTTTTGAGGAGGTTAGCATCAAGTTGAGGTAAATGAGCCTTGAAATAGGGGCAATCTTTCTTACAAACAATGCTCAATTATTTATGATTAGAGAGAAGGAAAAAATCATCAATCTCACTCCTAGCATCTGAAAAGTTCTGAAGGTACCTAATGTTCAAGTAACACCTATCTAGAAAAGTAGCAAGGAACCAGTTTTCGTTTTTACATTTGCTCCAAGAGAAACCAAAATTATACAAACTATTTGAAGATCATGGGAGGAAACAGAGGTCTAACATGTCAGTAAGGGAGGTCGCCATATTCAAACTACCTATTAGGCTTAGAGGTCCATCAAGGGAAGCCGATTCATCCTAGCAATCCTTTTTAACTTTGCTAAAATTAGAACAAATACTAGTAGCAAGCAACTTATAAGTCTCTTTGATAGTTGGAGCATTCCATTGTTGAGACTTATTGTAGAAAACCTTCTTGATGAGGAGACCAATAGAGGATGCAATGCTAATGCAACTACCACCTTTTCCACAAAAGGAATCATTATAAAACCTATCATGGCTAGTATAAATATTTATAAGATTAAAAAGTAGTAAAGAAACAAACTATTTTCATTTCTTGGAAGCAAACAAAATCACGCATCATGGACACATCCTTAAGCCACTTACCAATAGCTTTGTGCATGTGAATAAGCCCTTTATTATGTAAATAAAAAAGCTTGATCATATACATAAGACAATAAAAAATGTTGTATCCGATAATAAATAATAACTGGGAAGACTTTTTTGCAGATTTATTGATTGTCTTAGGGGGCTTAACGATAGAACTAGAGGAACTTAGATTTTCATTCCTTTTCTGTTTAGCATTGAATTGGATGGAGGACTATATTGGTTCAAGAAAGCAAGCTTAAGAGCATTGATATAGCACATCGACTGCTCTTATAATGTATCTCACATAGATGTGGTCACATGAACATGTGTTTATAAAGTTCCAAAGATAAAATCTATGTACTTAACTTGTTCAATTATGAAAGACCAATAGTGGAAGGAACAACACTTGAATAGGTAGCCGAATTCCATGAATATTTAGTTAGGATTCAAATTAAAATCAACCCTAAATTTTGAGGTTTAGTTTTAGGTGGATGAATCATCAAGATTCAAACTCAAATACATATATAAATTCACCCTCTTCTAGGTCGTGGGGTAGAGTAAGATTTTGTGAGAGTTTTGAGCTGATATTTTGAGCATAAATTGCACTCACCTCAAGATCGAGTATTCCTTGTATCATATGTGCAGTCCACGTTTTCTCTGTGTTTGAGTATCCAATTACTATAATTTCAATTATCTTATGTAGACAAGAACTTTTTAGATTACAAATTAATTTTCATTGACATTGGATCAGTGGACCACAAGTTATGAACATTTCAAGGTCATGGGGTTTGCACTTCATCTTCTTCCTGAAAAGTCAAGTTGACCCCTCAAACGTGTTACACTCATTGCTAAGTGTATATAGTCCACCTAAATTCATAAAAAGACTTGCTTTATTTACCCAGGCAGTTCAATTAGATGTGCACAAAAGATCTCTAGCCAATTGATATGAGGTTGAGAGCTCTCATAATTTTAATGTGATCATCGTTTTTCAAAATAGAAGGTTTTCCAAAAATTGTGAAGTACAAACTTATCTATTTTGATGCAAACATGTTGGAAATGATGTTACAAAAGAATCAGTTATTATTTATGCATATTTTTGAAGTTGAGGAAGTACACTAGGTATATCTGAAGCTATATTGTTTGGTGTATAGTAGGATTTTTCAAACACCCACTCATCTGAGTCTATATCTCATCACCTCTTCATAGTGGTATTGGATCAAAGTTAACATCTAAGACTCATGGTTGATGGATTCCCCTCGTTTATTGAAAAATTAGATCAAGGTAATTAATGAGCATGGTCACTTCGATTGGAGGCCTATTTACAATGAAGGAACCTCTATGGTTACATATCTAGAGATGTGATGATGCCAATAAAATCAAAAGCAAGGGCCAAACAACACAAGAGGAGAAGGAAAGGTTGAATACATGGTGCTCAAAGGATGATTTTCCAAGGTCATACATTTTGAACTCTATCTCTGAATTTTTACTCCCGCACATTAGGATGTTAAATTCATCAAAAGAGACATGGAATGCTCTTGAAGCATTCTTCTCATCAAGCATTAAGGTACGAAGAATTAGTTATGGATGGAGTTTACAGCACTCAGCAAGATGCCCAACCAAACTGTGACTAATTTTGTCACCAAGATGAATGACATTGTAGCCTATCTTGGGAGCATCGAAGAAGTCATTGATGAAGAACAAATAGTATGACAAGTTATCATTGGGATCAAAGTTGATCACAAATGGGAAGCCTACACCACAGATATGGACCTCTACATGGACATGCAAGTTGGTCAATTCAATGCAGTCATGGTACAATTGTTCATGCATGAAGAAAAGCCTATGAAGAATGAGACCATAAAAAAGGTAATCAATCCTATAGTATCTATACAAATAAGAAGAAAAGCAAGGATAACAAAGGAAAAGACAAAAAGTCTGATGATGAAGGTAGTACCTCTCAAGCCAACTTTGTAGGTAGAGGTAGAGGCTTAAGAGGAAGAGGCAAATGAGGAAGATAGGGGATGGGGAGCTCAATGCTCATCACCCTATGCTATATGTGGTCTAACCAATCACATTACAGAGATTAATTTTAGGAACCCAAGGAACAAAAGATCAATAGGATACAAGAGAGTAGTTCATGGAAACTCTATAGGAAGATTTCAACAAATCTTATGGATATGAAAACAACTCATACACCAAAAAATACCAAGGTGGATACAAAGGAAGGAGAGACAACAACAACTATACAGATGATCAAGCTCAAGACAAGTCACTTCTTGTCATGAACATGACTATGAAGGAAGCTAATGTAGGTGAACGTGTATTTTATATATACTCAAGATGCTCAAATCATGTGGTAGGAAATGTATCTCTACTCTCAATTTTGGAAGACCAAATGAATATACATGAATTGAAACAAGAGTTGACACATGACATTCACTTGAGAACATAGGTAATGTAAATAATCCAAATGGTAATATGAACTTACTAAGAAAAGTACTTTATGCACCTAATATAAAAAAGAACCTCATAAGTGTAGGTCAAATATAGTTGAAAATGGATCTTAGTTCAGATTCACCAAGCATGGAACATTTTGTTGGAGACCCACATCCGACATTTAGGAAGATACCAAGAGGAGAACAAATAGGTAGATGATTCACTTTTCAACTCCAAGACACCAAGAATGTTGCATTGTTCAACTATCACACTCAAACTCTAGGAGAACTAGAGCTTTGGCACAAAAGCTTCATATAGATGAAATACCTCTCAAACAAATTAGTAGGGATATACAGTATGGGGTGCTAGGGTCCATGAAGAGGTGATGGGATATAGACACAAATGAGTAGGTGTTTGCCAAAACATGCTATAGACAAGCCAATATAGCTTTAGAGATGCCTAATGTACTTCCTCAACTTCTCAAATACTTATAAATAATCATTGAATCCTTTAGAACATCATTACCAAATGATTGCATCAAAAGAGATAAGTTAGTACTTCAGAATTTTTGAAAAAGCTTCTATTTTGGAAAAATATGCTCATAGTAAAATGCTCAAAGCTTACAACCTGGTATGAGTTGACCAAAGATATTTTGCACACATCTACCTGAAGTGTTGCGATAACTAAGTTAAGTTACTCAATGAATTTACCTGGACTATATAGTGAGCAATGAGTATGAAAAGTCTAAGGGGTCACACTAACTTTTCACGAAGAAGATGAAGTGCAAACATAGTGAACTTCAAGTATTAATAAATCCTGATCTAATGATAAAATGTCAATGAAATTTTACATGTAATATTAGAAGAGTTCTATCTAAGTAATCCAAGTATCGTTATAGTAGTTGAGTATCAAGATAGAGAGAAATGAACCACACAAGTTGATTGTGTACCCCAAGGTACTGTAGAGGTGCATATATAATACCTAATAAAGATAAATGATTCATAATGTTTATTGAAATTGCACATATAATAAAAGGGAGATATGGCTCACTACTCTAACTTGAGGTGAGTACAATGTAATCTCAAAACCGTAGCTCAGAACTATCATAAAAACTCACTCTACCCTGGGACTACAAGGGGGTGAATTTATGCATAAATTTGATTTCGAATCTTCATGATTCATCCACCTAAAAGTGAACCTACACTTTTGGATTGATTTGAATTTAAAACCTAACTAAGCATGCATAAAAATAGGATTTCTCTTTTCACACAATTCCTTCCATGTTTTGTCCTTTATAATTGACCATGGTAAGTATATAGATTTTACCTTTGCAACTTTACGAACAGAAGCTCATATGACCACATCTATGTGAGATACATTTGAGAGTATCCCATGAGCTAAAGCAATGCTCTTAGGCTTCCTTTATTGCATCAACAACTCCCCCTCAAGCCTAAGAATCTTGATTATTCAATCCTTCAAAATTGCTTGCAATCCAATAATTGATTTAAATGTGTTCAAGTTGACTCCATCAAATGCCTTTGTCATCATATCTACACATTGTTGATGAGTTGATACATACGATAATTGAATCTCCTTGATTGTAATCTTTTCCCTAGCATAATGATAATGTAAATTTGCAAGTCCTTTATAATCAACCTCAATTGATGAGAGTGCAACAGTGGCTTGCTTCTTTGAAGACTACAAAATCAGCTTTGTAACTACAAAGGTGAGTTATACAAATGAGCTTTTCCCATCATAGTTAGATCCTACCCAATCTACATTAGAGAATTGCTTGATGTCTATATCAGATGTGTCAGGATAATACAAACCTTTATCGATAGTTCTCTTCAAGTATTTGAGTATTCTTTTGGCTGCTTCCATGTGAGCTTTTCTTGGAGTATGCATGAACTGACTTAAGACACTTAATCCATAGCAAATGTCCACTCAAGTTAATGTAACATACTTCAAACTACCAACTAGACTCTCATAGCTACTTATGTCCTCTATTTTTTCTCCTCAATGAGCAGTTAATTTCAAGTTCATCTCCGCAGGTGTATGTGCAATATTTGACTTTTGAATTTTGAATCTAAGAAGCATTGTCTTGGATATACTTTCATTGAGTAAGATTCATATCCTTTTTCTTTGTCTACAGCTTCCTATCGCAAGAAGTATGTGATTAGAACTAAATCATTGATCTTGAATTCTTCTTTCATATGAAGCCTGATCTTCGTATTTCCTTCGTCACCATTACTTGTAATTATAATCTCATGAATATAAAGAGATTGGTGTATGAATTTTGATTGATTCGTCTTAATGAAGAGGGAAGGATCGGCTTTGCTTACATTGAATCCATTATCCTACTAGTAGGTGACAAGCCTCTCATTCCATGCCGTACGGGATTTCTTTAAACCATACCAATCTTATCTTAACCTACATACATGCTCAAGATATGATGCGTTTTTAGAACCAAGAGGTTGACCCATGTATACCTTCTCAGATATCCATACATTCAAAAAATCATTCTTCACATCCATTTCATAGATATTTTAATTTTTTGAAGATGCAACACTCATAAGTACCCTGATGGTTGGCATCTTTACAACTCAAGAAAAAGTTTCTTCATAATCAATTCCTTGTGGTTCTGCAGATCCTTTGGCCACGAGTACTGCTTTGTGCCTATTTATAGCTCCATCAAATTTTTCTTAACCTTGTATATCCACCTTCAACCTATGATGTTCATAGATGGATTCTTAGGGACCGATTCCCAAGTTTGATTTTCCTATAGGGCATCAATGTCTTCCTCCATGGCATTCATCCATTTTGGCTTCTTCTTTGCTTCTTTGTATGACGAGGGCTCCTCAAAGGTTGAGTCATACGCTAGATATGTAGAACATTTAGTAATCAATGAAGTATCATAGCCATACCTTTGTATATTTCTGTTCTCTTTGGTTGACCTTCTAATTGTTTGATGAGAGGATTCTACCACATCCCTAAACTCTTGCACTTTGTCTTTCCTTTTAGAGTTGCAAGAATTGATTTCTCTCCTTGGGGTGTTTTGATCATCATTAAAGGCACTTGATGCTACAAATGTGTGCTCATTCCTCTTTAATAGAGTGGAAAAGTTCTCTTGTAGGTCATAAGGTACTTTGATCCTTGTGCAATTATCTTCAAACAGTGACTTGTTTTCATTGAATGAAAATCACTTCTTACAATGAATTCTCCGTTGCTTGGATTGTACAACTTTTAATGTTTGAAGTTATGTGTGCATATGATATGCATCCAAAGATCTTGCAATGATCAAGGCTATGTCTCCTTCCATATCATGCCTCATACAGGTTCGTTCCATCCAAAGCCATTGATGGAAACTTATTCATCAAATAGGTAGCTATTGATGTTTCCTCTACCCACAAATAGTTGGGGATTTTCTTTTCATTTATCATTGATCTTGCAACCTCCACAATTTCCCTATTCCTTCTCTCTACTACTCCATTTTGCTCAAGAGTAAATCTGGTGGTGATTTCCCTTTTAATCACTCTCTCTTGGAGATAAGAATGAAAGATATGAGAGAAATATTCTCCCCCTCACTGTGACCTTAGTCTTTTTAGAATTTTACTCGTTTGGTTCTCCACAAAGGCAAAATACTTTTTGAAACATGAAAATACTTCATCCTTATGCTTGATAAATATAAAATAGTCCATTTGCTACAATCATCTATGAATGACATATAGTACCTTGATCCATAGATTGAAGGCTCCTTGCTTGGTCCCAATACATCTGTGTGGACCAATGTCAATAGATATACATGCATGTACCCTTTCTTGGTGAAGGGTTGCATGTGTGTCTTACTAAATTGACAAGCACTAAAATTGTATATCATATGTTGTTTGATATGTTTGCTAGGCTAATACTTTAGCCTCTCAGTTCAGCCTCTTTTGTGTGCAGATTTTGGTTCGTTGTACATAGATTTCTAGATTTTGGTTGTTATGCATAATTTGATTTAAATTATGTTCATGCACGTTTATACTATTTTTGATGTCCCAAAATGTGAAATTTGTACTTTGATACCATGGAATAGATTGGTCTCGTATATCTGAACCTCGCCTCATACATCCATTCATAATATACAAAAAAATCATGTCGCTAATACATCCATTCTCAATATGACTCATTGCACCATAATGTTTCCAATGCATGTACAAGTATGCATGCATAGAGAGACATTACATGGCTATGCATCGCTCGTAGATTTTAATATTTAGATTTGTAACATTTTCTTTGCATGTTTTCTTTCCCTTGTTTACAACTTTTTTATACCATTGAAGTTCTGATTTGTTTTTATAAATTTGACAATCATTGCATTTTTAGTCTCCATCTTGGTTAAAAACAATCATATATACCAAAGCAAATCCTATGATCCCTAAATTCACCCTTAAACGGATAAAGAACAACTATAAGCTCATGGTAAATACGACAACCAAACACCACATTCAAACACATTAAAGTGCATTGATGATAGGGTACACATACCTATCAGCTAGTCACAACTCCGATGAAGAATCCACAAGTGAAAATAGCATGTCTAGTGATAGGAGAATCATATATACCAAAATGAATTGAGTTAGACCCCAAATTCACCCTCAAATGCTAATAGGACAATCATATATACTAGAATGAATTGAGGTAGACTCCAACTCCATCCTCAAACAGTAGTGCAAGTATAAGCTTATGGTAGTCAACCACAAGATTGTATAGTAGATAAGCTCCAGTATGCACACTAACAGCTCGATACTAAGACATCCCCACTAAATTCATCTTTCATGCCTAGAATTATCTTGAATAAGTGAGATCCTCACTAGCTTAAATTACTCATCATATCTAAGTATTTGCTAGAAATCTATGACCATGTGACTAGAGTTAGAGCACCCCATGCTAAAAATCTCCCAATGTGACTAGAGATCCTTAAAAAACGTCATAGAAGTGATAAAGGAAAAAATCCCTCTACAAAAATGATAAGAGATGATACTTCAAATGTGCAATAGGGGAAACCTTTCTTACAAACAATGCTCAAAGATTTGTGATTAGAGAGTAGGAAGAAATCATCAATCTCACTCTGAAGGTCCAAAAAGTGTTGAAGCTATTTAATGTTCGAGTAGAATCTATATAGAGAAGTTGCAAGGAACAAATCTACAAGAGAAGTGGCCATTTGCTCCAACAGAAACCAGAATTATGCAAAATATCTATAAGCTCATGGGAAACCTTCTCCCTGCCACTAGTAATAGTCCCTTTAATCTCAAACCTCTCATTTAGGGAGGTTACCATATTCACTTCACCTATTAGGAATAGAGCTCCATCAAGGGAAGCCAACTCATCCTAGCACTCCTTTCTAAATTTGCTTAGACTGGAGGCATAAATAATAGAAGTAATGAACTTAGAAGGATCTTTGATAGTGAGAGCTATCCATTGTTGAGTCTTCTTGCAGTCAACCTTCTTGATAAGATGACCGATAGAGGAGGCAAAGCCAATGGCACTACCACCTTTGCTTGCAAAAAGAATCACTTTAATACCATCCTGATTAGTAGAAATAATTCTAAGATTAGAAACGAGTTTAAAACCATCTACTCTGATTTCTTGTAAGAAAAAAAAATTAGGCATCATAGATAACACATCTTTAAGCCACTTATCAATAGCTTTCTCCCTAACACGGTGAGTAAGCCCTTTATTATTTAAAGAAACAAGCTTAAGAATATTCATAAGACAATCAAAATGATATAGATAACAATCAATAATAACCTGAGAACATATATTTGGAGATAGATTTTAGGCATAACGTCCTTTATGACCAACATCATGCGAGTGTAGAATGAACATAAAACCCAAATCATTGCTTGATTGTCTTAGGAGGCTTAAGCATAGAACTAGAGAACCTCAGAGTTTCCTTCCTTCCACGTTCACTATTGACTTGGACAGAGGGCACATCCTTAGGGATGGATTCGGTTTTTACCATAAAATCCATTTCATGTTTATCATAGACATCGATATATATCGCAAGGAAACAATCAGACTTACCATAGTTTTTTTTGTTGAAATCAGAGCAAAGAGTAGGGTTGGATACCCCAACAGCCAAGGAAGTCCCAATGGTTTTCCCATGTCTTTTGTTTCCCACTTGAGTCCATTTATCTTTGTAAATTCAACTCAACTTTAGTATGAGATTTTCTCAGCTCTCATACTCTAGCCTCTCTACTCGACCTCTTTGGTGTGTAAATTTTAGCTCTTTGTAAATAGATGTATATATTTTGGTTGATAAGTGTAATTTGAGTTAAAATTATGTGTGACGATTTTGGTTGATGTTCATGTACATGTATGCTTTTTTTGATCCTCTAAAATGTGCAAATTTTAGTTTGATCCCACGCTATAGATTGGAGGACTTGGAGAGGACTTGGAGGACTTGGAGAGAGGACTGTGTCATGGGGATATCCCTAGGGATATTTTCTTTTTTACCATTAAATTAATTTTATTTTTATCATAAGCATTAAGAACTATAGGAAATACACAATCAAAATTGTCATAGTTTTTTGTTGAAATCAGAGTAGAGAGAAGGGTTGGAACCCCAACACCCATGGAAGTCCCAATGTTGTCCCCATGTTTTCTGTTTTGTGCTAGGGTCCATTCATCTTCCTAAAATTCAACTCTTAGCTCAAGTCAGCTTTACTATGGTATTTTATCACTTCTAATACTTTAGCCTCTGAGTTCTCCTCTTTTGCGTTGGTACCATAGAATAGATTGGTCTTGTGTGTGTGAATCTTGGCTGATGCATCCATTCTCGAAATGCGAAAAATTCATGTGGCCAATACATCCATTCTCAATATTCCTCATTGTTTCCAATGCATGCACAAGTATTCTGGTCAATTCATACCACGTTGTAAGCTTTGAACATTTTAGTGTGAGCATGTTTTCCCAAAATAGAAGGTTTTTTGGAAATTGTGAAGTACTAACTTATCTTTTTTAATGCATTATTTGTTAATGATGTTCCAAAGACTGGGTGATTCTTTATGCATAGTTGGGAATTTAAGGAAGTACATTAGGCATATCTAAAGCTATATTTGTTTTTTTAGAGAAGATTGTGGCAAACACCCACTCATCTATGTCTATATTGCATCACCTCTTCATAGACCCTAGATCCCCAACCAAATCTCCTTTAGCATAAAGCTCTAGTTGTCCGCTCATATTGTTCGTCATACATGTGCATCCTTGTAATCTTATAAGCTCTTTTCGGCACTTGGATTCAAGTTCACGTGCTTTCTAAGAACACATCGGTGTCTCGATCTTGTACATTTGATTTGAATCTTGCTAAAATCATAAGAATGACCACTTCCTTGATAGTCCCCCATTCGAATGGAGTGAAAGTGGTGGATGAGTGTAGTGAACTTTTATACTAAAATTCTCGAACTTCTAGGTGATCTACCCAATCACGGTGATCGGCTTGTACACAAGCACGAATATAATCCTCAATTCTCTTAAGGTGTTCAATTTGCCATTCTTTTTGAGGTTGACAAGAAGAAGTTAAACAAAGTTGTGTTCCCAAAATTAGCTTACTCCCCATATTGCTAAGAAGGTGGCCATCTCTGTCTCATAAAATCCGTAATGGCAACCCATGGTATTTGAATACATGCTGGAAAACAGTTTAGCTAGTTGTAATGATGTCAAGATTGGCTCGGTAGGAACAAAGTGAGCCTACTTTGAAAAGGCTTCGACCACCACAAAAATGATAGTGAATCCATGTGATTAAAAAATCCACTTTCAAATCCATATTGATTACATCCCATGGGTATGCTAGCAATGGCATGTTTGCCAAGACATTTGGAGGGTTAATACGTCTAGATTTCACCAATTGGCATGTAGATCAGGTCTTGACATACCCTTGCATGTCTTCTTGCAACTTGGGCGACATGAATCGTAGATCCAAACAATCATATGATTTTTGTTGCCCACCATGACGTGCCTACTTGCAATCATGTCCTTGAAGAAAAGATTTCGTTTAATCTATTCAGTATTAGGAATAAATATGCATCCTCTGGAATACCACAATCCAGCTCTAAATTAAAAAAGCATGTAAGTTGTTTTACTTTTGTGCCATGTTGTGCCATGTCATTCCCTTATTTCCTACTGAGAGTCTATTACAGATGGAGCCAAAGTTTATGAATAATCTCTATATGATATTTTGAGTGACAATCTTGCCATCAAGATTGCTTAGTCAATAATTGTGGTTGAATCTGAATGTAAGTTAAGGTCATATTATGAATGTACCTTTATTTCTCCATTGCATAAGACGCAGTACCACAACAAACATCTCGTGTTCATGAGTTTTCCACTTTCGTTGTTGTTCAAAAAATGTTTATGATAGGTATGCTGATTACTCCCTCGATTGCTAAATGGTTCTTCATGCTCTTTCAACGAACATTTATTGACTAGCACATTGTCCAAATAGTTGATCTGAAACGCATCCATCGTGTCTCGAAAGTCGGTATCCATCGCCATTGAAAATGTAGCTACTCTATTTGTGAGCCCAAAAGGTACAACCCTCCATTCATAAGATCCATATCTTGTTCTAAAATCAGTCTTGTAAACGTCTTCAGGAGCAATGCGAAAAATATTCCCTCAGCTAATGGATTCAAGGTTTTCGGTAGTTAGAGCCATGAATTTTCTTTTTACATCATGGATGACTTAAGCCATTCTTTCTTTTACAATTACAAGAGATAAAATGTACTCTTTTACAAGAGGTGTTCATATGTCTATGCATATGACTACAAATGAACATCATATCAGGCATGTTGGCTTGGGCAAAATGCACCAACAACCTAGTGGTAGATGCAAAAGTTTAGGCAACAACTCATAGTCTCACGGTTATGAGGACCTAATGAATGGAAGCAAAAATACCTACTACATCATGTGCAAAGTTTATACACACCGAGAGAGAATGATCAACCAAGCAAGTAAAAAGATATCTTAAAAGTGGGGAATAAGCCTTCTTATGCATGGAGAAAAGTATTCTTCCATTACTTTAAGAATAGAGGACGTTGTACCTAAACACTTACCTTCTGGATCGCTTCCTCTTAGAGAGCTGGACCAAACTTTGAATTGGTTCCAAGTCAAGAACTAAAAAAGAAGATGCAAGAGTTATCACGTATGGGATATATTTGCACTAATAAATCACCATATGGATCACCTATTTTTTTTGTGATGAAAAAGTATGGTTTTCCAAGGTTATGTGTGGACTACTGGGCTTTGAACGACCAAAAAATCAAGAACAAGTACCCATCACCTCTAAAACAAGAATCTATTAGATCGCTTGGCTAGAGCTAGGTACTTCATGAAGATTGATCTACATTTAGGGTACCATTCCTAGCATCACTTTTAGGTGAAGTCATTTGAAATCAAATTCAAAATTACCTCCAAAAGTAAATATAAAAGGAGCAAGAAGGAAGTTTCTAAAGGAGTGCTTGATTCGTGCCCATTGCATGCCCATTTGTAGAGATTGAAAAGCTTACTCCATAGCTCTATCATTCTAATCCCGTTGTGCAAGTATTCATTGCCAATGATGTTGTAATCATATGTGAATCTATACATTCATCTTGTACTCCTTCTCTGATTTGTTCTTTGCTATACTCACTCAGAATAATAAACTTCAGAAGCTCATATCTCGGGCTATGTGTAACCGTTTTCACAGTTTTTAAGTGCATTGGATAGCTCTCTAAGTCTAGTTTATGCTCACAAACTTTCATGTCCATTGGAGTTTATAATTGGTGATAAATCTGCATTTTGTTGCTCATTGGTCTATCTCTACACAACCTAAAAATGGCGGGAGTGTTCTAGAATTGGCTAAAACGTTTTCTCAGTGCTCAATTGATCAATTGAAGTGTTTTAAATTGGATTGGGAAGAGTTCTAAGTCTTCTGTGTAGATCCAAAAGGAATTTGTCTAATTCCTACTAAGTTGAGATCACGGTTCATTTTTTCTTGCAGGTACATGTACAAAAATAGCAAGTTGTGGGAGCTAGTCATTTTGCAACTAGTCTGTCTTGACTCAAACTTTTGGGATACTTGTTCCAAAGAACTTGTGTGATTTTTCTATGGATTTAGGAAGCTCAAAGGTTCTACTAACCAACTCTGAAGTCTCATTTGGCTGGTGCAAAGCTCATTATAGGAGCACCAATTCATCTTCAGATTGCATCCACCATCTCTCTCCACAGTGGTATCAGAGCATAGTCAATCAATATGGGAGATGGCTTTCCATCAACAATTGACAACTTGGATAGAAACAACTACCCAAAATTTTCTCTAAGGATGGAGGCTTATCTTCAAGGCTGGAATCTATTTGGATACGCATCTGGAGATGACGTTATGCCAAGCATGAGGAACAAAGGGCAACCATCACATGAAGAAGAGGGAAGACTTTCAAATTGGTGTTCAAAGGATGCACTTGCAAGGTCCTATATTCTAAACTTAATCTCTGATTTTCTTTTACCTCATTCAAAGGGATGAAAGACATCAAGAGAGACTTGGAATGCGCTTACTTCTTTCTTCTCCTCCAACACTCGAGAAAGGAAGAACCAATTATTGATGGAGTTCACAATTATGAAGAAAAGCCCCAAGCAAAGTGTGACTGATCATGTCACAAAGATGAAGGAGATTTCAGATCAACTTGGAAGCATTGGAAAGGTAATTTAAGAGGAACAAATCTTTAGAAAAATCATAAATGGAATCAAAGCAGATGACAAGTGGGAGTCCTTCACAATAGCCATGGATTTGTACATGGATATGCATGTACCCGACCTCAACACACTCATCGGCCAACTCTTCACTCATGAAGCAAAGATTAGCAAAGGTGGTGAGTCCTCAAGAGGTAATCAAACTTCTGCCTTATATTCTGATAAAGATAAGGTCAAGGACAAGTCAAAGAATAAGAAGAATGAAGATGAAGGTAGCTCTTTCCAAGAAAACTTTGTAGGTAGAGGAAGAGCTAGAGGAAGAGGCAGAGGTGGAAAGCAAGGCAGGGGGAGATTCAAATCATCTCAACCTTGCAATATATGTGGCTTATCTAATCATACTACTGAAGAAGGTTTCAGGAACCCAAGGAACTCAAGAGGAAGAGGATCAATAGAGGTGGCTATGGATCAAACAGAGGAAGATACAATGGAGGCTACAACAACAACAACTATAACAACAATTACAACAATTACAACAACAACAACTATGAAAGTGGCCATAAAGGAAGAAGAGATTAGAATAACTATGTAGAGATGAAAATAAAAAAGGATACACATTGTACAATCCCACTAACAAAGGTTTCTTAGTTAGTAGGAATGTAGTCTTTGATGAAAATAAATCTTGGTTTGATGATGGCAGGAAAGTGGAGTGAAGCTACCCTATGACTTGGAAGAAGACTTTCCATCTCTTCCAACAAGGAACCAAAACATCTTGAAGATAATGACTCTAAAGATGACTTGACAGAGTTGGAGAAATTCAAGCTATGGAAGAACAAAGGGAAAGCTAAGGTGCAAGACCTAGCTCAAGGTTTTGAAGGCTCTCTTCAACCAATCAGAAGGTCAATGAGAGAGAAGAAGAAACAAAAGAGATATGGATTTGATACCTCGGTCACCAAGCACTCAATCTATATGGCTAAGGATTCCAACAATAAAGAATCAACATCTTATGAAGAAGCTCAAAGCAAGAAGGAATGGAGAGAAGCAATGGATGATGAAATGGAAGCTCTCATGGAAGATGATGCATGGGAACGTGTTCCAAACAAGCCATCAATGATGGTAATTGGATCAAAGTGGATTTATAAAGTTAAAAGGAATTCAGATGGTAGTATTAATAGATACCCGGAAATGCTAGTAGCCAAAGGGTTTTCACAAACCCATGGGATAGATTATGAAGAAACCTTCATACCTATTGCTAAACTGCCTACCATTAGACTACTTGTTAGCATTGTTGTATCTAGGAATTGGAAGCTATACCAATTAGATGTAAAAAAAATGCATTTCTGAATGGATGGATCTCAAAAGACGTTTATATGGCACAACCTAGTTTGAAGATGGTTAGTGACCTACTTGTAGGACCAAGGTTTGAAAGCTAGGAAATTAGATACATCATTGTTCATCAAAAGGAATGGATTAGAAGTTATATACCTCTATGTATATGTTGTAATATAATAATTATAGGGAATGATATCAATGGAATCAAACAAGTAAAGGCTAGAATAAAGGATGAATTCAAGATCAGTGATCTTGGACCTCTCACTTACTTTCTTGGACTCGAGCTTGTCTATATAGATTATGGTATCTATATCACTCAAAGGAAGTATGTACATGACATGCTTTCTAAGTTCAAAATGGAGAATAAAAAGTGTGCATACACCCATGGAGTTGAATCATAAGATAAGTGCTTATGAAGGATAACCTATTGAAGATATCACAAGCTATCAAAGCTTGGTAGGAGGCTTGAACTATGCAACTCTCACAAGGGTGTGGTGCCCAAAATTCTTGTGAATAAGAGACATCCCATCTAACTTAAAATACTCCTCATAACGAAATGTATGTTAGAAATCTATGACCCTCTCACTAGAGCTAGATCTCCCAAGGCTAATAATCTCTCTCATATTTTTCTCTCTTATCTATGCTCTAAATGTTTTAGTCAAGTTCTTATAATGTGTAGTAGTCTCTAGAAATCCTAAAGAAACATCTTTCAAGTGATAAACAAAGAAATTACTCTCGATAAATGATAAGAGATTATATGTTTTATTTTTGGGATCACCTTTGTAGTTTTGAGGAGTTTACCATGAGATTGTGGTCAATGATCCTTGTAATAGGGGAAATCTTTCTTATGAACAATGCTAAAATATTTGTGATCAGAGAGAAGGAACAAATCATCAATCTCACTCCTAACATATGAAAAGTGCTGAAGGTACCTAATGGTCAAGTAGCACCTATCTAGAGAAGTAGCAAGAAATAAGTGTCCATTTTTACATTTGCTCCAACAGTAACCAAAATTATATAGACTATCTAAGGATCATGGGAGGAAACAAAGTTAAACCACAAAATCTTCTCACTACCACTCATAATAGTCACTCTATTCTTAAACATGTCATTAAACGAGGTCACCATATTCAAAATACCTATTAGGTTTAGAGGTCCATTAGGGGTAGCAAATTCATCCTAGCAATCCTTTCTAACTTGACTTAAATTAGAACCATATTAAATACTAGTAGCAAGGAACTTATAACTCTCTTTGATAATGAGAGCATTCCATTGCTGAGACTTATTGTATAAAACCTTCTTGATAAGGAGACCAACAGAGGATGCAATGCTAATGCAAGAAAGCAAGTTTAAGAGCATTGCCATAGAACATGGACTACTCTTATAATGTATCTCACATAGATGTGGTCATATGAACATGTGTTTGTAAAGTTCCAAAGATAAAATCTATGTACTTAACTTGTTCAATTATGAAAGAACGATAGTGGAAGATCACGTTGAAAGAGGTGGCCAAATTCCATGAGTACTTAGTAAGGATTTGAATTCAAATCAGTCCTAAATTTTAGATTCACTTTAAGGTGGAAGACTCATCAAGATTAAAATTCAAATTTATATATAAATTCACCCCCTTCTAGGTCATTGGGTAGAGTAAGCTTTTGAGAGAGTTTTGAGCTCATATTTTGAGCATACATTGTACTCACCTCAGGATCAAGTATTCCACCATATCTCCGTGCAATATCAATACATATCATAATACATTTATCTTGAGTAGTCATTCTCCTTGTGCTGCTATAGTACCTTGAGGTACAGAGTCCATGTTTTCTCTATGTCTGAGTATGCAATTACTATATGTTCACTTATCTCACCTAGAAAAGGCCTTTATAAGATTACAAATGAAGTTTCATTGACATTGGATCAATGGAACACAAGTTAGGAACATTTGAAGGTCATTGTATTTGCACTTCATCTTTGTCCTTTAAATTCAAGGTGACCCCTCAGACTTCTTATACTCATTGTTAAGTGTATAGTCCAGCTAAATTCATAAGAAAATTGCTTTATTTATCTAGAAAATTCAATTAGACATGTAAAAAAGATCTCTAACCAATTTATATGAGGTTGTGATCTCTTAGAATTTTAGTGTGAGCATCATTTTGCACAATATAAGGTTTTACGAAAATTGTGAAGTACAAACTTATCTATTTTGAGGCAAAGATTTTGGCAATAGTGTTACAAAGGAATCAATAGTTATTTATGAATATGTTTGAAGTTAAAGAAGTACATTAGGTACATTTGAAGCTATATTGTTGGGTGTATAGTAGCATTTTGCAAACTTCCACTCATTTGAGTCTATATCTCATCACAAAGTTAAAATCTAAGCATCATGGTTTATGGATTCCCCTCATATATTGAAAAATTAGATCAAGATAATTATTAATAATGGTCAGTCCGAATGGAAACCTATTTACAAGGAAGAACCTCTATGGTTACATATGTAGAAATGAAATGATGCCAATAATCATAAGCAAGGGCCAAGCAACAAAAGATGAGCAAGGAAGGTTGAATACATGGTGCTCGAAGGATGCTTTGCCAAGGTCATACATTCTCAACTCTATCTCTAATTCTTAACACCCTCACATTAGGAATTGAATCCATCACAATAGACATGGAATACCCTTGAATCATTCTTCTCATCAAGCACAAAGTTTAGGAAGAATTAGTTATGGATGGAGTTTAGAACACTCAAGAAGATTCCCAAGCAAACTGTGACTAATTTTTTCACCAAGATGAAGGACATTGCAGACTAGCTTGGAAGAATTTGAGAAGTCATTGTTGAAGAACAAATAGCAAGACAAGTCATCATTGGGATCAAAGCTGATGACAAATGGGAAGCTTACACCATAGCAATGGGCATCTACATGGACATGCAAGTTTTTGACTTCATTGCAGTCAGCATGCAATTGTTCACACATGAAGAAAATCTTATGAAGAATGAGACAATAAAAAAGGGAATCAATCCTCCACTATCTATACAGATAAGAATAAGAGCAAGGATAACAAAGAAAAAGGCAACAAGTCTGATGATGAAGGTAGTAACTCTCAAGCCAACTTTTCAGGTAGAGGTAGAGGATTAAGAGGAAGAGGCAGAGGAGATAAACAGGGGACGAGGAGCACAAAGCTCATTCCCTATGTCATATGTGGTCCAACCAATCACATTACAAAGAAATGTTTTACGAACCCAAGGAACCAAAGAGGAAGAGGATACAAGAGAGGAAGTTATCGAAACTCTAGAGGAAGATTCAACAAATCTTATGGATATGAAAACAAATCATACACCAAAAACTACCAAGGTGGATACAAAGGAATAAGAGACTACAACAACTATATAGATGATCAATCTCAAGACAATTGACATCTTTTCGTGAACATAAATATAAAGGAAGGCAATGTAGATGAGCATGTATTTTATAGAGACTCAAGATGCTCAAATTATGTGGCAAGAAATATAGCTCTACTCTCAGTTTTGGAAGACCAAAAGAATAGACATGAATTCAAACAAGAGATGACACAAGGCATTCACTTGATAAGATAGGTAGTGTAAATAATCAAAATGGTAATATGAACTTACTAAGAATAGTACTTTATTTGCCTACAATGAAAAAGAATGTGAGACCTCTAATATGTGAAGCTATGTGTGCATATGCTATGCACCCAAAGATCCTGCAATGATCAAGGCTATGTCTCCTTCCACATCATGCCTCATATGGGCTCATTCCATCCTAAGCCTTTGATGGAAAAGTATTCATTAAATAGGTAGCTATTGAGGGCACCTCTACCCACAAATAATTGGGGAGTTTCTTTTCATTCATCATTGACCTTGCAACCTCCACAAGTTTCCTATTCCTTCATTCTACCACAAAGAGGAATGAGCACACGTTTCAAGCATCAAGTGACTTTGATGATGATCAAAAGACCCCAAGGAGAGAAATCAATTCTTGGAACTCTAAAGGGAAAGAAGAAGTAGTAGAGTTTAGGGATATGGCAGAATCCTCTCAAAAAACCAGAAGAGGTCAACCAAAGAGAAGAGAAATCTAGAAGGTTATGGCTATGATAATTCATTGATTACTAAACGTTCTATATATCTATCATAGGAGTCAAGCTCTAAGGATCCCTCATGATACAAAGAAGCAAACAAGAAGGTAGAATGGATGAATGCCACCAAGGAAGAGATTGATGCCCTATAGGAAAATCAAACTTGGGAATTGGTGCCTAAGATTCCATCTATGAAGATCATAGGTTGAAGGTGGATATACAAGGTTAAGATAAATGTGATGGATCTATGAGTAGGTAGAAAGCATGTCTAATGGACAAAGGATATGCAAGACCACAATGAATTCATTATGAAGAAACTTTTTCATGAGTTGCAAAGATGCCAACCGTTAGGGTACTTATGAGTGTTACATCTTCAAGAAATTAAAAGATCTACGAAATGGATGTAAGGAATGGTTTTCTGAATGGATGGTTATTTGAGAAGGTATACATGGCTCAAGCTCTTGGTTCTTAAATCTCGTCATATCTTGAGTATGTATGTAGGTTAATATAAAATTTGTATGGTTTAAAGCAAGCCCTTAAGGCATGGAATCAGAGGCTTGTCACCTATTTGTAGGATAAGGGATTCAATGTGAGCAAAGCAGATCCTTCCCTCTTCATTAAGATGAACCAATCAAAAGTCATATACCTATCTCTTTATGGTCATGATATTATAGTTATAGGTAATGATGATGAAGAAAATAGGAAGATTAAGCTTCATATGAAAGAAGAATTAAAGATAAATGATTTAGGTCTAGTCACATAATAATTGAGATTTGAAATGGTATACACAAAATAGGGTTTGAATCTTACTCAAAGAAAGTGTATCAAAGACATGCTTGTGAAATTCAAAATTGAGAACTCAAAGTTTGCAGGTACACCTGCGGAGATGAAGCTGAAGTTAAGTGCTCGTTGATGAGAAAAAGTAGTGGACATAAGTACCTATTAGATTCTAGTTGGTATGAACTGTGTTACATTAACTTGAACGAAACTATCAACCAAGGTTTGTACTATCCTCACACATTTGATATAGACATCAAGCAATTCTCTAATGTAGATTGGGCAGGCTCTAAAGATGATAGGAGAAGCTCATATGTATACCTTGCCTTTGTAGGTGAAGCTGAAGCTGAATTACAAAAAGAGTTGAAGCTGAAGTCAAGAGGACAGACATCAACAATGCGACTAATACAAATCTTGTATATGCTATTAAGCTCTTTTTTACCTTTGTAAACATAATCCTTTACACCATATCCAAAGATCTTTTCGTTCCTACTTTTCCAAATATTCCAGATTATGGGAGATCTCCAGAGATGCCATAAGATAGGATCGAGATTCCCGTAGACTCCAATAACAGCTTCCTTGTAGGTTAGGGCTGTCAGACCAGTAGTTTGACAAGGAGTGTTAATTAATTTCCAAAAGGAATGACCATGGGCACATTGAAAGAAAAGATGGATGATGCTTCAGGATGGCCACATAATGCACACTTCCCTTCTCCTTTATTACACTTCAGTGCTCTCATTGCAGTCCAGATTCCATTGTGTGTTATTAGCCATTGAATCACTAAATATTTGATGTTGATTGGAAATGCCCAGATGGCTTTAAATCTAAATCTCCATTGATGCTCAGACCAGTGGAGATTCCATCTTTTATTAAGTTTGTCGAATAGGATCCCAATCTTAAAGTAAGCTTTCTTGAAATGCTGATAGATATCTTCAGCAACTTCCTTCAATTCAACAAGTTTATAGCAGCAGCTGTTAAGCTCCAAATCCTTCAAGAAGTCTCTTTGATCGATTATAACCTATTTGCAAGCAGAGGAAAAGTGAGAGACCTTGTAAGTGTATTGATCATCTACAATATTACCATTTCTACTAAGGACTTTCCAAGCACTTATGCCCCCTTTCCTACATTTATTACTCATGATAAGCCCAACATCAGAGTGGTCAGAGGCAAACCAGCCATTCCAAATGGATCCCTATAAAACAAAGGACAAGTTTTTTGACAAATCTGCAAGAATTCCACATGCTAGCAATCAACGTGCTACTAGAGCAAATGTAAATAGTTGGAGAGCAAATAATATCCAAGAAAGCATTGTTGGTCCAAGCCCTAGCATTTTTAATGAAGAATTTACGTGTTGTCTACAAACATCTTAAAACTGATTTCATTATCACTGCCACAGATATTAATACCTTTGATGGTGCCTTGTTGTAAATAGTCTTTGACTAACCAGACAAGAGAAACACTTGTTATAGCAAACAAAAGAGGAGCAATAGGGCAACCCTGTCTTATGGATTTTTTGAGCCTAATGTGATCTGACAAGTGACTATTCAGAGCAACTCTGGTGAAAGCATTCCCACATAATGTACTATCAAATTTAATGAAGTTTTTGCCCAACCCAACATCACGTAAGGATTGAAAAGTGAAGTTCTAGTCAACTCTATCATAGGCCTTATCAAAGTCAACCTTGTAGAAATAGAACTCTTGGTTACTCTCCTTAGCAAAGTCCATTCCTTCCCAAAGGGTAATGATAGCATCTAATATAAACCTTCCTTTAATAAAACCCTTCTCTCTTTCAGAATAATCTTTTCCATCAAGGGACCTAGTCTATTGGCCAAAGAGCCTGAAAAGATTTTGTAAATGGAAGTTAGACAAGTAATTGGTCTCCAATTGTTTATATTGTCCTTGGGCCCTTTTTTGTGTATCAGCTTAATAACTCCAGTATTGATGAATCGAGATAGAGCACCTCTTCTTAGGGCATCTTGCCAAGTCAAAAGAATAAATGGGACAAGAAAGTCTTTAAGCACTAGAAAAAACGCATTAAGAATCCCATCCAAACCAAGAGTTTTGCCAGCCTTCAATTTTCCAATGGTTTCTCTGATCTCACCAACTGATAGGGGAAGATCAAACAGAGAGGCGAGCTTAGGAGGAAGCATTTTGTTCCTTAAGAGACATATATGAGCTATAGCCTTCTGGGTCTCTTCACCCCACTAGATAAAACATTAGAAAAGAAGCTAGTAGCAATTTTCATATTATCTTTAATATCAAGAGCATGATCACCATTAACCTTTTTGAACATAGGAACAAAATCTTTAAGCTTTTTCTTCTTAAGCAACCCAAACATATGTTTATTAGGTCTATCTACTTTCCCGGCCTAAAACTCCTTTGACTGAGCAAGAGTACCATGACCAAGCAAGTAATCTTTGAACCTTAATCTAACCTAAAGATCAAGGACCCTCTCATCATTACTGGAGTTCTTTTGGGGAGAGGATATAAGGTCGTCTATCTGCTTACTTATCATCATCCTTGTATGACATCTAAGGATCTTAGCAACCTTCTTAGTATGAGTGAAAAGCTTTTGAACTTCAATAACTGCTTTTACCCAAGCAATCAAAGGTCTAGTATACTGGGAAAAATAATGATAAAAGATGTCTTTAGCCTTATCAATGGTACTCGGACACTTCAAGAGTTGGGCATCCAAATGGGGTCAGCTCAACCTGAAATTAGGGTTGACAATGTGGAACTTAGTTAAAATAGGTAAGTGATCAGACAACTGTATACAATTATTGATAAAGGGTAAGAATTGGATCTTTTATTCCACATAAAAGTGTTCATAGAGTAGTCAACGACGTTCTTGTTATTAATCACATTGAACCAGTCGCTTTTTTCTTGATCACAGATAACATTTCCATTATTCCCAATTCTATCCTTACTTACAACTACCATATTAAAGTCACTCAAGAAAAAACAATCACCATCAATTTCATTTAATTCCTTCCAACATTTAGACCTCTCGCTAGATGTGTTGGCAGCATACACACTTGCCATCACACAACTAAAGGGAAAGCCCAACTTAATAGCTACCTATTGAGAGGATGCATTGGACATCACCTCTTGAACATAATTAACCAGAGAAGAAGAAATACCGATGGCAGACCCCCCCTTACCTTGGGGATGGTTAGTAAAATACCATTCATGATTACTAGAGACAACATTCAAGTTGGATCTCAAATTGAAACCAGTAACTTTAATCTCCTCAGGGCACAAAAAATTAAGCCTAAGAGACCAATCCTTAAGCCACTTGTTGATCACTTTTGCTCCAAAAGGATTAGTGAGACCTTTAGTATTATAGGAAAGCATTGATAAAGAATTCATAAATAAACAAAGAAAGGAAAATTGACATCATTTCTTCGAGTTCTTGACAGGTTTGACCAAAGAAACGGAGCTTCTTAAGGGGTCCTTTCTCTTGGACTTACCTTTTGAACCTCCACCAGCTATAGCTTCTTCAGAATCAATCATTTCCTCATTGGGAGAACAGTTATCTTTAAGTTTCTCTATAATCAACTCATCATTTTAATTAATTTCAAAAATAAGAACATCATCGTTATCAAAAGTGTGTTTATCTAAAGGAAAAGAGGTAAAAATACCATACCCCACAGATTCTCTGGTGAAGCTCTTCTTTTTTATGTACTTCTTGTTGCCATGCTTCACTTGTATTATCCGGGACACAATTCTCTTTATCATCTGAATTCACATTCTTAAGTTTTTGAGAGTATTCATGAAGAAAAGCGTCTGAATTTTTTATTTCATCTTTCTGCACGGAATAAAAAGGATTAGAAACTTCATGTAGTAATTCATTAAATTGATAAATATTGTGATTTCCCCTAAACTGCTTTGGTTTGTTAACTTGGGCATGATTTTGTCTGAAACCCCCTTTCTTAACAACTGATTCTCCTATAGGTGGACTCTTATTGCCCTCTTCATTCAACTGTTTTTCTCCAAGAAGAGGACATTCTCTTATTAAATGACCCTGCTTGTAGCAGTTGAAGCACGCATTTGGCAGATTGTGATAAACTATTTTTTGTTCATGAAGGATTTTGCCATCCGAATTCTTTATTTTTAATGAGGTCTTGATGGGAACGATTGTGTCAACCTCAATTAAAAGTTGGGGATCCCACCGGGGATTGATAAGACCCTTACTCCTTTGCCCTAGCACATTACCTCTCATGCATCCGAGTTTATTTATCCATGGGTAAAATACTATAAGTGAATCTGGCATGTGAACCGAGATCGGGACACAAGATGGCTTGGGCCCTCTAGGGTAAAAACCTTCATACCATTTGAAGAAGGTAATGGGGGTGAATTTGAAGCCCCATTGACCTTCACTGACAACTCTAAAGGCACTATTAGGGTCATCGAAATAAAAGACAAAATAGCTATTTCGGAGATATTGGATATGGGAGACGAAGATTCCTCTCTGTTCCCAGTTCGATTTTATCCAATTTTTTAGACTATCCATAGCCGGTCGAGGTCCATGACAGAGGCTGATGATGACTTTTTTTTCAGCCATTTGAAGTTGCCTGTTGTTAAACATATTGGTATCTAAGATCAGAGTGTCAACATCGTCTTCAGAATCTACAGGGTCAATGTTTATATCGTGCACTCTCGTTTCCTCTGGAACCTTTTGTTTTCCTTTATCCTTAGGTAAAACAATATGGGATGCACAGTTACCTGGGATGTCAACGCCATTAAAGAGGGGGTTGAAAAAACCAGGATTACCCTTGAGGGCCTCTCTGAAGGATCTAATAGGGGAAGTGTTACCATTCCGCATTTGCAAACCTCCAAGGTCGTTTTCTGCAAACACTTCTACATTGGGGGTAGCAAAGACAATATTATCATCGACTCCGACACCAAGCTTGGTTGTGCATGAATAGCCATCTCGAATAGCATCTTGAAGCGCCTTGTATTAACCTGAAAAGGCCAAAAAACTAGAACGTATTGTGTAGGCTACGAAGGGGCACAGAGTGCCCCTCTTGCAGCACAGGGAGAGAGAAACAATGAGAGCAAGGCAGATGCATGCAAAAACCCTAGGACTCTTCAAGATAGCCAAATCATCCCGCATGGAGAACTTTTGTCTCCCCTATTGCGGTGTAAGAAGCGTTTGTTCTCGGACAATGAAACGCGATGCCCGCACATTGTGTCAAGGACAGAGAACTTACCGATCTTTATACTCTTCGTTAGCCTTTACCATTCAACCACTTCTGCTTCAACCATTTCCACTTCATTTATTTACTATGCAAGGTGTGAAAAATCGCAACCACGTGGATCAAAACATCTGAGGTCATTAAACATATTTCCCAAGTTCATGAAACATGGAAGATGATGAGGCAGAAACACTCCTTCAGCATTTCGGAAATAACTTTCTTTACAGATCAAATACTCCATGTTTTTCTTTTGTTATTTTTTTGATGAAAAGAGGAAAATTAGATTAATAGAGGAAAGTAGAATCTGTGCAAAGGGCAAGAGCCACAGACAAGCAGTCACAGGGCATGAGCCATCTCTAGTCTTTGTCTAGAGTAATAGGGATAAATAGCAGATCTCCAATATTGATCACATACAAGCTTTTCTTTTCTTGGCTGGATCAATAACTTATTCGGTCGGTGCGTCAAGCTAAACTCCCCAAAGCTTTCAAGCTCCAAGATAGAAAATATGAGCCACTCTTCAAGAGGAGGTGAGGAGAAGCCACGCAAGAGGGGTGCAAGGGCCCCGAACCATGAGAAACAGCTCCAAAATTCCTTCGCAAGAATCCCCCAAGGTGCCGGGAGAAGCCAGTGACCACCCCCAACGCATGCCTAAGAACGACCCAAAGGGCACCTAGAGGCACTCGGGAGGTCCCCCAACATACCCCCAGCACGGTTCTACAAAGAGCCTCCGGAGTCCCCATATGGAAGGCAGGAGGATCACCGGCACCCCCATTTTCAAGGACCCTAACATTCCTCCCTTTTAGTACCTTGATGTCCTCATCAAGAGTTCTAACTTTGGCGAGGGAACATACAATTTACAAGTGCAAAAAGAAAATTACAAAGAACTTGAGAATATATTCTCAACTTCCGTGCTACATTGATCCCATTATTGTCAACCAAGAAGGGGATGGCTTCCCTAGCTTGTTTCCTTTTGAGGATGCGACACATCTCTTTTGATGGTTTGTCGACCTTCCCCGCCCACCAATCTTTGAAGAATATTTGTAGATTTTTCCTTTGAGCCTCTTCCTCGAGTCTTATTCTTCCCCTAATTTTCAAAATTCCTTGTTGGCATTGCAAGTTACCTTTATTCACTTCTTCTTCAAGCCATGAGAGCCTTCGGTACACGGTTTCTCTTCTTTTTTTTCAGGATATCTCTTATAGCCTTATGAGTCTTGATTAGAATTCCTCGAATCTTTTCTACCGTGCTTCTCCAGCACTTAGCCGATTCATTACAGAAGGCAAAGGCCTCCGCCCACACTGCGAAAATTTCTTGGTGGACAGAGGGAAGGGAAAATGACGTCTAACAAGCATGAAACCAAGGAGCTTTTTGGAGCACGAGAATCGGTTTGAAAGAAAGAGTAATCAGGTAGTGGTCCGAGATAGTTAGGTCCATGTGTGGGGAAATCGAAGGAACGCCCCACTAGAGGATGGTGTTTTGGTCGATTTAACATCTATCAAGTCTTGCTTTCCTCAGAGAGTCCCCCAATTGGAGATTAGACCAGGAGAATCCCTTCATGTCTTTCACCTCATCTAGGTCACCCCATATCTCTTTCTCCCAACCGTCAATAATTTTCCCCTTGTTGTTGCATCAGTCCTCAGGAAATTCAACCATGTTGAAGCCCCCACAAATCAAAACATTGTGTGAGAGGGAGTCGAGGGAAGTCCACGTATCAATTCTATCCACCTCTCCAATAGGGGCATAAATTGAGACCACAGTGAACTGATTAGGGAACTTGATAGAGGCAACAATCCAACGATGATTCTGATCTTCACAATTCGAGGTCATTTTGCCTGACCAGGAGTGACTAATACCAGTCGAAGCACCCCCGCCCCCCTAGGGTGCGAAGTGGAGAATCAAAGGTGGATTGGAGAAATGCATTTTAGCCATTTCAAGAGATCCTCTATGTCGTTTTTAATCTCCTGTAAGCAGATAAAGTCGGGGTTGAGGCACTTGTCTTTGAACCACTGACCAAGAATCGGCGCTCATGAGGGGTTAGACAAGCCCTTGACATTTAGTGATGTGATTTTCATTATTGATGGTTGCCTCTTTGAGGGGAGGGACCCGATCTTTTTTTTCTTGTGATCTTTTGTCCTCCCAGCTTCTTGACTTAGGATCCTACTCTTGAGGGGGCTCTTCCAAGGCATGCCTGACAGTTGTTTCCCTTTAAGCTTTGACTTTTGTTGCGGTAAGCTTGGCATGCAAACCCAAAGAGTAGGACCAATGAAGGAGCTTTCACTATCAGGGTTTTCTTCATTGCTAGTAGGGAAACCTTCTTCTTTACTCGTGGCGTAACCTTCCTGGTTGTCTTCTTTGCTGGTAGAGCACCCAAGGGTATTATCAGTAGGGTCTTCTTCATAATGGTTATCCCTTGGGAGGTCGACCTCATTAATCTCCTTGTCTAGGCTATAGTACATGTTATTCTAAGGAGCAATGGTTGTAATGTTCCTTGTTACTGATCTTCGAGGGCTAACTGTCCTCCTACGTCTTACTTCGGTGAATCCTTCTGAGTCCATCTCTCCAACACGAGTTCCCTCTTCTTCCTCCATTGGAGGGGGATGACCCGGAGTGCCAACTTGAGGGAAAGGATCTCGGGCCCTATCTGGTTTGAGCTTGTTTTTATTGGTACCTTGCTTCACGGGGCAATCTTTGATCCTATGACCTTGGTGCCCGCAACGAAAGCACGCATTGGGAAAATTCTTGTAAGTAACCTTCTATACCCAAATGTTACCATCACCATAGTTTATGGAGATCTTCGAGGGGAGGACGTGGTTCAAGTCCGTTTCAATGCAGATTTGTGGGTGTCATCGTGCATTGAAAGAATAATGAGCTCCATCATAGATTAACCCCCCAACATCCTCTTTTGAGGCCATGGGGCGATCGATCGGTGAAATGATTTCTCGAAGAAATCCATACAAGAAATACGGCAAATTGGGAAGCTCCACCCCTAATGGGTAACAAAAAGGCTTTGACTTGTTCGGAACAGAGTTTGGGGACCACTTAAATAGACATAAGGTGGACCAGCCTAGTTGCCAGGAACCATCTTGTAGGGCTTGGAAGGCCATCTCTTCATTCTCAAACACTAGAAGAAAGTGATTCGTCAGCAGGAATTGACATTTTCACACAATTAGACCACGTGGGAACCACTCCTTGCGCAACCAAATCCTCACATTTTCTAGAGGGGGCCTAAGGCCAAATACTTGACCGATCACACAAGTTTTCATGAGTTCTTCTTGCTTTGCTCCCACAGACTCCTTGTACAAAGAAACCATCGGAGGTGCGATGTCTGATGGGACAGAATCCATCTCAAGGGGACACTGGGACTGGGGGAGCCATATTGATCAGGACCAACGAGGAAAAAAGGTTGACATTGAGGAGCTTTATCCTAACAAAACAAGAAACTAAACCAGCAAGTCCCGCAACCAAAAGGAAACCGACGATTGACAACGAACTGGACCAAAACAAGGGAGCAAGGATGGGCCAGCTGAGGGGAGGGGGTCCCTTTTTAATTTGCTATATATATAAAGAACCACGGCTTAATTTAAACCCCCAAAGGCTCACGATGACCAAATGCATCGTGATAGGGTGGTGCGAACAAAGCCTCGACCCACGATGGGCCGAAAGTGAGGCCTTCACGAAGGTCCACCGAGCACTGCACAAACGCGAGGCGTTCCACACAATATCTTCAAGAATTAGGAACGGAGAAGAGGCTACGAAACGAGTCGAAAAAGCCTTTCTCCAATTCCGAGGCACCAATCACGATGAGGCATACTTAAAGCATCAACAAAAGCATACACATACATGAACGTCGACCAAGATATGCACACATAATTTCAATCGAATTTACACATAACAACCAGACTATAAACATCCATGTACAAAGAGCTAAAAACTCTACACACCAAAGAGGTCGACTCGAGAGGCTAGAGTACAAGAGCTCAGAAAATCTCATACTAAAGTTGACTTGAGCTGACAGCTGAAGTTTACAAAGATAAATGGACCCAAGACATGGGAAAACCATTGGGACTTCCATGTCTGTTGGGGTATCCAACCCTACTCTCTCCTCTCATTTCAACAGAAAAACTATGCTAATTCATTCTGATTGTGTCCTTGCGACATATCTAGGATAAACATGAAATGGACTTAATGGTAAAAAACGAATCCATCCCTGAGGATATGCCCATGATAGAGTATGAAATGGTCCTAGAGTCCTCTCTCCATGTCGATGGTGAACCCGGAAGGAAGGAAACTCGGAGGACGTTCTCTAGTTCTATGCTTAAGCCTCCTAAGACAATCAGGCAATGATTTGGGTTTTATCTTCTTTCTACACTCGCACGATGTTGGTCGGAAAGGATTTTATGCCTCAAATCCATCTCCAAATACTTGCTCTCAGGTTATTATTGATTGTCATCTATATCTTCTTTGATTGTCTTATGAATATGCTTAAGTTTGTTTCTTCAAGTATTAAAGGGCTTACTCACCATGTTAGGGAGAAAGCTATTGATAAGTGGCTTTAAGATGTATCGTCTATGATGCGTGATTTTTTTGTTACCGTTATTGTCCATGTGAAAGGCCAAATGGCCACTGTACACTTCTTTGTATATGTTCTTTAATAAAACATATAGTGGCCTGGTCAACCACAGATTGTATGTTCGACTGCATTTGTGAAACCTAAGAAGTCTGTCTTCTTGATCCCTGTGTACTGTTGTTTTCTATGTATTCTGTAGCATCTGTGCGAAGTATTGTGTGCGACCTGAGGAGCCCGGTCTTCTACTCCGAGCATATCATCATGGAGCTCTCGAGAAGGAGAGCGCACTGTGGTGCATCATCGTAGAAATACTTCATTTGTTTGCCTACAAAAAATCACAGTAGATGGTTTTAAAACTCGTTTCTAATCTTAGAATTATTTCTATTAGACATCATTGGTATTAAACTGATTGTTTTTCGTAGGCAAAGGTGGTAGTGAGCTTAAAAGAATTCCATCTAAGTCATCCAGGTAAAACTATAGTAATTGAATACTCACATAGAGAGAAATGGACCACACAAGTTGATTGTGTACCCCAAGGTATTGTAGCAGCACACATATAATGACTACTAAAAATGACTACCAAAGATAAATGAATCATAATGCGTATTGATATTGCACAAATAATAAAATAAAGATATGGCTGACTTAAGAAACTTAATAAAGGGAGATATGCATGAACTGACTTAAGAAACTTAATCCATAGCAAATGTCCACTCTAGTTAATGTAACATAGTTCAAACTACCAACTCGAATTTGATAGCTACGTATGTCCTCTATTTTTTCTCCTCAACGAGCACTTAACTTCAAGGTCATCTCTGTAGGTGTACCTGCAATCTTTGACTTCTCAATTTTGAATTTCATAAGCATGTCTTTGATATAATTTCTTTGAGTAAGATTCAAACCCTATTTTGTGTATACCACTTTCAATCCCAAGAACTATGTGATTAGACCTACATCATTTATCTTGAATTCTTCTTTCGTATGAAGCTTAATCTTCCTATTTCCTTCATCATCATTACCTCTAACTATAATATCATGACCATAAAGAGATAGGTATATGACTTTTGATTGGTTCCTCTTAATGAAGAGGGAAGGATCTAATTTGCTCACATTGAATCCCTTATCCTACAAATAGGTGACCAGCGTCTGATTCCATGCCCTAGGGGCTTGCTTTAAACCATACGAATCTTATCTTAACCTACGTACATACTCAAGATATGACGAGTTTTAAGAACCAAGAGGTTGAGCCATGCATACCTTCTTAGATATCAATCCATTCAGAAAATCATTCTTAATATCCATTTCATAGATCTTTTAATTTATTGAAGATGCCACTCATAAGTCCCCTAACGGTTGGCATCTTTGGAGCTCATGAAAAGTTTCTTCATAATGAATTCCTTGTGGTCTTGCATATCCTTTCTCCATTAGACCTACGTATGCAAAATATAAATATCCTAATGTACTCTTCCTATCATCCTTTGATCTAACCCAATATGAATCTAACTAGAGTTTAAGATCAATTTCTGAAGCGTACGGGTAAAATATATCTTCATTGATGGTACCCTTCAAGTATTTGAGTAATCTCTTAGCTGCTTCCATGTGTGGCTTCCTTGGCTTGTGCATAAATTGGCTGAGTATGCTAACACTATAGTATTATACACCCTTGTGAGAGTTTCATAGTTCAAGATTCCTACCAAGCTTTGACAGCTTATGATATCTTCAATAGGTTCTCCTTCATAAGCACTTAGCTTATGATTCAACTCCATGGGCGTACCTGCACACTTAGTATTCTCCATTTTGAACTTAGAAAGCATGTAATGTACATACTTTTTTTGACTGATATAGATACTTGAATCTGCATAGACAAGTTCAAGTCCAAGAAAGTAAGTGAGAGGTCCAAGGTCACTAATCTTGAATTCATCCTTTATTCTATCCTTCACTTGTATGATTCCATTGATATCATTCCCTGTAATTATTATATCATCAACATATACATAGAGATATATAACTTCTAATCCATTCCTTTTGATAAATAATGAGGTATCTACTTTACTAGCTTTCAAACCCTGGTTCTACAAGTAAATCACTCACTAGTGATTCCAAGCTCTTGGAGCTCTGATTGGTTGAAGAGAGCCTTCAAAACCTTGAACTAGGTCTTGCACCTTAGCTTTCCCTTTGTTCTTCCATAGGTTCAATTTCTCCAACTCTGTCAAGTCATGTTGAGAGTCACTATCTTCAAGATGCTTTGGTTCCCTTGTTGAAAGAGATGGAAAGTCTTCTTCCAAGTCATACGGTACCTTCACCTTCCTGTCATCATCAAACCAAGATTTATTTTCATCAAAGACTACATCCCTACTAACTAAGAAACCTTTGTTAGTGGGATTGTACAATCTGTATCCTTTTTAATTTTGATCATATCCAATAAAGACACACTTTTTTGCCTTGGGAAACAATTTCCTCTTACTTGAGAAGGTATGTGAGCATAAGCTAGACATCCAAAGATTTTGCAATGCTCTAGACTTGGTCTTCTTCCATTCCACATTTCATATGGAGTCATACCATCTAAAGACTTTGATGGAAGTCTATTTAAAATGTATGTGGCTGTTGGTATAGCCTCTACCCAAAGTTAATTAGGTAGGCCCTTTTCATTTAGCATAGATCTGGTTGCTTCTATTATAGTCATGTTCCTTCTTTCAACTACTCCATTGAGTTGAGGTGTGTATCTAGTTGTTACTTCTCTTTTGATGCCTCTTTCTTGTAGGAAGGCATCAAATTCAATTGAGAAGTATTCTTCACCATCATTTGATTTGAGTCTCTTGAGACATTTACCTCTTTGGTTTTCTACAAGAGCAAGATACCTTTTGAAACAATTGAAGACTTCATCCTTATGTTTCATAAAGTACATAATTTTCCACCTATTACAATCATCAATGAAAGATACATAATATCTTGAAGTTGAAATAGAAGACTCTTTGCTTGGACCCCACACATCTATGTGTACAAGATCCAATATCTCATGATGGATATAGCCTTTCCTATTGAAAGGTCCTCTATGTGCTTTGCCAAATTGGCAAGCTCCACACTTGTAAATCATGTGTTGTTTTGTGATGTTGGGCAATCCAAGTACACTTGGATCTCTACATATTTGTTTCAAGGTTCTTTCATGAATATGAGTAAGCCATTTATGCCATACCTCCAATTCAAAGAGTGTTTTAGATGCATAGCTAAACAATGCTATGTTCCTGGTGTCCTCCACTTCAAAAGTGAAGAGTCTTCCTGTCTTATCTCCTTTGGAAATCCTTCTAAATCCTTGCTTGGGGTCTTCCACATACGCTCCATGTCTTGTGAACCGAACTTGCAATCCTTTCTCCACAATTTGTCCAAATTAGCAAGTTTTTGGTTATTGTGGGTACATACAATACTTTGCTTAGAAGATTCATATTGTCATTTGATGCTTTGACCTTACATACTTTCTCCATTGAGTGTCATGTGTCATCCCCAAATTCTAGTGTTTTCATTACTTAGACATTACGTACTTTCTCCACTGAGTGTCTTGTGTCGTCCCCAGATTCTAGTGTTTTCATTACTTAGACGAAGTATGTACATGATATGCTAGTTAAGTTCAAGATGGAAAATTCAAAAAGTGCAAGTACACCCATGGAATTGAACCATGAACTCAGTACTCATAAAGGAGAGCTACTTGAAGACATTATAGGTTATCAAAGTCTTGTTAGGAGCCTCAATTATACAACCCTAACAAGAGTCGACATATGCTATGGAGTAAGTACATTGAGTCAATTCATACATACACCAAGAAAACCTCACATGGAAGCTGCCAAAAGGATCTTAAAGTACTTGAAGGATACCATAAATGAAGTGCTATTTTATCCGTTCACATCTAACTCAAGCTATACTTTGATGTAGATTGGGCTTGCTTAGAAGATGATAGAAGGAGCACCTATGGCTACTTATCTTTTGCAGGATCAAAGTTGATTTCATGGTCATCAAAGTAACAACCAACTACGGCATTGCCACCAACTAAAGCTGAATGTAGAGGCCTAGCAAATGCAACACAAGAGGCAATGTGCTTAAAGCTACTCTACTCAGAATTGGGGATACATACATACACTCCAATGATCTTTGGAGATAATACTAGCTCACTTCATTTGGCTGCTAATCCTATATATCATGGAAGGAATAAGCACATTGAAGTGCATTATCATTATGTGAGACAGAAGCTACTTAGCATGGACATACAATTTTTTTATGTATCAACCAATTGGCAATGTGCATATCCAAGTTAATTATATATGCCCAAAAGGATTTTACTCAATTGCTAGCAGAGGAGTATTGTGCATTTCTTTGAGCAGGTGTAATGACCAAAATAGCTAGTTTTGGTTCATAGTTGAAACTCCTAATCATCTGTTTTGATCCAATGATTTGAGGATTATATTCCAAAGTATTTGGGTGATTATTTGTGCTTCTCGAAAAGCTCAAGAGGTCTACTTTGCACTTCTCAGCTCAATTTTGGCTTTTGTAAAGCAAGCATTTGCAGCACGATCTCATCTCCGAAAGGTGTCCACCATCTCCTCAAACATGACCCTCTTCCCTTCTGTGTGGGGACTCTAGGGGCTCTTTGGGTGGTCTCTGGGGGTATGTTGGGGATGTCTAGGACTCCTCCAAGGGCACTTTGGGACGTTCTTGGGAATATGCTAGGGTCATCCTGAGCTTCTTTGGACACCTTGGGGCTCCTCGGGAAGGCATTTTGGGGATGTTTCTCATGGTTAGAGGCTTTTGCACCCCTCCTTACCTTTTCCTCACCTCCTCTAGCATAGTGGCTTGTATTTCTATCCTGGCTCTAGAAAACTTTGCGGATTTTACCTCGAGGCACCGAATTGTGCATAATAATGAGTGAGACCTCATAAAACATCCAACTCATTGTGTTCGTCAATGCCTTCTTTTGGTCTAGTAGCCTATGCCTCTAGCCTAGGCAATGGGTATGGGCCACCATTCTACTCATGTATCAATGGCCCACACTTTTGGGCATTGGAAATATGAATTATCTTTTGGTCTTGCAAACTTTCCATCATAAGTATAGGGCGTCCGGGACTCCTAGGTCTACAATTTTGGCTCCAAAATGTTTAAAGGCTCTTCAACTAGGGGGGTTGATACATAGAATGGATTTAAAATACAAAATTAGGATTCACTAAATAAAATCTTTGGGAGAGTTTTGGGTGCCCCTACGGCATGCAACAATCACAAGAAGCTCTTCCAACATATTTCATATTATATATATATATATATATATATATATATATATATATATATATATATATATATATATATATATATATATATATATATATATATATATACAGAGAGAGAGAGAGAAAGAGATTGGTTGTATACAGTAAATTAAAAGGATATCATGATATTACTAAAGTAAGATAATTGGTTCATCAATGAAATTATATTTGGACTGAGTACGCCTTTTGTAACTTTTTGAAAGTATACTTTATTTTCCTCTACACATGGATATTATTCATAGCCTCGCATACTCTCAAATCTTTTTAAATATATATAACACAATAGGGCGTGGGTCAACCCTCTTGGAAATTTGCAGCCTATCAAACCTACTACATACTCAACAATTTGATTCTAGCATTTTGGGCAAATGAATCCAAGAGTGCGATTAAAAGTCTCGTGAATGCAAGATAACTCTTAGTCTATCGTGATCCCTCATTTTCTTGATAGTGAATCCTACATATGGCTCTTGATAGTTGAGAAAGATAATAATTTACTCACAATGGTAGAACTAAATAATTGAATGGAAGATTACATCATTCCCTAGAATCAAGAACTAAATAAGTGAATTGAAGATTGCATCATTCCCAACTGCTTGATGAATGGAGAAGCCTCAACCAGGGAGGGAGCAAAATAAATGATTATGATAAAAAATATTTGAAATGTCTTCTTAGGGCCGACAAAGTCACCTCCGAGAAGGTCTTCTTACATGCTTTTGTTTATAGACTAAGTACTACAAAGTGTTATAGGGCCATGGTAACGGTCGAGCAGCTTATTAATAAACAACATAACAGTGGCCAATGAGTGAACTCAACATATAGGGCCTCTCAGAACCATACTCAAGGAGAAAAGAGTGGGGCGCCTAGTGGTAGTTGCAAAAGTTTAGGGAACAACTCATAGTCTCGATGTTACGAGGACCTCATGAACAGAAGCAGAAATACTTACTACATCATGTGCAAAGTCTATACACACCGAGAGAGAATGATCAACGAAAAAAAGGGATGGGTGACTACCAAGCAAGTAAAAATATGTCTTAAAAGTGGGGAATAAGCCTTCTTATGCATGGAGAAAAGTATTTTTCCATTACTTTAAGAATAGAGGACGTTGTACCTAAACACTTACCTTACCAAAATTTGAATTGGTTCCAAGTCAAGAACTAAAAAAGAAGATGTAAGAGTTATCAGATATGTGATATATTTGCACTAATAAATCACCATATGGAGCACCTATTTTGTTTGTGGTGAAAAAGTATAGTTTTTCAAGGTTATGTGTAGACTACTAGGCTTTGAACGACCAAAAAATCAAGAGCAAGTACCCATCACCTCTAAAACAAGAATCTATTAGATTGCTTGGCTCAAGCTAGGTACTTCATGAAGATTGATCTACATTTAGGGTACCATCGGA
This sequence comes from Ceratopteris richardii, assembly GCA_020310875.1. Classification (NCBI taxonomy): domain Eukaryota; kingdom Viridiplantae; phylum Streptophyta; class Polypodiopsida; order Polypodiales; family Pteridaceae; genus Ceratopteris; species Ceratopteris richardii. The sequence goes on along the minus strand of CM035409.1, from coordinate 145,199,441 downwards.
TTCGCATTGCTCTTGAAGGTGTTTACAAGACTGCTTTTAGAACAAGATATGAATCACAAATAGAGTAGCTACATTTTCAATGGCGATGGATACCGACTTTCGAGGCATGATGGATTCGTTTCAGATCAACTATTTGGACAACATGCTAGTCAATAACCGTTCATTGAAAGAGCATAAAGAACCATTTAGTGATCGAGGGAGTAATCATGAAAGAAGGAGAGCCTACGGCATACCTATCAGGTATGTTTTTTGAACAGCAATGAATGGAAAGCGCATGAGCGAGAGATGTTTGTTGTGGTACAGCGTCTTATGCAATGGAGACATTAAGTTACATTCATAATTTGACCTTAACTTACATTCAGATTCAACCACAATTGTTGACTAAGAAATCTTGATGGACAAGAGATATGCATTTGAATATGGGAGATCAAACATCAAATAATCTTTGTTTGCACCCATATTCATCTATTCATTTCAAAGATGCAACTCTCGTGGGGGACAAAAAATATGGAATGATCTATAAAGTCAGAATCACCCACATGAGATTCATCAACGAAGTATTTGTAGCCAAGTTATTCAAATTACATGGTGCACACATACAATCACGAGAGAACGAAGCCATGAATGAAGCCACGGTTTTATCTGTTACACATATTGGAATTATTAGTCCACTTGGATTAGCTCTACACCATAGCAAAAGCCCGTGTCTTATTTTCAAACTCTAGAATGGTGTTACATTAGATATATGGCTAGAGAAAATGAAGAAGGAGTACCTAAACGTATCACAAAGTAGAGGTATTAAAGACATAGAAGGAGACATAACAACCTTGAAGGCAAACATTTGGAAGCTGATCAACAGTTTATTGCAATCAATATCATTTTTACACACTTGTAATATATCCCACAATGATCTCCATCCAGGAAACATTTTGTTGCATTTTGAAGATCAGCATGCTTATGTCGGGTTATGTGATTTTGGTAAAGCAACATATTCACCAACAAAAAAAATGTTTTTCGAAGAAACTTGATTTAGACATATCGGTTAGAAATGAGTGGAGTCAAAAGTACTGGTGGATTTACAAGTTCAAACATGCTTTAGAACTAGCTTCGGATAGAGATGTATCAAAAAGAGTAGACGCACATGTATTCTCGAATCTAAGTCGGTATCGTTTAAAGATATCCATGACAGATGGATTAAGACCATATTAAAAATGATCTGTATTCAATTCCACTATGTGGATTAACTTATATAGATTCATTTGCATTAAGTGGAGTAAATGTTGTGCATTCATTTGAATTATGTGGATTACATGAAGTGGTATCAATTGAGCTAAGTGGATTAAATGAGGTGGTATCATCTAAATAAGGTGGATTAGATGAAGTGCTATCTTTTGAATTATGTGGCTGAAATGAAGTAGATTCATTTGTAATATGTGGATTAAATGATGTGGATCCATTTGAATGAAGTGTGATCTTTTGAATTATGTGATGAAATGGAGTGAATTCATTTTTAATATGTGGATTAAATGATGTGGATTCATTTGAATGAAGTGCTATCTTTTGAAGTATGTGATGAAATGAAGTGGATTCATTTTTAATATCTAGATTAAATGATGTGGATTCATTTGAATGAAGTGCTATGTTTTGAGTTATGTGATGAAATGAGGTGGATTCATTTGAAATATGTGGATTCATTTAAATGAAGTGCTTTTTTTTTAATAATTTAACAAAATGAAGTGGATACATTTGTAATATGTGGATTAAATAATGTGGATTCATTTGAATGAAGTGCTAACTTTTGAATTCTATGGATGAAATAATGTGGATTAAATGAAGAGGTATCATTTGAGTTAAGTGGATTAAGTAAAGGGGTATCATTTGAGTGGATTCATTTAAATTATGTGAATTAAATGAAGTGGATTCATTTGAAGTATGTGGATTATAAGTGCTATAATTTGAGTTATGTGAATTCTTCGGAGGTAAAACTAGTGTTTTTGTTTTGCATCTTTGAAAGTAAAACATGGCAAGGATGCAAGATGTGAAGAATGATCTTGATCATGTTGATGGTGAATCCTTTCCATGGATTTGATATCAAAGCATCTTTGAAAATAGGATTATGAATAACATTGAAAGGAATACCACATGGTAAAAATGCTTAAGTCCATTTAAGATGAAGCTCGAGACAATCTTTCTTTTCAAAAGCTATAGGTATTGTATTCTATGTTATAGTACGGTCAAAGCATGGTGACGCATTATTAGATCCACCATCTTTACTACATTTACCATGTACACTCTTTTTTGGTGTAGCTGGAGAAAATGGAGTAGATGTATCTTGATTATTCTCGAAAATACTTTGAGATACTCGAGTAAAAATATCATGAGGACCCTTTCTTTTCATTGATGCATCTACTCGGTCTTGATCTGTACATGGACTACTTCGAAAGTGCTATGAATTACTCATGCTTTTGAATCTTTCAGATGTGATACCTTAAGATTTACATTTATTTGCATAACTTGCAAAGTGTACCCACATATCACTCTCTAGAACATCCCACCACATCATTACGTGTAGTAAAAAGATGCTCTTGTATCTGAGTTTCATTTCCTATATAATGATGTCCACAACATTTGCATTGTATTGTGGAGACTGTTTTACCCTCTTGAAGAATAATCACATATGACCATTCGTTTCCTTTTCCCATAGTGCTTGCTTTATGAAGACTTTATATCTACAAAAATACAACATAAAACAATATCAAATAAGATATACATTTCACTAAATATGTATCTTGAAGTATACATAAACTAATATAAATCTCTCTTATAGTTTTTAAATCTATTAATTTATATATTTAGATTTTCTATCTAATAGTTCTCAATCATACACATGCATACTATTGTGAAGTAAGAATGTCGAGTAAAAAAAATCATAATAGATTTTAATTCTCAATCACACACACACATACAATTACACATATTATAGTGATGTAAGAATCAATGTTGATTCAAACATTTGCAATAAATTTTAATTTTGAATCATACTGTATACAAACACATACTATTGTGAAATACGAGTCAATGTTGAATCAATCAATTACAATAGACTTTAATTCTCAATCATACACCCACATACAATTACATATACTATTGTGAAATAAGTATCAATGTTGACTCAATCAATTACAATAGACTTTAAATCTCAATCATGCACACACATACATTTACACATACTATTGTGAAGTAAAACTCAATGTTGAGTCAAACAATCACAATAGTTTAAATCTCAATCATACACACATATATATTTACACATAGTATTGTGAATTAAGAATCAATATTGAGTGAGACCATCACAATAGATTTTAAATTCTTAATCATATGCACTACACTTACACATACTATTGTGAAGTAAGAATCAATGTTGAGTCAAACAATCACAATAGATTTTAAATTCTCAATCATATGCAGGTACACTTACACATACTATTGTGAAGCAAGAATCAATGTTGAGTCAAACAATTGCAATAAATTTTCATTCACAATTATACACTCACATGCACATAGACATGCTATAAAATGAAACTTCTTTGGATCCCTTTACAATTCAAGTTTTTGAGAAGGTGCCAATAAGACTACAAGACATAGCCATCTAAAGACCAATAAAGTTCTAGTTTACTTATTAACACCTTCTGAAACCTTGAATTATCAAAAAGAAGATAAACCCTTTTCCAATAGATCCATTGGTTTTCCTATCACAATCAAACACACACATACACATGTACATACCCAATCACATTAGATTTTCACTCACAATCATATGACATACACACACATACATATACACATACTTTTGTGAAGTAAGAATCAATATTGATTCAAACAATAACAATAAAATTTTACTCAACATCATAGACACACATACATATACTATTGTGAAGTAAGAATCAATGTTGAGTCAAACAATCACAATAGTTTTTAACACACAAAAAAATATATTTTTCTTTATTCAAATACTAAAATACTTAATATTTCTAAGAGAGCTTATACTTTTTTCTTTGTACAACACTGTAAGTTCATAAGAAACAAAGTAACACTTATGGAAAATGATCAAAGTGTGTTATTTTATAATACTATATTTGATTGAATTATTTTAGATCAAAACATTTTTCGATTGAAAGCTTTTCGATCAGAAACATTTTGATCGAAAGCGCTTTCGATCAAAACGTGCCAAATTATGATGCAAAAAGTATTCGGCCATGCTTGAATAGGCTGATGTGGCACAAAATATTTTTCTCGAATAATAAGCGCTTGGTGTAAAACTTCGTAATTATTCACAAGTAAATGAATTGTGGAATAATGAATAATGCAACCTAGATTTCGATTTTGGTTCTAGTTCCGGTTCTGATTTTTGTTCCATTCTAGTTCATGAACTTGAAACTATGTTTACACCAAATGTTTACACTTATGCTTACACCTACATTTACACCTAACATTCACTCCTTTGTTTACTCTTTCCTTTACACCTACATTTAGTCCTTCAAACTACGTTTATACCTATGTTTATACCTACCTTTACTCCTTTGTTTACTCCTTCCTTTAATCCTTCACATAACTAAGGCATAAATAAGGCATAATTAAGGCATAACTAAGGCATTACTTTGGCATCTTTGGCATCGTTGGCTTCCCTCAAACCCATGGCTTCCTTGGCAACAGTTGGCAACCATTCGCTTTGCGTGAACACCTTTTAATTATGGAGTGGAAATAAGGATTTTTATGTTCACCAAGGAGGAGGATTTGAACCCACAAACTAACTCTCACAAGTCTAGTTTTTAAGCACTACACTATCTCTTTGAGTTTTAACTCTAGTTCTCGTTTCTTAATATTTAACTCAACTTGCATTTGTCTCTTACTTTTTCATTTCCCAAGAACCACCCTTCCTTCTTTGTTTGAATTAAAGAAATCTCAAAATTGTTTTTATATATCTTATGAGGGGGTTTCATTCTCTTTATACCCATGGACCCAACGAATACCAAGGTACCGCTCGATGTTTCTGATGATGCCATGAAGAAGAAGTATAAAGATTGTTTAGAGAAGGAGATTCAAGCTAAGCTTCACTCATGCCAACCTACAGTGCTTCATGAAGCTATTTCCTTTGCTCATGATGCATTGATAGTGCGATCTCCTTGGTATTCAAAAAATTTCTTGTATTTAGGCACCCCTCCTCATCTTATGTATTCACTGTATTTTTCTTTTTTTGCGCTTGTAATTTGTTCCCTTGCTTTAGTCAGAAGCTCTTGATGAGGACATCAAGATACTAGAAGGGGGGAGAAACTTAGGGGTCTTGAAAATCGGGTTTTTGGTGACCCTCCTCCCCCCTCGAGGGGCTCTTTGGTGGTCCGTGGAGGTATGTTGGGGATCTTCGGGGCACCTCAAAGGGCACTTTGGGTCGTTCTTGGGGGTGTGTTGGAGTCCTCCCGAGCTTCTTCGGACACCTTGGGGGCTCCTCGTGAATGCATATTGGTGATGTTTTTCATGGTTCAAGCCCTTTGCACCCCTCCTCCTCAGCTTCTCCTAACATCCTCTTGCAAAGTAGCTTGTATTTCTATCTTGGGGCTAGACGGCTTTAGGGAGTTTACCGCGAGGCACCGAATTGTGCATAATTATGAGTGAGACCTCATAAAACATCCAACTCATTGTGTTTGTCAGTGCCTTCTTGTGGTCTAAAAACCCGTGCCTCTAGCCCTAGGCATTGGGTACCTGCCACCATTCTTCTCATGTATCAATGGCCCACCCTTTTGTGCATTGGAAATATGAATTACATTTTGGTCTTTCAAAATTTATTCTCTTTTTTTTTGTATTTGCAATCTTTCTCTCATAATTGTAGGGCATTCGCGACTCCTAGATCTACCATTTTGGCTCCAATATGTTCAAACGCTCTTCAACTAGGTGGGTTCATAAATAGAATGGCTTTACAATACAAAATATGAATTCATTGAATAAACGTCTTGGAGAGTTTTGGGTGCCCCTACGGGGTGCAACAGCCACAACAAGCGCTTCCAACATATTTGATATGATAAGAATGTTATATATATATATATATATATATATATATATATATATATATATATATATATATATATATATATATATATATATATATATATATATATGTGTGTGTGTGTGTGCGCACTATATTATAAGGATATCATTAAATTAATTAACTAAGATAATTCGTTCATCAATGAAATGATATTTGGACGAAGTAGAAGTTTTGTAATTCTCGGATTTTCCTTGACACATGGATTTTATTGATGGCCTCGCTATCTAAGAATGGTATAAAGTTTTTATATACATACATACATACACACAGATACACACACATACATATATATATATATATATATATATATATATATATATATATATATATATATATATATATATATATATATATATATATATATATATATAGAGAGAGAGAGAGAGAGAGAGAGAGAGAGAGAGAGGCATTGGTTGTATACAATAAATTAAAAGGATATCATCATATTAATTAAGTAAGATAATTGGTTCATCAATGAAATGATATTAGAAACGTCTTAGACATGTCTCCCCGATCCATGTCTGGATCTTGATGTCACACCCTCGAGGGTCGAGTGGGACAGTAATTGGTATAAATCAATTTTGGTTTCAAAAGCTTGAGAACTCCATTGAAGATCCGCACCATCGGTGGATTGTCGTTTCCTTCGGTGCCCCCTTTTGGTTCACATTAGTTTCTATGTACGAACCAAATGGGGAGTTGGAGAGACTCGACACCTAGGCTTCCTTGGACTCCCTCCCCCACAACGTGCTAATTTGCGATGACTTCAATATGGTAGAGGGCCCTACAGACAGATGGAACAACAAGGGCTGGGTCATAGAAAATCATGAGAAAGAAAATTGGGACAAAACCAAATCGCACTTGGATCTAGTAGAATTTAAAGATTTGAATGGATTCTCTTGGTTGAATCTCAAAGCGGGTGAGGACTTGATGAAAGCTAGACTAGATAGAAGTTACATTGCTCAGAGCATTATTCATGAGTGGGGTCGTCCTTCCCTCTCGCAATGCATTGAGCTCCCGATCTTTGATCACTATCCGATCATTATCTCATTTCAACCTCTCACCAAGACCTGTAAGGCTCCTTGATTCCACGCCTATTGGATTTCTTTCTATCTCCCCTCCATCCATCAAGAAATTGTTGAAGTGTGGAAGGAGGCATTCACCACATGTTTTTCCCCTGCTAAGAGCTGGAGATGCGCAGTCAAGAACTCATGGTGGATCATGATAAGAACTAGGAAGATGCTCTAGACTGTGCGGCATGGATGCAGAGAGAAGCTCTACATCATAGATAATGGAGACTTGTGGAGGAAGTGAACAAAGGAAAAGCTCAGTCCCAGAAGGGTCCTAGAATCAGAGCACTATTGAGATACGAGGAAGAAATACAAAGGCAAAATTTGCAATATTCTTCAAGGAGTGGTGGGCTCACAAAGTTGACAAGCCCACCAAAGAGATGTGTAGTGTTCTTAAAAGGAAACAAAGCAGAGAAAAGATCCCCCTATTGCGAGACTCAAATGGCAATGTATGCAATATGGAAGAAGAAAATTTCGAAATCATTGAAAAACATTTTACAAGACTCCTAGGGATCATGACTCCCCTCTCCCATCATAGACAGGACTACATGGTAGCCATCTCTATTGTATCCTCTCATATGATCCCACACGACCTTTGATCCCTGCTCGATGCCCCTATCTCAGAAGAAGAAATTGTTGGGAGAAATGGTTGGATGCACTCAGAAGATTGAGTTGATGCTGCTAATCCTGCTTTGCACCAGCCCTCAGTGTCTCCAGATATGATTAGTAGACTCCTTGAGCTTCCAAATGATACCAAAATATGCTATATGTACTTTGGAAAAGGTTTGTGTAATGACTTGATCAAAACAGATAAGTTTGTAAATCACAAAGCTCAAAAACTTTTTATTTTTGTCTTGATGTCTGCTCAGTCTTTCACTCAGTACAATTGGCAAAATTCCTTCTAGGGATATTCTATTAGCTTAGTAAGCTACCATTTGCAAGTGGAATGAGATAAAATGATAGACTATACTCAGAGAAATCACTTTAGCAAAGTTAGGGACACTCCCGACTTTTTAGGAGCTCTGCAAAAAAATACCAGAGAGCAGTTCGATGACGCTTTCTCGAAAATGGCTGGATCAAACTTCTTCAAACTTTGTAGTCTTGTAGAATACTTTGTGCTGGTTCCAACAAGCCTTGAATCACTTGATTTGGTTCAGTAGATCCTAAGTTATGCCTCTTTGAAGTTGACAGACTTGGAGATGATGACTCAGAGAAAATCAGAGATAATGAATGTAACTCTTTCTATTAATTCACATGAATGTACAATCTCATTGGCTTGATAGATGTAGCCTAATGAGTTGGAGATGTGTAGGCTATAGTGTAGCACTCACACACTCAATGATCAAAGGTATAAGCCTCGGAAAAGGTGAAGGACACCGCGACTTTTGACTTGTAGCTTTTATAGGAGTTAAGTGAGAATTCAAAATTCAAAACTCCTAGAATTTTTCACCTAAAAGTTGATTGAGATATTCCCTCAATCAATCAATCAATTTTTCCACGACTTAATCAAGTAGGCGTGATTACACCTAAAAGTTGATTGAGATGCCAAGTCATATAGACTTTTACAAGAAGTAAAATGGTAAGAACTTATAAGAGATATCTTTCAAGGGTTCCAAGCCAAAGGTGAAGGCTTGAATTGCACCAACAGCTCCCCCTCAAGCCAAACATTTGGCTCAAGTCTTCATCTTCATTCTTCAATCACATCCTGTAATCCAATCATGGATTTAAATCTGCATAACTTATTTCCATCCAAAGCTTTTGTAAGTAAATCTGCACATTGCATATTAGTGGACACATAAGTCAATTGAATGTCTTTGCTTAGCAATTTTTCTCTCACATAGTGGTAGTGAACCTCTATGTGTTTGGTTCTAGCATGATATATTGGATTAGCTGCAAGGTGAAGAGAGCTTGTGTTATCTCCAAAGATGATTGGTGGCCTTGTGTATAGACCTAGTTCTGTATACAAAAGCTTCAACCAGATAGCTTCTTGAGTGGCATTGGCTAGCCCTCTATACTTTGCTTCAGTAGATGACAAAGCTACTGTAGGTTGTTTCTTGGCTGACCAAGAAATAGGTTTATCACCTGTAAAACATATGTATCCTGATGTGCTCCTCCTATCATCCTTGCATCCTGCCCAATCTGCATCTGAATATACTTTAATATCAATATCTGATGTATAAGGAAAGTACAAACCATGGTTCTGAGTTCCCTTTAGATACTTCAAGATCTTCTTTGCTGCCTCTAGGTGAGGTACCCTTGGTTTGTGCATGAATTGGCTTAGCACACTAACTCCATATGCTATGTCAATTCTGGTTAAGGTAGCATAATTCAAACTACCTACCATACTTTGATATCCTGTAATGTCTTGGACTTCATCACCTTCATGAGCACTAAGCTTTAGGTTGACCTCCATTGGAGTACTTGAGACCTTAGCATCCTGCAAGTTAAACTTCTTCACAATGTCCTTTACATACTTCTTTTGAGTGATATATATACCTGAATTAGTGTAGCCTAACTCAAGACCTAAAAAATATTTCAATAATCCAAGATCATTGATCTTGAACTCCTTCATCATCTGTCCTTTGATGCTTTTAATACCATTGACATCATTGCCTGTAATGATGATGTCATCAACATAAACACACAAGTAGATTACCTCTGTACTACTCCTCTTTATGAATAGAGAAGTGTCTGCTTTACTCATCACAAATCCATGGTCTTGGAGATATGTTGTCAACCTGTAATTCCATGCTCTAGGTGCCTGCTTCAATCCATATAAAGCCTTCTCAATTTACAAACATAATTTACCCTCTTGGGATCTTCATAGCCAGGTGGTTGTGACATGTAGACTTCTTCAGATATCCATCCATTCAAGAAAGCATTCTTGACATCTAATTGGTACATGTTCCAATTCTTGGATGCAGCTACACTCACTAGTACTCTGATTGTTGGCATCTTAGCCACAGGAGAAAATGTCTCCTCATAATCAATGCCTTGGGTTTGTGCAAAGCCCTTGGCTACCAACCTAGCTTTGTACCTGTTGATTGTTCCATCTGAGTTTCTCTTTAGTTTGTAGATCCATCTGGATCCTATCACCTTCATAGAGTCCTTCTTGGGTACCAAGTCCCATGTGTCACTCTCCTTGAGAGCTTCTATTTCTTCATCCATAGCTCCTTTCCATTCTGGTTTGGTGATTGCCTCTTCATATGTACCTGGTTCTTCATTCAACAAATCCTTTGCAAGATATACAGAATGCTTAGTTACAAGAGATGTGTCATACCCATATCTGATAGGCTTCTTACTTTCTCTCTGAGATCTCCTCATTGCTTGAGTTGAGGATTCTGGTGTATCCTCTAGCTTCTTTATTTTCATCTTCCCTTTGGACTTCCATGCCTTGAATTCCTCAAGGTTGATTGTATCATCATCATCTGAGCTTGAGTCTTCTTTCTGGATTGGTTCCTCCTTGGTGAGCTTTGGGAAATCTTCTTTCATATCATAGGGTAGACTAACTTTCCTGCATTCATTCTCATACCATGAGTCATTCTCATCAAAGATGTCATCTCTGCTTACCTTGAAGCCTTTGTTTGTTGGGTTGTAGAATCTGTACCCTTTTTGGTTCAAATCATAACCAATGAAGATACATTTTTCAGCTTTAGGGTCTAGCTTTCCCCTTACCTGTGAGGGAATATGCACATATGCTACACAACCAAAAATTTTGCAATGATCCAATGATGGTCTCTTACCATGCCAAGCTTCATAAGGTGTCATGCCATCAAGAGACTTTGATGGCAACCTGTTAATGAGATAGGTGGCAGTAGATACACTCTCTGCCCAAAGATAATTTGGCAACTTCTTTTCATTAAGCATAGACCTAGCTGTTTCAACAATAAGCCTATTCCTTCTTTCAGCTACCCCATTTTGTTCAGGTGAGTACCTTGTAGTTATCTCCCTTTTGATGCCTCTTTCCTGCAAGAAATCTTCAAACTCATTGGAGAAGTATTCTCCTCCTCCATCTGACCTTAGCCTCTTCAAGTTTCTTCCTGATTGATTTTCAACAAGTGCAAGATACCTCTTGAAACAATTAAACACTTCATCTTTATGCTTCATAAAGTATAAAACAGTCCATCTGCTATAATCATCAATGAAGGACACATAGTACCTTGATCCTGAAATGGAGGGATCCTTGCTAGGTCCCCAAACATCTGTGTGTACCAAGTCTAGGTAGTCTTCATGCATGAAACCTTTCCTTGAATAGGGCAACCTGTGAGACTTACCAAACTGACAAGCACCACACTTGTAAATCATGTGTTGCTTGGACACATTAGGTATCCCAAGCACACATTGATCCCTGCACATTTGCTTTAGGGTTCTTTCACCTATGTGACCTAACCTCTTGTGCCATATTTCTAACTCTGAAAGTGTTTGATCCTTGTAATTGTATAAAGCAATGTTTTTGGTGTCTTCTAGCTCAAAAGTAAACAATCTACCTGATTTTTCTCCCTTGGCTATCCTTCTGAATCCATGTCTTGGGTCTTCCACATATGCTCCATGATAAAGTACCCTGCTCAATAAGTTCTGATTCCCATCACAAGTTTTCACATTTCCAATCTTTACAACAGAATGTTTAGTATCATCACCTGTCTGTACCTGATGTTTGCCCTTGGGTTCTTCCAAATCAGAGAGTAGTGCCACATTACCAGCTACATGGTTAGAACACCCTGAATCAATATAAAATAAATGATCATCATTTGTACCTGCCTTGGAGGTCATATTCATAATCAATAGGGAGTCATCTTGCTCCTCTGTGTAGTTGTTGTAATCCCTTCTATTTCTGAATCCACCTTGGTAGTTACCATTGTGGGTGTGATTGTAATTGTTGTTGTATTGATTGTTGTATCCATTGTAGCCTTGTTGTTGGTTGAATCTGCCTCTACCTTGAGAGTATCCACCTCTTTGATAGCCTCTTCCTCTCTGATTCTTATAATTTTTGTAGCACTCATCTGTGGTATGGTTAGACAATCCACAAATGTTGCATGGTGATGAGTTGTAGGGTCTCCCCCTACCTTGCTTACCTCCTCTGCCCCTGCCTCTTGAAGATCTACCTCTCCCTGCATAATTAGCTTGGGAGGTAGAGCCTTCTTCTTCTTGTTTCTTCCCTTTACCTTTATCCTTAACTTTCTTATCAGTATATAGAGCAGAGGGGTTATTACCTTTTGATTGATCTCCAGCCTTTGTAAACTTTGCTTCATGTGTGAATAGTGGCCCATGAGAGTTGTGAGATCTGGGGTATGCATGTCCATGTAGAGATCCATTGCAGTGGTGAAGCTCTCCCACTTATCATCTGCCTTTAGTCCATTGGTTACTTGCCTTACTATTTGTTCCTCTTCAATCTCCTCTCCAATGCTTGCTAATTGGTCTGCCACATCCTTGATCTTAGTCACAAAATCTGAGACTGATTGCTTTGGTTGCTTCCTAAGGGTTGTGAATTCAATCCACAATTGATTCTTCCTGGCCCTTGTGTTAGAAGAAAAGTATGATGACAAGGTTTCCCAAGTCTCTTGGGAAGTGAGCTTGCGTTTTGTATTTGCTTTTGGAGGGTACTTCAAAGACTATATAAAGATAGCCTTGGTTTATTATGTGATCATCACTCAAAGATCTCAAGCTAGAAGGAGGTCTTCTTGAAGAGAAAGTGTTCACACACTCTTCAGGAGGTGGAGTTTTGGTGAAGGAGAGGCTACTCTCTTGGAGCAAGAAGCCTTCTACAAGGTGGTGGTAACTATTTTTTGTGAGTTGACCTTATATTTTGTTTTTAGAGTTTCTCTACCCTAATCTCAAAATAAGGGTTGGTTGATTTACAATTTTGTTACACTATTTTGTGAGAATATGGTTAGCTTCGTTGCTCATTCACTTCACACACTTAGATTATTTCAACATAATCTAAATTTTGTATCATCATCTTCTTGGATATTCTTCCATTAGTGAGTGCACCACTTTATATGGTTGAGTAGTACTCTCATGTTGTAATTTGGACATCTATTTTTTAGTGAGTAAGCATTCAACTTACGTTCCCTATCCTTGTCTTAAGATCTCTTTCTTTCTATCTCTCGCTTATCATCTTAATTCATTAAGTGTGTATGCTCAAATGGTTTTAGTATTGGAATGATCCTAGGGCCTGAAATTCCAACATGGTTTTCGATCCATGGCATCAAGAACGTGGATTCTTGGAACATTCAAAGTGCCAAGAGGCTCTGAAACAAGAGCTTCAAAATATGGAAACACCTCTGGAAACAAGAAAACAACCAATGGATCATCTTTGAGGATATTGACCCTAGCGTCAACATTACCTATGAAGAATGAAATATTTTTGAAAGCAGACGTCTTGCTTGGGAGAGGTTTTCGCTTGGATTTGAAGTTCATGGCTATCTCGCACCCTATCATAGAAAAAAAAGTAATTCCTCTTATGGTAAATTCTTCATCAAGGAATATGGATGAACCTAAAGGCTAGCAAAATATGTGGGGCATCTCCGTGGTGCAAGCACCACTATCGATCCACTGAAGATGTTGTTCACATCTTCTTTACTTGTCCCAACTCCAACAAGCTCTGGCAAGTTGACGAAAGAAAATTAGACTTTAGAAGCATATCAGCTAGAAACAAGCTCTACTAGGAGAAGCGATCAGTTGCTCCGTGACCCTTTGGAATTCCATCATACAGAAGGTGTGCTTATAACTTTGGTGGCTCCCCCAAAGAGTGGTCAATTGAGAAATTGTGGTTCCTCCTCTGTAAACGAATCACCAACTGTAAGAAATCCCCCCCGTCATGCATCATAAAGTGTTCCTTCTCATCAAAAACAAGCTTAAACCCAAGTGGGCCCTGCATGAGGGTGATGAGCAGGGGATTAACCTTCTTTGTAATGCCATCTAAACTCTATAAAATCTACCCTTTCCTTGTGGGACTTGGGGGGTATTGTGGGTACTAGTCCCCTTCACTTGTACTTTTCTTTTACCTTTATTTAATACAAGTCTAGGAGAGTAGGCTAAGGCTGAACCTCCTTTATTTAAAAAATATTAAATGATTATATATATATATATATATATATATATATATATATATATATATATATATATATATATATATATATATATATATATAACATTCTAATCATATCAAATATGTTGGAAGTGCTTGGTGTGGTTGTTGCAACCGATCTCTCTCTCTCTCTCTCTCTCTCTCTCTCTCTCTCTCTCTATATATATATATATATATATATATATATATATATATATATATATATATATATGTGTGTGTGTGTGTGTGTGTGTGTATGTGTCTGTGTGTGTAGAGAGAGAAATTGGTTGTATACACTAAATTATAGGGATATCATTAAATTAATTAAGTAAGATCATTGGTTCATCAATGAAATGATATTTGGACCAAGTACAACTTTTTTAACTCTCGGATTTTCCTCGACACATGGATTTTATTGATAGCCTCACTATCTAAGAATGGTATAAAGTTTTTATATACACACACACGCATATATATATATATATATATATATATATATATAGGTTGTATACAATAAATTAAAAGGATATCATGATATTTGAAAGAACTTGGAGAAGCTTATAGCAGGTAGAAAAGTGAGTTGCAAAGCAATGAAATTTGGTCTAGCCAACCGGCACAAGAACAGCCCTTGAGCTTATGGAGACTCAAATAGACCTTATAAGCATGTGATAAGTGCAAAAAAACGCACCATGTAACACAGATAGGTTTGCGCATCGACTAGCTTAAAAGACTTACTATCTCTAGAAAAGACAATGAACTTCAAATTCTCATAGTGACCAGCGTGATTACAATTAGAAACACTCCTTTTTATGGGAGTGATACACATAGGGTTGAGTGTATATAATACACAAAAGTATAAGGAATAAGCAAAATATGTTGTAGGAATGAATCAGACACTCAATGGTGGTACTTCCTATTTTTTAGGAATACGTATAGATTGACCACGAGATAGAAAATTTGAGATGTCTCGAAATCTGCTTAACCAAATGCTATGAAACTTTAGAGGCATAAATAACACACTAATACCTTTCCAGTGAGTCATCTCTTATCAAATTTGAAGCTCTCTAGAAAGAGCAGCAACCTCTACAAGATTACTATTGGCAAAGAAGATGATGCAGAGAAATGAAGGAGCAAAACCATGATAGTCATAAGTGTATGTATATTGCTTCCATGTATTGTAAAACTGTTTAGAAGTCTTTACATAGACTCTAGAAGTGATCCACGACTTCTACAAGTGGATTTTGAATTCAAATGAAGGTGGTAAGAGTTGTTGGAGGGAATCAATTCACTTTCCTACAATCTAGGAAAAGTGAAGATCTAGTTTGATCTACTTCTAGGTTATTGATTGATTGATTAAATGCAACTCAACCACCACAAATTCGTGTCTCTTCAAGGTACATGATTGCAAGTACGCACGCCATGGTGGACAACAAAAATCCTATGATTGTTTGGCTCTACGATTTGTGTCGCCCAAGATGCAAAAAGTCATGAAAGGGTATGTCAAGACCTGGTCTACATGCTAATTGGTGAAAGCTAGATGTATTGGTCCTCCAAATGTCTTGGCAAACATGCCATTGCTAGCACACCCATGGGATGTAATCAATATGGATGTCAAAAAGGATTTTCGCAATCACATGGAATCACTAATCATTTTTGACATCTTTACATGGATTTCTTGCCAACCCAATCTTGACATCTTTACAACTATCCAAACTCGTTTTCAACATGTATTCCAATACCATGGGTTGCCATTATCGATTTTATCAGATAGAGATGACCATCTTCTAAGCAGTATGGGGGAGTAAGCTTTTGGGAACACAAATTGGCTTCTCTTCTTCTTATTATCGTCAAAGAAATTGAAAACCTTAATTGGAGAATTGATGATTATATTCCTGCTTATGTACAAGCCGATCAATGTGATTCATTAGATCACCTAGAAGCTTCAAAATTTTAGTATAATAGTTCTCTACAATTAACCACCATTTTCACTCCATTCGAATTGGGAACTATCAAGGAAGTAGTCATTCGTATCATATTAGCAAGTTCCAAACGAGATGTACAAGATTGAGGCACAGATGTACTCTTAGAAAACAAGTGAACGTGAATCCAAGTGGCAAAAAAGCACTTATAAGATTACAAGGATGCATATGTATGAGGAACAAAATGAGAGGACAACCAAAGCTTTATGCTAAAGGAGATTTGGTGCTTCTCAGCACCCAAAATATCACCTTTCTTTGCAATCTTAGTCCAAATTTCTCTCATCAATGTTGAGGCGTGTGTAAGATTTGAAAATGGGTTTCCGGTGATCCTCTTCTTTTCCTTGTGGGGACTCGAAGGGATCTTTGAGCCATCCATGGGGTTATATTGGGGGATCTCTCCGACACCTCTAGGAGCACTTTGGGTCCTTCTTGGGGTGTGTTGGAAGTATTCCGGAGCTTATTGGGGCACCTTGTGGGCTCCTAGCGAAGGCGTTTGGGGCTGTTTGTGGCCTCATAGGGAAGGCATTTGGGGGGCTCTTTTTCTTTTCTTTGAATAGCCACTTAAGTTCTTTCATGCCACTCAAAACTTATTACAGCCGACATCAATATGAAGACTTAGATCGCTTCAGCAAAAGAGCGTATGGGAAAATTATTTATTTCTGAATGGCCTTCTTTACTTGGAGGATTTGGACATAAACTCTCCTTTTTCTTGATCATATTGTTAGGATATAAATAAATAAACACACACACACACACACACACACATATATATATATATATATATATATATATATATATATATATATATATATATATATATATATATATATATATATATATATATATATATATATATATATATATATATATATATATATATATATAAGCATTCATATATATATTTTAATTGATGTTTTCTCTAGATCTTCCTAGTGTGGTGTGGATACATAACTATATATTCATATATATATATATATATATATATATATATATATATATATATATATATATATATATATATATATATATATATATATATATATATATATATAGCTCTTATGGGTCTACCAAATTGGAAGAATCTTGACATCTTGACCTTGCTATTTTCCCCGATACCCGTCTTCTTGAAAGGCTCAAATCTCGTGTGCTCCCTATGGAAGAGTTGGAATAAACTCAAAAGCTACACAAGAATAAGTGAAGACTGGAAGTGGGCTGCCGGTATCAGACAAAACCACTCTATCTGATTTCCAATCCATGGCATCCGGAGTGTGGAATCTTGGAACATTCAAAATGCCAAGAAGTTATGGAACAAAGGCTTCAAAAAATGGAAACATCTCTGGAAACAAGACACCAACCGCTGGATCAACTTCGAGGATACTGACCCTCGCGTCAACATTTCGTACGAAGAATGGAACACTTTGCAAAGCAGATGTCTCGCCTGGGACCGATACAAAGTTCGCCTTCTCATGGGACACGACACGTCCAGCTCGCTTGGTCTCAAATGGCACAATGGGAATAGCCTATCAAGAATCCCGAACATCAAAGAAACGATTGACTATCAGGTTAACCTCAACAAGAAGTGGTGCCTGTCATGGATGCGGCTTCGATGGGACATGAAGTTCATGGCTATCTGGCACCCCCTCATAGAAATCAAAAAGTCTGTCCTCCTATGGCAAATTCTTCATCATGGAATTTGAACCAACCTTAAGGCTAGCAAGTTTTGTGGGATTCCTCCCTAGTGCAAATGCTGCTACCGGTCTATCGAAGATGTTTCACACATCTTCTTTACCTGCCCCAACTCCAACAGACTCTGGCAAACGATTGGAAAGAAAATTAGACTTCAGAAACATCTCAGTTGGCAGCGAGCCCTGCTAGGAGAAGCGATTGGCTGCTCCACGACTCTCTGGAACACCATCAGAGGGGAGGTCCTATGGAAAATCTGGCGGGAAAGATGTGCTTTCAACTTCGGTGACTCCCCCAAAGAGTGGTCAATTGAGAAATCATTGTTCCTCCTTGGCAAAAGGATTGTTAACTGTAAGAAGTCCCCCCCCCTTTAGACATCATCAAGTACTCCTTTTGATCAATAACAAGCTTAAACCGAAGTGGGCCCCACATGAGGGTGATGAGAGGGTAATTAACCTTCTTTGTAATGCCATCTAAGCTCTGTAAAAGCTTCCCCTGCTTTGTGGGATTTGGGGGGTCCCATGGGCACTAGTCCCCTTCTCTTGTACTTTTCTTTATTTAATTCAAGTCCGGGAGAGTAGGCTAATGCCGAACTTCCTTTATATTAAAAAAAAGTGGGGTGAGGATACACAACTATTACTCAGATATTACTCAAATGGTCACAACATGGCATAAAGAAACAACTTACATGATTTTTTAGCTCAGAGATGGATTGTGGCATACCAAGGGATGTATCTTTATTTATAATAATGAATACATTAAACAAAATCTTCTCTTCAAAGTACATGATTGCAAGTAGGCACGCCATGATGAGCAACACAAATCCTATGATCATTTGGCTCTATGATTCGTCATTTGGCTCTATGATTCGTCATTTGGCTCTATGATTCGTGTGGCCCAAGATGCAAGAAGACATCAACGAGTATGTCAAGACTTGCTCTACGTGCCAATTGGTGAAAGCTAGACATATTAACCCTCACTATCGTTTTTGTGGTTGTCAATGTCTTTTCCAAGCAGGCTCTTCTTAGCAATATGTGGCATTAAGATTTTGAGAACACAACTTCATTTCTCTTCTTCTTATTATCCTCAGAAAGAATGGAAAACAGAATGTTTTAAGTGGGAGTTGAGGATTAGATTTATGCTTGTGTACAAGACGATCACCTAGAATTTCTAGAATTTCAGTATAATAGTTCTGTACACTAAGCCAACACTTTCACCCCATTCGAAGTGGGGACTGTGAAGGAAGTGGTCACTCTTATGATATTAGCAAGTTCCAAACCGTACGTACAAAGTCAAGACACATGTGTTCTTAGAAAACTGATGCACGCGAATCCAAGTGGCGAAAAAGTATACATACAACAAAACAATATAAGAGGTCAACAAACAACAAAACAATATAAGAGGTCAACTAGAGTTCTATGCTAAGGGAGATTTGGTTCTTCTGATCACCCAGAATATCATCTTGCTTGCCAATCTTAGTCTGAAGTTTTCTCAGCAATGGTGAGGCATGTATAAGATTCTTGATGAATACAATGAAGTCACATAAAAGCTAGAACTCCCATCTAAAGTGAAGATCCATAATAATTTCCACTTTTGTTTGATCAAAAGCTTTTACCCGAATGTGTGATAGTATGTGTGTTGAGACGTTGCTGATAGTGGCTTTGGTCGTGCATGGCATTGAATTCGCTGAATAAGAACATAAAGATACTCATTGACTGACTAAAAAGTTTTGGAGAGTTCCTTCGGCATCCAACAGCCACCACAACAGTGGCATGGATTTTTAGTTAATTATCCTACCATTAGGGTTTTGCGCTCGCGCTCTCACTGTGTGCCCTTGCTAATCTCTGTGTGCATGCCCCCCGTGGGTGTCAACCCTAACTTCAGGTCGGGCTGGCCCCATTTGGATGCTCAGCTCTTGAAGTGTCCGAGTATCGTTGATAAGACTAAAGACATCTTTTATCATTGTTTTTCAAACTATACTAGACCTTTGATTGCTTGGGAAAAAGAAGTTATTGAAGTTCAAAAGCTTTTCACTCATGCTAAGAAGGTTGCTAACATCCTTAGATGTCATAGAAGGATGATGATAAGTAAGCAGATAGAGGACGTTATATCCACTCCCCAAAAGAACTCCAATAATGATCAGAGGGTCCTTGATCCTCAGGAAAGAGTAAGTTTGGAAGATTACTTGCTTGCTCATGGTACTCTTTCTCAGTCAAGGGAGTTTTGGGTCGGGAAAGTAAATAGAACTAATAAACATATGTTTGGGTCGCTTAAGAAGAAAAAGATTTTGTTCCTATGTTCAAAAAGGTTAATGGTGATCATGCTCTTGATATTAAAGATAATATGCAAATTGCTACTAGCTTATTTTCTAATGTTCTATCTAATTCTCCCAAGTGGGGTGAAGAAACCCAGAAGGGTACAGCTCATATATCTCTCTTAAGGAACAAAATGCTTCCTCCTGAGCTCGCCTCTCTAGTGGATCTTCCCCTATCTTCTGGTGAGATCTGAGAAACCTTTGGAAAATTGAAGGCTCGCAAAACTCCTCGTTTGGATGGGATTCATAATTAGTTTTATATGGTGCTTAAAGACTTTCTTGTCCCATTTATTTATTTGACTTGGCAAGATGCCTTGAGAAGAGGTGCTCTATCTCCTTTCATCAATACTGGATTTATTAAGCTGATACACAAGAAATGGCCCAAGGACGATATAAACAACTGGAGACCAATTACTTATCTGACTTCCATTTACAAAATCTTTTCAGCCTCTTTGGCCAATAGACTAGGTCCCATGATGGACAAGATTATTCTGAAAGAGCAGAAGGGTTTTATTAAAGGAAGGTTTATATTAGATGCTATCATTACCCTTTGGGATGGAATGGACTTTGCTAAGAAGAGGAACCAAGAGTTCTATTTTTACAAGGTTGTTTTTGATAAGGCCTATGATAGAGTTGACTAGAACTTCATTTTTCAATCCTTACATGATGTTGGGTTGGGCAGAAACTTCATTAAATTTGTTAGTACATTATTTGGGAATGCTTTCACGAGAGTTGCTCTGAATGGTCACCTGTCAGATCACATTAGACTCACAAACTCCATAAGACACGTTTGCCATATTGCTCCTCTTTTGTTTTGCTATAACAAGTGAAGCTCTTGTCTGGTTAGTTAAAGCCTGTTTACAACAAGGCACCATCAAAGCTATTAATATCCCTGACAGTGATAATCAAATCAATCTCCAGATGTTTACATACAACACGAATATGATCACCCTTGCTAAGGAGGAGTATGATGTTAAGTTTATTAAATTTCTTGATGTTTTTTGTCTTGCAAGTGGTTCCCTTGTTAATCACTCTAAAACTGCTGTCAAACCCTCTAATAACTTGATCCCTGACTGTATTAAGAACTTGGGTTGTACTATCATTCTTGATGGGGAAATTTTTAGACTATTAGGAATACCTATGGGTTTTAACGTTTCTTTTAATCAAAGATGGGAATGGCTTCTTAATAGATTCAAAGCTAAAGGTAATGCTTGGATTGGTTTTTAGAGCAATCTTATTCATAGAGTTTTCGTGTTAAATCATTATATATTGCCCTTTGTCATATACAATTATCGCCTAAGCAATCTTGATGGAAAGATTTTCACTGTGAAAATATGATATAGAGATTATTCATAAACTTGGGAAGAACAATGTTATGTTTGACACCTTAAGCCATATACATGTGCTTTTGGCTGCAAGTGTAATAGACTCTCACTTATTGGAGGAAATAAGGGAAGCTAACAAGAATGACCTAGCCATTACTAGATGGTCACAAGAGGGCACAAAAGTAAAACAAGTTACATGCTTTTTGAACTCAAAGATGGATTTTGGTTACTCTAGAGGATGCATCTTTATTCCTAATACTGAAGACAATAGACGAAATCTTCTCTTCAAAGTACATGATTGTTTGGCTCTACGATTCGTGTGGCGCAAGACGAAAGAAGACATGAAAGGGTATGTCAAGACCTGATCTACATGCCAATTGGTGAAAGCTAGAGATATTAACCCTCCAAATGTCTTGGTGAACATTCCATTGCTATCACACCCATGGATTTGCCCGATCACATGGATTCACTATCATTTTTTTGATGATCGACTTCTTTTCGAAGTAGGCTCACTTTATTCCTACCAAGCCAATCGTGACATCGTTCCAAGCAGGCAAACTCTTTTTCGTCATGTATTCATGTACCATGGGTTGCCATTAGTGATGAGACAAACATGGCCATTTTCTTAGGAGTATGCGGTAGTAATCTTTTGGGATTCGTTCTTCTTATCATTCTCGATGAGAATGGCAAAACAAAACGTCTTAATTGGGGAATTGAGGATTACATTTGTGTTTGTGTACAAGCCAATCAGCATGACTTGGTAGACCACCTTGAAGTTCTAGAATATCAACACCCAGAATGTAACCTTGGTTTTCAATCTTAGTCCGAAGTTTTCTCACTCATGGTCAGGCGTGTATAAGAATCTTGATGAATGCAGCGAAGGCACATACAAGCTAGAACTCCCATCGGAAGTTAAAATCCACAATGCTTTCCATTTCAGTTTGCTCAAAAGCTTTCACCTAAATCTATGATTGAGATGATAGATGCCACTACTGGAGCTCGAAGTCGTACTCAAACATCGCGTTCGATGAGTAATAGATTTGTATTTGAAATGGCATGGCTAACCGCTCTCTGATTGCATTTGAATTTTGAAAGATTTGCTTCTAGCTCTGGATCACCAATTAGCCCTACGATAGTGGGATCTCCTTGGTATTCAACACATGCCTTGTAATTATGGACCTCTCTTCCCTTAACTTTACCCATCTTCTCGGGGTCTCGACTCCTCTTTACCCGCACAGGGGTGACTGCATGGCAACCATCTCAAGGATTGCTCAACCTAGAATCCCACAAAACATGAACTCTCTACTGGATGCTAACATTTCTGAGAATGAAATTTTTGAGGTTATTGATGCTGTTCTCAATGGAAAAATTCCGAGTCCTGATGGCCTCAACAATGAGTTTTTCAAGTCCTTCAAGCACGTGGTGGCCACCCCACTACGTGTTGGGTCGCTAGAGGCTCTTTCGTTTGGTGCCCTCCCTGAGTGTCTTAATAATGGTGTCATCAAGTTAATTCACAAAAGGGGAGATAAGAACAAAATTAAAAATTGGGGGCCGATTACCATGCTCGAAACTGGATACAAGATAATTTCCAAAGTTATCACCAACCGAATCTCTTGTCATCTAAAGTCATGGTTTCGTGAGGACCATAAAGGTTCTATCAAAGGTAGATCTATGCTTAAAGCAATTGTCGATATTTGGGAAGGCCTTGCGTTTGTTGAGGAGTGTGCACAAGATCTCGTATTCATTAAGGTCGACTTCAACAAAGCGTATGATAGATTGGAATGGGACTTTATTCTTCAATCACTGAAAGACCTTGGATGCAACCAAAATTTCACAAAGATGGTCTGCACTCTACTCGAAAATGCTTCAACGAGAATAAATATCAACGGTAAGCTCTCTGAGACCATATGTTTAAAAAGATCTATCAGGCAAGGCTACCCACTGGCTCCACTACTCTTTGCTATTGCCTCGGATGGCCTCAATCACCTATTCAAGCATCACATGGATGGTGACAATCTCAAGGGTCTCTCCCTACCTCTAGATCACGACCAAATGATTGCGAGACTCTTTGCCAATGACATGAATGCCTTTGTACTTAACGATATGAACAACATTGAGGTGTTCTCGACTTGCCTCGACACCTTTTGTGTGGCGTTACGTTCAAAAATCAACCATGCTAAAACTAATTTTCAGAGTAATCTGTGGACTTCCACCCCAATTGTTGTTAGATCAGGGATGTCAATTATCCCTAGAGGTCAAGTCTTCCGTCTCCTTAGTATTCCAATGGGCATCAACATCTCAATGGACTAATGCTGGAAGTGGGTGCTATCCAAACTAGATAGCAAACTAAATCATTGAAAAGGTATGCAAGTTAACTTGGCAGGGCGTGCAATGGTTGTTAACACATTTATGCTTTTAACGATTATTTACTTTATCTTGTGTTGGAGACCTAACGAGAAAGAGTTGGCCAAAGTGGAAAGAATCTGCAGAAACTTCCTATGGATTAGGGACCCCAATAGGAGGGGGATTCCCAAAATCAAATGGGAAACTTGCATCAGCTCGAAAGACTCGGGGGCTTGGGTATTTTGGATGTTGTTGGGTTGGCTGACAAGTTGATGGCAAAGTGATTTATCAAGGCTTGGAGCACTAGTGATTTCTCTTGGGCTAAATTGATCTTCAGAAACTTGAGAGACATTACCTTAGTTGGCCCTCTTGGTTGGAAGGACACAGGG
The DNA here is from genome assembly GCA_020310875.1 of Ceratopteris richardii. Classification (NCBI taxonomy): domain Eukaryota; kingdom Viridiplantae; phylum Streptophyta; class Polypodiopsida; order Polypodiales; family Pteridaceae; genus Ceratopteris; species Ceratopteris richardii. The sequence goes on along the minus strand of CM035409.1, from coordinate 145,175,175 downwards.
ATCATCACGCTTTTGTTCTCCCCCCACCCAGTCTTCCCTAAAGGCTCTAGCCTCATGTGTTCCTTATGGAAGAATTAGAAGAATGCCAAATAATTCATCAAAATCAATGATGAGTGGAAGTGGGCGGTTGGGATAAGACAAAATGACTCTATCTGGTTCTCGATTATCGGCATTAGGGGGGTGGACTGTTTGAACCTCCAAACTGCTAAGGGGCTATGGAACAAGGGGTTCAAACAGTGGAAACAGCTCTGGAAACAAGAGACCACCAGTGGATCAGGTTTGAAGACTTAGACCCGAGACATAGAGTTACCCTCAAGGAATGGACTCTTCTTCGAGGCAGGTGTTTAGCGTGGGACTGCTCAACTACTCGCCTTCTCTACGGATAATGCCTTGAGTTTTGCAATTCAATCTCATCCCTTGGATCCTTGAGCCAATCCAAGGGCTATAATGCATTTGCAAGGATTTCAAAACCATTCAAGTGAGTAAAAACCACAGTTTATAGCCGGTTTTCTCCTCTTTGACCACACAAAAACAAGGGAAGCCTATGCGTAGCCTATGTGATTAAGGGTCTAGACTGTGGCCACCATTCTCTTCTCATTGGTCCATCGCTAATCAGCCCTCAAGCTAAAAGGCCCAAGGAGGGTTCATTTTTTCCCCTAATGTGTCTTCTGTAATGAGCGGGCTAAGTACTGGAGAAGCACGACAGAAAAGACTCCACAAATTCTGATTACGACTCATAAGGCTATAAGAGATATACGAAAAAAAAGAAGAGAAACGGTGTACGGGAGGCTCTCACAGCTTGAAGAAGAAGTGAATAAAGATAACTTGCAATGCCAACAAGGGCTTCTGAAAATTAGGGGAAGACTAAGACTCGAGGAAGAGGCTCAAAGGAAAAATCTGCAAATATTCTTCAAAGATTGGTGATCGGGGAAGGCTGACAAACCATCGAAAGAGATGTGTAGCATCCTCGAAAGGAAGCTAGGGAAGCCATCCCCTTCTTGGTCGACAACAATGAGATCGAATGTAGTCACGCCTATCCCTGCATAGGCGTGACTGCATGGCAACCATCTCAAGGATTGCTCAACCTAGAATCCCACAGAACATGCATTCTCTGTTGGATGCTAATATTTCCGAGAATGAAATTTTTGAGGTTATTGATGCTCTTCCCAATGGAAAAATTTGGGCTCCTGATGGCCTCAACAATGAGTTTTTCAAGTCCTTCAAGCACGTGGTGGCCATCCCGCTGTATGGCTAGAGGCTCTCTCGTGATGTGTCCTCCCCGAGTTTCTTAATAATGGTGTCATCAAGTTAATTCATAAAAGGGGAGATACGAACAAAATTGAAAACTAGCGGCCAATTACCATGCTCCAAACTGGATACAAGATAATTGCCAAAGTTATTGCCAACAGAATCTCTTGTCATCTAAAGTCATGGCTTTATGAGGACCATGGCACCTTGATGTACTATTGGATTTTATTATGGACATCGATGCCAACTAAAAAGCAGAGAAAGATGCTTACAAGTTACATGAACATCTACCTTGCAAGGGATGAATGCACTTCCCTTGCATTTATTGAGGAATCTGTACAAGATGTGATATTCATTAAGATGCTTACAAGTTACATGAACATCTACCTTGCAAGGGATGAATGCACTTCCCTTGCATTTATTGAGGAATCTGTACAAGATCTGATATTCATTAATCGACTTCGACAAAGCGTATGATAGATTGGAATGGGACTTTATTTTTCAATCACTGAAAGACCTTGGATGCAGCCAAAAGTACACGAAGATGGTTTCCACTCTACTTAGAAACGCTTCAACAAGAATAAATATCAGTGGTAAGCTCTCTGAGCTCATATGTTTAAAAAGATCTATCAGGCAAGCCTGCCCACTAGCTCCACTACTCTTCGCTATTGCCTCGGATGGCCTCAATAGCCTATTCAAGCATCACATGGACAGTGGCAATCTCAAGGGTCTTTCCCTACCTCTAGATCACGCCCAAATGATTGTGAGACTCTTTGCCGATGACATGAATGCCTTTGTACTTAACGATATGAACATCATTGAGGTGTTTTGGACTTGCCTCGATACCTTTTGTGTGGTGTGAGGTTCAAAAATCAACCATGCTAAAACTGCTTTCAGAGCAATCTGTAGACCTCCATTCCAACTGTTGTTAGATCAAGAGTGTCAGTTATCCCTAGAGGTCAAGTCTTCCATCTCCTCGGTATTCCGATGGGCGTCAACATCGGTGGAACTGCGTGCTATCCAAACTAGATAGCAAACAAAATCATCGGAAAGGTATGCAAGTTAACTTGGCAGGGCGTGCAATGGTTGTTAACACATTTATGCTTTCTACGATTATTTACTTTATCTTGTGTTGGAGACCTAACGAGAAAGAGTTGGCCAAAGTGGAAAGAATGTGCAAAAACTTCTATGGATTGGGAACCCCAATAGGACGGGGATTCCCAAAATCAAATGGAAAACTTGCATTAGCTCGAAAGACTCGGGGGGCTTGGGTATTTTGGATATCGCTGGGTTGGCTGACAAGTTGGCGACAAAGTGGTTTTTCAAGGCTTGGAGCAATAGTGATTCCGCTTGGGCTAAATTGATCTTCAGAAACTTGAAAGACCTTACCTTAGTTGGCCTCCCTGGTTGGAAGGACATAGAGATCCTCACGCTTTTGTTCTCCCCACACCCAATGTTCCCTAAAGGCTCTAGCCTCATGTGTTCCTTATAAGAAGGCCAAACTATTCATCAGAATTAGTGATGAGTGGAAGTGGCCAGCTGGGATAAGACAAAATGACTCTATCTGGTTCCCGATCATCGCCATTAGGGGTGGACCCTTGGAACCTCCAAAGAACTAAGTGGCTATGGAACAAGGGGTTCAAACGATGGAAACAACTCTGGACAAGAGACCAGCCAGTGCATCAGGTTTGAAGACCTAGACCCGAGACATAGAGTTACCCTCGAGGAATGGACTCTTCTTCAAGGAAGGTGTTTGTCGTGGGACTGCTCAACTACCCACCTTCTCTACGGACAGGATCTTCCTTGCTTGGAGGGCCTCAAATGGAGCAATGGTAAGAAACTATCTAGAATCCCGAACTTCAAAGAGAACTTAGATGGTCATCACATCCTTAATAAGGTGTGGTGCCTTTCTTGGACCAAACTTCGATAGGAACTAAAGTTCATGTCTATTTGGCATCCCCTAATTGAGATCAAAAAGTCCGTTCTCATGTGGCAGATCTTGCATAAGGGTATCTCGTCCAATGCAAGGGCTAACAAAATTTGTGGTCTGCCCTCATGCTGCAAGCATTGCCATCGCTACAACGAAGATTTAATTCAGCTTTTCTTCGATTGCCCCGAGTCCCGTGTTATCTGGCATCACGTGATGCAGGTATTGAGGCTCACGAACCAAATCAACTGGCAACAGGTGCTGCTGGGTGAGGCGGTTGGCTACTCATGAAGGCTGTGGAATGCCATCAGGGGTGAGACACTTTGGAAGATTTAGAGGGAGCGATGTCCTATTAATTTTGGACAAACCCCAAAGGAATGGTCGATTGAGAAATCCTTATTTCTTCTAGGTAAAAGAATCTCGAGAGAAAAGAGATCTCCACCGTTTAGGCATCACTGTCTTTATCTCCTCGAAGATGACAAGCTGAAACCCAAATGGGTCCCACATGAGGGAGATGATAGATTTGTTCGTTACATTTGCATTGCCCTCTAGCTTATCAAACTCCTCCCTTACATTGTGGGATTTGGGGGGGCCCATGGGCACTAGTCCCATTCACTTGTAAATTTTCCTCTTTATTTAAATTAAAATCCGGGAGAATAGGCCAAGGCCGAAGTTCCTTTAAAAAAAAAAATAAAAGAAAACTCTCCAAAACTTTTTAGTCAGTCTAGCTTTCACCAATTGGCATGTAGATCAGGCCTTGACATACCCTTTCATGTCTTCTTGCATCTTGCGCCACACGAATCCTAGAGCCAAACACTCATAGAATTTCTAGTTGCAATCATGTACTTTGAAGAGAAGATTTCGTCTAATGTATTCATTATAAGGAATAAAGATGCATCCTCTTGAATATCAAAATCCATCTTTGAGTTCAAAAAACATGTAACTTGTTTTAGTTTTGTGCGCTCTTGTGACCATCTGAGTAATAGCTAGGTCATTCTTGTTAGCCTCCCTTATTTCCTCCAATAAGTGAGAGTCTATTACACTTGCAGCCAAAAGCAAGATATCTGGCTTAAGGTATCAAACATAACATTGTTCTTCCCAAGTTTATGAATAATCTCTACATCATATTTTGAGTGAAAATCTTTCCATCAGGATTGCTTAGGCGATAATTGTCGTTGAATTTGAATGTAAATTTTATTATTAGCGTAAATTTTGATGTGTTTGTGTAGAACATAATGTCTCCATTTCATAAGACAAAGTATCACAAAAAACATCTCTTGTTCATGCGTTTGTTTTGTGTTGTCAAAAGACGTTTTTGTGTTCTCACGATTGGATTGGTAGGAATAAGTTGAGTCTACTTCGAAAAGAAGTCGATCGTCACAAAAATGATAGTGAATCCATGTGATCGGGCAAATCCACTTTCCCACATGTCATTTTTTGGTGCTAGGCTGCGGGTGGCCTCAGGGATTGCACGGTCGTTCTTGAGTGGCACATACTCGCGTGTGTCCCTCTGCTGAGAGCACTGCTACTCAAGAACAATTGTCCTTTGCCCTAAAACACTTACACACACACATATATATATATATATATATATATATATATATATATATATATATATATATATATATATTCCACTACATAATGATTGTGGCAGAAATTGAAAATAAGAACGTAGAAAAACAGCCTCTCGATTTTTTTAGCTCTTTGAACGAACATAGATGTCTATATTTTGGTTGTTATGCATATTTTGATTAGAATTATGTGTGTGCAAATCTTGGTTGATGTTCATGTATGCGTATTGATGCTCTAAAATCTGCAAACTTTTTGAAGAACACATATGCAGCAACATTCAACCACTTCATTTTTTTCCAGAAAACAAGGAAGGTAATAAATTAAACATTACGTCCAAAAGTGAACCTTGCGTGGGCCTTGTAAGGATTCCTAAATTCAAGGGATTAAAATGGCTAATTAGGTGGATTAAGAAGTTGGGAAAAACCACCAGTGATATTGTACATTAAAATAATGAATAAAGTCATGTAGAGGATCCGTGTGTTTTTCTAGCCTTTAGATGTATTGTTTGGATGGCCACGATATGACTTAGAATTTGGGAATTAAAAATAAAAAAGGAAAGCTCAAACTCTGTCACTAGAAGACAAAATAGGTGTAATGGGAGACAAAATAGTTTACACGTGGGAAGAAAGAGAGTATAATTTCGTAGTCGATGCCATTTTTCAACCGTTGGATCTTCACATGCTTGGATGGTGGAGATTGAAACCCAAACTTTTGGCACTAGAAGAAAAAATAGGTGCAATGGGAGACAAAATATCTCATGTGTGGGTATAATTTCGGAATCGACGCCAGTTTTCAGCCGTTGGATCTTCACATGCTTGGATGGTGGGGATTGAGACCCAAACTTTTGGCACTAAAAGACAAACGGCTGGAGATTCGCACAAGATATGTGGGGATCCGCATGGAATTTCAACCATTAGATGGAGTACAAATTGAATGGTCTAGATTTCATGTCTAGTGATCCATACATTGATCAAATCAAAGCCATTGGATTCTCTCCAAATCCAATGGCCCAAATTTTAGGCGCCGTTTCCTCTCAAGAACTGATCTAAGCCATTGAATTTCTAGAGGATCCAAGGGTTCTATTTGAATTCCATTCCCTTCAAAAACTACTTCAATGAAAAAACCTTGAATTTTCACAGGTATATGTGGTTTTGACTGGCCCAAACCAAGGGAAGCCTATACCTAGCCTAGTGGATTAAGGGACTAGACTGTGTCCACCACCCTCCTCTCATTGGTCCATCACTAATCACTCTCTAATCCAAAAGGCCCATGCAGGGTTCATTTTTTTACCTAATGAAGGGAAGTGTTACAAAAGTATAGATACAGAGCACACTCAACCCGACATTGGGGAGAAAGGCCTACAAGAGGTCAGTTACCATGCTCATTCTCTTGGGATAGTACATCTTTAGGAGTCCATTTCTCCACTTCTGATAGGGGACTAAATTACAAAGAGAGTTGAAGCTGAAGGCAGGAGGACACACATCAACAATGCGACTAATACAAAGCTTGGATACGCTATCAAGCTCTTTTTTACATTTGTAAACATAATCCTTTACACCACTTCCAAAGATCTTTTGGTTCCTACTTTTCCAAATATTCTAGATTATGGGAGATCTCTAGAGATGCCATAAGACAAGATCGAGATTCTTGCAGACGTCAATAACAACTTCCTTATAGGTTAGGGCTGTCAGACCAGCAGTTTGACAAGGAATATTAATTAAATTCCAAAAGGAATGAGCATGGGCACATTGAAAGAAAAGATGGATGATGTCTTCAAGCTGGCCATAGAACGCACACTTCCCTTCTCCTTTATTACACTTCAGTGCTCTCATTGCAGTCCAGATTCGATTGTGTATTATTAGCTATTGAATCACTAAATATTTGATGTTGATTGGAAATGCCCAGATGGCTTTAAATCTGAATCTCCATTGATGCTCAGACTAGTGGAGATTCCATCTTTGATTAAGTTTGTCGAACATGATCCCAATCTTGAAGTAAGCTTTCTTGAAATGCTGATAGATATCTTCAGCAACTTCCTTCAATTCAATAGGTTTATAGCAGCAGCTGTTAAGCTCCAGATCCTTCAAGAATTCCCTTTGATCGATTATAACATGTTTGCAACCAGAGGAAAAGTGAGAGGGGTTGTAAATGTATTGATCATCTACAATATTACCATTTCTGGTTAAGGTCTTTCCAAGAACTTATTGTTGATATATTTAGGTAGTGATATATGTGAACACACTAGGACCGTCGGGACACTTTTTTCCCTCTTTAGGAGGTTTTTTTCCCTCGGCTTCTATATACGCCTATTGCCCTAATGGGCTACTTATCTTTGTATATTCTCTAGTAATACATTCAGTCTTGTGTGTTGTGCTCCAAGCTTCTTCTTCTTCGTTGTGCTATTCGCGTGCTTCCGCAGACATCTAACTCCATAATTGGTATCAGATCAAGTTGCCGCTTCATCTAGGGCATTGTCTACACCTCTCTGGTTGAAGTCTCATATTCACACGGAATTTGGTGAGCATACTCAGGGTGTTTTAGAGATCAAAACAGCTTTGCTTTGAGGTGCCGAAATCGTGATATGAGCTCGTTTCGGCCTCCGAACGCACTATCGCAGTGCTTGTGTAGGCTATTTTATCTTTTTGAACCAAAGGTATATACTAGTTTCTATTTGCCAGTATAAGCATCTCGAAGTCTGCTACAGGTCTAGCAAAACTCATCTAGGCAGTTCGGTTCAACGTTTTGAGATACAGTCAATTTTCTGCATCAAGGTATTTTAGTCACCGACCATGGCTGAAAGTAGTGATGTATTCCGTATGTTGGCTGTTGAGGATAAGTTGGATGGTACCAACTATCCATTATGGGCTTATATAATGCGACATGTATTGGTAGCAAAAGGACTGTGGAACATTGTGCAGGGTGTTGAAAGACGTCCTATTACACTTGCGACTACAGGTACTGCAAATACAGGTGCTGAAGCTAATGGAGATGGTGTCGAAGATGATATTCTGCAGATTCCTATTCGTGATGTTGTTTTTGTTGCACCTACTTCAGAGAAGATTCGTTGTGATGGCAGAGATGCCCAAGTACATGCATCGATAGCTTTGTCTGTCAAACGTGCCATTATTCCTCATATTCACTCTTGCAAAACAGCAAAGGATGCTTGGGATTCACTTACCACATTGTACCAGGCTAGGAATGAGCCTCGTATTGCTTACCTCCGAAAACAGTTGGAGAGTGAGCACATGAATGAAGGTGATTCTATGGATAGTTTTTTGATAAAGATCAAAGATTTGAAGGAACAATTGATTTCTGCTGATGAGGTTATACTAGATAGCTCACTTGTGCAGACCATTCTGAATGGTCTTCCTGATTCATATCAGAGTTTCGCTTCTACTCTTTGATTCATGATGAAAGGCAATCCAAATGCCTTATCATTCGAGGAGTTAATCTCTGTTCTGTTGCAAGAAGATCAGTCTAGGCAGAATAGGTCCATTATGTGTGTTGCAGATCAAGCTTTCCTGGCTAGTCAGAAGGGTAAAGGAAAATGGAGCTCTTCTACTAGTAAGCAGAAATCTCCAAATGCTGCACATTCGAAGAACCAAGACAAAGATGAGAAAAAAATCAGAAAAGCAGAAATTTTTTTGTAAGTACTGTAAAGGGAATGATCATATCAAAAAGAATTGTCCAAAACTGGCTGCTAAAGAGGCGAAGAAGAAAGAGGCTGGAATGGTTGTTGCAGAAGCCTCTACACCAAAAACAGAGTCTACTAATCTTGTGCAGGAAGAAGAATGGGCGTTTACTACTGTTTGGAGTTTTGACCCATCTTCTCATGATCAGTGCATGTCTGCAGTAGACTCAGATGTTTGGTACTTTGATAGTGGGGAGACCAAACATATTACCTTGCAGCGTAGTTTCTTCTCTTCACTCGAGCCTGCCCCTGCACGAAATACTATCACATGCGCCAACAACTCCTCTTATCCTATCATGGAGTTGGTAAGATCATTCTGACTACTGCTGATTGTAGTTCTTTCACTTTGTCAGATGCCTTATTTGTGCCAGGGATCAAGAAGAATCTGTTATGAGTTTCTGCATTAGCCAAGATTGGCTTGGTTGTGAAATTTGTTGATAACAGATGTACACTTCATGATATGTCAAATGGTGATGTTATTATTACTTCTGGCATTTTATGTTGTGGGTTGTATAAGCTCATAGACTATGAAAGATCTGTTAATGATTCGGCATGTGCAGTTCATGCTTCTCAGGCTATGTCAGATGCAAAGCTTTGGCATGCATGCTTTGGTCATTTGAATTTTGCTAGTTTGCTATGCCTGCAGAAATCTGATATGGTGTCTTCTTTGCCCAAGCTTAAGGCACCTGGAAAACATGTATGTGAAGGCTGTATTTTGGGCAAAATGCAGTGTTCCTCCTTTCCAAAAGATGGTTCAGTTCGGGCTACGCAAAAATTGCAGCTTGTACATAGTGATGTTTGTGGTCCTATGTAGACACCCTCTTTTGGAAATTACCTTTACTTCGTGACTTTCATTGATGATTTTTCCAGGCATGCATGGGTATATCCATTGAAGACAAAGTCCGAAGTGTTCATGTGCTTCAAATAGTTTTTGCTTTTGGCTGAAAATCTGTCAGCATGTAAAATGGGCACCCTCCGTTCTGATCGAGGGGAGGAATATATGTCCTCTGATTTTAATGCATTTCTGGCTGAACGTGGGATAAAACACCAGTGTACAGTGCAGTATACACCTCAACAGAATGGAGTTGCTGAAAGAAAGAACAGGTCACTCATGGAGATGGCGAGGTGTATGGTCAAGAGTCAGGCTTTACCACATAGTTTCTGGCTTGAGGCTATCATGTGTGCAGCATATGTACCTAACAGGTGTCCCACTAAAGCGCTACAGTCTATCACTCCATATGAGGCTTGGCATGACCGCAAGCCATCTCTTGCTCATCTGCATGTTTTTGAAGGCGATCATTTGTATCATCCACAGACTAAACGCATTCTAGTTAGCCGTGATGTTGTTTTTGTGGAAGATGCTATTCAGCCATTGCTTTCATGTACCAAGGAGACATCTCTTAGCTCCAAAGACATGTATGATACTTTGATGCCTCTTTTTAAACGTGGACAGTCTAGTGCTTGTCATAATGAGGCAACTTCTCAGCCTTTGCAGGTTTCCTGTGATGATGCAGATAATTCCATTTCTGATGCAAATGTACATGATGCACTTATTGATGAGAGAGCTGATATTGAGCAGGCAAGAACTATGCCAAAATGGTTGGTGCAGACTTTGCGTGACAGCAAATTAGATGCACATGTATCATATCATACTCGTTCAGGCTCTCGTAGTGTCTCTTTTGCATCAGATTGCTATGCTATGGCTGCATCTAGTCTTTGTGATGAGAATGAGCATGTTTCGTTTAATGAAGCACAAAATTCAGAAAATTGGATGGCTGCTATGCAATTTGAATATGATTCTATAATGAGGAATGGTACTTGGTCTTTATGTGACTTGCCTCCTGGCAAGAAGGCCATTGGCACTTAGTGGGTATACTGAAGCGTAAACCACATGGTACAGATATAAGGCTAGGCTTGTTGCAAAGGGTTATGCACAGGAAAGAGGCATTGATTTTGATGAGATCTTTGCACCTACATACCGTATGACTACTGTTCGAAGCATCTGTGCACTTGCAGCTCATCATGGTTGGAATGTACATCAATTGGACATTAAAACTGCATTTCTGAATGGTGACTTGCATGAAGAAGTGTATGTTTTTCAGCCTCGTGGCTTTGTGTAGAAAGGACATGAAAACTAGGTGTGCAAGTTAAAGAAGGCATTATATGGTTTCAAGCAAGCACCACGTGCTTGGTATGAGAAGATACAAGCCTATCTTATTGCACATGGTTTTGAGAACAGTCCAACTGAAAGCACCTTATATGTTAAGCGTGCTAATGATGTACTTCTGATCATTGTTGTCTATGTTGATGACATGCTGCTCACTGGTCCTATTGAGAGGCATATTGCTGATTTTAAGGCTGATTTGCATGCCTCATTTGAGATGTCTGATTTGGGGCATTTGCATCACTATTTGGGCATTCAATTTATGCAAGTTGATGGTGGGATGGCTTTGTGTCAAACAAAATATATTGACACATTATTCGAGCAATAGCCTTGAAGATTGTAAGCCTATTGCCACTCCTATGGAGACAGGTTTACGATTGAGTCTTCATGATGCTAGAGATGCATTTGATGTTGTCCTGTATCAGCAAGCTGTTGGATGCCTGATTTATTTATATATTACTCGGCCAGATATTCAGTTTGTTGTCTCACAGATGAGCAGGTTTATGCATTGCCCAAGTGTCAAGCATTGGTAGGCGGTTAAGAGCATCTTTCGCTACTTGAGTAGTACTCGGCTACTTGGGTTGTTTTATCCCAACGGGGGATCACTACTGCGAGATTTGCATGCTTTTTCTGACTCAGACTGGGCTGGTTGCTATGACACTCGTGCGTCCACTAGTGGCTTTTGCTTCATGCTTGGTAGCTCATGTATATCTTGGTTGAGCAAGAAACAGCCTACTATGACCACTTCCAGTTGTGAGGCTGAGTATAGGGCAGCTTTCATAGCTATTGTTGAGTGTGTGTGGCTTAGACGCCTTATAGCTGATTTGGGTGTTGGTCAGACTTCTGCCACCACCATCTTCACTGATAATTAGAGCGCATTGGCAGTTGCGAGGAACCCTGTGTTCCATGCTCGCACTAAGCACATTGAGGTGCATTATCACTATGTCAGGGAGAGGTTCTCTACTGGGGAGATCAGCTTGGCATATGTGCCCATGCAGGAGAACATTGCAGACCTTTTCACGAAGGCTCTGCCTACGGAGAAGTTTGAAGCTTTCCGCAAAGCTTTGGGATTACTTCATTTTGTGGAGTGATTTCCACATAGCTTGGCACTTCCTTATACATGAGTGCCAGCTCCTTGTTCACCACATCACTCCTAGGAGGGATTTGTTGATATATTTAGGTAGTGATGTGTGTGAACACACTAGGACCGTCGGGGCACTTTTTTCCCTCTTTAGGAGGTTTTTTTCCCTCGGCTTGTATATACGCCTATTGGCCTAATGGGCTACTTATCTTTGTACACTCTCTACTAATACATTCAGTCTTTTGTGTTGTGCTCCAAACTTCTTCTTCTTCCTTGTGATGTTCGTGTGCTTCCGCAGACATCTAACTTCAACACTTATGCCTCCTTTCCTACATTTATTACTCATGATGAGACCAACGATTGAAAAATGAAGTTTCAGTTAACTCTATCATAGGCCTTATCAAAATCAACCTTGTAGAAATAGAACTCTTGGTTACTCTCCTTAGCAAATTCCATTCCTTCCCAAAGGGTAATGATAGCATCTAATATAAACCTTCCTTTAATAAAACCCTTCTGCTCTTTCAAAATAATCTTTTCCATAAGGGGAGCTAGTCTATTGACCAAAGAGGCTGAAAAGATTTTGTAAATGGAAGTCAGACAAGTAATTGGTCTCCAGTTGTCTATGTCGTCCTTGGGCCCTTTTTTGTGTATCAACTTAATAACTCCATATTGATGAAGGGAGATAGAGCACCTCTTCTCAGGGCATCTTGCCAAGTCAAAAGAATAAATGGGACAATAAAGTCTTTAAGCACCATATAAAACTCATTAAGAATCCCATCCAAACCAGGAGTTCTACCCGCCTTCAATTTTCCGATGCTTTCTCTGATCTCACTAGCAGATAGGGGAAGATCCAACAGAGACGCAAGCTCAGGAGGAAGCATTTTGTTCCTTAAGAGAGATATATGAGCTGTAGCCTTTTGGGTCTCTTCACCCCACTTGGCAGAATCAGCTAAAACATTAGAAAAGAAGCTAGTAACAATTTGCATATTATCTTTAATATCAATAGCATGATCACCATTAACCTTTTTGAACAGAGGAAAAAAATCTTTAAGCTTTTTCTTCTTAAACAACCCAAAGATATGTTTATTAGGTCTATCTACTTTCTCGACCCAAAACACCCTTGACTTAGCAAGAGTACCATGAGCAAGCAAGTAATCTTCCAACCTTAATCTTTCCTGAAGATTAAGGACCCTCTGATCATTACTGGAGTTCTTTTGGGGAGAGCATATAAGGTCCTCTATCTGCTTACTTATCATCATCCTTCTATGATATCTAAGGATCTTAGCAACCTTCATAGCATGAGTGAAAAGCTTTTGAACTTCAATAACTGCTTTTTTCCAAGCAATCAAAGGTCTAGTATACTTGGAAAAACAATGATAAAAGATGTCTTTAGTCTTATCAATGACACTCGGACACTTCAAGAGTTGAGCATCCAAATGGGGCCAGCTCGACCTAAAGTTAGGGTTGACAATGTGGCACTTAGTTAAAATAGATAAGTGATCAGACAACTGTATAGAATTATCGATAGAGCAATTGACTTGATAGAAACTGTTCAATTAGTTTACATTAGCATACACCCTATCCAGTCTAGCTGCTAAAGGGTAAGAATTGGATCTATTATTCCACATAAAACGTGTGTTCGTAGAGCAACCAGGTTCTTGTTATTAATCAAATTGAACCAGTTGCTCTTTTCTTGACCACAGATAACATTATCACTATTTCCAATTCTATCTTTACTTACAACTACCATATTAAATTCACCCAAGAAGAAAAAATCACCATCAATTTTATTTAATTCCTTCGATTTTATCCAATTTCTTAGACTATCCATAGCCGGTCCAAGTCCATGACACAGGCCGATGATGACTTTTTCAGCCATTTGAAGTTGCGAGTTGTTAAGCATATTGGTATCTAAGATCAGAGTGTTATCATCGTCTTCTGAATCTACAGGGTCAATCTTTATATCGTGCACTCTCGTTTCCTCTGGAACCTTCTGTTTTTCTTTATCCTTAGGTAAAACAATATGGGATGCAAAGTTACCTGGGATGTCAACACCATTGAAGAGCGGGTTGAAAAAGCCAGGGTTACCCTTGAGGGCCTCTCTTAAGGATCTAATAGGGGAACCGTTACCATTGTATTCCTCATCTGCAAACACTTCCGCATTGGGGGTAGCGAAGACAATATCATCATCGACTCCAACACCAAGCTTGGTTGTGCACGAATAGCTGTCTCAAATATCATCTTGAAGCAACATGTATGAACCTGAAAAGGCCAAGAAACTAGAGCGTATTGCAAAGGCTATGAAGGGCACAGTCTGCCCCTCCCGCAACACAAGGAGAGAGAAACAATGAGAGCAAGGCAAATGCATGCAAAAACCCTAGGCCTCTTCAAGATAGCCAAATCGTCCTGCATGGAGGATTTCTGTCTCCCCTATTGCGGTGTAAGAAGCGTTTGTTCTCAGACAATGAAACGCGATGCCCGCACATTGTGTCAAGGATAGAGATCTTACCTGACTTTATACCCTTCGTTAGCCTTCAACCATTTCCACTTTACTATCCAAGGTGTGAAAAATCGCAACAACGTTGATCAAAACATCTGAGGTCATTAAACATATTTCCCAAGTTCATGAAACGTGGAAGATGATGAGGCAGAAACACTCCTTCAGCATTTCGGAAATAACTTTTTTTACAGATCAAATACTTGATTTTTTTTCTTTTGTTTTTTTTAATATAAAGGAAGTTCGGCAATAGCCTACTCTCCCGGACTTGAATTAAATAAAGAAAAGTACAAGAGAAGGGGACTAGTGCCCACGGGACCTCCCAAATCCCACAAAGCAGGGGAAGCTTTTACAGAGCTTAGATGGCATTACAAAGAAGGTTAATTACCCTCTCATCACCCTCATGTGGGGCCCACTTGGGTTTAAGCTTGTTATCGATCAAAAGGAGTACTTGATGATGCCTAAAGGGGGGGGATTTTTTACAGTTGACAATCCTTTTGCCAAGGAGGAACAGCGATTTCTCAATTGACCACTCCTTGGGGGAGTCACCGAAGTTGAAAGCACATCTTTCCCGCCAGAATTTCCATAGTACCTCCCCTCTGATGGCGTTCCAGAGAGTCGCGGAGCAGCCGATCGCTTCTCCCAGCAGGGCTTGCTGCCAACTGAGACGTTTTTGAAGTCTAATTCTCTTTCCAACCACCTGCCAGAGTCTGTTGGAGTTGGGGCAGGTAAAGAAGATGTGTGAAACATCTTCGATAGACCGGTGGCAGCGTTTGCACCAGGGAGTGATCCCTCCCATGAGAAGGCGAACTTTATGTCGGTCTCAGGCGAGGCATCTGCTTTGCAAAGTGTTCCATTCTTCATGCGAAATGTTGATGCTAGGATCAATATCCTCAAAGTTGATACAGCGGTTGGTGTCTTGTTTCCAGAGATGTTTCCATTTTTTGAAGCCTTTGTTCCATAGCTTCTTGGCATTTTGAATGTTCCAAGATTCCACACTCCGGATGCCATGGATCGGAAACCAGATATAGTCGTTTTGTCTGATACCAGCAGCCCACTTCCAGTCTTCACTTATTCTTGTGAAGCTTTTGACTTTATTCCAACTCTTCCAGAGGGAGCACACCAGATTAGAGCCTTTCGGGAAGACGGGGATCAGGGAAAACAGCAAGGTCAAGATGTCAAGATTCTTCCAATTTGGGAAACCCATGAGCGCCAACTCATGCTTGTTTCTGAAGATCAGCTTGGCCCACGAGGCCTCCCCGTTGCACCAAGCCTTAATCATCCATTTGGCCGACAGTTTGTTAGCCATGCACCCAATGTCCAAGATACCAAGTCCCCCACTATCTCTATGGCTGGTGCAGATGGACCATTTGATTTTAGGCACCCCCCTCCTATTGTGGTCGCCCGTCCAAAGGAAGTTTCTACAAATACTATCCAGTTTGGACAGGTCATGCTCTTTCGGTCTCCAACAAGAAAGGAAATAAATGGTAGATGATAAGAGGAACGTGTTGATAACCATAGCGCGACCAGCAAGATTGATTTGCATACCTCTCCAATAGTTAAGCTTGTTTTCGAGTTTGGCAAGCACCCAGTTCCACCGCTGTTCCATAGAGACGCCGAACCCCAAGGGAATCCCAAGAAGCCGAAAAATTTGGCCCTGCGGAATGATTTGACAGCCATGATCAATGAGAAGGCCGGGCTGAGGCCCACCAATAGCTCGAAAGGCGGTCTTAGAGTGGTTGATTATGGATCCAGAGGCTTCACAAAAAGTAGCAAGACACTTCCAGAACGTCTCAAGGCTGGTACTATCATTGTGCACAAAAGCGTTCATATCATCGGCAAAAAGTCTCATGGTGATCTTTTGTTTTTCTTGAGGAAAATAGGAAAATTAAATTAACAGAGGAAAGTACAATCTGTCCAAAGGGCAAGAGCCATAGACAAGCATTCACAGGGCATGAGCCATCTCTAGTCTTTGTCCAGAGTAATAGGGAGAACTAGCAGATCTTCAATCAGGATTGCTTAGGCGATAATTGTGGTTGAATTTGAATGTAACTTAAGATCATATTATCAGCGTAAATTTTGTTGTGTTTGTCTAGAACATAATGCCTCCATTTCATAAGACAAAGTACCACAAAAAACATCTCTTGTTCATGCGTTTGCCACTTTTGTGTTGTCCAAACAATGTTTTTGATAGATATGCCACAGACACTCCTAAATGAGAATCAGTATAGATCTCAAAAGGTTATGTGAAGTCTCAGTCATTAACATTTTCATAGGTTGAAATGCGGCCTCTATTATAGTTTTCCTTGAATAGCTCCGTTTACTCTCGATAAGATCAGTTAATGGAGCCATGATGCTAGAAAAGTCTTGAATAGACTTTTCCCACAAGCTCATGCACTTGGGTGGCCGTGAACTAAGTAGGCTAGTTTTGTACTGCTTGAAGTTTCGTTGGGTCAATATTGAGGCCCTCATGAGAGACCACAAACCCAACGAAATCGATCTCTTGAACTATGAATACAAACTTTTCAGGTTTGAGATACCACTGTCTCTTGTGTAAGATTTTTTTTTTTTATAAAGGAAGTTCGGCAATAGCCTACTCTCCCGGACTTGAATTAAATTAAGAAACAAAGGTACAGTAGAAGGGGACTAGTGCCCACGGGACCCCCCAAATCCCACAAAGCAGGGGAAGCTTGATTGAATCCTAGGTTGCGTTACAGAGAAGGTTAATCACCCTCTCATCGCCCTCATGCGGGACCCACTTGGGTTTGAGCTTGTTGTTGATCAAGAGGAGAACTTGATGGTGCCTGAAGGGGGGGGATTTCTTACTGTTAACAATCCTTTTGCCAAGGAGGAATAGTGATTTCTCAATCGACCACTCCCTGGGGGGATCGCCGAAGTTGAGGGCGCACCTCTCCCGCCAAATAATCCACAGAACCTCCCCTCTGATGGCGTTCCAGAGAGTCGCTGAGCAGCCGATCGCTTCTCCCAAAAGGACTTGTTTCCAACTGGGTTGTTTTTGAAGTCTGAATTTCATTCCAACCGTCTGCCAGATTCTGTAGGAGTTGGGGCAAGAAAGGAAGATGTGTGGGACATCTTCGATAGCACGGTGGCAGCGTTTGCACCAAGGAGAGATCCCACAAAGTTTGCTAGCCTTATGGTTGGTCCAGATTCCTCGATGAAGAATTTGCCATAAGAGGACCGACTTCTTAATCTCTATTAGGGGGTGCCAGATACCCATGAATTTCATGTCCCACCGAAGCCGCGTCCAAGACAGGCACCACTTCTTGTTTAGGCTGAGCTGGAGGTCAGCCGTTTCTTTGATGTTCGGGATTTTGAGTAGGCTATTTCCATTGTGCCATTTGAGACCAAGCGAGTTCGGCGCGTCGTGTCCCATGAGAAGGCGAGTCTTGTGGCGATCCCAAGCGAGGCATCGGCTTTGCAAGGTGTTCCATTCTTCGTGGGAGATGTTTATGCGGGGGTCGATATCCTCGAAGTTGATCCAGCTGTTGGTGTCATGTTTCCAGAGGTGTTTCCATTTTTTGAATCCTTTGTTCCATAACTTCTTGGCATTTTGAATGTTCCACGACTCCACACTCCGGATGCCATGTATCGGAAACCAGATAGAGTCGTTTTGTCTGATTCCGGCCGCCCACTTCCAGTCCTCACTAATTCTTGTGAAGCTTTTGACTTTATTCCAGCCCTTCCAAAGAGAGCACACGAGATTGGAGCCTTTCGGGAAGACGGGAATCGGGGAGAATAGCAGGGTCATGATGTCAAGATTCTTCCAGTTCGGGAACCCCGTGAGGGCCAACTCATCCTTGTTTCTGAAGATCAGCTTGGCCCACGAGGCCTCCCTATTGCACCAAGCCTTAATCATCCATTTGGCTGCCAGTTTGTTAGCCATACACCCAATGTCTAGGATACCAAGCCCCCCGCTATCTCTAGGGCTGGTGCAGATGGCCCATTTGATTTTAGGCACCCCCCTTCTGTTATGATCACCCGTCCAAAGAAAGTTTCTGCAGATGCTATTCAGTTTGGACAGGCCTTGCTCATTCGGTCTCCAACAAGAAAGGAAATAGATGGTAGACGAGAGGAGGAACGTGTCGATAACCATAGCGCGTCCAGCGAGATTGATTTGCATGCCTCTCCAGTAGTTAAGCTTGTTTTCAAGTTTGGCCAACACCCAGTTCCATCGCTGCTCCATAGAGACGCCAAACCCCAATGGGATTCCAAGCAGCCGAAAGATTTGGCCCTGCGGAATGATTTGACAACCATGATCAGTGAGGAGGCCAGGTTGATGTCCCACAATAGCCCTAAAGGCGGTCTTATTGTGGTTGATTTTGGATCCAGAGGCCTCACAAAATGTATCAAGACACCTCCAGAACATCTCCAGACTGGTATTATCATTGTGAACGAACGCGTTCATATCATCGGCAAAAAGTCTCATGATGATTTGACTGTGGTCGTGAGGCAGCCGGAGGCCTTTGATACTGCCAGCCTCCACATGATGTGCCACAAGTCTGCTCAGCCCCTCAGTGGCGATGGCAAAGAGAAGGGGGGCAAGAGGGCACCCTTGTCTAATAGATCTTTTAAGATGGATCGCCTTCGAAAGTTTGCCGTTAACGTTAATTTGGGTCGTTGCGTTTCCGAGAAGGGTCGCGATCATCTTGGTGAATTTCTGACTACATCCGAGATCTTGGAGCGACTGCAGAATATAGTCCCATTCTAACCTATCGTAGGCTTTGTCAAAGTCGATCTTGAGGAAAACCACATCTTGGTTAGACTCATTTGCAAATTGAATACCTTCCCAAATATCCATAATGGTTTCCAGGATGGACCTGCCTTTGATGAAACCTTTTTGGTCCTCACTAAGCCAAGATCTCAGGTGGCAAGAAATTATGTTGGCAATGACTTTGGCGATGATCTTGTATCCTGTTTGGAGCATCGTAATAGGCCGCCAGTTCTCGATTCTGTTCTTTTCCCCCTTCTTGTGTATCAGCTTGATAATTCCATTATTTAAACAAGAAGGAAGAGCACCGTACTTTAGCGCTTCTTGCCACACCATCCGAAGAGGGGTGGCAACCACCAGCTTGAAGGATTTGAAGAACTCGTTAGTGAGTCCGTCGGGTCCCGGGCTTTTACCGAGGGGGAGGGCATCAATGACCTCAATGATTTCTGATTCAGAGATAGGGGCATGAAGCAGGGAGTGGAGGTTAGGTGGTATTCTCCGGGGGGAGACCCTAGAAATGGCAGCCATGCAGTCCCTTCTATGGTGGGAGAGGGGGTTCGAGGTTCCCAGGAGTCTCGTGAAGTGCCCTTCGATGATGCCAAAATTATCTTCTTCCGAATTGCATGCCTTGCCATGTGGATCGAGCAGTAGGGGGATCGCCTCTCTGTTGTGTTTCCTTTTAAGGATACTGCACATCTCTTTGGTGGGTTTGTCGGCTTTGCCGGCCCACCACTCCTTGAAGAATATTTGCAAGTTTTTCCTTTGTATTTCTTCCTCGTATCTCAACACTGCTCTGATTTTTCGGAGACCTTTCTGGGCTTGGTGTTTTCCTTTGTTCACTTCCTCCTCGAGCCGCCAGAGTCTGTGGTAAAGAGCTTCCCTACGAGCCCGCCGCACATTCTCGAGCATCTTCTTAGTTCTGATCATGATCTTACGAGACTTGTCGACCGCACTTCTCCAGCACTTGGCTGGGGCCAAGCCAGAGGCGAACGCCACCTTCCACACATCGGCAATCTCTTGATGGACGGAGGGGAGAGAGAAGGTGGAGGCGTTGGCATGAAACCACGGAGCCTTGCGGGTCTTGTTGGAAGGTTGAAAAGTGATAACGATCGGGTAGTGATCAGAGATGGTGAGGTCAGTGCGTTGCGTGATGGTAGGGTGGCCCCACTGATGAGTAAAGCTCTGAGAGATGTAGCATCTATCGAGTCTAGCTTTCCTCAGATCCTCGCCCGCTTGGAGATTCGACCAAGAAAAGCCATTCAAGACTTGCTGAACACGTTCTTTATGCAACATGAAAATTACAATGAACTCGATAACATACGGGAGGAGGGGTGCCTAAATAAATTGCATGTGTTGAATACCAAGGAGATCCTAGTATTGAAGGATAATTTGGAGACTGAAAGCTACAAGTGGATCTTCCGGAATCCAAACGTAGTCAGAGATTGGATTTAACATACAAATATATAAGTCATTGTATGCGATGTTTGAGTATGCCTTTGAGCTCCAAAGGTTGGCCATGAGGCTCCAGTAGTGGTACATGTCATCTGAATCATAGATTCAGGTAAAAGATTTTGATCAATAGAAATGGAAATTATTGTGGATCTTTTTTTTTTTTTAATATAAAGGAAGTTCGGCATTAGCCTACTCTCCCGGACTTGAATTAAATAAAGAAAAGTACAAGAGAAGGGGACTAGTGCCCACGGGACCCCCCAAATCCCACAAAGCAGGGGAAGCTTTTACAGAGCTTAGATGACATTACAAAGAAGGTTAATTACCCTCTCATCACCCTCATGTGGGGCCCACTTGGGTTTAAGCTTGTTATCGATCAAAAGGAGTACTTGATGATGCCTAAAGGGGGGGGATTTTTTACAGTTGACAATCCTTTCGCCAAGGAGGAACAGCGATTTCTCAATTGACCACTCCTTGGGGGAGTCACCGAAGTTGAAAGCACATCTTTCCCGCCATATTTTCCATAGGACCTCCCCTCTGATGACGTTCCAGAGAGTCGTGGAGCAGCCGATCGCTTCTCCCAGCAGGGCTTGCTGCCAACTGAGACGTTTTTGAAGTCTAATTCTCTTTCCAACCACCTACCAGAGTCTGTTGGAGTTGGGGCAGGTAAAGAAGATGTGTGAAACATCTTCGATAGACCGGTAGCAGCGTTTGCACCAGGGAGGGATCCCACAAATTTTGCTAGCCTTAAGGTTGGTCCAGATTCCTTGATGAAGAATTTGCCATAAGAGGACAGACTTTTTGATTTCTATGAGGGGGTGCCAGATAGCCATGAACTTCATGTCCCACCGAAGTCGCATCCATGACAGGCACCACTTTTTGTTGAGGTTAACCTGATAGTCGATCGTTTCTTTGATGTTCGGGATTTTTGATAGGCTATTCCCATTGTGCCATTTGAGCCCAAGCGAGCTCGACATGTCGTGTCCCATGAGAAGGCGAACTTTGTGTCGGTCCCAGGCGAGACATCTGCTTTGCAAAGTGTTCCATTCTTCATGCGAAATGTTGATGCTAGGGTCAATATCCTCAAAGTTGATCCAGCGGTTGGTGTCTTGTTTCCAGAGATGTTTCCATTTTTTGAAGCCTTTGTTCCATAGCTTCTTGGCATTTTGAATGTTCCAAGATTCCACACTCCGGATGCCATGGATCGGAAACCAGATAGAGTCGTTTTGTCTGATACCGGCAGCCCACTTCCAGTCTTCACTTATTCTTGTGAAGCTTTTGACTTTATTCCAACTCTTCCAAAGGGAGCACACCAGATTAGAGCCTTTCGGGAAGACGGGGATCGGGGAAAATAGCAAGGTCAAGATGTCAAGATTCATCCAATTTGGGAGACCCATGAGCGCCAACTCATTCTTGTTTCTGAAGATCAGCTTGGCCCACGAGGCCTCCCCGTTGCACCAAGCCTTAATCATCCATTTGGCCGACAGTTTGTTAGCCATGCACCCAATGTCCAAGATACCAAGTCCCCCACTATCTCTATGGCTGGTGCAGATGGACCATTTGATTTTAGGCACCCCCCTCCTATTGTGGTCGCCCGTCCAAAGGAAGTTTCTACAAATACTATCCAGTTTGGACAGATCATGCTCTTTCGGTCTCCAACAAGAAAGGAAATAAATGGTAGATGAAAAGAGGAACGTGTTGATAACCATAGCACGACCTGCAAGATTGATTTGCATACCTCTCCAATAGTTAAGCTTGTTTTCGAGTTTGGCAAGCACCCAGTTCCACCGCTGTTCCATAGAGATGCCAAACCCCAAGGGAATCCCAAGAAGCCGAAAAATTTGGCCCTGCGGAATGATTTGACAGCCATGATCAATGAGAAGGTCGGGCTGTGACCCACCAATAGCTCTAAAGGCGGTCTTAGAGTGGTTGATTATGGATCCAGAGGCTTCACAAAAAGTAGCAAGACACTTCCAGAACGTCTCAAGGCTGGTACTATCATTGTGCACAAAAGCGTTCATATCATCGGCAAAAAGTCTCATGATGATCTGACTGTGGTCATGCGGCAAACGAAGGCCTTTAATGTTACCAGCTTCCACCTGATGCTCCACCAGCCTGCTAAGTCCTTCCGTGGCAATGGCAAAGAGAAGGGGAGCCAAAGGGCACCCTTGTCTGATAGATCTTCTAAGTTTGATCACCTTTGAAAGCTTTCCATTAATGTTAATTTGGGTCGATGTGTTTCCAAGAAGGGTCGCGATCATCTTGGTGAATTTCTGACTACATCCAAGATCTTGTAGCGACTGTAAAATATAGTCCCATTCTAGCCTGTCGTAGGCTTTATCAAAGTCGATCTTGAGGAAAACTACTTCTTGTTTAGACTCATTTGCAAATTCAAGACCTTCCCAGATATCTATAATGGTTTCCAAAATTGACCTGCCTTTGATGAAACCTTTTTGGTCCTCGCTTAACCACGCTCTCAAGTGGCAAGAGATTCTGTTGGCAATGACTTTGGCGATGATCTTGTATCCTCTTTGGAGCATTGTAATGGGACGCCAGTTCTCAATTCTGTTCTTTTCCCCTTTTTTGTGTACTAACTTGATAATGCCATTGTTGAGACAAGAAGGAAGCACGCCAAACTTGAGTGCCTCTTGCCAAACCAAACGAAGAGGGGTGGCAACCACCAACTTGAAGGATTTAAAAAACTCATTAGTGAGCCCGTCGGGTCCCGGGCTTTTACGTGAAGGGAGGGCATCAATGACCTCAATGATTTCGGCTTCAGAGATAGAGGCATGAAGCAGAGAGTGAAGGTTGAGTGGTATCCTATGGGGGGAAACCCTAGATATGGCTGCCATACAGTCCCTTCTATGGTGGGAGAGGGGGTTTGAGGTCCCCAGGAGTCTCGTGAAGTGCCCTTCAATGATCCCAAAATTATCTTCTTCCGTATTGCATACATTGCCATTTGCGTCTAGCAATAAGGGGATCGATTCTCTGTTGTGTTTCCTTTTGAGGATACGGCACATCTCTTTGGTGGGTTTGTCGGCTTTGCCAGCCCACCACTCCTTGAAGAAAATTTGCAAATTTTTCCTTTGTATCTCTTCCTCGTATCTCAGCAGCGCTCTGATTTTTCGAAGTCCTTTCTGGGCTTGAGATTTTCCTTTGTTCACTTCCTCCTGGAGCCGCCAGAGTCTATGATATAGAGCTTCTCTACGAGCCCGCCGCACAGTCTCTAGCATCTTCTTGGATCTAATCATGATCTGTCGTGACTTATCGACCGCACTTCTCCAACACTTGGCTGGGGACAAGCCAGAGGCGAATGCCTCCTTCCACACATCAGAAATTTCTTGATGGACGGAGGGGAGAGAGAAGGAGGGCACACTGGCATGGAACCACGGAGCCTTACGGATCTTGGTGGGGGGTTGAAAAGTGATGACGATCGGGTAGTGATCAGAGATGGTGAGGTCGGTGCGTTGCAAGAGGGAAGGGTGGCCCCACTAATGAGTAAAACTCTGAGAAATGTAGCATCTATCAAGTCTAGCTTTCCTCAGGTCCTCGCCTGCTTGGAGATTTGACCAAGAAAAGCCATTCGAGTCTTTGAATTCGACCAAATCCAAGTGTAGTTTGGTTTTGTCCCACGTTTCTTTCTCTCGACTATCGATGACCCTACCCTTGCCCATCCATCTGTCCATAGGGTCCTCAACCATGTTGAAGTCACCACAAATAAGCACGTTGTGGGGGAGCGAGTCCAAGGAGGCCCAAGTGTTAAGTCTCTCTAACTCCCCATTAGGGGCATACAAAGAGACTAAAGTAAAACAAAAGGGAGCACCAAAAGAAACAGCAATCCATCGATGGCATTCGTCTTCAATGGAGTTCTCAAGCTTTTCAAACCACAGTTGATTAATACCGATTACCGTTCCACCGAACCCCCTCTGATGCGCCGTTGAAATCCAAACATGGGTCGAGGAGACATGTCTAAGCCGTTTCTGGAGGTCTTCTCCGTCAATTTTAATCTCTTGAATACATATAAAATCTGGGTTTAGGCTAATGTCGCGGAGCCATTGACCAATGATGATCGCTCTTGAGGGGTCGGTTAGCCCTCTAGCATTTAAGGAGATGATGATCATTGTCGTAGTGAGCCCTCTTGCGGGAGGGGGCTTTGTCCTTTCTTTTCTTGGATTCATCTTTCTTTTTCACTCGGATCGGATCCCGAGTTAGCATTAGGTTCTTGTGGGGGCTTTTCCACGGTAACTCCATAGGTTGTTTTCCTTTGCGGGATGCCTCCTGCTGGGAAGAACTGGGCACCGTTTTCAGCTCCGTCTCTGGAATAGTCGATCCGATGATGGAGCTTTCACTATCCATGTTATCTTCGTTGCTAGTAGTAAAGCCGTCTTCTTTGCTTGTAGTGTAACCCTCCTGCAAGGTTTCTTTACTGTCAGGGATCTCTAGGCCTTTGACGTCGGTGTCCACCTCAAGTTGGTTCCCACCTGGGTAGTCAAACTCATTGATTTCCTTTTCCAGATTGCAATACAAGTTGCTGGAGGGGGTAACTGACATGTTGTTTCGCTCAGAGGTTGCCCTAGGGCTTCTTTTCCTTCTTCTTCTGACTTCGATGAACCCGTCTGCATCAGCTTCTGGATTAAGGGGACCCTTGAATTCCTCTACTTTCTTCGAGTGATTCAATGCTCCATTGCTATCTTGAGCATTTTTGGGGGCTTCTTGATTTCGCTTGCTTTTTCGTCTCAAAGGGCAATCTTTGATCCTGTGACCTTGTTGGCCACAACGAAAGCACGCGTTGGGAAGGTTTTTGTAACTCATGTCTTGCTCCCATACATCCCCTTCGCCCAAGTCCAATTTGATCTTCGATGGAAGTGGCATACTGAGGTCAGCCTCGACACAGATTTGACGGTGCCACCGAGCGTTGAATGAGTGCCTTGCACCTTCATAAATGAGACCACCAATGTCCTCGCGTGAGGCCAACGGCTTGCCGATAGGAGAAACGATGTCCCACAGGAAGCTGTACAAGAAGTATGGCAGGTTAGGGAGCTCAACCCAGAGAGGGTACCGAAGCGATTTCGATTTGTCGGGAGTAAAATCAGGGGACCATCTGAATAGGCACAGGGTCGCCCGGCCGAGTTGCCAAGTTCCGACACTAAGGGCTCGAAACGCCATATCTTCATTTTCAAAGACTAGCAGCAAGTGGCTTGCCGGTAAGAACTGACACTTACAAACAACTAGCCCGCGGGGGAACCACTCGTTGCGAAGCCACTGTCGCACAGTTTCGAGCGGGGGCTTAGGGCCGAACATTTGGCCGACGAGGCAAACTTTCTTGAGCTCCTCCTGAGTTGACAAAATTGCGGATCTATTGAGGGAGACCAAGGGGGGTTCAGCACTCTCGAAGGCCCCTAGGGCGGCACAAGAACCCCCCTCCAACAAAGAGGCCAGGTTATCGGTCTCCCCGGGAGGAGGGGCCAGGTTACTTCTCACAAGAGAGGGGGTCACCAAATCCATGACAAAGAGGGACACTCCGATTGAAATTATCTCTTGCTTTTGCTCCTTGAATTTACTTTTGCTTTTAAAGACTTCAACTCCACTTGAGGGAAAACTAGGAGATGGGAGTTCTAGCTTTTAGATGGGAGTTCTAGCTTTTATGTGACCTCATTGTATTCATCAAGAATCTTATACATGCCTCACCATTGGTGAGAAAAATTCAAACTAAGATTGGCAAGCAAGATGATATTCTGGGTGCTGAGAAGAACCAAATCTCCCTTAGCATCAAACTCTAGTTGACCTCTTATATTGTTTTGTTGTATGTATGCATCCTTGTAATCATATAAGTGCTTTTTCACCACTTCGATTCGAGTGCACCACTTTTCTAAGAACACATTTGTGTCTTGATCTTGTACGTCCGATTTGGAACTTGCTAATATGATAAGAGTGATCACTTCCTTGACAGTCCCCAGTTCGAATGGAGTGAAAGTGTTGGCTTAGTGTAGAGAACTATTCTAGAACTTCTAGGTGATTGGCTTGTACACAAGCATAAATCTAATCCTCAACTCCTAGTTATAACATTTTGTTTTCCATTCTATTTGAGGATAATAAGAAGAAGAGAAATGAACTTGTGTTCTCAAAACCTTAATGGCACATATTGCTAAGAAGACAGCCATCTGTGTATGAAATAATCACTAA
Source organism: Ceratopteris richardii (assembly GCA_020310875.1). NCBI lineage: Eukaryota > Viridiplantae > Streptophyta > Polypodiopsida > Polypodiales > Pteridaceae > Ceratopteris > Ceratopteris richardii. Next base: position 145,148,634 of record CM035409.1, on the reverse strand, counting down.
TGGCAGCCCATGGTATTTGAACACATGCTTGAAAAAGAGTTCGGCTACTTGTAAGGATGTCAAGAGTGGCTTGGTAGGAATAAACTGAACTTGCTTTGAAAACAAGTGGACAACCACAAAAATGAAAGTGCATCTATGTGATCTGGGCAAATCCACTTTGAAATCCATATTGATTACATCCCATGGGTGTTGTCAATATCTTAATTCATGCACATATAGAGGATATGGGTGCCCAAAATAGATATGAAAAGAGACAAGATAGAACATAGTATTGGGTGCAATCTTCCCCCACTTTTGACAATTAACAAAGTGCATGTATTTATAGAGTTTCTCATTACCTCAAAAATAGCGGTTACAAGGAGGTGGCTTTGAAAAGCAAGTGGGAAAGTAAAAAGTTGTTCTATTTTGTGGAGAGCCTTTGCTTTAATTAATAAAAATCATGGTCTACAATGGTCCTTATTCTAACCACTACTTTTACTAACTGTTTCTAATAATAGAACCCTCTATGTGGGTTTACTTAAAAATTATATAAAATATAAATTTGAGTATTGATGTCTGCCTTTCACGGCTTTCATGCCCTCATGAACCTTGAATTGCTATATCAAAACACCAAAACACATTAATAAATGAATAAATCTCACATAATTCCTTGTTCAACACATTCCATAATTCATAACATGCCCCTTAGTTGAAAAAGAAACGGACCTTAATCGATAAAATATAATAAACATGGATGGCTAATCACATGTTCCATCACTAAATAAAATAAGCTTTTAATGGATGAGTTAAATTATTAAGATTAGTTATGAGGTGCACATAAAGTCTCTAAATAAGAAAATAAAAAAACATATATTAATAATTATTCGAAATGGTTTTTTTTCAATCATTCATGGTCTAGAATATGCTCTAAATATTCTAATTTATTTTGGGAACTGTGACTAAAGAATGATCATACATACTAAATTCTATATGTAAATGCATTACATATAAAGAACTAAAGGATTTAAGAAAGAAAATTATTGATGATCAAAGGAAACTAGACTTGTGAAAAAGTTTTTATTACAAACGTGGCTGCTTCAAACTAATCATTTTGATAATCAATTAATACTCTATCAATGCATCATGATCAAAGGAAATAGCTTCATGAAGCATTGTAGGTTGGCATGAGTGAAGCTTAGCTTGAATCTCCTTCTCTAAACCATCTTTATACTTCTTCTTCATGATATCATCGGAATCATCGAGCGGTACCTTGGTATTCATCGGGTCCATGTGTATAAAGAGAATGAAACCCCCTTGTAAGATATGTAAAAGGTAGGATATATGCATTATTTATGTGAAGGATTAAAGGAAGGAGTAAACGAAGGAGTAAAGGTAGGTATAAACATACGTGTAAACGTTGTTTGAAGGAGTACACGTAGGTGTAAAGGAAAGACTAAACAAAGGAGTGAGCGTAGGTGTAAATGTAGGTGTAAGCATAGGTGTAAACATTTTGTGTAAACATAGTTTCAAGTTCATGAACTTGAATGGAAACAAAAATCAGAATCGGAACATGAACTAAAATTGGAATCTAGGTTGCATTATTCGTTATTTGACAATTCATTTATTTGTGAGTAATTATGAAGTTTTACACCAAGCACTTAATATTTGATAAAATTATTCATTGCCACATCAGCCTTCAAGCATGGCCGACTACTTTTTGCATCATAATTTGGCGCTTTTTGATCAAAATCGCTTTTGACCAAAATGTTTTCGATTGAAAAGCTTTCAATCAAAAAATGTTTTGATAAAAAATAATTCAATCAAATATAGTATTATAAAAGAACACACTTTGAATCATTTTCCATAAGATTTACTTTGTTTCTTATGAACTTATAGTGTTGTACAAAGAAAAAGTTATAAGCTCTCTTAGAAATATTAAGTATTTTAGTATTTGAATAAAGAAAAAAATATTTTTTTGTGTGTTAAAAACTATTGTGATTGTTTGACTCAACATTGATTCGTACTTCACAATAGTATATGTATGTGTGTCTATGATGTTGAGTAAACTTGTATTGTTATTGTTTGAAACAATATTGATTCTTACTTCACAAAAGTATGTGTATGTGTATGTGTGTGTATGTCATATGATTGTGAGTGAAAATCTAATGTGATTGGGTATGCACATGTATATGTGTGTGTTTGATTGTGATAGGAAAACCAATGGATTTATTGGAAAATGTTTTATCTTCTTTTTGATAATTCAAGGTTTGAGAAGGTGTTAATAAGTGAACTAGAACTTTATAGGTCTTTAGATGGCTATGTCTTGTAGACTTATTAGCACCTTCTCAGAAACTTGAATTGTAAAGGGATCGAATGAAGTTTCATTCGATAGCATGTATATGTGCATGTGAGTGTATAATTGTGAATGAAAATTTATTCCAATTGTTTGAGTCAACATTGATTCTTGCTTCACAATAGTATGTGTAAGTGTACCTGTATATGATTGAGAATTTCAAATCTATTGTGATTGTTTGAATCAACATTGATTCTTACTTCATAATAGTCTAACACTATGTGTAAATGTATATGTGTGTATGATTGATACTTAAACTATTGTGATTTTTTGACTCAATATTGAGTTTTACTTCACAGTAGTATGTGTAAATGTATGTATGTGTATGATTGAGAATTAAAGTCTATTGTAATTGATTGAGTTATCATTGATACTTATTTCACAATACTATGTGTAATTGTATGTGGGTGTATGATTGAGAATTAAAGTCTATTGTAATTGATTGATTCAACATTGATTCTTATTTCATAATAGTATGTGTAATTGTATGTGTCTGTATACAGTATGATTCAAAATTAAAATACATTGTAAATTTTTGAATCAACATTGATTCTTACTTCACTATAATATGTTTAATTGTATGTGTGTGTGATTGAGAATTAAAATCTTTTATGATTTTTTTGACTCGGCATTGATTCTTACTTCACAATAGTATGCGTGTCTATGATTGAGAACTATTAGAAAGAAAATCTAAATATATAAATTAATAGATTTAAAAAATTTAAGAGGGATTAAGATTAGTTTATATATACTTTAAGATACATATTTAGTGAAATATATATCTTATTTGATATTGATTTATGTTGTCTTTTTGTAGATATAAAGTCTTCATAAAGCAAGCACTATGGGCAAGGGCAAAGAATAGTCATATGTGATTATGCAAATAAATGTAAATCTCACGGTATCACATCAAAAAGATTCAAAAGCATGAGTAGTTCATAGCACTTTCGAAGTAGTCCAGGTGTAGAGCAAGAACGAGTAGATGCATCAATGAAAACAAAGGATCCTCATGATATTTGTACTCAAGTATCTCACTGAACCCTAACTAAAAGTGCGTAAAAATACAATTGCTTCTTCCACAAGATTCCTTCCATGTTTTTTGTTTTAAAATTGACCAAGGTAAGTACATAGATTTCACCTTTGCATCTTTACAAACACAAGTTCGTATGACCACACCTATGTGATATACATTTGAGAGTATCCCATGAGGTAAAGCAATGCTCTTATGCTTTCTTTATTGGATCAACAACTCCCCCTCAAACCTAAGAATCTTTAGCCTTCAATCCTTGACAATATCTTGCAATCCAATCGTTGATTTGAATGTAACTTGACTCCCTCCATGCCTTTGTCATCATATCTGCACATTTTTGTTGAGGTGATACATATGAAAATAGAATCTCCTTGCTTGTAATCTTTTCCCTAGCATAATGATAATGTACTTTTATGTGTTTACTGCTAGCATGATAAATTTATATTCAACCTCAGCTGGTGAGAGTGCAATAGTGGCTTGCTTATTTAAAGACCATAAAATCAGCTTTGTATCTTCAAAGGCAAGGTATACATATGAGCTTCTCCTATCATCTTTAGAACCTCCCCAATCTACATTAGACAATTTCTTGATGTCTATATCAAATGTGTGAGGATAGTACAAACCCTGATTGATAGTTCCATTCAAGTACTTGAGTATTAGTTTGGATCCTTCCATGTGAGCTTTCCTTGGATTATGCATGAACTAACGTAAGAAACTTAATCCATAGCAAATGTCCACTCTAGTTAATGTAACATAGTTCAAACTACCAAATAGAAATTGATAGCTACTTATGTCCTCTATTTTTTCTCCTCAATGAGCACTTAACTTCAAGTTCATCTCTGCAGGTGTACCTACAATCTCTGAGTTCTCAATTTTTAATTTCACAAGCAAGTCTTTGATATACTTTCTTTGAGTAAGATTCAAACCCTATTTTTTGTACACCACTTCCAATCCCAAGAAGTATGTGATTAGACCTACATCATTTATCTTGAATTCTTCTTTCTAATGAAGCTTAATCTTCATATTTCCTTCATCATCATTACATGTAACTATAATATCATGACCATAAAGAGATAGGTATATGAATTTTGATTGGTTCCTCTTAATGAAGAGGGAAGGATCTACTTTGCTCACATTGAATCCCTTATCCTACAAATAGGTGACCAACCTCTGATTCCATGCCCTAGGGGCTTGCTTTAAATCTTAACCTACGTACATACTCAAGATATGAGGAGTTTTAAGAACCAAGAGGTTGAGCCATGTATACCTTCTCAGATATCCATCCATTCAGAAAATCATTCTTTACATCCATTTCATAGATCTTTTAATTTATTGAAGATGCAACAGTCATAAGTCCTCTAACGGTTGGCATCTTTGCAGCTCACAAACAAGTTTCTTCATAATGAATTCCTTGTGGTCTTGCATATCCTTTGGCCATTAGACGTACTTTGTACCTATTTATAGATCCATCAATTTTTTCTTAACCTTGTATATCCACGTTCAACCTATGATCTTCATAGATGGATTCTTAGGCACCAATTCCCAAGTTTGATTTTCCTATAGGGCATCAATCTCTTCCTCCGTGGCATTCATCCATTCTAGCTTCTTGTTTGCTTCTTTGTATGATGAATTCTCCTCAAAGCTTGAGTCCTATGCTAGATATATAGAACGTTTAGCAATCAATGAAGTATCATAGCCATAACCTTCTAGATTTGTCTTCTCTTTATTTGACCTTCTTATTGTTTTTTAGAGGATTCTGCCATATCCCTAAACTCTTTCATTTTGTCTTTCTCTTTAGAGTTCCAAGAATTTATTTCTCTCCTTGGGGTCTTTTGATCATCATCAAAGTCACTTGATGCTTGAAATGTGTGCTCATTCCTCTTTGTTAGAGTTGGAAAGTCCTCTTCTAGGTCATAAGGTAGTTTGGTCCTTGTGCAATTATCTTTTAACCATGATTTATTTTTATCAAACACAACATATCTTGTTACAATAAAGCCTTTGTTGCTTGGATTATACGACCTCTAATATGTGAAGTTATGTGTGCATATGCTATGCACCCAAAGATACTGAAATGATCAAGGCTATGTATCCTTCCATATCATGCCTCATATGGGCTCATTCCATCCAAAGCCTTTGATGAAAAAGTATTTATCAAACAAGTAGTTATTGATGTTGAATCTACCCACAAATAGTTGGGGAGTTTCTTTTCATTTATCATTGACCTTGCAACCTCCATAATTTTCCTATTCCTTCTTTCTACCACTCTATTTTGCTCAAGAGTATATCTGGTGGTTAATCCCTTTTAATAGCTCTCGATAGGAATGAAAGTTATTAGAGAAATATTCTCCCCCTCCATGTGACCTTAGTCTTTTAAAGATTTTACTTGTTCGATTCTCCACAAGAGCTAAATATTTTTGAAACATGAAAATACTTCATCCTTATGCTTCATAAAATATAAAATACTCCATCTGCTACAATCATCTATGAATGGCATATAGTACGTTGATCCATAGGTCTAAGGCTCGTTGCTTGGTCCCAATACATCTTTGTGGACAAACTCCAATAGATATCCATTTATGTAGCCTTTCTTGGTGAAGGGTTGCATGTGTGGCTTACCAAATTGACAAGCACTACATTTATATACCATATGTTGTTTGGATATGTTTAATAGAATATGTTTAGATAAATGAATCATAATATGTGTTCCTATTTCACATATGATACAAGGGAGATATGGTGGAATACTCAATCTTGAGGTGACTAAAATGTATCCTCAAAATATCAGCTCAAAACTCTCACAAAAACTTACTCTACCTAGTGACCTAGAAGGGTGTGAATTTATATATAAATTTGAATTTAAATCTTGATGAGTCATCCACCTAAAAGTGAATCTAAAATTTAGGACTGATTTGAATTCAAATCATTTCTAAATACTCATGGATCTTGGCTTCCTCTTTCAAAGTGATTCCTACCAGTATTGGTCTTTCATAATTGAACAAGTTAAGTACATAGATTTTATCTTTGGAACTTTACAAACACATGTCATATGAGCACATCTATGTGAGATACATTATAAGAGTAGTCCATGTGCTATGTTAGGAATGAGATTGATGATTTGTGCCTTCTCTCTTATCACAAATAGTTTAGCATTGTTCGTAAGAAGGATTGCCCCTATTACAAGGATCATTGACCTCAGCCTCATGCTAAACTCGTCAAAACTAAAAACTCTTTGAAATTTCAGTTAGACCTCACAACCTACTTGGAATTGACCAATGATATTTTTCACATCACTAATTGATATATAATGAGTCTAAAGACACAAATTTGATGAATTTTGATCAAACCTACTAAGAGAAATTAATTTAGGAACATTGGGGTGTCATCTCGACATTTTAGGAATCATCTGCCTGAATACATATGCAACTTCAATTGGATGTAGCATGAAGTTGATTGAAAACATGAATGTAAACCTCAGATAACAGATGAGTATAACTTCATGAAGTAGCTTGAAGATCAATTTTTATTGCACATATGGTACATGGTATATATGAGCATGCGGCTTGGGAAGGATGAGCACAATGAATGCTTCATCAATAGCTTGATACGTGATGAGACTTTCCTCAGAATGTAGCTTGAAGTGCTCTATATTCCGTGAATATTCTCATGTGTATGGATACGAGATTTTGAATGCAAACTTTGGAGGGATGCTACCTAAATGTACCCTCAACTTAGGGGAGTCTTTGGCTAATCAATCACTCCTAACTAGGCTCGTGATTCGTGCCAAACAAGGCCACGACTTTATCACTTTACATTTATCTATTTTTTTGTAATTACTTCTCAAGTAATGACTTTTACGAGAGTTTATTTTATGGATTCTTTCATTGAGAGTATGCATAACAAATGATGAGTGATCAAGCACTAGGCTTGGATAGAAATGGATCAACAAATCCCCCTCAAGCTACCATGCTTGAGTCTTCATTCTTCCTTTATTTCTAGAAATCCAATCATGCCTTTAAACCTGCTTAACTTGATACCATCCAATGGCTTAGTCAACATGTCTGCACATTGAAGATTACTAGATACATAGGACAATTGAATGTTCTTGCTCAACAACTTCTCTCTTATATAGTGATAGTGGACTTTAATATGCTTTGTTCTAGCATGGTAAAGAAGATTAGCTACTAAGTGAAGTGAACTTGTAGTATCACCAACGATGTGAGGAGTTAAGGTCCTTAACCCCAAATCTGAGTATGTCACATTGCTTCTTGTGTTGCATTGCCCAATCCTCTGTATTCCACCTCAATAGATGATAGAGCAATAGTTGGTTGCTTCTTTGAAGACCATGAGATTAGCTTTCAACCTGCAAAATATAAATATCCTAATGTACCTTTCCTTACCCTTCCAGTATTTGAGTAATCTCTTGGCTGCTTCCATGTGTGGCTTCCTTGGCTTGTGCATAAATTGGCTGAGTATGCTAACACTATAGTATTATCCACCCTTGTGAGAGTTTCATAGTTCAAGATTCCTAGCAAACTTTGATAGGTTGTGATATCTTCAATAGGTTCTCCTTCATAAGCACTTAGCTTATGATTCAACTCCATGTGTGTACTTGCATACTTAGTATTCTCCATTTTTAACTTAGAAAGTATGTCATGTACGTACTTCCTTTGAGTGATATAGATACTTGAATCTGCATAGACAAGTTCAAGTCCAAGAAAGTAAGTGAGAGGTCCAAGATCACTGATCTTGAATTCATCCTTTATTCCAGCCTTCACTTGTTTGATTCCATTGATATCATTCCTTGTAATTATTATATCATCAACATATACATAGAGATATATAACTTCTAATCCATTCCTTTTGATGAATAATGATGTATCTGCTTTACTAGCTTTCAAACCTTGGTTCTACAAGTAGGTCACTAACTAGTGATTCCAAGCTCTTGGAGCTTGCTTCAGACCATACAAAGCCTTCTTCAATTTGCACACAAAATTAGGATGATTTGCATCTTACTAGGTGGTTGTGCCATATAAACTTCTTATCAGATCCATCCATTGAGAAATGCATTTTGTACATCTAATTGGTATGGCTTCCCATTCCTAGATGTAGTAATGCTAACAAGTACTCTAATGGTTTTGTATCTATTAATACTACCATCTAAATTCCTTTAAACTTTCTGAATCCACCTTGATTCAATTACCTTCATTGATGGCTTGTTTGGAGAAGTTCCCATGTGTCATCTTCCATGAGAGCTTCCATTTCTTCATCCATTGCTTCTCTCCATTCCTTATTGCTTTGAGCTTCTTCATCAGATGTTGGTTCTTCATTGTTGGAATCCTTAGCCATATAGATTGAGTGCTTGGTGACTAAAGAGGTATCAAATCCATATCTCTCTGATTTCTTCTTCTCTCGCATTGACCTTATGATTGGTTGAAGAGAGCCTTCAAAACCTTGAGCTAGGTCTTGCACCTTAGCTTTCCCTTTGTTCTTCCATAGCTTTAATTTCTCCAGCTCTGTCAAATCATCTTCAGAGTCACTATCTTCAAGATGCTTTGGTTTCCTTGTTGAAAGAGATGGAAAGTCTTCTTCCAAGTCATACGGTAGCTTCACTTTCCTGTCATCATCAAACAAAGATTTATTTTCATCAAAGACTACATCTCTACTAACTAAGAAACCTTTGTTAGTGGGATTGTACAATCTCTATCCTTCTTTATTTTGATCATATCCAATAAAGACACACTTTTTTGCCTTGGGAAAGAATTTCGTCTTACTTGAGAAGGTATGTGAGCATAAGCTAGACATCCAAAGATTTTGCAATGCTCTAGACTTGGTCTTCTTCCATTCCACATTTGATAAGGAGTCATACCATCTAAAGACTTTGATGGAAGTCTATTTACAAGGTATGTGGCTGTTGGTATAGCCTATACTCAAAGATAATTAGGTAGAACCTTTTCATTAAGCATAGATCTGGCTGCTTCTACTATAGTCCTGTTCCTTTTTTCAGACACTCCATTGAGTTCAAATGGGTATCTAGTTCTTACTTCTCTTTTGATGCCTCTTTCTTGTAGGAAGGCATCAAATTCAGTTGCGAAGTATTCTCCACCACCATTTTATCTGAGTCTCCTGAGACATTTACCTCTTTGGTTTTCTACAAGAGAAAGATACCTTTTGAAACAATTGAAGACTTCATCCTTATGTTTCATAAAGTACAAAACTCTCCACCTATTACAATCATCAATGAAAGATACATAATATCTTAAAACTGAAATAGAAGATTCTTTGCTTGGACCCCACACATCTATGTGTACAAGATCCAATAGCTCCTGATGGATATAGCCTTTCCTTTTGAAAGGTTCTCTATGTGCTTTTCCAAATTGGCAAGCTCCACACTTGTAAATCATGTGTTGTTTTGTGATGTTGGGCAATCCAAGTACACTTCGATCCCTGCATATTTGTTTCAAGGTTCTTTCACCAATATGAGGAAGCCCTTTATGCCATATCTCCAATTCAAAGAGTGTTTTAGATGCATAGTTAAACAATGCTATGTTCTTGGTGTCCTCCACTTCAAAAGTGAAGAGTCTTCCTGTCTTATCTCCTTTTGCAATCCTTCTAAATCCTTGCTTGGGATCTTCCACATATGCTCCATGTCTTGTGAACCTAACCTACAATCCTTTCTCCACAATTTGTCCAACTTAGCAAGTTTTTGGTTATTATGGGTACATACAATACTTTGCTTAGAAGATTCATATTGCCATTTGATGCTTTGACATTACGTACTTTCTCCACTGAGTGTCTTGTGTCGTCCCGAGATTCAAATGTTTTCATTACCTAGACGAAGTATGTAGATGATATGCTAGTTAAGTTCAAGATGAAAGTTTATTTCATGGTCATCAAAGAAACAACCAACTATGGCATTTTCAGCAACTAAAGCTGAATTTAGAGGCCTATATATCATGGAAGGAATAAGCACATTGAAGTGCATTATCATTATGTGAGAGAGAAGCTACTTAGCAAGGACATACAATTGTTCTATGTATCAACCAATTGGCAATGTGTAGATATACTAACCAAATCTTTGGATGGAACTAAACTAAACAGGATCAAGATGATGATTGGATTGCAAGAGATTAAAGAGAATTGAAGCACCATCATATTATGCTTGAGAGGGAGTTGTTGGTGAAATTACTCCAAGCCTAGTTGCTTGATCATTTATCCTAAGACTACTATGTGCATTCATGTATTAGCACATGAATAATATCTTGTAAAAGATAGACTTTTTACTCTTTGTAAAAGTGCACATATGGAATCACTTCAATCACAGGTTGTTAGGAGAATTTTTTCACGAATTATTGGTGAGGTAGATGGATATTGAGATCCTAAAATCTAGAGATACATTTTGGTAGAAGTTTGAATTTCAAATTTAAAAACAGCTCTAACTTCAGCTACAAAAGATGACTCCAAAAGTCGCATATGTGCAGCCCAATTTGAAGAGATATTCAAAGGGATTCTAAGTAGATATTGAGCTCACGGAATAGCTCTATCATTTCCCTCACATTATGAAATAATTCATTGTCAATGTCAATGTAATATATGTGCATTACTACATATAGTTCTCTCATATCTCAACTCTTCTACTCTGTCATGTATCACTCACAAGAGTGTATTTCTCTGATCTATTTCTTAGTGTATACTTGATCATTTTTAGTGACTTAAGTTGGTATAGATTCACTAATTCAGTATAATATCTATTTTCTT
>CM035409.1:145035017-145132517 GCA_020310875.1 Ceratopteris richardii | reverse complement strand
ATTCATTTGAATGAAGTGCTAACTTTTGAAGTCTATGGATGAAATAATGTGGATTAAATGAAGTGGTATCATTTGAGTTAAGTGGATTAAGTAAAGTGGTATCATTTGAGTGGATTCATTTAAATTATGTGAATTAAATGAAGTGGATACATTTGAAGTATGTGGATTAAATGAAGTGCTATCATTTGAGTTATGTGAATTCTTCGGAGGTAAAAGTAGTGCTTTTGTTTTGCATATTTGAAAGTAAAACATGGCAAGGATGCCAGATGTGAATAATGATCTTGATCATGCTGATGGTGAATCCTTTCCATGGAGTTGACATCAAAGTATCTTTGAAAATAGGATTATGAATAACATTGAAAGGAATCCCACATGGTAAAAATGCTTGAGTCCATTTAAGATGAAGCTCAAGACAATCTTGCTTTTCAAAAGCTATAGGTATTGTATTCTGTGATTTAGTACGGACAAAGCATGGCGAGACATTATTAGATCCACCATCTTTACTACATTCACTAGGTCCACTCTTTTTTGATGCAGCTCGAGAAAATGGAGTAGATGTATCTTGGTTATTCTCAAAAATAGTTCAATCCAAAAGTAGGTTCACTTTCAGATGGATGACTCATCAAGACTCAAATTCAAATTTATGTATAAATTCACCCTCTTGTAGTCATAGGGTAGAGTGAGATTTTATGATAGTTTTAAGCTACGGCATTGAGATTACATTGTACTCACCTCAAGCTAGAGTAGTCAGCCATATATCCCTTTTATTATTTGTGCAATATCAATAGGCATTATGATTCATTTATCTTTAGTGGTCATTATATGTGTGCGGCCACAATACCTTGGGGTACACAATCAACTTGTGTGGTTCATTTCTCTCTATGTGAGTATTCAATTACTATACTTTTACTTGGATGACTTAGATGGAATTCTTTTAAGCTCACTACCACTTTTGCCTGCAAAAAAGAATCAGTTTAATACCAATGATGTCTAGTAGAAATAATTCTAAGATTAGAAACGAGTCTAAAACCATCTACTTTAATACCAATGATGTCTAGTAGAAATAATTCTAAGATTAGAAACGAGTTTAAAACCATCTACTGTGATTTCTTGTAGGCAAAAAAAATCACGCATCATAGACGACACATCTTAAAGCCACTTACCAATAGCTTTCTCCCTAACACGGTGAGTAAGCCCTTCAATATTTGAAGAAACAAGCTTAAGCATATTCATAAGACAATCAAAGAAGATATAGATGACAATCAATAATCACCTGAGAGCAAGTATTTGGAGATGGATTTGAGAGAAACTGTTTAGAGATGGATTTGGAGACCTCTTTGGTGTGTAGATTTTTTAGCTCTTTGTACATGGATGTCTATATTCTGGTTGTAATGTGTAAATTGGATTAAAGTTATGTGTGCATATCTTGTTCGAAGTTCATGTACGTGTATGCTTCTGTTGATGCTCTAAAATGTGCAAACTTTAGGTTGATCCCATAGTATATAGATTGGAGGACTTGGAGAGGCCTAGGTGCGGTTTTGAGCAACCAGTTGTTTTTCTAAAATTCTAGGGAGATTGTTGTCTAAATTCTATGAAAATGGTCATATTCAGTCATATACCTCGGGAGTATTTATGTGGGAATAGTAGATGATGACTTACTCAATAGCATTCGCTAAGGATAATAGGTAATGTGGGAGTTTGGTACTCACTAAGGTTAAGCGGACATGGGTAATTCATAGAAAGAATGCCAGCCATTCACTAAATGCCGCTTTCGCTGCCACGACCGACTCGGTCTCCATATTGATGAAAACTTGTGCAAGGAGTCTGTGGCGGCAAAGCAAGAAGAACTGATGAAAACTTGTCTGATCGGTCAAGTATTTGGCCCTAGGCCCCCTCTAGAAAATGTGAGGATTTGGTTGCGCAAGGAGTGGTTCCGGCGTGGTCTAATTATGTGCAAATGTCAATTCCTGCCAACGAATCAACTTCTTCTAGTATTTGAGAATGAAGAGATGGCCTTCCAAGCCTTGCAAGCCAGTTCCTGGCAAGTGGGCCGGTCCACCTTATGTCTATTTAAGTGGTCCCCAGACTTTGTTCCAAACAAGTCAAAGCCTATTCGTTACCTGTTATGGGTGGAGCTTCCCAATCTACCGTATTTCTTGTATGGATTTCTTCAAGAAATCGTTTCACTGATGAGCCACTCGATGGCTTCAAGAGAGGATGTTGGGGGTTAATCTACAATGGAGCTCATTATTCTCTAAACACACGATGACATCCACAAATCTACGTTGAAACGGACTTGAAACAGGTCCTCCCCTCGAAGATCTCCATAAACTTTGGTGATGGTAACATTTGGGTACAGGAGGTTACTTAGAAGAATCTGCTCAATGCGTGCTTCCATTGCGGGCACCAAGGTCATAGGATCAAAGATTGCCCCCTGAAGCAAGGTATCAATAAAAACAAGCTTAAACTAGATGGGGCCCGGATCTTTTCCCTCAAGTTGGCACTCGGGATCATCCCCCTCCAATGGAGGAAGAAGAAGGCACTCGTGTTGCAGACACGGACTTAGAAGGATTCACTGAAGCAGGACGTAGGAGGAAAGATAGCCCTCGAAGATCAGTAACAAGGAACTTTACGACCATTGCTCCTTAGAATAACATGTATTGTAACCTAGAAAAGGAGATTAATGAGGTCGACCTCCCAGGGGATAACCATTATGAAGAAGACCCTGCTGATAATATTGTTGGGTGCTCTACCAGCAAAGAAGACAACCAGGAAGGTTACACCACGAGTAAAGAAGAAGGCTTCACTACTAGGAATGAAGAAAACCCTAACAGTGAAAGCTCCTTCCTTCGTCCCACTCTTCCGGTTTGCATGCCAAGCTTACCGCAACAAAATTCAAAGCTTAAAGGGAAAAAATCGTCACGCATGCCTTGGAAGATCCCCCTCAAGAGTAGGATCCTAAGTCAAGAAGCTAGGAGGGAAAAAGAAGATTACAAGAAAAAAAAAACGATCGGGTCCCTCCCCTCAAAGAGGGCAACCATCAATAATGAAAATCACATCGCTAAACGTCAGGGGCTTGTCTGACCCCTCAAGAGCGGTGCTTCTTGGTTAGTAGTTCAAAGACAAGTGCCTCAACCCCGACTTTATCTGCTTACAAGAGATTAAAATCGACGCAGAGGATCTCTTGAAATGGCTTAAATGCATTTCTCCAAACCACCTTTAGTTCTCCACTTTGTAACCTAGGGGGGTGGGGGCGGTGCAATCGGTATTGGTCACTCCTGGTTAAGCAAAATGACCTTGACTTGTGAAGATCGGAATCGTCGTTGGATTGTTGCCTCTATCGGGTTCCCTAATCTGTTCATTGTGGTCTTAATTTATGCCCCTAATGGAGAGGTGGATAGAATCGATATGTGGACTTCCCTCGACTCCCTCTCACACAATGTTTTGATTTGTGGGGACTTCAACATGGTTGAATTTCCTAAGGACCGATGGAGCAACAAGAGGAAAATTATTGACGGTTGGGAGAAAGAGATATGGGATAAAATCAACCTCCATCTCGACCTAGTTGAGGTGAAAGACATGAAGTGATTCTCCTCGTATAATCTCCAATTGGGGGACTCTCTAAGCAAGACTTGATACATGTTACATCCACCAAAACACCATCCTCTAGTGGGGCATTCCTTCGATTTCCCAACACATTGACCTGACTATCTTAGACCACTACCCCATTACTCTTTCTTTCAAACCGATTCTCGTGCTTCGGAAAGCTCCATGGTTTCATGCTTGTCAGACGTCATTTTCCCTCCCCTTTGTCCAGCAAGAAATTTTTGCAGTATGGGCGGAGACCTTTGTGTATGCCGCCGGATTGGCATCTGTAAATATTTTCCTTTTCATATTCTGCACGAACCGAAAGGTCGTGGCGTAAAGTTGTATCCATTTATAAATCAATGAAAAGACGCTTCGGTAACAACCAGAAGGATCGTCAGACTGTCTGTCTGGGCGATACATCCGTGTAGTTCAGTTGTGTGTGTTTTTGAGAATTCTGAGTAATACTGTGTCTTTTTGTCTTTGTTTGATTATTTGCACCTGTACGGTAAACACTGGATTGCAATAATATTTACAATAAGTTAAGTATTGAATCACTGTTCCGTTAAGTTAATTACTGTAAGTCTGTACTACGGTAGTGTTTACCTTGTGCGCCGAGTACTGAGAAAGTATTAATTCATGTATGAGTCGAAAGTCTGTGAGAGAACCCATCGGAGTATTGGTAGTAATTCATAATAACAGATATTTAGACATTAAGGTACTGTGGTGTGAGTGGTTAATTGGGAAAATACAGTAAAGGGCCTCTGTTTATTCAGATCCCTTCCACGCCCAAGAACCCGAAAAGAGTTTAAATGCGTTTCTGACGGCAAACGCGCATTTAACACTGGCGCCGTCTGTGGGAAAGTGGCACCAGAGTATTGCAAATTATCTGTGGGAAGGTGGCAACAGAGTGTTGCAAAGTGATTATGGAAAGGTGACCATAGATTATGAATTGACAGTAAGGTAGAGTAGTACGCAAGTATTGTAAAGGTGATATATGCCGGTTACTCGGTCCGATGAGTCATATCCGAAGTACAGGAGAGATCGACAGCCTTGGGAGATATCAAATTTATTAGGAACATCCTCAAGAGGCAGAAGCACAGATCGGTTAAGTCCTGTCGTCGAAGAAACAAAGCGCGTTAGCAGTGATTCCGGTAGCATTCTGGTAGAACATACTTCAATTCGGGTAGATTTTGGTATAATTTCGGCACAGTCTGCAGAAGATACAGTAACGTCGGAGTCTACAGGAATACATTGTGCAGTTGATCTGACACCATCTGGTCAAGATTCAAACCTCTGTGCGGATAGAGGTGTGTTATCCAGAGTGGTCATTGAAGGTGAAAGAATACCATGGATTGGGGAAAGTTCCATCAATTCCGGTAGCAGTTGGGTCCCGATTGCAGAAAATTTACAATTCTTTGGTGATAGTGTTATACTTCCCGGTGAATCTTCATTCCGGACACCACTGTTCGGGGCAAGTTTGCCTACATTTGATACCGCAGAAGAGGATAGGCTATTCGAATTAGAAATTCATAAGAGGTTGAGTGCTATTTTCGAACCGGAAGGAGAGCAGTCTAATCATACAGACTCTGAAGAACCGGAAACACATCCTCAAAACTCAGGAAATAGTAACAGTACCGCCACTAGCACCATGAGTGGGCAACAACAACAACAACAACAACAACAGCAGCAGCAACAGCTACTTCCACCTCGACCAGTTCCAAAGGGAGTAACTTACACCAAATTTAGTGGATTTCTAGGTGATGATCCTGATGCTCATGTATGCACTTTTGAAATAAGTTATGTAGTACTTAACCATCCACCCGATCCGGCATACAAGGCCATAGTATTCCAATCAACATTAGTTAATGAAGCAACGAGGTGGCTTACAGAGTATGATATCAACCATTTTGGCACCTATGAAGCGGTATGGGATGCGTTTCTGTAGAGATTCCAGCTAAAGAAGAACCCTGCCGAAATTTTTGATTACTTACAGAACAATAAACAAAAGCTCAATCAAACTGTGCATGAATATGCCACCCTATTCAAAACTCATTTGAGACAACTACCTCCAGCACATGCTAATTTACCGGATGATGTCATCACTCAGTGGTTTATTAATGGGTTAACTCCACAACTAAGACAGATTATGATAATCCGTTGTGTGGGAGCTATGACATTGATGCGGTTATTGCAATGGCTTTGCAGCTCGAGCATAAGGTTGGAGGTTTTACCGAAGACCTGGAGTGGTTGAAAGCCAGTAAAAATATTGCAGAGGATCCAGCTAGACAAATGTACTGCACCAAGTGCAAGAATCCAAGGCATACCAGTGCCACATGTGCCCTTAATCAGATGTATTGCGCCATCTGCAATACAACCGGGCATTCCACTGACAACTGTGCTTATAACGCCAAAGTGCAGGGACCAGCTACTGTCAATGCGATCATATAAGAACCAGGGCAGCCGGCCACTTATTATATTCCACCTCAGATGAGAAATAATCAGCAGCAAGGATACAGAAGTTATCGAGGACAGCGGAATACAAATTACAATACAAATCGTTGGTAGACAGGAACATCACAGGAAAATAATTCTTTACCACCCCCTCGCTGTCATTTTTGCGGTGAGTTAGGCCACATACGCAGATTCTGTAAAGATGCAGCTGAATATGATCAGAGGAAGAAAGAGTGTTAGAACCCTATGACCAATATGGTATATATTTCACCAGTTGAAACTCAAGCAACAGTGATTCAAACAAGATCTGGTAAACAGTTACACCCAGCATCAGAAGTGTTCGAACCAGGCATCCATGAACAACAGAGAATGTATGACAAAGCTGTTGGTGTATAAAACACCACAAGAACTAAACTAATGTGGTATTAGAAGACCTCCATAACCATCATTAACTTAGCAAAACTCTAAATATGAGTCTTCAACTCTGAACTTAGTGAAAATCAAAATTTCACTTCTCAGAAATCTGCGCCTTTTCTTCAAGCCTTCAATCTGACTTGTATTAGCTTGATCTTTGCAAAATCTTTTGATCATTTACTAAGAGTAGTTCTTGCTAATGTTAAGCAACACATAATAAGCAAAACTTTCAAGTAATAACTTCAAAATCTTCTGATTTTGCTCCAAACTTTTCACTATGTCTGAAAACTGAAAATCACCTTCATCGACTTAATATACCTTCACTGTTAAGCTAATTTCTCTGAGTATGCGTCCCGTTTCTTAAAGATCTTTTGACCAAATGTAGTTGAGGATAGTAGCTTTAAAATGAGCTATCACTTACTGAAAACTTTACAGTATACTTTGAGATCTGACCTTAAGAAGATCAGGTAAATGTGCGCCAGAAAAATCGTAACTGTTAACTAACTTACATAGTCATGTGAAATCACTTAGAACTCAATGTACAAGAGGAATTGAACTTAATCCTTCTACACAAACACATGTTGTATATCAGAGAAGATGTATACAAATTGGCTTGGCCTAATTTTGCTCATAGCCATGGAAAACTTTCTCAGACTCAGAAGTTTTTCCTCAACATCTCTCTCAGAAAAGACACGACTTTTCTCTACTCACTCTATGATTTTTGTCTCAAATTAACTTATATACCTATGGTTTACATTATCCTAGACTTGAACTCGTAAGTTCTGAAGATCAAAATGAAAACTAGACTCTAATTTGCACTAATTTACAATAGTGAAATTGTCCCTTCACTTAGGCTTAATTTTCTGTATGCTTTTTCTTCACTTCTCCTTCCCTTCTTTCTTTCTTCATATGTCTTCATATATCCATGCCTAATTAGTGAGTGAAGCCCCAACAGCTCCCCCTCAATCACTAATTAGCATACTTTGACTTTTTCACATAGTCTTCTTCTCTTTTATTCTTGCCATCTCCTTGAACCTACTTGTCTTCACTCCATCCAAGCTCTTTGTCATAATATCTGCAATCTGATCCTTTGTAGAAGTGTAGACCACTTCAATCTCTTTCTGCATTACCTTTTCTCTGAGAAAATGATACTGTATTTCTATGTGCTTTGTCCTTGCATGAAATACAGGATTTGCTGCAAGATATAATGAGCTCATATTATCTCCATGAATGATAGGTATACCTTGATCAATTCCCAAGCTTTTGAATAATGTCTGCATCCATATTACTTCTTTTGCTGCTTCCACAAGTCCTTTGTATTCAGCTTCTGTTGATGATAAAGCCACTGTATGTTGTTTCTTTGAACACCAACTCACAAGTTTATCTCCAATGTATATCATGTAGCCATGAGTAGATCTTCTATCATCCTCACTTCCTGCCCAATCTGAATCACTATAGGCTCTCAATCTTATATTTGATGTAAAAGGATAATACAATCCTTCTTTCAAAGTCCCTTTGATATATCTAAGAACTCTTTGACCTGCAATCCAATGTGGATCCTTTGGACAATGCATGAATTGAGAAAGAACACCCACTGCATAACTAAGATCAGGCCTTGTTAGTGTAGCATAAATTAAACTTCCCACTAAAGATTGATACTTCCTCATGTCTTTGAACTCTGCACCATTATATCTATTGAGTTTATGATTGACCTCTAGTGGTGTTGATGCCTCTCTGCAATTCTCCATGTTAAACTTCTTTAGAAGATTCAAGAGATACCTTTCTTGTGATACATATATGCCATGTTCTGCATAAGTGATTTCCATTCCAAGAAAATATGACAATTTTCCTAGATCACTTATCTTGAATTCTCTCTCAAGTAGCTTCTTCACCTCCTTGATTCCTTCATTTGAGGTACCTGTAATTATAATACCATCTACATAGATACAAATATAGATCATACCTTCATCTGTTCTTTTGATAAGTAAACTTGCATCTGCCTTTGAACTTTGATATCCAAGATCATTAAGATACTTTACAAGTCTATAATTCCAAGCTCTTGGAGCTTGCTTCAAACCATAAAGTGCTCTTCTCAATCTGCAAACATAATTTGGAAACTTATGATCTGTAAACCCTTGAGGTTGCTCCATGTAAACCTCATCTGATATATATCCATTCAAAAATGCATTCTTAATGTCTAATTGACTCAATGTCCATCCTTTTGATGCTGCAATGGCAATGATTGTCCTTATGGTTGACATCTTTGCCACAGGACTGAATGTCTCATCATAATCTATGCCAAAAGTTTGAGCATAGCCTTTAACCACCAATCTAGCTTTGTATCTGGCTATAGTTCCATCTGCATGCCTTTTAATTTTGTAAACCCATTTATTTCCAATCACTTTCTTACCATTAGGCTTTGGAACAAGTTCCCAAGTTTTGTTTTCTTCAAGTGCATCAAACTCTTCCTTCATTGCTTCTTCCCATTGTCTCTTACCCTTTGCTTCATCATAGCTTTGAGGTTCTTCAACTTCCTTAACCATGTAAGCATAATTTTTCTGAGTCAAATAAGAAGTATCATAGGAATACCTTGTAGGTTGCTTCCTCATTCTAGTTGATCTTCTTGGTTCACACTCTTCATGTATATCTGGGTGTACTTCTTCATCAAATATTGGTCCATCTTCATTTCTTCTATATGATCCAACTCTTGATGTGCTTGCTTGCATATGTTCTTCATCTCCATCTATCTGCATATGTGACTTACCTCTTGCATTCCTTCTTATCTCTTCTTCAAATGTTTCAAGATCACAATCTTTATCTGCATACCAACTCTTCTGTTCATCAAAGGTCACATCTCTGGAAACAATAAAATGTTTAGTTAAAGGACTCCATAGCCTATAACCCATTTGCTTTTCATCATACCCAATAAACACATATTTTTCTGCCTTTGGTTCAAGCTTATGTCTGAGTTGTGATGGCACATAAGCATAGGCAATTGACCCAAACACTTTACAATGATCAAGTGTTGGTTTCTTACCCCACCAAGCTTCATAAGGGGTCATACCATTCAAAGCTCCACATGGTAGCCTATTCACAAGGTATGTAGCTGTATTTACAGCCTCAGCCCAAAGATAATTAGGGCAATTCTTTTCTTTTAACATTGCTCTTGCAAATTCAATCAATGTTCTATTTCTCCTTTCTGCCACCCCATTATGTTGAGGTGTATACTTGCAAGTTATCTCTCTCTTGATACCTGCATTCCAAAGATAGTCATTAAACTCTTGGGAGAAGTATTCTCCCCCTCCATCAGACCTTAACCTCTTGCGTTTTTGACCTGTAACTCTTTCTGCATAAGCATGAAAATGTTTGAAGGCTCCAAATACCTCTGCTCTTTCTTTTAGAACATAAAGGGTTATCCACCTTGAAGCATCATCAATAAACAAAACATAATACCTAGATCCATTTATTGATCCTTCTTTTGTTGGTCCCCATACATCTGTATGTATGAGTTCAGGCAAACCATCATGCTTGAAACCTTTCTTCTGAAATGGTCGTCTATGTGCTTTTCCCATCTGACAAGCTTCACACTTGTATATCATATGTTGATTCTTCACATTTGGTAGCCCCATTACAGATTGATTCTCCACCATAGTTTTGATTCCTCTTTCATTGAAGTGTCCCAATCTCTTGTGCTAAAGATCTAACTTTGTAATTACTTCATCACCATGTGTGATTAGGGCTTGACCAACATTTCCTTGCACTTTGAGAGTAAAAAGTCTACCTTCCTTCTTACCACAAACAATGGGTTTGTATGCATCCTCTCGATCTTCAACAAATACCCCTTCATTTGTAAATCTGACTTGAAAACCTTTTTCCACTATTTGTCCAACACTAATCAGATTCTTTGGTATTGTTGGAACATACAAAACATTTGTTAACAAATCAGCTCCACTTCTGCACTTCACTTTTCCAATTGAATGCACACTATGTTTTTTATTATCACATGTTTGTACTGTATGACTTGAATTGCCTTCTTCCAATTCTGACAATAATTCTATATTACCTGACAAATGATTTGAACAACCAGAGTCAATATAAATTACCTTGAGATCCTCCTTCTCTGATGAACTTATTGAATTCATCATCAATGTTGTATGAATGTCATTCTGTGTATCATTTGCATAATTGTAATATGTGGTATTGTAAGACTGATTCTGATTCCAATTTCTTCCACCACCTCTACCATAACTTCCTCTTGAATTCTGTCTTCCTCTTTGAAATTGATTCTGAAATCTTCCACCTCTTCCTCTGCCATTGTTGTTTTGATTTTGGCTTGATCCTTGTTGATTATGCCAACAATCATATGCTAGATGATTGCTCAATCCACAAATCCAACATGTCTTCTTGTTATTGTTCTGATTACCTCTACCTCTTCCATTTCCTCGACCTTTAACTCTGCCAATACCTCTCTCCTCTTGCATAATTTGCTTGAGTTGTTGACTCTTCTTCATCCTTTGCCTTGCCTTTATCTCCTTTCTTCTTGTTCTTCATGTACATTGCAGAACTTTGTCCTTTGTCTCCATCTGTCTTCAAGTCTTGCTCAAATGTGAGCATCAATCCAAGTAATTGATTCAATTCTGGCACATAATGGTTCAATGAGAGTTCTGTTGAAAGTACAAAAGGCTTCCATCTTTCATCACCTCTTAACCCTGCAAGTAATTGTGCTATCAACCTATGATCTTCAATATCCTCATCAATGGATCCAAGGCTATCTGCCAAGTCCTTCATCTTAGTGACATAATCACTAATGGTCTGATTTTGCTTTTTCTTGAATGTGGTGAACTCTGACCATAAGCTAGCTTTCCTAGCTTTAGTAGTGTTTTGGAAGTGATCTTCCAAAGCATTCCAAATGTCTTCAGCTGTTTCTAAACCTCTGATATGTGGCAACAAATGATCTGTAATAGTGTTATATATATAAGCTCTTGCACTTGCATCTCTCTTTTGCCATAGCTTGAAAGCTTCTAGCTCTTCCTTTCTTGGATGACTCTCATCTTCAAATTTAGGCTTTTCTTCTTCACCTGTCACATATACCATTAGGTCCTTACTCATAAGTAAGGCCTCCATCCTCATTACCCAAGCAGGATAGTTATCTCTGTCCAATTTGTCAATGGACACATGATCTGCCATAATATTCTTGCTTCTGCTTCAACCTGTAAGTATAAAGTTAAAGAATAATACCTTTTGTAGACCTTTACCCTTGGGAGTAACTTCGAAATAATCTCCTGATGACTTTTGTTTGTTGAACACCTCAGCTTCCACCTTCTTTGATAAAGAACTCTTCAATTCTTCTTGTATCTGCTCTCCCTTTACTCTCGAGGACCTTATCTGCTCTGATACCTCTTGTTGGTGTATAAAACACCACAAGAACTAAACTAATGTGGTATTAGAAGACCTCCATAACCATCATTAGCTTAGCAAAACTCTAAATATGAGTCTTCAACTCTGAACTTAGTGAAAATCAAAATTTCACTTCTCAGAAATCTGCGCCTTTTCTTCAAGCCTTCAATCTGACTTGTATTAGCTTGATCTTTGCAAAATCTTTTGATCATTTACTAAGAGTAGTTCTTGCTAATGTTAAGCAACACATAACAAGAAAAATGTTCAAGTAATAACTTCAAAATCTTCTGATTTTGCTCCAAACTTTTCACTATGTCTGAAAACTGAAAATCACCTTCATCGACTTAACATACCTTCACTGTTAAGCTAATTTCTCTGAGTATGCGTCCCGTTTCTTAAAGATCTTTTGACCAAATGTAGTTGAGGATAGTAGCTTTAAAATGAGCTATCACTTACTGAAAACTTTACAGTATACTTCGAGATCTGACCTTAAGAAGATCAGGTAAACGTGCGCCAGAAAAATCGTAACTGTTAACTAACTTACATAGTCATGTGAAATCACTTAGAACTCAATGTACAAGAGGAATTGAACTTAATCCTTCTACACAAACACATGTTGTATATCAGAGAAGATGTATACAAATTGGCTTGGCCTAATTTTGCTCATAGCCATGGAAAACTTTCTCAGACTCAGAAGTTTTTCCTCAACATCTCTCTTAGAAAAGACACGACTTTTCTCTACTCACTCTATGATTTTTGTCTCAAATTAACTTATATACCTATGGTTTACATTCTCCTAGACTTGAACTCGTAAGTTCTGAAGATCAAAATGAAAACTAGACTCTAATTTGCACTAATTTACAATAGTGAAATTGTCCCTTCACTTAGGCTTAATTTTCTGTATGCTTTTTCTTCACTTCTCCTTCCCTTCTTTCTTTCTTCATATGTCTTCATATATCCATGCCTAATTAGTGAGTGAAGCCCCAACAAAAGCTAGTCAATGGACCACCAAAGAGCCTACAGTGTTCCCAGATCCAATTCTGGTAGCCCAAGTTCCGCTGCCAAAGGAAGGATCGTAGGAACAAGATTCTACCCTTGTAACAGGCGCATCAACTTCAGAATCGGTGAAAAGTACAATTCAAGCAGATCAGGCATGGGAAATTTGATCTAAGGCGTCCATTACTCTCCCTCTTGGACAGTTACTTGCACTAGTACCGGGAGTTCGACAGCAAATCCAGCAACAGCTCAGTCTTAGATCTTCCTGCATTCCAGCGATAGCAACAGTACAACCGGAAGCTGATTCTACAGTGGATCATTCGGTCCCCTTAATTACAGTATGGTACAAAAGTCACAAAATTACTCAAGTATTAATTGATGGTGGGTCTGGTGTAAACATTGCCACTGCAGCACTTTGTAAGAAGTTGGGATGGAGGCAAATCGATCCTGTCCAGTTTTTTGTAAGAATGGCCGACCAATCCAGAGTTCATCCGGTAGGACTTGTAAGAAATGTTTCGATAACTTTGCAAGGTACAACGTTTAAGATGACTTTTGTAGTCTTAGAACTACCGGAGTCTAGTCTTGACTATAATCTCCTTTTCGGACGACCCTGGTTAAAACAAGCTAAGGTTATCCAAGATTGGTGAGCACAAGAACTAACATTTAAAGATAATCATCATAAATATGTTGTTAAAGATCTACAGTGCCTAAGGAAATCAGATCTTCATTTGTTCTGATTTCCTTAAGCACTGTAGATCTGCAATCTATTGTAGATAACTGGAGTCCGGTAGCCTGTACTGTGATGCCTCTGACTGAAGAAGTGGAGACAGAAGATACTGTTGCTATGGATGATGCCGCTCTACAACAACTTTTACAGTCAACTGATGATTCAGGCAAACCTCGTCAATTCTATGTTCCCGAAGGTCAGTTAATCACCTATAATTTGGGAGATGAAGTAAATCCACGACCTATCAAGATAAAGGAAGGATTATCTGAGGCGTTTCAAGCAGATTTGATCCAGCTTCTTCGTGAGTTCTCTGATGTTTTTGCATGGGATTATCGTGATATGAAAGGTCTGGATCCTCACATCTATCAGCATCGGGTCGTGCTCAAACTAGAAGCAAAGCCGATTAAACAACCTAGCTACCGTATGAATCCCAACTATGCAACACATGTCAAAGCAGAACTTGATCGCCTATTAAAGGTAGGATTGATTGTACCCATTGAGCATGCTGAATGGATCTCCCCAATTGTAATCGTACCAAAGAAAAACAAGGAGCTCCGAGTATGTGTCGATTACCAAAAATTGAATGCAGCCACCGTACTTGATCCATTTCCTCTTCCATTTCTTGATACAATGCTGGACAGAGTGGTTGGGCATGAGATGTATTCATTTCTTGATGGTTATTGTGGCTATAATCAGGTTCGAATGGTTGAGCAAGATATACCGAAAACAGCGTTTATTACGAATTGGGGTGTTTTTGCTTGTACAGTCATGTGGTTTGGGTTGAGGAATGCTCCTAGTACCTTTTAGCATTGTATACAGGAAATCTTTTCACCTTACCTTACTTCTTTTATGCAAGTATATCTAGATGATTTCTCTTTATTCGGTAAGATGGTAGCACACCTGTATCATTTACGGTGTTGCTTTGAGAAATGTCATGAATACCGACTCTCTTTAAATCCAACCAAATCTATCTTTGCGGTTTCTCGTGGTAAGCTCCTTGGCCATATTGTATCTGCAGAGGGCATACAAGTTGATCCAGACAAAATTGCAGCCGTGTTAGAAGCTCCTGTGCCTACTACGCCAAAAGAAGTAATGTGATTCATGGGTCAAGTCAGTTGGCATGGTCGACATTTACGGTGGCTTGCCCATTTGGCAATACCCCTAAATCGGCTAATAACTAGTACTCCTCGACAGTTTGATTGGACTCCAGAATGTCAAATTGCATTTGATCGTCTAAAAGGATTATTAACGCAGGTTCCAATTCTACAACTTCTTGATTGGGAATGCCCATTTCATGTTTTCGTAGACGCATCAGATATAGCCATTGGAAGTGTTTTAATGCAACAAACTGATAAATGGTTTCGGCCTGTCTATTATGCAAGTCGACGACTTGCTCCTGCTGAAAAGAATTATTCAATCACTGAAAGAGAATGTCTTGGTTTGGTGTATTCTGTAAAGAAATTCCGGCATTATTTGCTAGGCCGAAAATTCGTCTTTTATGTAGATCATGCTGCGTTGGTGTATCTGGTTTGGCAGCAGCATTTAGGTGGCCGCTTGGCACATTGGGTTTTATTGTTACAGGAATTCGATTATGAAGTAATTCATCGACCCGGCACTGCACATGCATTAGCAGATTTTCTCTCTCGATTAGATTCCAGTGAAGCTTCGATCGGTGTTGATGACACCACACCTGCAATTTATGTTAGTAAAACGACTAGTGATGAATCTGCAGAACCTCCTGTGACACCTACTTACTATGATCAGTTATTAACCTTTCTTACTGATGGGTGTCTTTCTCCTCAAACTTCCCCTGCAATGCGTCGGAAAATTGCAGTTTACAGTCGTAGATTCGAGTTGATTGCTGGCCAATTGTGTTATATGGATCACACTAGAATTTTACTTCGTTGTATTCCTCCACATGAAGTGAACTCAGTAATCGCTCTGGCACATTCAATACCCTTCGGTGGACATTTTGCAGCAGATTTAACGCACCAAAAAATTCTGCAAAGTGGGCTCTAGTGGCCTACTATGTACAAAGATATATCGCAGTGTGACAATTGTCAGCGATCTGGACAGCCTTTACAATGCCATTTCTTTCCTCTGCAGCCTGTCTTACCTTTGGAACCTTTTTTGAAATGGGGTCTTGATTTTATTGGACCAATCACACCTCCAGCAATCCTTACCAACAACCGATACATTCTGACATGCACACATTATGCTACCAGATGGGCAGAAGCTTGGGCTTTACGGTCCGCCACAGCTATTTCGGTGGCAAAATGTCTAATGAAGGACGTATTCCCACAATATGGATTACCTTTGGAACTTCTAACAGATCAAGGAACGCACTCTGTCAACAATTTAATGCGAGTGCTCACACACACTTTTCAAATTCTGCATAAATTCAGTTCACCGTATTATCCTCGTGCTAATGGCTGAGCTGAAAGTACAAACAAAATGTTGTTGACTATGCTTTGAAAATTGATTGTGGAATCACCAGAAAGATGGGATCAGTTACTACCTGCAGTACTATGGGCATACCGGACTACATACAAGGTCGCAACCAGACTGACTCCCTTCAAACTTGCATATGGAATGGAGGCAATTGCACCAATGGAACTTCTAGTACCAAGCTTACGTGTGGCCATCTCTCAGAAATTGTTACCTGAAGATTCTTTACCATTTTGGTTGGACACACTCAGAGAATTAGATGAGCATCGCTGGGAAAGTTTTCTGACTCTTCAAGAAGTGCAGTTGCGGCAAGCTCGTACACATGATCGGTATCTTAAAACTCCAGTTTTTATGGTAGGACAACTTGTGTTGTTTTATAATGAGAAATCAAATCGTTCTGCTAGAAAATTCAAGTTACGATGGTTTGGTCCTTACCAGATTACTGAACAAGTGGGCCCAGCTACTTTTCGGTTGACTACTTTGACCGGAGTTCCTCTTCCAAAAGTGATAAATGGTTCAAAGTTGCGGCCGTATCATCAAGCACCTGATCCGCACTGAAGTGTTCTGTGGTTGCCCGCGTGTTTTTTCTTTTTTTCTCTTTTCTTTTCTTTTCCTTTTTAGTTTTGCGTGTTAGTTGCTTAAAAAACCATAAACTCGTTGTTTTGATACATAATCATAAACTCCTTGTTTGGATACATTACCATGAAATAATAGCCACCTTTGTTATTGATTCTACTCATGCATGCACACCGTAGTTATGAAGGTTATCATCTCAACATCGCGCGATGATTAGCATTTTTGATCGCCTCCCGTTACCAAGTATCTACTTAATCTTTTGCTTTCCGCTGTTAGTCGCTATTGTGTATGTGTGTTTTGTGTGCTTTGTGCTCTCTGTAAGCCCTGTGTATTCGTGCTTTTCGTGTGCGATCATGGAAGCTCTAGCAAACTTTGCTACCTTCTGTGATGGAATTCCTCGAGACGTGAGTGAATTCTTGCGTGTCCAAGGTTTGTCCAAATTCACTGAATTGCCCTAGCATTCAATGGAGTGCCATCCATTCTATGCTCAGATAATTGCTGCTATTGCCGCCACACCTGCTACCGAGCAGAGTTGGCCTATTACGTGTTTCCCTCTCCTGTCGTAATCACCATGCAGTCGTTTGCTGCCGCTTTCTGACTCTCTCCGCAAGGACGAGAGAATGGACCCAACCTACCAATCGCTACGATAAATTAGTTGTTTCCCAGGCACTCTTTAAATGAGTATGCCATACTCTGCCGCCCTGAACCTGAAAGAACTTCTTTGCAATTTCTAGTAGCCATCATGAACTTACAAAAACACACTTATGGGATATCTCACCCATTCTACTTGGTAATTGATATGGCTGCTAGAGAGCCTATCAATTTTGCATCCTATTATTTCCGGCGCATTCACCGTGAATGTGTTGGGATCATTAAGCAGGTTAACAAAGGCGATCTGCCGCATTCCCGTCTTCCGCACATACTCACTTTTTTGTTTCCGGCCCTCCAAGAAGCACAACCACCACCCAGAGGTCCAATTTTATATCATGAGGAATGTGCTCAGATACTGGAAGACGATGAAGAAGATGATGAAGAACTCTTCCAACTCCTCTGCCAAAAACGAATCTGGATAAGCTCTTCTGATAGTCAAGTACAGGGTTTCTCCGTTGGAAATAAAGCAAACAACAATGAAGAAGAGACTTTCCACGATATAGCCACCTCCATGCACCATGATTCATCAGCTCAGTCATCTCCAAACCAGCAACAGGATCAGAGTGTTACTACTGATTTTGAAGACAAATCTTATAAGGAAGAATCTCAGAAGCAATCCAAACAAGAGGTGCAAGAAGATACAAAAGTTATTGTTGTAGAAGTTTTGGCAGAGTTGATTACAGTAGTAGAGTCTGGAATTACGCAACTTGAAGTGACTAAGCAGCAACATACCGAAACATTGCTGGTCGCTAACACTCTGCAACCCACTCCTCCACCCATACCTCCGATCGACCCCATTATACCCGTGAAGCCTATTGAAGAGCCTGCCGCTTCATCCTCTTCACCGAATTATTCTCCGCCTAATTCCCATCAACTCCTGACCACTTCTTCATCTCAACCACGTCCTTCTCTTCTATTTCCTTCACTACCTGTGTTTAATGAGCTCGCATCAATGGGTCATATGTTGATCCACCTTTCACAACAACTACCACAACAGATGACGGAGATTACTGATAATCTCAAACACAAATTACAACATAAAGTTGATGTTTTAGAAGTGGATATCATTCCATTACAGGAAGAGGTAGATGCAGTGAAGGCAGAGAATCATAATCTGCACTTCCAGATTCAATAGTTACCGGCTCGCCTTACCAAACAAGAGACAGTTATCAATCAAAGAGATGCTGCCTCGGCCAGAATCAAAAATGAGTTATTATGCGCTGCTGATGCAGAAATTCTTCAATTACGGTAGTTAGTTAAAGATAAAGAGGATGATCGCATAGCACTGGGAGATTTGTTAAAGGAAACTAGAGACCAATTGGCTGAAGCCGTGCAGAAAGGACAAGAAATGTCAAGTTTACTAAAGCAAACCAATACAGAGCTAGAGTTCGCAAATGCCACCCTGACTGAATCCAATTTTGCTCTTAAAACGCAGATGATGTTGGTTGCTCAGCTCTAGAAAGAGATCCCAGCAATTCGAAGAGAGCGCGATGCTTACTACCGGACCATTCAATTTCAGAATCAAGAATTGGAGAGAAGAGAAAGGCAACTTGGAGCTCAAGCCGAACGCTTATCACGAATAGATCAATAGATTGCCGATATGAAGGTAAACCGTGATGTAGCTCTATCAAATGACTTTTATCTGCAGGAAGCTTTTCTGCAAACACAGGCAGAAATTTTGATGAGCCAGGTAATTGCCACTAGTTTGGTTAGAACTGATGCCCAGTTAGTAGAACCAGAGATACTGAAACAGATGCTAGATTCGTTAAAAAAGAAAATTTCCCGAACGTTTAAATTAGCTAGATCAATGTATCTACAAGGTATAATAGATGAGCCATAAGATTTTGTATACCTGCGGGTTCAAGTTCACCGTGCGTGCCAGTGTAAGCCACCGGATTCGCATCTGTAAATCTTTTCCTTTTCATATTCTGCACGAACGGAAAGGTCGTGGTGTAAAGTTGTATCCATTTATAAATCACTGAAAAGACGCTTCGGTAACAACCAGAAGGATCGCCAGACTGTCTGTCTGGGCGATACATCTGTGTAGTTCCGTTGTGTGTGTTTTTTAGAATTCTGAGTAATACTGTGTCTTTCTGTCTTTGTTTGATTATTTGCACCTGTACGGTAAAGACTGGATTGTGATAATATTATAGTAAGTTAAGTATTGAATCACTGTTCCGTTAAGTTAATTACTGTAAGTGTGTACTACGGTAGTGTTTACCTTGTGCGTCGAGTACTGAGAAAGTATTAATTCGTGTACGAGTCGGAAGTCTGTGAGAGAACCCATCGGAGTATTGGTAGTAATTCATAATAACAGAGATTTAGACATTAAGGTACTGTGGTGTGAGTGGTTAATTGGGAAAATCCAGTATAGGGCCTCTGTTTATTCAGACCCCTTCCACTCCCAAGAACCCAAAAAGAGTTTAAACGCGTTTCTGATGGCAAATGCGCGTTTAACATTTGCCTTCTGTAATGAACCGGCTAAGTGCTGGAGAAGCGTGGAAAAAAAAGGCTCGACTAATTCTTATCAAGACTCATAAGGCTATAAGAGATATCCGGAAAAAAAGAAGAGAAACGGTGTACTAGAGGCTCTCACGGCTTGAAGAAGAAGTGAATAAAGGTAACTTGCAATGCCAACAAGGGCTTTTGAAAACTAGGAGAAGACTAAGACTCGAGGAAGAGGTTCAAAGGAAAAATCTGCATCCTCAAAGATTGGTGGGCGAGAAAGGCAGACAAACCATCGAAAGAGATGTGTAGCATCCTCAAAAGGAAACAAGCTAGGGAAGTCATGGTCGACAACAATGGGATCGAATGTAGCATGAAAGTTGAGAATAGATCTATCATCGTCGAGCACTTTACCCATCTTCTCGAGGTCTCGACTCCTCTTTCCCTGCACAAGCATGACTGCATGGCAACCATCTCAAGGATTGCTCAACCTAGAATCCCACATAACTAGAATTCTGTGCTGGATGCTAACATTTCCGAGAATGAATTTTTGAGGTCTTCCCAATGGAAAAAGTTTGGGTCCTGATGGCCTCAGCAATGAGTTTTTCAAGTCCTTCAAGCGTGGTGGCCACCCCCCCTCGTCTGGTATGGCTAGAGGCTCTCTCGTTCGGTGCACTCCCTGAGTGTCTTAATAATGGTGTCATCTAGTTAATTCACAAAAGGGGAGATAAGAACTTGACGATATGAACAGCATTGAGGTGTTCTAGACTTGCCTCGACACCTTTTGAGTGGCATCAGGTTCAAAAATCAACCATGCTAAAACTGCTTTGAGAGCAATCCGTGGACCTCCACCCCAACTATTGTTAGATCAGGGGTGTCAATTATCCCTAGAGTTCAAGTCTTTTGTCTCCTCGTTATTTCAATGGGCGTCAACATCTCAATGGACCAATGGTGGAACATGGTGCTATCCAAACTAGATAGCAAACTAAATCATTGGAAAGGTATGCAAGTTAAATTGGCAAGGCGTGCAATGGTTGTTAACACATTTATGCTTTCTACGATTATTTACTTTATCTTGTGTTGGAGACCTAACGAAAAAGAGTTGGCCAAAGTGGAAAGAATCTGCAGAAACTTCCTATGGACTAGGGACTCCAATAGGAGGGCGATTCCCAAAATCAAATGGGAAACTTGCATTAGCTCGAAAGACTCGGGGGACTTGGGTATTTTGGATATTGCTCGGTTGGCTGACAAGTTGGCGGCAAAGTGGTTTATCAAGGCTTGGAGCAATAGTGATTCCTCTTGGGATAAATTGATCTTCAGAAACTTGAAAGACCTTACCATAGTTGGCCTTCCTGGTTGGAAGGACATAGGGATCCTCACACTTTTGTTCTCCCCCCACCCAGTGTTCCCTAAAGGCTCTAGCCTCATGTGTTCCTTATGGAAGAGTTGGAAGACGGCCAAACAACTCATCTGAATTAGTGATGAGTGGAAGTGGGCAGCTAGGATAAGACAAAATAACTCTATCTAGTTCTCGATCATCGGCATTACGAGGGTGGACTCTTGGAACCTCCAAACTGCTAAGCGGCTATGGAACAAGGTGTTCAAACAGTGGAAATAGCTCTAGAAACAAGAGACCGGCGAGTGGATCAGGTTTGAAGACTTACACCCAAAACATAGAGTTACCCTCGAGGAATGGACTCTTCTTGAAGGCAAGTGTTTAGCGTGGGACTTCTCAACTCCCTTAGTTGAGATCAAAAAGTCCGTTCTCATGTCGTAAATCTTGCACAACGGTATCTGGTCCAATGCAAGGGCTAACAAAATTTGTGGTGTGTCTCCATGCTGCAAACATTGCCATCGCTCCATCGAAGATTTAATTCACCTTATCTTCGATTGCCCCAAGTCCTGTGTTATCTGGCATCACGTGATGCGGGCATTGAGGCTCACGAACCAAATGAACTGGGAACAGGTGCTGCTGGGTGAGGCGGTTGGCTGCTCATCAAGGCTATGGAATGCCATGAGGGGTGAGACTCTTTGGAAGATTTGGAGGGAGCGATGTGCTATCAATTTTGGATAGACCCCAAAGGAATGGTCGATTGAGAAATCCTTGTTTCTTCTAGGTAAAAGAATCTCCTGAGAAAAGAGATCTCCACCGTTTAGGCACCACTGTATTTATCTCCTCGAAGATGACAAGCTGAAACCCAAATGGATCCCGCATGAGGGAGATGATAGATTTGTCCGCTGCATTCGCATTGCCCTCTAGCTTATCGAACTGGTCCCTTGCATTGTGAGATTGGGGGTCCCATGGGCACTAGTCCCATTCACTTGTAACTTTTCCTCTTTATTTAAATTAAAGTCTGGGAGAATAGGCCAAGGTCGAACTTCTTTAAAAAAAAAAAAAAAAAAAAAAACTCTCCAAAACTTTTTAGTGGAGTATCTTTACGTTCTTATTCAGTGATTTTAATGCCATGCACGGCAATCACTCAAATACGGTATTGATAGATCACAAAAGCCACTATCAGCAACGTCCCAACACACATTATATATATATATATATATATATATATATATATATATATATATATATATATATATATTCCACTATATATATATATATATATATATATATATATATATATATATATATATATATATATATATATATATTCCACTACACACAATGATTGTGGTACTAATTGAAAATAAGAACGTAGAAAAACAGCCCCTCGATTTTTTTAGCTCTTTGAACGAACATAGATGTCTATATATTTTGGTTGTTAGGCATAATTTGATTAAAATTATCTGCATGCAAATCTTGGTTGATGTTCATGTACGCGTATTGATGCTCTAAAATGTGCAAACTTTTTGAAGAACACATATGCAGCACCATTCAACCACTTCTGCTTCAACCATTTCCACGTTGATGAACACATCTGAGCTCATTAAATGTATTTCCCAAGTTCATGAAACGTGGAAGATGACGAGGCAGAAACACTCCTTCGGAAATAATTTTCTTTACACATCAAATACTCCCTTTTTTTCTTTTGTTTCCTTCGGAAATAATTTTCTTTACACATCAAATACTCCCTTTTTTTCTTTTGTTTTACTTGAGGAAAACAGGAAAATTAAATTAGCAGAGGAAAGTACAATCTGTGCAAAGGGCAAGAGCCCCAGACAAACAGTCACAGGGCATTAGCCATCTCTAATCTTTGTCTAGAGTAATAGGGAGAAATAGCAGATCTCCAATATTGCTCACATACAAGCTTTTCTTTTCTTGATTGGAGCAATACCTTATTCGGTCTGTGCTTCAAGCTAAAGTCCCTCAAACCCTCAAGCTCCGAGATAGAAAATACGAGCCACTCTTCAAGAGGAGGTGAGGAGAACGTGCGCAAGACGGGTGCAAGGGCCCCAAACCATGAGAAACAGCTCCCAAACACCTTCGCGAGAATCCTCCAAGGTGCCCGGAGAAGCCCCTGAGCACCCCTAAGACATCCCTAAGAATGACCCAAAGGGCACCCAGAGGCACTCGGGAGATCCCCCAACATACCCCCATCGATGGCCCTACAAAGAGCCTCCGGAGTCCCCACACGGAAGGGAGGAGGATCACCGGCACCCCCATTTTCAAGAACCCTAACATTCCTCCCTTTTGGTACCTTGATGTCCTCGTCCGAAAAGATTACTACCAAATACTGCTAAGAAAATGGCCATGTTTTTCTGATACAATCAATAATGGCAACCCATTGTATATGAATACATGCGGAAAAAGATTTTGGCTACTTGGAAAAAGAGTTTGGCTACTTGATCGGGCAAATCCACTTTCAAATCCATATCTATTACATCCCATGGGTGTGATAGCAATGGCATGTTCACCAATTGGCATGTAGATCACCAATTGCCACACGAATCCTAGAGCCAAACAATGATAGGATTTCTAATGTATTCATTACTAGGAATAAAGATGTATTCATTATTAGGAATAAAGATGCATCCTCTAGAATACCAAAATCCATCTTTGGATTCAAAAAGCATGTAACTTGTTTTACTTTTGTGCCCTCATGTGACCTTCTGAGTAATAGCTAGGTCATTCTTGTTAGCCTCCCTTATTTCCTCCAATAAGTGAGAGTCTGTTACACTTGCAGCCAAAAGCAAGGTATATGGCTTAAGGTATCAAACATAACATTGTTCTTCCCAAGTTTATGAATAATCTCTATATGATATTTTGAGTGAAAATCTTTCCATCACGATTGCTTAGGCGATAATTGTGGTTGAATTTTCATCATTGCGTAGAACATAATGTCTCCATCTCATAAGACAAAGTATCACAAAAAACATCTCTTGTTCATGCGTTTGCCACTTTTGTGTTGTCCAAAAGACGTTTTTGTGTTGTCACGATTGGCTTGGTAGGAATAAGGTGACTCTACTTCGAAAAGAAGTCGATCATCACAAAAATGATAGTGAATCCATGTGATCGGGAAAATCCACTTTTCCACATGCCATTTTTGGCGCTAGGCTATGGGCGGCCTCAGGGATTGCACGGTCGTTCTTGAGTTGCACGTACTCCTATGTGTTTGCACGGTCGTTCTTGAGTTGCACGTACTCCTATGTGTCCCTCTGCTGAGAGCGCTGCCACTCAAGAACGATTGGTCTTTTTTTTTTTTTAATGGAGGTTCGGCCTGAGGCCTACTCCTCTGGGCTTTAACTTTGAAATTGCAACTGAACAAGGAAGGGCATAGTACCCATGGGACCCCCCTTATCCCACAAGAACAGGGGTATACATAGCTGAGTTAAATGGCAGTCACAACTACCGCAAGGGCAAGATAGACGGTGGCAACATCAGCCACATGATACATCATTCTAGGACATTATGTCCCTCACAAGTGCTGCCAACAAGGGTTGAACCCTCGCCCCCCCTCAAGAGGCGAGAGGCCCAACCACCAGGACAGTGGCCTGAGACAAAACGATTGGTCTTTGCCCTGAGGCACTTACGTGGCTATTATGATTGTCCTTTGCCCCGAGGCACTTACACACACACATATTATTTATATATATATATATATATATATATATATATATATATATATATATATATATATATATATATATTCCACTACACAATGATTGTGGCAGTAATTGATGATAAGAACGTAGAAAAACAGCCTCTCGATTTTTTTAGCTCTTTGAACAAACATAGATGTCTATATTTTGGTTCTTATGCATAATTTGATAAAAATTATGTGTGTGCAAATCCCGGTTGATGTTCGTGTACGCGTATTGATGCTCTAAAATGTGCAAACTTTTTGAAGAACACATATGCAGACCATTCAACCACTTCTTTTTGTTTTCGAGAAAACGAGGAAGGTAATAAACTAAAAGGGAAGTGTTACAAAAGTGTAGATAGAGAGCACACTCAACCTGACATTGGGAAGAAAGGCCTACAAGAGGTCAATTACCATGCTCATTCTATTGGGCCATTACATCTTGAGGAGTTCATTTCTCCACTTTTGATAGGGGACTAAAATACAACAAGAGTTGAAGCTGAAGTCAGGAGGAAAGACATCAACAATGTGACTAATACAAAGCTTGGATATGCTATTAAGCTCTTTTTTACATTTGTAAACATAATCCTTTACACCACTTCCAAATATCTTTTGTTTCCTATTTTTCCAAATATTCGAGATTATGGGAGATCTCCAGAGATGCCATAAGACATTATCGAGATTCTTGCAGACTCCATTAATAACTTCCTTGTAGGTTAGGGCTGTCAGACTAGTAGTTTGACAAGGAATGTTAATTAAATTCCAAAAGGAATGAGCATGGGCACATTGAAAGAAAAGATGGATGATGTCTTCAGGCTAGCCATAGAATGCACACTTCCCTTCTCCTTTATTACACTTCAGTGCTCTCATTGCAGTCCAGATTCCAGTGTGTGTTATTAGCCATTGAATCACTAAATATTTGATGTTGACTGGAATCCGAATCCGAATCTCCAGTGTTGCTTAGACAAGTGGAGATTCCATCTTTGATTAAGTTTGTCGAACAAAATCCCAATCTTGAAATGCTGATAGATATCTTCAACAACTTCCTTCAATTCAACAGGTTTATAGCAGCAGTTGTTAAGCTCTAGATCCTTCAATAACTCTCTTTGATCGATTATAAATTGTTTGCAACCAGAGGAAAAGTGAGAGAGGTTGTAAATGTATTGATCATCTACAATAATACAATTTCTGGTAAGGTCTTTCCAAGCACTTATGCCCCCTTTCCTACATTTATTACTCATGATGAGACCAACATCAAAGTGATAAGAGGCAAACCATCCATTCCAAATGGATCCCTATAAAACAAAGAAAACGTTTTTTGACAGATTTGAATTCAAAGAGTAGTTGCACTTAGCTTCCATCCAAGAATTCCACATGCTAAGAGTCAACCTGCTACCAAAGGGAATGTAAACAGTTGGAGATCAAATAATATCCCAGAAAGCATTGTTGGTCCAAGCCCTAGCAATTTTAATGAAGAATTTAGAGCATTGTTTGGAAAACTTGACAAGACAAAGAACTCCCTACCCTCCTTCTTCTCTTTTCATACAACAAATCTTCCAAGAAACTCTAGAAATGGCTTTTTGGTTGATGTTGCCAGACCATAAGAAATTCTTGGCAATAGAAATAAACTGTTGCATCTTTTTATTAGTGGGAGTCCAACAAGATAAAAAGTATATGACAGAAGGCAATATATAATGATTTAACACGAAAACTCTATGAATAAGGCTGCTCTGAAAACCAATCCAAGCATTAACTTTAGCTGTGAATCTATTAAGAAGTCATTCCCATCTTTGATTAAAGGAAACATTAAAACTCATAGGTATTCCTAATAGTATAAAAACTTCCCCATCAGGAACGACAGTACAACCCAAGTTCTTAATACAGTCAAGGATCAAGTTATTAACAACATACTCCTCCTTATCAAGGTTGATCATATTCGTGTCATCTACACATATGAAGACTGATTTGATTATCACCGCCAGGGATATTAATACCTTTGATGGTGCCTTTTTGTAAACTGTCTTTAACTAACCAGACAAGAGCATCACTTGCTATAGCAAACAAAAGAGGAGCAATAGGGCAACCTTGTCTTATGGAGTTTGTGAGTCTAATGTGATCTGACAGGTGACCATTCAGAGCAACTCTGCTAAAAGCATTCCCAAATAATTTACTAACAAATTTAATGAAGTTTCTGTCCAACCCAACATCATGTAAGGATTGAAAAATGAAGTTCCAATCAACTATATCATAGGCCTTATCAAAATCAACCTTGTAGAAATAGAACTCTTGGTTACTCTCCTTAGCAAATTCCATTCCTTCCCAAAGGGTAATGATAGCATCTAATATAAAACTTCCTTTAATAAAATCCTTCTGCTCTTTCACAATAATCTTGTCCATCAGGGGACCTAGTCTATTGGCCAAAGAGGCGAAAAAGATTTTGTAAATGGAAGTCAGACAAGTAATTGGTCTCGAGTTGTTTATGTCGTCCTTGGGCCCTTTTCGTGTATCAGCTTAATAACTTCAGTATTGATGAAGGGAGATAGAGCACCTCTTCTCAGGGCATCTTGCCAAGTCATAAGAATAAATGGGAAAATAAAGTCTTTAAGCACCATATAAAACTCATTAAGAATCCCATCCAAACCAGGAGTTTTGCTAGCCTTCAATTTTCCAATGGTTTCTCTGATGTCACCAACAGATAGGGGAAGATCAGAGAGGCTAGCTCAGGAGGAAGCATTTTGTTCCTTAAGAGAGATATACGAGCTGTAGCTATCTCAGTCTCTTCACCCCACTTGGGAGAATTAGATAAAACATTAGAAAATAAGCTAGTAGCAATTTGCATATTGTCTTTAATATCAAGAGCATGATCACCATTAACCTTTTTCAACATAGGAACAAAATCCTTAAGCTTTTTCTTCTTAAAGAACCCAAACATATGTTTATTAGGTCTATCTACTTTCCTGGCCCAAAACTCCCTTGACTGAGCAAGAGTACCAAGAGCAAGCAAGTAAGCTTCCAACCTTAATATTTCCTGAAGATCAAGGACCCTCTAATCATTACTCGAGTTCTTTTGGGGAGAGGATATAAGGTCCTCTATTTGCTTACTTATCATCATCCTTCTATGACATCTAAGGATCTTAGCAACCTTCTTAGCATGAGTGAAAAGCTTTTGAACTTCAATAACTGCTTTTTCCCAAGCAATCAAAGGTCTAGTATACTTGGAAGAACAATGATAAAAGATGTCTTTAGTCTTATCAACGATACTCGGACACTTCAAGAGTTGAGCATCCAAATGGGGCCAGCCCGACTTGAAGTTAGGGTTGACAAGGTGGCACTTAGTTAAAATAGGTAAGTGATCAGATAACTGTATAGAATTATCGATAGAGCAATTGACTTGATAGAAATTGTTCAATCAGTTTACATTAGCATACACCCTATCTAGTCTAGCTACTAAAGGGTAAGAATTGGATCTATTATTCCACGTAAAACCCATGTTCATAGAGCAGTCAACAAGGTTCTTGTTATTAAATTAAAGTCACCCAAGAAAAAACAATCACCATCAATTTCATTTAATTCCTTCCAACATTTAGACCTCTCGCTAGATGTGTTGGAAGCATACACACTTGCCACCACACAATTCCCAGCTTAATAGCTACCTATTGAGAGGAGGCACTCGACATCACTTGTTGAACATAATTAACCAGAGAAGAAGAAATACCGATGGCAGACCCCCCACCTTGCAGATGATTAGCAAAATACCATTCATAATTAATAGAGACAACATTCAAGTTGGATCTCAAATTGAAACCAGTAACTTTAATCTCCTGAAGGCATAGAAAATTAGGCCTAAGAGACCAATCCTTAAGCCAATTGTTGATCACTTTTGCTCGGACAAGATAAATAAGACCTTTAGTATTATAGGAAATCATTGATAAAGAATTCATAAATAAACAAAGAAATGAAAATTGACCTCATTTCTTCGAGTTATTGAAAGGTTTGACCAAAGAAATAGAGCTTCTTTAAGGGTCCTTTCTCTTGGACTTACCTTTTGAACCTCCAACAGCTATAGCTTCTTCACAATCAATCATTTCCTCATTGTGAGAATAGTTATCTTTAAGTTCCTCTATAATCAGCTCATCATTTTCAATAATTTCGTAAATAAGAACATCATTGTTATCAGAAGTGAGTTTATCTAAAGGGAAAGAATTAAAAATTACATACCCCACAGGTTTTCTGATGAAGCTCTTCTTTTTATGTACTTCTTGCCATCATTTAGCTATATTATCTAGGACACAATTCTCTTTATCATCTGAATTACCATTCTTAAGTTTTCCAGCGTATTCATGAACAAAATTGTCTGAATTTTTAAGTTCATCTTTCAGCCATGTGAATATGTGTGTATGTGTAAATAGGTATATGTGAATGTGTATCTATGTAAATAATCATATTAATAAATCTAGTACATTTTTTTGCTACCAAATGAGATTCTGATCAATCATAGAAAACTTCACCATCTCCTAATCGTGCAAGCACTACTTACCATAGGTATATCAAACTTTTAATTCTTCTATTTGATAGATACATACATTACTTATATATGTTTTTCTATTGTTATATTATAATCAGATTTTGATCATTTAGAGGGTTCTCATGCAATGACTTCACATGTCTCTTCCGATAGGAATTATGATGATTTTTACTATCAAGAGCATATTCTATCTTGGTGTAATCTTCGCTATGGCACATATCAAAGACCACGATTGGAATGTATTGAACATGATGTACATTATGGTATCTTTGAGTGTGCACCACCACCTGATCAATGTGATAATGCATGGGTTTGTATTGAATACTTAACTCCTAGTCATTATTTTATTTTAAGATCATATACAAAAAAAAAATTATACGTAATATACAAGAATATTTTCTTGATGATTATGATGATGATTTTCCTACTAGTAAAGCTGAGATTCCTCGTAGACATCACAGACTAGCCTTTTATCAATTACAACTGGAGGTTCCTCAAAATCCTCTACCACTTAGTTTACATACTAAAATAGTTGGAGATTGTTGGTGTAAGTGCCAAGCCTTCACACTTGGCTAGGCATTGGAAGTATTATGTGCAACTCCTTGATGACCCATATGAACCATTGCATATGGTTTTCTTACCATTAACTTTTACAAAAGTCATTTGACTTAGAAGAATCTTGTAAATGCCACTAAACTCGTGGAGTTAGGAGAACTCTATGGTACGAGTTTCCTTGAGAGAATATCTCCTTATTTAGGGGAAGAACTTTTAGGTGGAATTTCATTTGAATTTCAAAATTCAAATTAGAAAAAAGTCACTATAAAAGTAACTTGAAATCTTGCGGCCAAAAGAGCCCCATTATTGAGCTTATTGTTGGTCACTTGATGTATGTGAGAGGCTTACACTATAGCCCACTCCTATTACTATCATTGGGCATCATATTCATGCCAGTGCTCATGTATAACAATGTTACATATTACATTACATTGATTGATTACATCTCTCTTCATCTTTGCCATTGTCACTCAGAACAGTGTACTTGTGTTGCTCATATCTCAATGATCCCTCGAGCATTTTCAATGTTCTATAGCTCATTCGAACAGGCTCAAAGTCTATTACAAGCTCTCAAATTCTAAAGAAGTTTCATGCAGCCAATTGGGAGAAACTTGTCTCGAGGTGGTCACTGGTCATTCTCTACAGAGTTCCTAAAGAGTTGGAAGTAAGTTTCTACTTGTTAAAGTCATTGCTTAGAGTATAGTCTATCATTTTAAGTGATTTCACTTGGAATCATTAGCGCTCCAAGCTAATTAGATAAGCTCAGAAGGACGTTTTCTAATTGCTATTGTACTGTGAGAACTCAAAAAAACTTCCAATAGGTGTCAAGACCAAAATAGCAACTTTTTGGTCACTATCTATTTGCAAACCTATCTGTTTTGATCAAATTGTTTGAAGCATCATTTCCAAAGTACATAGGCACTTATTTATTCTCATTGGAAAGCTAAAAGGGCCTAAAACGTAACTATGAAGTAAAATAGGGCTGGTACAAAGCAGGGATTAGCAGGACCAACTCATTTCTTGAGGTGTCCATCCATCTTTCCAAAGAGTGGTATCAGAGCAACTTGAGGTAAAATGGGAGATCGTTTCCCTTCTTTTATTGATAAATTGGACAGGAAAAACTACCAAGCATGGTCCTTGAGGATGAAGACATACTTGCAAGGAGGAGACTCTATGGATACATATCAAGAGATGAAGAAATGACCATTTTCAGAAGCAAAGGACAACCTACAAGAGAGGAGCTTGAAAGACTCAACTCATGGTGTGCCAAAGATGCATTAGCAAAGTCATACTTACTTAACTCTATCTCTGGTTTCCTTCTTCCAAATATTAGGAACTATAAAACATCCCAAGAGACTTGGGATACATTGTCTTCATACTTTTCTTCCAATACAAGAGCAAGAAAGAACCAATTGTGGATTGACTTTACCACTCAAAGGAAGCAACTCA
The DNA here is from genome assembly GCA_020310875.1 of Ceratopteris richardii. Lineage (NCBI taxonomy): Eukaryota > Viridiplantae > Streptophyta > Polypodiopsida > Polypodiales > Pteridaceae > Ceratopteris > Ceratopteris richardii. Next base: position 145,101,262 of record CM035409.1, on the reverse strand, counting down.
AGCAAAGTATTTCAGATTATGTGACCAAAGTCAAATATGTAGCTGACCAATTGGAAAGCATAAGAGAGGAGATTGAAGAGGAGAAAAATGTGAGACAAGTGATCAATGGAATTAAGGCAGATGACAAATGGGAAAGCTTCACAACTGCTATGGACTTGTACGTGGACATGGAGATGCTAGATCTTACCACACTCATGGGGCAACTCTTTACCCATGAAGCCAAGCTCAACAAAAATGGAGATGCATCTAGAGGTAATAACTCTTCTACCCTATACACAGATAAAGGCAAGTATAAAGAGAAAGGGAAGAGAAAAAAAATTGAAGATGAAGGTACTACTTCTCAAGCTAACTATGTAGGGAGAGGTAGGAACTCAAGCGGTAGGGGCACAGGAAGTAAGCAAGGCAGGGGGAGATCTTTGAACTCTTCCCCATGTAATGTTTGTGGTTTATCAAATCACACCACAGATGATTGTTACAAGAACTTCAAGAATCAGAGAGGTAGAGGTTTTTAAAGAGGTAGCTACACACAATCAAGAGGAAGGTTCAACCATCATCAAGGTTACAACAACAATTATAATAACAACTATCAAGGAGGATACAAATGAACGAAAGACTACAACAATTACATAGAGTATCAAGAGGATTCCCTTATAATTATGAACATGACTTCAAAGCAAGGTATGAATGATGACCATCTCTTCTACATTGACTCAGGATGTTTAAACCATGTGGCAGGCAATGTAGCTCTTCTCTCTGACCTTGAGGAACCTAAGGGAAAGCACCAAGTGCAAACATGTGATGACACCAAGCATTCAGTGCTCAAGGTAGGAAATGTTAAAAACTCTTATGGGAATAGAAATCCGTTGAGCAGGGTTCTATATGTACCAACAATCACCAAGAATTTGATGAGTGTTGAACATATTATGGAAAAAGTTTTGCACGTTAGGTTCAACAAATATGGAGCACTTGTGGAGGATCCCCAGCATGGATTCAAGAGAATTGCCAAGGGAGAAAGGTAGATTATTTAAATTTGAACTTGAAGATACAAGGAATATTGCACTTTATAATTACAAAGATCAAACATTTTCAGAGCTTGATTTGGCATAAAAGATTAGGGCATATTGGTGAGAGAACCTTAAAGCAAATATGTAGAGATCAATGTGTGCTTGGGATACCCAATGTATCCAAGCAACACATGATCTATAAATGTGGTGCATGTCCGTTTGGTAAATCACACAGGTTAGCCTTCTCAAAGAAAGGTTATATGCATGAGGATTACTTGGATCTTGTCCACGCAAATGTGTGGGGACCAAGTAAGGACCCTTCAATTTCTGGATCAAGGTATTATGTATCTTTCATTGATGATTTCAGTAGGTGGACTATCTTGTATTTTATGAACCACAAAGGTGAAGTGTTCAATTGCTTTAAGAAGTATCTTTCACTTGTGGAAAACCAAACACGAAGAATTCTAAAGAGACTAAGGTCAGATGGAGGAGGTGAGTACTTGTCAAATGAATTTGATGCATTCTTATAGGATAGAGGAATCAAAAGGGAAATTATAACAAGGTATACCCCTGAACAAAATCGGGTGGCAGAGAGGAGAAATAGGTTGATTGTTGAAACAGCTAGGTCAATGCTAAATGAAAAAAAGTTACCTAATTATTTATGGGCAGAGACTGTATCTACTGCCACTTATCTTGTGAATAGGTTTTCATCCAAATCACTTGATGGGATGACCCCATATGAAGCATGGCATGGTAGAAGGCCATCACTTGATCATTGCAGGATCTTTGGATGTGTTGATTATGTGCATATCCCATCTCAAATTAGAGGTAAGCTAGACCGAGCCTAAGGCACAGAAATGAATCTTCATAGGATATGATTTAAATAAGAAAGGATACAAGTTCTATAATCCATCCAACAAAGGATTCATGGTCAGTAGAGATGGTGTGTTTGATGAGAATCATTCTTGGTTTGAAGGTGAATGCAAGAAGGTTAAGTTACCATATGACTTGGAAGAGGAGTTTCCAAGCCTCACCAAGGAGGAACCAAACCAAAATGAAGACATCAAATGAGATGATGAGGACATTAGCAACCTAGAAGAATTCAAGGCATGGAAATCAAAAGGCAAGGACAAGATGAAGAATTTGGAGGACATACCTGAATGAGCCAACCAAGCCATTAGAAGATGACAAAGGGAGAGCAAGAAGCCAATCAGATATGGGTATGAAACTTCTTTAGTTACCAAGCATTCCATTTATCTTGCTAAAGATTTATCATTTGAAGAGCCGTCATCATATGAAGAGGCAAAGACCAAGGAAAAATGGAAGGAAGCTATGAATGAAGAAATTGAAGCACTCAAGGAGAATGATACTTGGTAGCTACTGCCAAAGAAGGATTCTATGAAGCTAATTGGTTCTAGATGGGTCTACAAAGTCAAGAGAAATTCAGATGGATCAATAAACAGGTATAAAGCTAGACTTGTGGCTAAGGGTTTCGCACAAACCCAAGGAGTTGGTTATGAAGAGACTTTCTCACCTATGGCCAAAATGCCAATCACCAAAGTATTGGTAAGTTATCAAGGAATTGGAATATGTACCAATTGGATGTAAACAATGCTTTCCTTAATGGCTGGCATTCAGAGGAAGTGTACATGGCTCAACCTCCTAGCTATGAGGACCCAAGCAAGGTAAATTATGTGTGTAAACTAAACAAAGCACTTCATGGATTGAAGCAGGCACCTAGGGCATGGAACCATAGGTTGACGACATACCTTCAAGATCAATCATTCATCATGAGCAAAGTAGATACTTCTCTGTTTGTCAAGGGAAGTAATTCAGAGATGATATACCTATGTGTGTATGTTGATGATATCATAATTAAAAGTAGTGATGCCGATGGCATCAAACAGATCAAGCACCTAATGATGCAAGACTTCAAAATCAATGATCTAGGATCACTTAAGTATTTTCTTGGACTTTAATTAGTGTATAAAAATTCTGGAATTTATATTACTAAAAGAAAGTATGTGCAGGACATGTTGAAGAAGTTTCACTTGGAGAATGCCAAGATAGCAAGCACTCCTATGGAAGTAAACCAAAAATTAAGTGCTCATGAAGGTGATGTGTTGTATATTATTGAACAATGCATTGTTAAAGTGTTATATTATTAATGTATTAATATGTTTCTCATGTTTCTGATATAGCAGATGAAGGTTCGTGAGGAGCGTGCAAGGCGTGAAAGGGCGGATATCAATAATCCGAATAATTATTATTTAGCTTGTAAATAAACCTGCGTAGAAGGTTCTATTGTTAGAAAAGTAATGGTTAGAATAAGGGTCGTTGTAGACCGCAGTTTTTGTTATTCAAAGCAATGGCTTTCTGTAAAAGTTACCAACTTTTAGTTCCACGCCTGCTTTTCGAAGCCGCCCTCATGTAACCACTATTTTCCACGTAATCAAAAGTCCTATAAATACATGCACTCTGTGGACTGTCCAAACAGAGTACATGGGGGGAGATTGCACCCAATACTGCGTTCAGTCTCGTCTCTTCTTGTCTCTATTTTTCTGTGTGTTTTCTGCATTCGTAATCTCTATATGAGCGTGAGCAAGATCCTGAGAACAGTGGTATCAGAGCTCTGCACGCGTCAATACAGAGGGTTCTCTGTTCGCGATTCCGATTCCGATTCCGTCTTCGTCTCCATCTCCGGTTCTGGTTCCTGTTCCAGATCCAGAACCAGAACCTACGTTTACTCCTTCGGCTTACTCCAAGGCGTCGACTAAGGCAAAGAACTTAGGCAATAACTTAGGCAATAACTTAGGCAATACATTGGCAACATTTGCACCCAAGGCTCCCTTGGCGACCGTTGGCAACCGTTGGCTACGCGTGAGGCAATTTTAATTTTGAGTGGCAATAGAGTGGTTTAGAGTCCCTAAGGTAGGAGGATTTGAACCCACAACCTCCTACTTTCAAGGGAAGTACTTTAACCACTCCTCCATCTCTTGGAGTTGTCACTCAAGTTCTTTCCTCTTATATTTAGCATAACTTTCAGTTTTTCTTACTTTTCAAGGAGGCACGATGCGACGCGACGCGGCGCGTCTCAGGGTACACTTCTCAGGGTACACCAGGGTACATTTCTTAGGGTACACTTCTGAGGGTACATCAGGGTACATCCAGACAGGGTACTTTTCTGCTAGGGTACATTCCCTGAGGGCACATCCCGAGAGGAAAGCACTAGCTTAAGGGTCCAGGAGCACCATGGAGGATTACAATAATTCACCTCTACTTGAGGCAACACTTGAACAACAACTAGAGCTCTTGCGCCATGAGCTTCGAGGAGCTCAGAACGAAATCCAGCAACATGATGAAGTCCTCCAGAAGATACAAACTGAGGCAAACAACCTTATGATGGTAGTTGGTTTGGAGGTGGGAATCCAAGCTAAGCTTCACACCCTATGACCACTTTATGTTAAACCTACATTTCCTATGAAGCGTACTTTTAATGCCCCATCTTACCATAGTTTTTCTCATCCTCCACAATCCAAGTACTCAACTCCACCTGTTGCTTCATCTCTCCAACCAACCAAACCATCTACCCTTCAAACTTCAACGGTGGATGCCCAATAGAAGCGACCATGAATCACTTGCTGGAATTGTGGTAAACCTGGACATACAAAAATAAGGTGCAGATTGCGACCTCTTCACATGAAACTCGCTACAAATCAATTGCATAACATGGAGGTCCATAATGAAGAAATTCCTCCTGTTTGGACAGAGGAATCATTGGAGAAGGACTTAAGTACCTTGGGTAACGATATCTCTCTACACTCTCTACTTTGCATGCAGGGTACAATAAATAACAAACTAGTTAAAATTCTACATGATGATGGTAGTTCACATGACTTCATTTCACATTTATTAGTACAAGAACTTAAATTACAAATGTTTCCTTCCTTGTATAAAGTGAAAGCTGCATTTCAAGGTAGTCGTTATAATGTAACATGAGAAGTGCAAGATGTTACGATTAGCATAGGCCCATATGTTGATTCACGGACATTTTTAATTGCACCTTTGCAATCTTACGATGTTATACTAGGTATGCCTTTTCGTCACCATTATAACCCACATATTGAATACCATACGCATACCTTTAACTTTGAATTCAAAGGTCAAATCATTACTTTGTCTGCACGACATGATTTCCAACCGTTTCCATTGATTAGTCACACTCAAGTAAAGCATGCATTTAGGAAAGGATTCAACTCATGCAATGTTTTATCAATGTCATCAATGATTATACTCATACATTTCATGATGCATATAAACCTTTCATGAGTACTTATGAGGATTGTTTTATGTCTGAGTATCCCTCTGAACTACCACCATCTCGAGGATCCTTTGACCATAGCATAGACTTAGTCCCTGGTAGTTCTCCTCCTCATAAAGCACCTTATGGACATGGCCCACTACATCAAAAGGAAATAGAAAATCAAGTAAAAGACCTACTACAAAAAGGACTTATAAGGCCTACTTCTTCCCCATTTGGAGCACCAGTTCTCTTAGTAGAGAAGAAGAATAAAACTTATCAAATGTGCATTGATTATAGAGCCCTTAACAAGATCACGATCAAGAATAGATACCCTATTCCTCGAATAGATGATCTCTTAGATAAGTTACGAGGAGCTTGTGTCTTTAGTAAAATTGATCTTAAATCGGGTTACCATCAGATTCGTATGACACAAAGTGATATTTTCAAGACTGCATTTAGAACTCAAATTGACCATTATGAATTTATGGTAATGCCCTTTGGACTTACTAATGCCCCTGCTACATTTGCGTGAATGATGAATAATATTTTTCTTGATTATCAAGCTTTTGTTCTTGTCTTCTTTGATTATATACTTGTTTACAGTAAGAATGATAGTGAACATGAAAAGCATCTTGAAACAGTTTTTCATTTGTTACGAGAGAACACACTTTATGCTAATCCTGAAAAGAGTTACTTCTTTCAACGTAAGCTAGAATATTTAGGACAAATTATTTCAAGTGAAGGTGTGCATGTGGATCCGAAAAACAAAAAATAGAGTTATAGTAGAATGGCCTACACCACAATCAGTCAATGATGTTCGTTCTTTTCTTGGGTTGGCTAGTTTCTATAGGAAGTTTGTTCAAAATTTTTCTTATTTAGCATTGCCTCTTACCTTGTTGTTGAAAAAGAAAATAAAATTTGCATGGGGACTTACCCAACAACAGTCCTTTGACAAACTGAAACAAGCACTTTCACATGCACCTGTTTTCCAGTTACCTGACTTTTCACAACCCTTTCATGTCATTACTGAAGCTAGTGGTTCAGGAATAGGTGTTGTTTTAATGCAAAATGACCATCCCATTGCATTCGAGAGTAGGAAGCTTAAACCTTGAGAGCAGAATTATAGTACGTATGATAAAGAATTGTTAGCAGTTGTGCATACTCTGCGAATTTGGAAACACTATCTTATGGGCTCTGAGGTCTTAATCAAAACTTATCAAACAGGCTATTAAGCATTTATTAAGTCAACCTTTAATTTCAGATAGGCATCTTAAACGGGCATCATTCATTCAAAATTTCCAACCCATGATACAATATCAGCCTGGTAAAGCTAATGTTGTAGCTGATGCTCTTAGCCATTTTCCTTCGCATTCTGTTGTTTTGAATAATATTTCTGCCATCCAAATTCATTCTTTTCAAGACATGGTTTTCACTTATGCATCTGATATGTATTTTTCACGTGCATGGCATGACTTCAACAATGGTGCATCTTTATCTGATGAAAATTATACATTTCATAATAATTTTGTTTATTTTCAACATAGATTGTCTATCACCCACGCTTTTAAAGATTTTTTCATTAAAGAAATGCATGCACCGTCTTAGATGGGTCATAGAGGCATACAAAGCACCATTTTTTTTGCACAGATTTCTTCTTTTGGCCACACATGGAAAAAGATATTGCACATTATGTTTCTCAATGCATTGTATGTCAGCGTGTCAAACGTCATCATGGTAAACCATTTGGATTATTAATGCCACTTCCCATTCCAAATGAACCATGGGAACAAATCTCTATGGATTTTATCACAGGTCTTCCCATCACTTCATCACATAATGGTATAATTTGGACAATAGTTGATAGGTTTAGTAAATATGCATATTTGATTCCATGTAGAAAAACTTTGACTGCACCTCAAGCTGCCAAATTATTCATTAAATGCATTTTCCCACATCATGGATTTCCTAAAGTACTGTTATTTGATCGTGATGTTAGGTTTTGTAATCATTTTTGGGTTGCCTTATTTCAACATTTTGGTTCTAAAATAGATTTTAGCTCCGCATTTCATCCTGAAAGTAATGGACAGAGTGAGGCTACAAATAGTACTATTCTTGATTTATTGTGTTGTTATTCATTAGATAATCCTAATAACTGGGATGAAAAGTTTCCATTGCTTCACGTTCAGTCTCGTCTCTTCTTGTCTCTATTTTTTTGTGTGTTTTCTGCGTTCGTAATCTTTGTATGCGCATGAGCAAGATCCTGACATCATGATGTGCTTGAAAATATTGCAGGATATCAAAGCATACTAGGAAGCCTAAAGAATGCTACACTGACAAGGATTGATCTTGCTTATGGAGTAGATGTCTTAAGTCAATTTATGCACAAACCTAGAACATCTCACTTGGAAGCTGCCAAGAGGATTTTGAAGTATCTCAAGGGTACTCAAAATCAAGGTTATAATTTCCATGTACTTTAGCTTTGGATATCAAATTTTACTCAGATGCAGATTGGGTAGGTTGTAAGGATGAGAGGAGGAGTACCTCAGGTTATCTCTCTTTTGCAAGTGATAAGCCTATTTATGGTCTCCCAAGAAGCAACCTACTGTTGCTCTGTCCTCAACAAAGGCTGAATAGAGGGGATTAGCCAATGCTAAACAAGAAGCCATATGGATCACATTACTATATGCAGATTTGGGACTACATTCTAACTCACCTATGATCTTTGGTGACAATACAAGTTATTTACATATTGCAGCAAATCCTATCTATCATACTAGGACCAAACATATAGAAGTTCACTATTATTGTGTGAGAGAAGCTATTGAGCAAGGAGATTTATTTACCAAAGCACTTGATGGTACTAAACTTTGCAAGTTTAAAGCAATGATTGGATTGTAGGACATTCAAGAGGATTTATAAAGAAGAACAAGCCAAGATGTTTGGCTTGAGGGGGAGTTGTTGGTGTAGATGCCAAGCCTTCACACTTGGCTAGGCATTGGAAGTATTATGTGCAATTCCTTGAAGATCCACATGAACCATTGCTTATGGTTTTTTTACCATTAACTTTTGTAAAAGTGATTTGACATAGAAGAATCTTGTAAATGCCACTTAACTCATGGACTTAGGACAACTCTATGGTATGAGTTTCCTTGAGATAATATCTCCTTATTTAGGGGAAGAACGCTTAGGTGGAAGTTCATTTGAATTTCAAAATTCAAATTAGAAGAAATTCACTATAAAAGTAACTTGAAATCTCGTGACCAAAACAGCCCCATTACTGAGCTTATTGTTGATCACTTGATGTATGTGAAAGGCTTACACTATAGCCCACTCCTATCACTATCATTGGGAATCATATTCATGGCAATGATCATGTATAACATTGTTACATAATACATTACATTGATTGATTACATCTGTCTGAATCATCTTTGCCATTGTCACTCAAAATAATGTAGTTGTGTTGCTCATATTTCAATGATCCCTCCATCATTTTCAGTGTTCTATAGCTCATTGGAACAAGCTTAAAGTCTATTACAAGCTTTCAAAGTCTGAAGAAGTTTCATTGAGTTAAGTGGGAGAAAATTGTCTCGAAGTGGTCACTGATCATTCTCTACACAGTTCCTAAAAAGTCGGGGGTAAGCTTCTACGTGCTAGAGTCATTGCTGAGAGTATAATGTATCATTTTACGTACTTTCACTTGGAATCATTAGCTTAAGCTAAGTAGATACCCCTAGAAGGAAGTTTTCTAATTGCTACTGTACTGTCAGTAGTGAGAAAAACATCCAACAGGTGTCAAGACCAAACTAGCAACTTTTTGGTCACTATCTATTCACAAACCTATCTATTTTGATCAAATTGTTTGAAGCATTATCTCCAAAGTACATACGCACTTATTTAGTGTCATTGGAAAGCTAAAAGCGCCTACAACTCAACTCTAAAGTAAAATAGGGCTGGTACAAAGGAGGGATTACCAGTGCCAACTCATTTCTTGAGGTGTCTATCCATCTTTCTGACGAGATAGTATCCTTGGCCTTTACCTTCAATTGGAAGACTCTTAAGGCCTTTAACATGATGGCTTAATATAATGATGCATAGCAAATATACGACTGATTATAGATCTTCGCAACTGGTAATGTCACTCTTAATAGAGCATAAGTCACATAAATGATGGGTCTTTGAAAGAGCCATGCAAACCAAAAGAAGTTGGAGAACCAAATCACTTCCTTTTACTTTTATCCAATGAAGTAAAGTCCATGAATTTTACAAGAGATATTCATATGCACTTCATAAGTGATCTAAATGAATATGTGAGAAGTGCTTATCATTTGGTGAAGCATCTAGACTTGAAAAATGTAGCAACAGCTCCCCCTCAAGCCTAAGATTCTTGAGTCTTCAATCCTTTGGTATTTCCTGCAAACCAATCATAGATTTGAACTTGTTTAGTTTGCTTGCATCCAATGACTTGGTCATCATATCTGCACATTGCACATGAGTAGATACATAGGATAGTTGTATCTCCTTGCTCACAATCTTTTCTCCAACAAAATGATAATAAACTTCTATATGTTTGGTCCTTTCATGAAAGATAGGATTAGTAGATAAATGAAGTGAACTCATATTATCTCCAAATATGAATGGAGTGCCAAAATCTAGCCATAAATCTGTGTATAGGGTCTTGATCCACATAGCTTCTTGTGTTGCATTTGCTAACCCTTTGTATTCATCTTCTATTGTGGAAAGAGCAATTGTAGGTTTCTTCTTTGAAGACCAAGTTATGAGCTTTGTACCTGCAAAAGAGAAACATCCTGATGTACTTCTTTTGTCATCTTTGGAACTTGCCCAATGGTGCAATAGTGAATAACTTTACATAAAAATCATATGTATAGGAGTAATATAAACCTTCATTTATTATTTCTTCCAAGTACCTCAAAATCTTCTTTTATGCATCCATGTGAGGTTTCCTAGGGGTGTGCATGAATTGACCAAGCACACTTACTCCATAACAAATATCAACCTAAACTCTGAAGTAAAATAGGGTTGGTACAAAGCAGGGATTACGAGTACCAACTCATTTCTTGAGGTGTCCATCCATCTTTCTGAACAGAGATTATCCTTTGCCTTTACCTTCAATTGGAAGACTCTTAAGGCCTTTAACGTGATGGCTTAATATAATGAGCCATAGCAAATATAGGTCTGATTATAGATCTTTGCAACAAGTAATGTCACTCTCAATATAGGATAAGTCATATAAGAGATGGGTGTTTGAAAGAGACATGCAAACTAAAAGAAGTTGGAGAGGCTTAGAAAGTTGAGTTGTCAAGTGGTGAAGTTGGTCCAATAAAATAGCATAGGACCAGCCCTAGCTCTTAAACCTAGCAATGTGACTCTAGAAGACCTTAGCGGACACCCTCAGCTTCCCAAATATGCATTTAGACCCACTATGTACTTTGGATTATCATTGGCAAATGTTTTATGCCAAAACACATAAGTTTGCAATAGAAGCACTAAGAGAAACTTGTTATTTTTGGACTTGAACCTCTCAGAGGAATGTTCAGCTCCTACTCTCTAATAAGAATTGACCAAAGAGCTTTTAGAAACATCTACTTGAAGGCCGTACCTAACTATTGGTTATCTCACTAATTTAAGTATACTCTGAGGAGTAAGTTTAAGATCTTATGGGTGTAATCCTGACATTTCAGGAAGAAGAGAATGTGTAGACACAAGTAGAATGTTTGATTCATAACTTAACATCCAATGAACCAAATGAAATGAAATTTGATATGTAGCAAGTACACTGATTACTCTACCTATGGCAAGTTAAATAAAGTTAAATGATAAATAATATAGAGAGAACGCGATCAAACAAAATCATTGAAATGAAGAGGTTGTAGTAGAGAGTAGTAAATAGAGATTATGATGAACGAATGACCTAAAATGTATGTGCTAATGAATGTATGATACAAAGGAGATGTAGTGGACTTACACATACATATGTGATCTTAAGGTATGCTCAACAATGAGGCTCAATGGCTCTCTCTACTCTATCATATCGTGCGCCTAAAGGTCACATATATTTATACACATAGAGAGAATATGAATTTTGAATCATTTTAGGTGTTGATTGATTTGATTCCATAAATTAGTCCTGGTTCTTGGATCCTAACATCATGATATGCCTTCAAATCACTTCCTTTTACTCTATCCAATGAAGTAAAGTCCATGACTTTTAGAAGAGGTATTCATATGCATAAGTGATCTAAATGAATATGTGAGAAGTGCTTATCATTTGGTCAAGCATCTAGGCTTGCCAAATGTAGCAACAGCTCCCCCTCAAGCCTAAGATGCTTGAATCTTCAATCCTTTGGTATCTCCTACAAACCAATCATAGATTTTAACCTGTTTATTTTGCTTCGATCCAATGACTTGGTCATCATATCTGCACATTGCACATGAGTAGATACATAGGATAATTGTATCTCCTTGCTCACAATCTTTTCTCTAACAAAATGATAATAAACTTCTATATGTTTGGCCCTCGCATGAAAGATAGGATTAGCAGCTAAATGAAGTGAGCTCATATTATCTCCAAACATGAATGGAGTGCCAAACTCTAGCCTTAAATCTGTGTATAGGGTTTTGATCCACATAGCTTCTTGTGTTGCATTTGCTAACCCTCTATAGGTTGCTTCTTTAAAGACCAACATATGAGCTTTGTACCTGCAAATGAGAGATATCCTGATGTGTTTCTTCTCTCATCTTTGGTATTTGCCCAATCTACATTAGTGAATAGCTTTACGTACAAATCATATGTGTAGGGGTAATATAAACCTTCATTTATTGTTCCTTTGAATACTTCAAAATCCTCTTCTTTGCATCCATGTGAGGTAAAAAATCAGAGACTGAGTTAAGAATGTATGACCTGGGTACAACATCCTTTGAGCACCATGTAGTTAACCTCTCTTGTTCTTCTTGAGTTGGTTGTCCTTTACTTCTCAGTATTGGCATCATCCACACTTGCCATTGTGACTTCAGATGACCTTAGTAGAACACTTGAGCTTCCCAAATATGCATTTAGAACCACTATGTGCTTTGGATTGTCATTGACAAATATTTGTGGCAAAACAAATAACTTCAAATAGAAGTTCTATGAGAAAGTTGTTATTTTTAGACTTGAACCTCTCAGAGAAATGTTCAATTCTCACTATCTGATAACAATTGACCTAAGACCTTTTAGAAAACTCTATTCAAAGGTGTTAGCTAACTATTCCAAGTTATTTAACTAATCTAGAGTGAGTATACTCTCATAAATAAGTTTAAGATCTTAGGGGTGTAATTTGGACATTTTCGGGAAGAAGACAATGTGCAAACATAGGTAGAGTGTTTGATTGATAACTCAACATCCAATGAACCAAATGAAATGAAATTTGATATTAGCAGATAGAGTGATTACTCTACCTATACCAAGTTAAAGCAAGTTAAATGATAAAGTATATGTAGAGAACTTGATCAAAGAAAATCACTGAAATGAAGAGGTTGCAATAGAGAGTAGTAAACAGAGATTATCGTGAACTAATGACTCAAATTGTATGTGATAATGAATGTATGATACAAAGGTTATGTACTATAATTACTCATATATATGTGAGCTTAAGGTATGCTAAATAGTGAGGCTCACTAGCTCTCTCTACTCTGTCATATCTCGCAACTAAAAGTCACATCTATTTATACACATAGAGAGAATTCAAATTTTGAACTTCCCTTACCTACAAGTGTTCCTTTAGGTGTTGATTGATTTGATTCCAACCGCCAATTAGACATGGTTCTTGGCCCCTAACATCAAGAGATTCCTTCAACTCAATTTCTTTTACTTTTATCCAATGAAGTAAAGTCCATGAATTTTACAAGAGGTGTTCATATGCACTTCATGAGTGATCTAAATGAATGTCTGAGAAGTCCTTATCATTTGCTCAAGCATCTAGGCTTTCAAAATGTACCCAGAATTGGTTACAAAAAGTTTGAGCTTTCATCCCTTGCTCATTCACATTCTCTCTATCGAAGTGGTAAAATATTGCACAATGAATTCTACTCTATTTTAGGTGCATACAAGGGGTGTTTGTGCACAAATGGGTCATTTTTCTGTCTATCTCATATCATAGTGACACTTTTTCTCTCCATGTATTTTCACCATTCATCTTCCTCCTCCTTTTGCCTTTTGCACACTTGAAGTCACGAGCTATAGTGTGTAACAATAATGATGGAAAAGAGTCCAATATAGTGGGCAAGTCCAATATAGAGGCCAGGCTAGAAGGAATCCTTTTTTCCTTTGAACAAAAAACACAATATGGATATCATCTTCCTAGTAGACAAACCTCTAGAAAATAATCATTAAACAAGAAAAAAACCTTCTACAAATTCTCATCAATGTTTGTATCAGTCCCACCATTACTTGTTTTCAACAAAGGGGTGTAACCTTTGATTATATTCTCTTTCATAAAAAAGAACATAGTCTTTCTAGGGTTATCAATCTTTTTTCCTAGAGTTCTCTTCTAGAAAAAAGATCCCATCTAGCTTCAAATATTCCTCATATCTTAGTCATTGTTAAAGATCGATGAGCCTTTCACTAGAACTAGAACTATCAATGCTAACAATATCTTTTATAGTTGTGTATCTTCTCTAGGCTCTAGTTTGTTTAGTCAAGTTGTTGTAATGGGTAATAGTCTCTAGAAATCCTTAAGAAATGTCTACCAAGGACTGTAGGGAGAAATCCCTCTAAGGAAATGATGGGAGATAATACTATTACGATTAGATTTTCATTAAGGGAAGCCATTTCATCCGAGCACTTTGTTCTAGCTTGTCTTAAATAAGAAGCATAAATACTAGCAGTAAAGAGCTTATAAGGCTCTTTGATAGTGAGAAGAATCCATTATTGAGACTTGTTCTAGTCAAGCTTCCTTTCTTTTTAAGGAATTTAAGCAGAGCCTACTCTTCCAAACTTTAATTAGTAGATAATAGAGTTGTACAAGTGAACGGGCCTAGCACCCATGGGACCACGATATCCCACAAAGCAGGGGCTACTTATAGTTACTAGGGAATTTTACAAAGATGTTTGATAATCTTCATGTGGGTCCCACTTTGTTTTGATCTTGTTGCTCTCTAGAAAGAGCATTCTATGATGTCTAAAGGGGGGGGCTCTTACAATTGGAAATTCTTTTGCCTAAAATGAAAAAAGATTTTTTGATTTACTATCCTTTAGGAGGGCTTCCAAAGTTTTTTGCACACCTCTCTTTCCATATTTTCCATAGACTCTCTTTCTTATAGCATTCCATAGTACTGAGGCACATACTTTTTTACTTGATGAGTGGGTGCCAAAGGATTGGAGCTTAAAGTCCCTCCTCTAGCATAATCAATCCAGACACCACTTCTTATTGAGCATGACATGACATTCCACATCCTTCTTCAATCTCAGAACTTTCTCAAGGCTATTGCCATTGTGCCATCTCTGACCCTCAAGGTGAGAGGAGTCCTGACCAATGAGAAGGTGAGTCCTCAAGCGTTCCCAAGCATTGAATTAGATGCTATTCTTCATAGCCCACTCTTTTGGCCATATCAACATCCTCAAATCTAATCCATTGACAAGTTTCTTGGTTTGAGAGGTGTGTTTCCAAAAATGTAAGCCTTTGTTCCAAAGCTTCCTAGTTTTTTGGAGGTTCCAAGACTCCACACTTTTGATTCCCTTGATAGGGAACCACATCAAATCATTTTGCCTAATACTAACAACCCATTTCTAGTCTTCATTAATTTTGATAAACGGTTTAACCTTGTTCCAACTCTTCCATAGAGAAAAAATCAAGCTTGATCCTTTGGGAGTCACCAAAAATTGGGAGAACAAAATGGTGAGAACGTCTAGACCCTTCCACCCCAGGTGACCCACAAGCTTAACAACACTCTTGTTTCTAAAAATCAGCTTGGTCCAAGAGGCATCACTATTGCTAAACGCTATAAATAACCATTTTTCTGCTCACTTATTGGCTATTCCTTTGATGTCTAGAATGACCAAACCAACTTGATCCTTTTGGCTAATGCAAGTAGTCCATTTAATTTTGGGGATACCCATTCTATTAGGGTCACCCGTCTAGAGGAAGTTCCTATAAATTCTCTTGAGTTTGAAGATCTCATGGTCTTTTAGTCTCCAACATGAGAGAAAGTAAAGCATCAAGGAGAGAAGGAAAGTTTTAATCACCATCTCACTAATTCATGCCGTACATGGCTGAAATACATTCAAAATCTGAAAATAAGCTGGCACAGCTACTGCATAGGTATTCCGCAAGCCATCTCTCTCTCTTTCGAGGTCCTAAGCCTCTGATATGGCAGCACCGGATAGCCTTGTGTCTCCTCTTTGCAGTCAAGTTCCTGCTCTAGCAAAGGCAAAGCAATGGCGACAACTTAAAGGAAGGATGATACATGTACCTACTCTTGAGTTTGGAGAGGAATGGGCAAAGTCATTCTTCCCACTCACTTGATTGTGATATGTGTGTATTGTGCTTAGTATCATCTCCTATTTCTACTTCATGTCTATGCTTTGGACTTTCCAAGTCAGATAGAAGAGCAATGTTGCCTGCAAAATGATTTGAACATCCTGAATCTATGAAGAACAAATGATCATCTTCTTTACCCTCTTTGTGGTTAGATTCATTAGAAGTAGTGATACATCATGTGGTTGATCTTCATAATAATTGTTGTAGTCCCTTCTCTTATGGCCTCTATTGTTATTGTTGAAGTTGTGTCCACCTCTTCCTCTATTGCTGCCATATCCACCTATTCCACTTCCGTTTCGGGCTTTCCCATTGAACCAACAATTTGGAGTGGTGTGGTTGGTCTTATCATAGATGGCACAAGGTTGAGCATTCTAACCTTTGTTTTTTTCATGCTTTGGTCATTTCCTCTTCCCTTTATGCTATTGTTACCTTCCTTTATGCTAGGATAGGAGTTACCTTCCTTTATGCTATGATAGGGATTACCATGATAGGAGTTACCTCCCTTTATGCTATTGTTGAATTACCATGATAGGAGTTACCTTCCTTTATGCTACCATGATAGGAGTTACCTTCCTTTATGCTATTGTTGAATTACCATGATAGGAGTTACCTTCCTTTATGCTATTGTTGGCCTGTTGATTGAAGAGTTGTCCTAGAAAGATGTTGAAGTTTGGAGTTTGCACATCTATGCTGAGGTCATAATTCATGGTAAAAAAATACCATTGCTTATTATTTCTAACCCTATTTAGAATCTGTCTCATGATAGCCTTTTCTTCAAGGAGCTCTCTAATGGATGCCAATTGATCAGCAACCTCCTTGACCTTTGTATCAAAATTTATGATGGGTTGTTTAGGGTGTCTTCATCATTTGGTTGAACATGTTCCAAAGATGATTCTTTCTTGCTCTGCTACTAGCACCAACATCACTGAAAGAACTTGGAGAAGCTTGTAGGAGGTAGAAAAGTGAGTTGCAAAGCGACAAAGTTCGGTCTAGCCAACAAGCATAGGACCAGCCTTTGAGCTTATGGAGACTCAAATAGACCTTATAGGCATGTGATAAATGCAATAAAATCCAGAATGTGCTTTGGAGCATCAAGGAGAAAGATTCAATACAAAATAGATAGGTTTGCACATCGATTAGGTAAAAAAACTTGCTGTCTTTGGATGAAACAATCAACTTCAAATGCTCATAGAAGCCAACTTTATGAGAATTTGATAAAACCCTTTTGGAGGAATGCTGCATGTAGGGTTAAGTGTATAGAATGCACAAAATTACAAGAAATAAGCAAAATATGCTTTTCGAATGAACTTGACACTCAACAGTGATAGGATATGTAGAGAAAGACCCCCAGATAGAAAAAACTATGATTTCTCCAAATATACTAAAAAAGAAGGTTTGAAAATGTTCATATACATCTTGGAAACTTATACCTTTCCAATTAATGATCACTCATCTGATTGGAAGCTCTATAGAGAGAGCAATAGCCTCTGCAAGTTTAGTGTTGTTGAAGAAGATGATGCGAAGAAATGAAGGAGCAAGACAATGATGGCCACGAGTGTATGTATATTGCTTCCATGTAATGTACAAGTTATTTAAAGTCTTTATGTAGACCTGGAACTAGTCCACGACTTCTACAACTGGATTTTGAATTCAAATAAAGGCGAGATTAGTTGTTGAAAAGAATCAATTCACTTTCCTACAATCTAGGAGAAGTGAAGATCTAGTTTCATCTACTTTTAGGTGACTGATTGATTCATTGATTGGAAAGCTCAACCATCCCAAATTCTTGGAATTTAAGCTCTCCTTTTCTCCTTTCACGTGTCTAAATTTCTAGGCTTTTAGATTAGTAGATTATCCATATAAAATCTTATAAAAAATACAATAAATGAGCATAAGTAAAAGAACATTCCAACATATATTTTTTGATGTAATCCAAATGATAGCTTTTCCATGTAGATCAAATCCACCTCAAGCATATTGTAAGCTTGATGTTCCAACAAATTAGATGTATTGATTCAATACAAGCTATTAAAGAAAGATAGCTTTGGCAATCTTGCCATTTAAGGAACTTAAATCTAAGTTTATACAGGACGTATTCCCCCTTTGATTGAAGGAAACATTGAACCCCATAAGAATGCCTAAACTACTCAAAATTCCAACTTCATTAATGGATTTGCTCCCAATGCTGTAAATACATCAATGAATCTCAGTATTACAAGAATTAAAACAAGTTCTTTGCGATGAGACTTTTGCGCCACTTGCCAAAAAAAAAAATGTTAAGGTAATCGAAAATAGAGGTAGTAGATTTGGTATCAGCATTCATGAGCATACTCATGTTATGAAAAACAATTGAAGGCTAGACTAGGGAAATGCATTAGGAACAAAAATGCCCTTCATAGACCATTTATGCATAGCATCTTTAACTAGCCAACCAAAATGAGTCATTTGCTATGGAAAATGGATTGCGAGCTATAGGAAAACCTTTTCTAGCACATCATACGGGTCCAAACTATTTAGATATAGCCCCATTCATCGAGTCTCTTGAGAAAGAGTTCCCAAATAGGTCACTAACATATTTTATTTAACTTTTTTCAAGCACCTATGTTATGGATGGGCTAAAAGATGAAATCCCACTCAAGCCTATCATATGGCTTATCAAATTCAACTTAAAAGAATTAAAATTCTTGCTTCATCTTGCTATAAGAGATTTTAATTCTCAATCACACACACATACAATTACACATATTATAGAGAAGTAAGAATCAATATTGAGTCAAACATTTAGAATAGATTTTAATTTTGAATCATACTGTATACAGACATGTACAATTACACATACTATTGTGAAATAAGAATCAATGTTGAATCAATCAATTACGATAGACTTTAATTCTCAATCATTCACCCACATACTATTACACATACTATTGTGAAATAAGAATCAATGTTGACTCAATCAATTACAATAGACTTTAATTCTCAATCATACACCCACATATAATTACACATAGTATTGTGAAATAAAAATCAATGTTGAGTCAAACAAGTACAATAGAATTTAAATCTCAATCATACACACACATACATTTACACATATTATTGTGAAGTAAAACTCAATGTTGACTCAAACAATCACAATAATTTAAGACTCAATCATACACACGCATAAATTTACACATAGTATTGTGAAGTAAGAATCCAGTCACAATAGGTTTAAGTAAAAAAATCACAATAGATTTTAAATTCTCAAGCATATGGAGGTGCACTTACACATACTATTGTGAAGAAAGAATCAATGTTGAGTCAAACAATCGCAATAAATTTTCATTCACAATTATACACTCACATGCACATAGACATGCTATCGAGTGAAACTTCATTGGATCCCTTTACAATTCAAGTTTCTGAGAAGGTGTTAATAAGTCTACAAGACATAGCAATCTAAAGACCTTAAAAGTTCTAGTTCACTTATTATCACCTTCTCAAACCTTGAATTATAAAAAAGAAGATAAAACCTTTTCCAATAAATCCATTGGTTTTCCTTTCACAATCAAACACACACATACACATGTGCATACACAATCACATTAGATTTTCACTCACAATCATATGACATACACACACATACACATACACATACTATTGTGAAGTAAGAATCAATATTGATTCAAACAATAACAATACAATTTTACTCAACATCATAGACACACAAACCTATACTATTGTGAATTAAGAATCAATGTTGAGTCAAACAATCACAATTATTTTTAACACACAAAAAATATATTTTTCTTTATTCTAATACTAAAATACTTAATATTTCTAAGAGAGCTTATACCTTTTTCTTTGTACAACACTGTAAGTTCATAAGAAACAAAGTAACTCTTATGGAAAATCATTCAAAGTGTGTTCTTTTATAATACTATATTTGATTCAATTATTTTAGATCAAAACATTTTTTGATTGAAAGAGTTTGGATCAAAAACATTTTGATCAAAAGTGCTTTCAATAAAAAATTACCAAATTACGATGCAAAAAGTATTCGACCATGCTTGAATAGGCTGATGTGGCACTGAATAATTTGTTCGAATAATAAGGGCTTGGTGTAAAACTCCATAATTATTCATGAATAAATGAATTGTCGAATAAGGAATAATGCAACCTAGATTCGAGTTTTAGTTCCAATTCCGATTCTGGTTTTTGTTTCCATTCCAGTTCGTGAACTTGAAAATATGTTTACACCTAACGTTTACACCTATGCTTACATCTACATTTACACCTATTTTTACACCTATGTTGTCGGAGAGATTCTCTCTCCCTAACTAGATATCCCAATCCTTTAATTTGACATATGAATTGTAGAACTAATGGATAGCATTATTGAAGGCATGGTGCAGGATCGGTAGTTGATTCTTTGATTGTGGAATGGAACTCAAGTGGAAGACAACTAAGATTCAAAACTTGATCTTACATATTCCTATTCAATTGAGCATCTCAAAGTTACCTATCTATGCAACAGTATGGGTTGAAGTAAATTCTTACAATGATGAAGTTTGCATTATGTGATGCAGCAGATCCCAATTACAATCTCTTCCGTTTACATGTGCTCCACAGTTGGCACATATTCTATGTTATGCTTCTCAATTTGGGCTTGCAACCTGCATCTTGATACACTATGCAGATACGTTCATTATGCCATTGACTAAAAAAACATGAACAAAGTAGTGTACATCAACCTACATTAATGCAATCACTCTATATCTTTATGCACCCTCAAATATGGCGTCTTGTCGATTTTTGCATATTTGAAACAATTTATAAACCCCTTCCATGATTCAGTGGTGGATCCTATTTAGAATCATGCTCACTGTGTTCTACTCTTCGTGGTAGTAGATTCTTACATGACATGCACAACTGAGGGGTGTTCTATTTAAGAAAAAAAAGCGACGGTAGTGGTTGGGGAAGTGTGTCATTCATGCAAAAAGAAAGAGTGGGTGGATAGCTGTCCAACTAAAGTGTTTGATATCGATGCAAACACTGAACAGGTGGTGTTTGTGGATGCAGAGGTGTATGCCTATGATGATGAGATTATAAAGAAGGCTAACGCGATGCGCATGGGGGGCCTTGTCAATATCATTAGCAAGGAGGAGGAGCATCGACGCTGTGAGGATGGCTGATATCTGAGGAGGAGGACAATTCCGAGCCGGGAACAGAAGGAGGAGTGGATTGAAGGTGGCAATTTGCATATCTGAGGTGGAAACATGGAGCACTGAAGTTATGAGGGGCGTTGAAAGCCAATTCAACGTATTTTATTTGGTTGACAATTCAAAATGAAGATTTTCAGGAGAACGAAGACCTAGCAAGCTCTCTCATCATCTGATAAGTTTTTTCTATTTGGACTCCATCTCTGACAGACAATCATCTCTATGATTTGACAAGTTTCTGCTACTGGAGGTCCATCACCACCGTTCCCTATTGCGTGACTCCAAGAAATTGTTCACAACCGTGACGATGAGAGTAGCTGCTTCAGCAAATACATATTAAGAATAGACACTGTGGTTCGCTACTTCGATTTTACATCCATAGATCGATGGGTGAATCCCATAACTATCTATTTTTCGGTGCGCAATTTATTTGACAGGTTTATGCTTTAATGGAGAGCTCGAGTCTCAAGAACTAAATTTGTATTATAATCTTTACATGATGATCATCTGACAAACTTGTGTCTACATCGTACACTCGTCTTTTTTCTCCCGGAAGGTTTCGAGTTCAAAACCTCTCTTCCAGGCGCTAAATCATTTGTTTGTTATAGAGAACTGTTGTTTTTAAATTCGTATTTAAGATAACCTAAGTGAGGTCCCTAATCTTCAAGCGAGTAGATAATGTTTGTAGATCCATACTGTGTTGGATGATGACGAAGCATAGATCGAAACCTGTACCATTAAATTTACTAATGTTCTTTATTAAATTTACTAATGTTCTTTGCTTGAGATGACAACAGCCATTATAGATGACAAGAGGAGAGGACTCTACGCAGTATGCTGATATATCATTCGTTTATTCCCTTTATGTTTGTACTTATGTTAGCAAGACACTGCTGCTGGAGTCGATATGCTGTTTGTATGTTACATCTCCGATATATGTGATAATTCAGTTATTATTTGTGCATGTGAATCCTACTACTAGCAAGGCAATTATCAGCGAAACTCATTCTATCAAGCTCGATGCTTTTGTGTATTAGAATCACAAGACGTTTGCGTACTTTTGTTTTGTCTGAGAACTGAGATAAAAGATGAACTTCGTTAAAGTTTTGTGCTATATGGTTTATCATTTTTTTTTGGCACTTCGACATATGATAGTGTTGCAAAGATCTTGAGTACGAAAGGAAACGTAGGAAAATTGATTAAGCATTGATGAAATCACATAGTTACATATGGAATTGCTCTTGGTATAATAATGAAACGAAAATTTGATTAAGACACTAATCAATTGATTCCAGCCTGATCTTAGAAGAAAATAGTTAGCTTCGAGAGAATTATCTTTAAACCAGGAAGTTTATCGAGAATTAGCACTCGTTCGAGTCTTACTTTTCCTGTAAGTTTTTGAATGGCATTTCTAATTGTCTCAGGTTCAACGTGCACATATAGGGGCATCGCACTGGTGTGTTACCATCACTAACAGAACAAAATCAGATTCATTTGATTATCAGAGTGAAATTAAATAATATTTGTTTTGTTTTCGAATTCGTACCTTGATGTCTATTGTGTGGTTTACCTAAGTGGATACATTAGGAGTATACACATGATGTTACTCCTCTTACCACACACATATTGACTATGTTTTTTTTGTAATTTGTAAACGACAGGTTAAAGCGTGATTTTGCTCCTTGCATGATTTTGACAATCACTATAACCATTGTGTGCATTAAAGGTACATTGCGAATGCTTGGAAATTATCACACACAACATAACTATATAATTAATTTGTACACATGCAATTTAGGATGAACTATTTCCATATCATAAACACCGGCAACAGAGCGAGTAGGATTTCAATTCAAAACGCAAGCAGAAAGAGAATCATTTTCTCATTAGAAACTTAAGATCTAAAGTGACAATTAAGAAAGAATCTCATCTATATGGTATTTTGAAAATAAGTATACTATTTAGAATTTGATTCACCATGATTTGGTGATTAAATGTCAAGGTTTTGATTTTGAAATGGTAAGAAATTCCATTTATGCTATGAATTTGTCACTCAAACCAAAGCAAGAAGCAAATCCAATAGTGCATTAAACACTAAATGGATGGTTTCAATTGTTACTTGAAATTGTGTTTCGATTTAAAATTCCATGATACAAAGTTAGCATAAGATTTTGATATAGCAATTGAAGGTTCATGAGGGCATAAAAGCCGTGAAAAGGCAAACATCAATAATTGTTGGAGTTAGACGTCTGCAGAAGCACGCGAACAGCACAAGGAAGAAGAAGAAGCTTAGAGCACAGCACACAATATTGATTGTATTACTAGAGAATGTACTCGCGCATTAGGGCAATAGGCATATATACAAGCCGGGGGAAAAAACCTCCTAAAGAGGGAGAAAAGTGCCCTGGTGGTCCTAATCTGTTCACACACATCACTACGTAAATATATCAACAAATCCCCCTAGGGAGTGCTGCGGTGAACAAGGAGCTGGCATGTATAAGGAAGTACCAAGATATGTGGAAATCACTCCACAAAAGGAAGTAAGCCCAAAGCTTTGCGGAAAGCTTCAAACTTCTCCATAGGTAGAGCCTTCGTGAAAAGGTCTGCAATGTTCTCCTGTGTGGGCATATATGCCAAGCTGATATTCCCAGCACAGAACCCCTCCCTAATATAATGATAATGCACCTCAATGTGCTTAGTGGGAGCATGGAACACAGGGTTCCTCGCAATTGCGAATGCGCTCTGACTGTTAGTGAAGATGGTGGTGGTAGAAGACTGACCAACACCCAAATGAGCCATAAGGTGTCTGAACCACACACACTCAACAGTTGTTGTGAAAGCTACCATATACTCAGCTTCATAACTGGAAGTGGCCATAGTAGGGTACTTCTTGCTCAACCAAGATATACATGAGCTACCAAGCATGAAGCAAAAGCCACTAGTGGACACACGAGTGTCATAGCAACCAGCCCAGTCAGAGTCAGAAAAAGCATGCAAATCTAGTGGTAGTGATCCCCCATTGGGATAAAACAACCCAAGTAGTCGAGTACCACTCAAGTAGTGAAAGATGTGCTTAACCGCCTGCCAATGCTTCACTCCTGGGCAATGCATAAACCTGCTCATCTGTGAGACAACAAACTGAATATCTCGTCAAGGAATGCATAAGTAAATCAAGCATCCAATAGCTTGCTGATAGAGAACAACATCAAATGCATCTCCAGCATCATGAAGACTCAGTCGTAAACCTGTCTCCATAGGAGTGGCAATAGGTTTACAGTCTTCAAGGCCAAAATGTTGCAATAATGTGTCAATATATTTCGTTTGACACAAAGCCATTCCACCATCAATGTGCATAAACTGAATGCCCAAATAATGATGCAAATGCCCCAAATTAGACATCTCAAATGAAGCATGGAAATCAGCCTTAAAATCTGCAATATGCCTCTCAATAGGATCAGTCTGCAGCATTTCATCAACATAGGCAATAATGATCAGAAGCACATCATTAGAACGCTTAACATATAAGGCGCTCTCAGTTGGACTATTCTCAAAACCATGTGCGATCAGATAGGCATGTATCTTCTCATACCAAGCACGTGGTGCTTGCTTTAAACAATATAATGGCTTCTTTAACATGCACATTAGAAATGTTGTTTTTATGTCCAACTGATGTACATTCCAACCATGTACACAGACACATATTCTAAAATATAAATACATCTCTACTCATCTATGGTGATACATGACTATTTTCACACATGTATGTGTGTGTATATATGTATGCGTGTGTATGTGTATGTTTATAAATTTAAATCCTTTTTTGTGTACGGATCCTTTTTTTTTTAGATTGAAATAATAGGAGATATTATATGGTAGAAGGGAATAAAAGGAGAGCTAACATACTACCTCAGACATGGTAATATTTTCACGATAGCTACATATTTAAGAATCATTTCCTTAGCATAAGGTATGCAAATTACTTTATATTACTGTGAGTTATAATTCTCATATATTTGATACGTATTTTACATATCATCTATGTACTTTTGTTTCATTAAATAAACAAAAGATTGATGGAGAGTGTTAATCTCCAAAAGAACAAGCTATCCTTGATGTTAGAACACCTCTATATCAAGAACAACTCAAAACGTTGATCAATTTTGGGAGATCAATGCTAAAACATCAAGATTTGCACTAACTATGAAGAGAGTCACTACACAAAACAAATATGTTGCACTTAGCTCATTAGTTGACTAACCAAATGTGTAAAGTGTTTGATGAAACTTTTTACAAGGTATTTCCTAAAGGTTTCGCACCTTCTCCAAGTTAAAACATCTCAAAAGATTCAGTAGATCTTGAGATATGATCCAAACAATCTGCCTATGTCTAAAACTATATCCTTTTATAGTCGACTTTGACACCTGCAACTTCTAATGCATGGTTCTCCCAAAATACATCCCGTTTAATCAAATTTTTTATGCATAGATGGCTTACCATTCAACTTAGATTTTGACTCCTGATTTGTGAAAAACTTTACACTATGCACAAAGATCTGATCAATTCTTTGACCATCGAGATTATGCTTGTTTCAGAACACACTCATCACTTCTTCACATACAAATGTTCCTACACATACTTCTCTCAGCCTGTTTACAATTAGGCTCTCAAATCTTAACCATAGATGCATTAAGGAATTAGACATCTACAAAAGGATTCTTGAAATGATCAAACACAGAAGGAGAACTCAACAAAATATCGAGTGCAACTTTACTCAGAAATCTTTTACATCAATTGACGTGAGAGATCTACTTCACTTCTAAAGTGTCTAATGGCTCTTCCAACTTCTTATTCATCACATCTCATGCTCTCTCATATATGCACCAACTTTCTACTTGTATATATAGGCATATATGTACAAGCTCATGACCATAAAAAAAGTATAAGTGAGCTAATGACAAGTTTAATGTATATATCTATACAAGTCTTCTATTTCTTCAAGCTTCACTTGTTGATCTTTTGTTCATATTTTGACTTCAACATTTTGTTCAAAACATCAATTGATGGTTGACTTGCACCAACAGATCCCCTGAATCATCAATTCAGGTTTTCTATCTTCTTTATACCTGCCATGTCTTTGAATCTCTGTAGCTTTGGTCCACCCAAGCTTTTGGTTAGCATATCTGCAATTTGATCTTTTGTTGAAGTATGTATTACTTCAATCTCCTTATCAATCACTTTCTCTCTTAGAAAGTTATATTGAATCTCAATATGTTTAGTCCTCGCAAGAAAAATAGGGTTAGTAGCTAGATACACTGAACTCATGTTATCTCCATGAATAATGGGTGTACTTTGAGCAATGCCAAAACTCTTCATGAGAGACTTTAACCATATGACTTCCTTTGCAGCTTCAACCATACCTTTATACTTTGCTTTTGTAGATGATAAAGCAACTATGTGTTGCTTCTTAGAACACCAAGAGATTAGCTTATCTCCCACATAACACAAGTATCCATATGTTGATCTTCTATCATCAAGATTACCTGCCCGATCTGTATCACTATATATCTTGATGTTTGTATCTGATGTAAAACCATAATACAAACATTCCTTGAGTGTACCCTTAATGTATCTCAACACTCTTTGTCCTGCAACCCAATGTTCTTTCCTAGGACAATGCATGAATTGGATAACATTCCAACTGCATATGACAAATCAAGCCTAGTTAAAGTAGCATAGATTAGACTACCAACCAAACTTTGATATAACTTCATATCCCAAGTTCTTCTCCTCCCTGTCTGCTCAATTTGTGATTCACCTCCATTGGAGTAGGTGCTACCCTGAAATCTTCCATTTCAAACTTGATTAACAAGTTCTTCAAATACCTTTCTTGAGTTACATATACTCCATGTTGAGTATATGAGACCTCCATGCCCAAGAAATATGACAAGTCTCCCAAGTCACTAATCTTGAACTCTTTCTCCATTTGCTCTTTCAAACTTCGTATGCCTTTCTCATCTGTACCTGTAAGAATTATGTCATCAATATATATGCACACGTAAATGAACCCATCATCACTTGCTTTGACAAGAAAGCTACAATCTGCTTTAGACACTTGAAAACCAAGTTCCTTCAAGAACTTCACAAGTCTATAATTCCATGCCCTTGGGGCCTGCTTCAAACCATATAAAGCTCTCTTGAGCTTACGTACATAATCTGAATACCTTTTATCTTCAAAAGCTTCTACTTGCTCCATCAAAACATCATCCAAAATATAACCATTAATAAAACCATTCCTCACATCTAATTGACATATTTTCCAACCTTTATATGCAGCAATGGCTATGAGTGTCCTTATGGTTGTCATCTTTGCCACAAGACTATCAGTCTCATCATAATCTATACCATATGTCTGAGCATACCCTTTCACAACAAGTCTAGCTTTATACCTAGACACACTTCGATCTGCATGCCTCTTTGTCTTGTAGACCCATTTGCATCCAATGATCTTCTGACTATTTGGTTTTGGAACCAAATCCCATGTCTCATTTTCCATCAATGCATCATATTCTTCCTGCATAGCTTTCTCCCAATTTTCCTTACCTTTTGCCTCTTCATATGTAGAAGGATCTTCCTCTGTTTTCACCATATAAGCATAATCTTTAGTAGTCAAAAAAGAAGTGTCATAGCTATACCTTGTACGTTACCATTTGTGTCTTGATGACCTTCTGAGTTCTCCACTCTTTGAGGTTTCTGGTTCATCACATTCTAGATCAAACCTTGGCACTTCTTCAACTTCAACTTGTGCTTCATTATTCTCTTCTTCATCAAATATTTGAACCTTTGATTTATCTTTCTTCTGATTCAAGATTTCTTCATCACCTACATGAATATTAAGTGTACTTGTATACCAAGTACCTTGTTCATCAAATGTAACATCCTTAGACACAAGGAATTGCTTTGTGGATGGACTCCACAACGTATAACCCATCTGCTTATCATCATATCCAATGAACACATACTTTTCAGCTTTAGGTTCCAATTTATGTCTCAACTGAGATGGCACATATGCATATGCCAAACATCCAAATACTTTGCAATGATCCAAGGTAGGTCTCTTACCCCACCAAGCTTCATATGGTGTCATACCCTGCAAAGCTTTACATGGTAACCTATTAACCAAATATGTAGTTGTATTACAGCCTCAACTCACAAATAATTAGGACAATCTTTCTCCTTCATCATTGATCTTGCAAACTCAACAAGAATTCTATTTCTCCTCTGTGCTATACCATTTGTTGAGGAGAGTATTTGCAAGTAACTTCCCTTTTTATACCTACATTCTATAAGTAATCACTGAACTCATTAGATAAATACTCTCTCCCTCCATCTGACCTTAGTCTCTTCAACTTTTGATCTGTGATTCTTTCTGCATAGACATGATAATGTTTAAATGTATCGAATACCTCTGATTTATCTTCGATCACATATATACCGATCCACTTGGTAGCATCATCAACATAAATCACATAATATCTTGAACCATTAATACTAAAATCCTTTGATGGCCCCCACAGATCTGTGTGTACCAACTCAAGCTTCTCTGAATACATGAAACCATGCTTGGTATATGATTGCATATGAGCCTTTCCTAGTTGACATGCCTCACATCTGTATGTCATGTGTTGACCTCCAACATTGGGCAATCCAAGCACTGAACCAGTGCTAACCATATCCTTAATACCTCTTTCATTGAAATGTCCAAGCCTTTTATGCCAAAGATCTAACTCAGAGATCTTATGTCCTCCATAAGTGAACAAGGCATGACCAACATTGCCTTGAATCTTCAATGTGAATAGCCTTCCTTCTTTCTTCCCTGAAACAATTTGTTTATACCCATTGCTAGGGTCTTCCACAAAAACTCCATCATTAGTGAACCTTACTTCATAACCTTTCTCAACAATTTGCCCTACACTTATCAAATTCTTTGGAATTGTAGGAACATACAAAACCTTACTCAGAACCCCATCCTTGGCCTTCACTAATCCAATTGACTTTACATTATGCTTTGTATTATCACATGTTTGAAATACATGATTAGTTATCTTATTCTCCAAATCAGTCATCAAAGCTATGTTACCACTCAGGTGATTGCTACACCATGAGTCAATGTAGAAGACTCTTTGGTCTTCACTTTATCTTTCACAAGTTGCATTCATAATCAAGGTTGAATCCTCCTTCTGATCTAAGTCATAATTGTAGTAGGTATTGTTGTAAGATTGACATTGGAAACCTGTACCTGTATTTCCTCCAAAGCAACCTCTACCTCTCAAATTACCTCTTTGGTTTCTACCACCTCTTCCTCTTGAATTAAAGTTCTGACTATATCCTCCATTATTCTAATTATTATGCCAACAATCATGACCTAAATGATTTCTCTTACCACAAATCTAGTAATCTTTGGCTCCATCTTTATTTCTTATACCTCTTCCTCTTCCTTTGCTACCTCCTCTTCCTCTTAGGAAGTTGTCTTGGCTAGTTGTAACTTCTTCTTCATGTTGCTTGCCTTTGCTATCCTTCTTCTTGTCCTTTGAATACATTGCTTGACCTGTACTCTTATCAACATCACCTTTGACATCCTGCTCAAAGATTAGCATATGTCCTAGCAATTGATTCAAATCAGGAGTGAAATGATCTAGTGACAATTCAGTAGACAAAATGAATGGCTTCCATTTCTCATCTCATCTCAAACCTATGAGGATTTGTCTTACCAATTTATCCTCTTCAATACCTTCATCAAATCCTCCTAATGCATATGCAATGTCCTTCATCCTTGTTACATAATCAAAAATGGATTGAGAGGCCTTCTTCTTGCATGTGGTAAACTCTGCCCACAAAGATGCCTTCCTTGACTTTGTAGTGTTTTGGAAATGATCCTCCAAAGCATTCCATATGTCACTTGCACTTTCAAGTCCTCTAATATGAGGTAGCAAGTAGTCATTGACTCCCATGTAAATAATGCTCCTTGCTTGAGCATCCTTTTTCATCCATGTCTTCAAATCTGAGAGTTCATCCCTAGTTGGAACACTAGGATCTCTGAATTTTGGTTTTTCTTATTCTCTTGTGATATAAAATATCAGGTCTTTGCTCATGAGATGAGGTCTCATCCTCATTGACCAAGCTGGATAGTTTTCTCTATGCAATTTCTCTATCTGAAGAGAATCTCCCATCCTTTCTTTACCCTTGTATTAAATTCTTCAAGCTTTATGAGGAATAAGTGTACCTTTACTTCAAATGAATTTCCTTTTGATCTTCTTGATAGCTTCAGGCCTCCTTCTCTAGCTTTCACTTGAAACTTTTACCTTTTGAGTCTTCAAAAGTTGATTTTTGTAAAACTGTAGCCGTCGGTGTCCTCCTTTCTTCTATTTTTATGATTCCTACTCTGATACCACTGATGGACAGTGTTAATCTCCAAAAGAACAAGCTATCCTTGATTTCAGAACACCTCTATATCAAGAACAACTCAAAACCTTGATCAATTTTGGAAGATCAATGCCAAAACATCAAGATTTGCACTAACTCTGAAGAGAGTCACTACACAGAAAACATCTGCTGCACTTAACTCATTAATTGACTGATCAAATGTTTAAAGTGTTTGATGAAAATTTGTACAGGGTGTTGCCTAAAGGTTACACATCTTCTCCAATTTAAAAGATCTCAAAAGATTCAGTAGATCTTGAGATATGATCCAAATACTATGCCTATTTTTGAAACTGTATTCCTGTATAGTCGACTTTGACACCTACAACTTCTAATGCATGGTTCTCCCAAACTAGATCCCGTTTAGTGAAATAGTTTTTAGCCATAGATGGATTAACTTTCAACTTAGATTTTGACTCCTCATTTGTAATAGAACTTTACACTATGCACTAAGATTTGATCAATTCTTTGACAATCGAGATTGCGCGTGTTTCAGAAGACACTCATCACTTCTTCACATACAAATGTTCCTACACATAATTCTCTCAACCTGTTTATAATAAGGCTCTCAAATCTTAACCATAGATGCATTAACTATGGAATTAGACATCTAGCAAAGGATTCTTGAAATGGTCAAACACAGAAGGAGAATGCAATAGAATATCGGGTGCAGCTTTTCCTTTACTCAAAAATCTTTTACATCAGTTGATGAGAGAGATCTACTTCACTTCTAAAGTTTCTAATTGCTCTTCCAACTTCTTATTCATCACATCTCACGTGCTCTCATATATGCCCCAACTTTCTACTTGTATATGTCGGCATATATGTACAAGCTCATGATCATAACAAAAGTATAAGTGAGCTAATTAAAAGTTTAATGTACATATGTATACAAGTCTTCATTTCTTGAATATGCACTATCTTCAAGCTTCACTTGTTGATCTTTTCTTCATCTTTTGACTTCAACCTTTTGTTCAAAACATCAATTGATGGTTGACTTGCACCAACAAAGATGATGCAACGAAGAGTCTTGAGTCAGATCATATGTTGTGCTTAGGCCAAATGGGCCATGAGAGTTTCACTCCTACATTTTCAATATATCTATTATTGAAAATATATTTTTTAGTTTACTTAAAACACTAATCATTTATCTTTTTTATTTGTTTCAATGCAATGAATAGGTTATGTCGTTATCCTATGAAATCTTACTTGCTACACATTGTGGATGTCGATGTCTGAGTGAGTGGATATAAGATCATCCAAATGCTTTTCTGAATAATATTAAATTTGATATACTTTGTTTTATTTCTATTGATGTTTTATATGTTTTATTTTCTTATCTTTGTTATATAAAATGGAGGAGTATTATGGAGACACAGATATGAATGAGGTGGAGAGACAAACACAAGAGGGAAGATATTGATCGACACAGAAGATTGACACATCTACCCATGATGCCTCTTCACATGCATCAAATCATGTGGATGATCATGATGATGTAGATGATCATGATTAGGGAGGGGATTCAGATGATTGAACTATTGCTTTGGATGTATTATTTACATTGATACACACACACTCAAGTTATGTTTTTAATTGTCTCTATGGTACTTATGACAAAAATCTACTAATGAGTTCTATTGTACTTTATATTTTGGAATATCAAGCTTACACTATGCTTGAGGTGGATTTGATCTACATCAAAAGCTATCGCTTGGATTACATTGAAAGAATATACGTTGGAGAGTTCTTTTACCTATGCTCATTTATTGTATTTTTTAAAAATAGTTTTCATATATCATTTACCATTGTAAGTGCCTAGAGCTTTACACATGTAAAAGGATAAAAAGAGATCCCCAATTCCATGAATTTGTGTTGGTTGAGTTGCAATCAATCAATCAATCAATCACCTAAAAGTAGATCAAACTAGATCCTCACTTTCCCTAGATTGCAGGAAAGTGAATGATTCCCTCCAACAACTAATTCCCCATTCATTTGAATTTAAAATCCACTTGTAGAATTGGTGGATCACGTCAAGAGTCTATATAAAGACTTCAGATCACTTGTACATTACATGGAAGCAATATACATTGTGGCTATTATTTTCTTGCTCCTTCAAATTTCAGCATCATCTTCTTCAACAACAATAAGCTTTTAGAGGTTGCTAGTCTCTCTATAGAGCCCAGAATTGGATGCGAGAGGACTCATATTAGTTTCTAGTCTATGTGTTTAAATTTTCAAAGAATTTGGTTCTATAGAATGGGAGAAATCTTCCATTTTTGTCTCAGGGTCAATCTCTACATATTCTTGAAAAATAGGAACGCTTGAGTGTATGATTCATCCCAAAAGCATATTTTCTTATTTCTTATACTCTTATGCATTCTATACATGCAACCCTATGTGTATCACTCCTTCAAAAGGACTTTTTCTAATCTTAATCACGTTGGTTGCTAGTCAATGTGCAAACCTATCTGTTTTGTATTGACTCCCTCTCCTTGATGCTCCAAAGTAAATAGTGCAGTTTATTGCACTTATCACATGCCTATAAGTTCTTCTTGAGTCTCCATAAGCTCAACGGGTGGTCATTGGCCAATTGGTTAAACCAAACTTCATCGCTTAGCAACTCACTTTTCTACCTCCTATAAGCTTCTCCAAGTTCTTTCAATGGTATTAGAGCTAGATCAAGATGGGTGACGACTTTCCCTCAATGATTGAGAAGCTTCATAGACACAACTACGTAGCTTGGCAATCAAAATGGAGGCCTCTTTGCAAGGTAGAAATCTTTATGGAATTGTAGGACGTGATGAAGCAATGCCTATTCCAAGATCCAAAGGAGGATAAGAAGAGATAGATAAGCTCGCACTTTGGTGCACAAGGGATGCTCAAGCAAGGTGTTACATATTAAACTCTATCTTTGAAATTTGATTACCACATATTAGAGGATGCAAGACATCTCAAGAGACTTAGGATGCCCTAGAGACTTTCTTTTCTGCTAGTACTAAAGCAATAAAGAGTCATCTTTGGAACAAGTTCAACCAAATGAAGAAGACACCTAAACAAACCATCACAAAATTTGTTACCAAGGTCAAGGAGGTTAAGGATCAGTTAGCACCCATTGGAGAGCTCATTGACAAAGAGGCTATCATGAGGAAAATTCTCAATGGGATTCAAAGTGATAAGCAATGGCAATCTTTCACCACGACTTATGATCTCATCATAGATGTGCAAACTCTAGACTTAAAGATCGTTCTTCGATAACTGTTCAATCAAGCGGCCAACAATAGAATAAAGGAAGGTAACTCCTATCATGGTAAGTCAACTAGTGCTCTATATGCAGATAAGAAGGACAAGAAGTTGAAAGGCAAGAAGAAGGAAGAAGATGAAGAGGAGACTTTCCAAGCCCACTTCGCAAGCAAGAGCAAGTGGAAAGGGAAAAAGAAAGGACCAATGCATGACAAAGACAAAGGTCAGAATGTTCAACCTTGTGTCATTTGTGATAAGACCAACCACACCAATCACAACTACAGGTTCAATGGGAAGACGCAGAAAGGAAGTGGAAGAGGTCGATATGGTAGCAATAGAGACAGAGGTGGACACAATTTTATAATAGAATGGAATTCAACAATTATTCATAAGATCAACCACATGAAGAATCATTTCTTGTTATGAATCTAAGCCATAAAGAAGGTAAAGAAGATGATCATTTGTTTTACATAAATTTAAGATGTTCAAATCATGTTGCAGTCAACATTGCTCTTCTATCTGATTTGGAAAGTCCAAAGCATAGACATGAAGTTCAAACAGGGGATGACACAAAGCACAATGTGAAGAGGATTGGTAATTTCAAAGCTTCCAATGGCAAGACAAACATTCTAAGTAAGGTTCTCTATGTTCCCACTATCACTAAAAACCTAATAAGTGTAGGCCAAATTGTTCAAAAAGGCTTGCAAGTTAGGTTCACCCACCATGGACCTTTTGTGCAAGAGCCATGTCAAGCCTTCAAGAAGATAGCAAGAGGTGAGACTCATGGTAGGATCTTTACTTTTAAAGTAGGAGAAACCAGGAACATAGCTCTATTAAATTTTGGGTCTAGAACCCTAAGTGAGGTTGAATTGTGGCTTAAGAGACTTGCTCATATGAATGAAAGAACCTTAAAGGATATATGCAGGGATCACTGCCAAACATATCAAAGGCACATATGATCAATAGGTTTGATGCATGTCATATTGGGAAGGCACAAAGACAACCATTCAACCACAAAGAACAACTTATTGGACTTACTACATACAAATGTATGGGGACCAAGTCAAGAACCTTCATTGGTAGGATCGAGGTATTATGTCCGATTTATTGACAACCATATTAGATGGACTATGCTATACTTTATAAAGAGTAAGAATGAAGTCTTTGATTGCTTCAAAAAGTATCTAGCACATGTGGAGAATCATATGGGTAGATCACTTAAGAGGCTCAAATCTGATGGAGGGGGATAATCATTCTCCAACGAGTTTGATGAGTTCTTGCAGGATAAAGGTATCAAAAGGGAAGTGACTACTAGGTACTCTCCTCAACTGAATGGAATTGCGAAGAGGAGAAATAAGACATTGGTTGGAACAGTCAGAACAATTCTTGAAGAGAAGGAGTTGCCACATTATCTATGGGTAGAGGCTATTTCAACTATTGCGTACCTTGTCAATAGACTATCATCGAAGTCACTTCAAGGTATGACTCCTTATAAAGCATGGCATGGAAGAAAACCTAGTCTTCGACATTGCAAGGTGTTTGGTTGTTTAGCTTATGTTCATGTACCATCACAAATAAGAGGTAATCTAGATGAAAGGGAAAGAAAGGGAGTGTTTATTAGGTATGACTCAACTCAGATGGGTTATAGGTTCTAGAATCCTTCAACCAATCATTCAACACAAGTAGAGATGTTGTGTTTGAAGAACACAGGTCTTGGTATAATGAAGACAAACAAAAGGTAACTCTACCATATGATCTTGGTTCTAATTCTCATCAACTAGGAAGAAAGCATGAGACAAAAGTCGAGGATCCAAGAAGTGATACAGATTATGACCAAGATGAAAGGGAAAAGGATTATAAACTATGGAAGTCAAGAGGCAAAGCAAAGATGCAGGAGTGTGGAGAATGCTCTAAGCAAGCTTCTAGAAGATGAACAAAAGAGAAGAAACAACGAGAAAGGTATGGATAAGATTCCTCATTTGTTACAAAGCATTCAATCTACTTGGCAAAAGAATCAATTTCATAGGAACCCTCAACCTCTGATGAGGAAAAGGGAAACCCTAATTGGGAAAAGGCCATCAAAGAAGAAATAGATGCATTGAAGGAGATGGACACTTGGGATTTGGTTCCAATGTCACCAAATCAAAAGGTAATTGGTTGAAGATAGGTGTAGGAAGTTAAAATAAACTCAGATGGATCAGTTTACAAGTACAAGGCAAGATTAGTTGCTAAAGGATGCTCATAAACTCATGGTATAGATAATGAGGAAACATTCTCACTAGTTGCAAAGATGACTACAATCTGAACATTGATAAGTGTAGCTACTGCAAGAAATTGGAGACTCCTCCAACTTGATGTAAAAAATGCATTTCTAAATGGTTGGATAAGTGAAGAGGTATACATGTCACAACCTTGAGGTTTTGAAAACCATTATCATGCATCTTATGTTTGCAGACTTAAGAAAGCATGGATTGAAACAAGCTTCTAGAGCTCGGAATTACGGGTTGGTTACATACCTTCAAGATCAAGGGTTCAAACCTAGCAACTCAGATCCTCCTCTATTTTTCACATGGGATCACAAAAAGATTATGTATCCATGTGTATATGTAGATGATATTATTGTGACAGGTTGTTGAGCCCATCAAAGTCATATTAGTCAATATCAACATGGTCAAAGTCAAAACAATCAAATTCAAAGAGGTCTATGATCAACATGGTCAAAGTTAAAAGGGTTCAAAGTTCAGTTGTTAAGGTGCACAAGTAGTTCACAATCAATTGTTCACAAAGGTTATGTTTTGCAGAAAGTTGGATGCAGGTTGCAGATTACCTTTCTGTACTTTCTCTAAGGTTCAAAGGGTTTTTAAAGTGTTTGGAAGGTTCACGTGAACCCTCCCTTAGGTACACATTTGAACAATTGAAGGGCAAAAAATGAAGGTATGTGAAGTGGAAGTGGTACATAAAAGTGAAAGTATGTCCCCCCCATTTAAAATTTTGTTATTGTCCTAAAGTCACTATAGGATAAAACAAGGACTCATTGGCTACACCCATTTGGAGAAAATCTTGGGACATAGAAGTGAGCTCCAAGATACTCTATCAGTTATGAGCATATGTACATTAACTGACACTCAACTCAAGGCATGCATTATTCTTGGCTAGACTAAGCAAGGTTAGCATAGTCTACACTAAGAGAGAGAAGTGCAAGAGACATTTAGGGAGTGTGGGATGTAGAGAAGCAAGTGCAAAGTGAAGTGTGACTTAGGTGTGTGCAGAGGAGTGCTAAGGAAGGCAATCAAGGGTCACAAGATTACATTGGAGTTGTGTATGCATCACCAAAAGGTGTCCATTCCTCCCCCCCTATTGGAAGCTTGAGTGGAAGGTGTGCACAAGTGCAAGCTCTTGGAGAAGATGGAGGTCTAGTGCAGAGAAGTTCAGCGACAGAAAGAACCTTGGGTATTTTGTAAACTTGTTTGATTGTGTACTACTTGGGATTATGCATTATGTACAAAGAGCCTTTGGCTTTGTGCTATACATCATCATTGTACTTTTCTCTTCACAATCAATCTACAGAAGCTTCCGGTGTCTGCATTTCTCTTCTTCTCATTCTTCCTCTTCCAACAAACACTCGAGTCCCTTTCTACACAAGAATCCCCCCAACACAGGTGATGATCTAAATGGAATTTAAAGGATGAAGAGACACATGCAAGAGAAGTTGAAAATCAATGACAGGTGAGCTCACATATTTCCTAGGCATGCAGGTGATATACTACACAATGAAGGAATGTATTTGACTCAGAGGAGATACACTCAGGATAAACTTCTTAAGTTCAAAATAGAGAACACTAAACCTATAGGTACACCTTTGGAGATGAATCATATACTTAGTGTTTATGAAGGTGAGAAAATTGAAGACATTAAAGAATATGAAAGCTTGGTAGGTAGCTTGATATATACTACTCATACAAGAGCAGACATCTCATATAGCGTAGGAGTACTAAGCCAATTCATGCACTTTCCAAGAAGACCACACATGGATGCTGCAAAGAGAGTACTCAATTACATCAAAGGAACACTTAATGAAGGTATATTCTATAATTGCTCTTCAGATTTGGATATCAAAATCTATTCAGATGCAAATTGGCTAGGAGATAAGGAGGATGGAAGAAGTACCTCTGGTTACTTAGCATTTGCAGGTTCAAACCTAGTGTCATGGAGTTCCATGAAGCAACCAATAGTTGCTTTATCCTCAACTAAAGTAGAGTACAAAGGTTTGACCATAGAAACTAAGGAGGAAATATAGTTAAAAGCATTGTATGCAGATTTGGGACTTGTGAGTTCCAAACCTCACATATTTGGAGATAATATAAGTTCCATGGATCTAGGAGCAAACCCTATTTTCATGCAAGGACCAAAACCATAGAGGTTCATTATCACTTCATCAGGGAGAAGCTCATGGAAAAGGAGATTGACATTTCTTTTGTTCCAACTAAAAATCAAGTAGCAGATATGATGATAAAGGCACTTAATGGAATTAAGCTTTGTAGATTTAAATCAATGGTAGGTATTCAACTTATTAGGGAATGAACACTCAAGCATAATTTATCTTGACGGGGAGCTATTTGAACATCAAGCTTACACTATGCTTGAGGAGGATTTTGATCCACATCAAAAGCTATCACTTGGATTACATCGAAAGAATATCCGTTGGATAGTTCTTTTACCGATGCTCATTTATTGTATTCTTTTAAAATATTTTTCATAGGTCATTTAGCATTGTAAAAGCTTAGAGCTTTACACGTGTAAAAGGGTAAAAAGAGAGCCCAAATTCCACGAATTTGTGGTGTTTGATTTGCAACCAATCAATCAATCAATCACTTAAAGGTAGATCAAACTAGATCTTCACTTTTCCTAGATTGTAGGAAAGTGAATTGATTTCCTCCAACAACTAATCCCGCCTTCATTTGAATTCAAACTCCACTTGTAGAAGTCATGGATCACTTAAAGATTCTATATAAAGGCTTCAAATCACTTGTACATTACATGGAAGCAATATACATACACTTGTGGCCATCATTATCTTGCTACATTTTTTTGCATCGTCTTCTTCAACAATAGTAAGCTTGTAGAGGCTACTTCTCTCTCTACAGAGCTCCAAATTGAAGGAGAGAGGATGCATTGGAATTGCATTAGTGTTTAGTTTATGTGAATAAATTTTAAAGCATTTGGTTTAGTAGATTGGGAAAAATGATAGTTTTTCTATCCCCACGTCAATCTCTACATATAATTCCTAAAAAATAGAAAGTACCACTATTGAGTTTCTGACTCATTCCAAAAGCATATTTTGCTTATTTCATGTACTCTTGTGCATTTTATACAAGCAACCCTATGTGTATAACTCCTTTGAAAGGATTTTTTCTAATTTTAATCACATTGTTCGCTATGAGCATTTGAAGTTGATTGTTTCATCCAAAGATAGTAAGTTTTTTGAGCTAGTTAATGTGCAAACCTATAGTCTCCATAAGCTCAACAGTTGGTCTTATGCTGGTTGGCTGAAACAAACTTCGTCACTTTACAACTCACTTTTCTACCTCCTACAAGCTTCTACAAGCTCTTTCATATTTAACCTATGTTTTATTACTTGAATTATATAACTCATTCATATCATATGTTTATTTTGTGTATATGTATGTACATGAATGTAGTTGTGTCTGTACATGTATGTTTGTACATGTAGGTATATATCTACATTCATGTAAGTGTGTGTATGTGCATGTATATATGTGTATCTATGTTTTTAATTGTGTCTAAGTCATGTTCTTAATTGTGTCTATGGTATTTATAACAAAAATGTACTGGTCATTTTTATTACATTTTACATAACATGTGTTTTATTACTTTAATTGTATTATTCATTCATATCATATGTATATATATATATATATATATATATATATATATATATATATATATATATATATATATATATATATATATATATATATATATATATATATATATATATATATATGCATGTATATGTATATGTGTGTGTGTGTGTAGTTTTGTGTGTATATGTATGTATGCACATGTACGTATATATCTATATTTGTGTAAGTGTGTGTATGTGCATGTACGTGTGCGTATCTATGTGTGTATGTGTATGTATATATGTATATGTGTATGTCTATATGTAGGTGTATGTGTATGTGCATATGTATGTATATATGTGTGTATGTACATGTGTATATGTATATATGCATGTGTATGTGTAGTTTGTATATGCATGTGTTTATGTATAAGATCTTGTTTCTTTATATAATATAGGGCTTACTAACCATGTTAGGGAAAAAACTATTGTTAAGTGGATTAAAGATGTTTTATGATGGCGATTCTATTTGCCTACAAGATATGAAAAGAGTTGGTTCTACGCTCCTTGTTTTCTATAAAAAGGAAGTTCAGCAAAGCCTAATCTCCCAAGCTTTAATTAATAGAAAGAAAAAGTTTACATGTGAACAACCCTAGCACCCACAAAGAATGGGTTGTTTAGAAACTTGCAAAAATTAGAGAACATTACAAAGAAGGTTAATAACCCTTTCTTCCCCTTCATGGGGGCCCCACTTGGTTTTCCATCTTGTTGCTCTTGACAAAGGACACTTTGTGATGTGTAAATGGTGGAAAAATCTTATAGTCTTTTAAATAAAAGGAAAAGATATTTTTTGATCGACCATTTTTTAGGAGGGCTCCAAAAGTTGTAATCACACCTCTCTTTCCAGATCTTCCAAAGGGCCTCATCTTCTATAGAATTCCACAATGTTGAAGAACAACTCATCACTTCATCCAATACCACTTGCTTCTAGCTAATTTGTCTCTATTGCAATAGTATTCTCCCAAGGGCCCGCCAAATGCACATTGACTTTGGACATAAAAAGAAGAGATGTGCCAAGTCCTCATTATCATGAAGGCAATGTTTACACCAAGGAGGGGCTCCAGAAATTCCTTTAGCTTTTACATGGGTTCAAATTCCCTTATGAAGGATTCACCACATCAAAGTTAGTTCTTTTTATCTCTATGAGGGGATGCCAAAGGGATTGGAATTTTAAATCCCACCTTAAACCCAATTAATTTAGACACCACCTCCTATTAAGTGTGAGTCGTGACATGAAAATCCACATTCTACTTCAATCTCCAATTTTTATCAAAACTATTGTTGTTGTGCCACCTTAGACCTAAAAGGGATGGGGAGTCATGCCTAATAAGCAACTGAGTTTTAAGCACTCCTAAGCATTGAATTTTCTTCCCAACATGCACCATTCTTCATATTCCAATCTCCTAGTTGTGTCAATGTCCTCAAATCTAATCCATTGGCATGTGTCTTGATTCTGTAGGTGCTTCCACAAAATGAAATCTTTGTTACAAAGTTTCCTTGCCTTTTGAAGGTTCCAAGACTCCACACATGTGATGCCCTTGAGGGAACTGCATCAAATCATTTTATCTAATATTGGTAGCCCATTTTCAATCTTCATTGATCTTGACCTACTATTTCACCTTGTTCCAACTCTTCCACAAAGACAAAACTAAGCTTGAGCATCTGGAAGACTCCTAAAATATTTTATCATGACCTCCATCATGGTTCCAAATATTTTTCCACTTGCTAAAACCTTAGTTACATAGTTCTTTGATACCCTTAATAGGAAACCAAATAGAATACTTTTTCCTAGTCCTAGCTCGTTTCCAATCTTCATTAACCTTTATATAGAGTCTCATCTAGTTCTAACTCTTCCAAATCGAGTAAACAAGATCAAAGCCTTTCCGAGTTATGTTGAGAAAACATCAAGGTGATTAGATCAAGATCCTTCCACCTAGGGATTCCTTGAAGCATAAGAGAGGATTTGTCTCTAAGAATTTTTTGCCCTAAAAGCTTCTGCATTACACCATGCCTTGATCAAGCACTTCACCACCATTTTATCTACCGCACCTCCTACATCCAAACTACTTGTTATTCTTAGAATTATTTCTACTGGTCATAATGGCTATTATATTAATGTTTTTTGTGGGAAAGGTGGTAGAGTCACTGCCATTGACGTCTCTATTAGTCTCCTTATCAAGAGGGTTTACTACAAGAAAACGCAACAATGGAATGCCCTCACTCTCAAAGAGCCTTCTTGTGATCTAGCAACATATGCCTCCAACCCCAATCATTGGGTACCTACCACCACTCTTCTCATGTATCATGGGTCGCATGTTTTTGATATTGCCAATATGAATTAGAATTTTTACCTTCCAAAAGTGACTCTCTTTACTCGTACTTCCAAATTTGCTATGTCTAGTATAGGGCTTGTGGGCCTCCTAGGCCCCCCATTTCAGCTCCAACATTTTTGACGCCTCTTCAACTAGGTATGTTCATAACACTTGGTATGAGAGTAATTCTCCACCCACCTCCATTAGCCCATTGTGAAAGTGATGGCCAATTTTTTTCAAATGGCTTCTAAGGAGTCGTATCTCAATTGGGATGCACTAATGCATCATAGAGATAGGGGAGATTGATTCTTGGGAGGGATGTAGATTTGACATCAAGGGCACTTGGAATGCATCATTGAATTTGGGTGGAACCAAAGTTTCTAATATCCTCCTTCAACCATGGTAGAGAAGGAAAATTTTAGCTTCAATCATCAAGATTATAATGAGGGGCCGTCTCATCTAGATGAATATGATCCACTAGTGTCAAAAATATGGAAATGCTTTACTAGGTGCCTCAAGTTTGGCAAAGAGGACACCATATCAAATTTTTGCAGGCGTAGCAAACTAGCAAAATTTAGATGACCAAAGCGTGCATGCCAAAGCTTTGCATCTTACATAGCCTGAGAATCATGGACTGCACATGTTGAATCATTCATAGATTTTTTATAGTCTATGAGCTTATACAGCCCATGACATAAAATTCCAAAAGCAATAATCAGTCGCCATTTGTCAGATCATGAATTGTACATTTGTCATCAACAAATTTCACAACCAATCCAATCTTGGCTAAAGCTGAAACTGATAACAGATTCTTCTTGATCCCTAGCACAAATAAAGCATCCAATAAAGTGAAAGAACTACCATCATTAGTTGTCAGAATCCTCTTACCAACTCCCATGATAGGATAAGAGGAGTTGTTGGCGCATGTGACATTATTCCTTGTAGGGACAGTTTCAAGTGAAGTGAAGAAACCATACTCTGAGGTAATATGTTTGGTTTCCCCACTATCAAAATACCAAACATTTGACTCTACAGTAAACATACACTACTCATGAGAAGATGGGTCAAAACTACAAACATTAGTAAATGCCCATTCTTCATTCTACACTAATTAGCAGACTCTGTTTTTGGTGTAGAGGCCTTTGCAACAACCAATCTAGCCTCTTTTTTCTTTTCCTCTTGTGTAGCCATTTTTGGACAATTCTTTATGATATGATCATTTGCTTTATAGTACTTGCAAAGCAATTTCTACTTTTCTATTTTCTTGTCATCTCTATCATCCTTTGTTGTTTGTGCAGAATTAGTAGATTTTTTATTACTAGTAGAAAATCTCCATTTATCTTTGCCCTTCTGACTAGCCGTGAAAGCTTGATCTGCAACATGCATAATAGACATATTTTGCCTAGAATAATCTTCCTACAATAGAACAAAAACTAACTCTTCAAATGTTAAGGCATTTGAAGAGTTAGTTTTTGTTCCTTCAAGAAGGACTTAATCAGCAGAAATCAATTGTTCCTTCAAATCCTTGATCTTTGTCAGAAAATTGTCCATAGAATCACCTTCATTCATGTGCTGACTCTC
Source organism: Ceratopteris richardii (assembly GCA_020310875.1). Lineage (NCBI taxonomy): Eukaryota > Viridiplantae > Streptophyta > Polypodiopsida > Polypodiales > Pteridaceae > Ceratopteris > Ceratopteris richardii. The sequence goes on along the minus strand of CM035409.1, from coordinate 145,057,677 downwards.
CAGCTATTTTCAAAGGTAAGCAACACGAGCCTCATTCCTAGCCTAGTACAGTGTGATAAGTGTATCCCAAGCATCCTTAGCTATTGTACAAGAGCGAATGTGAGGAATAATGGCATGTTTGACAAAGAAGGCTATCAATTCATGTGCCTGAGCATCTCTGCCATCCCAAAAAATTTGCTTTGTAGTAGTTGCAATAGAAACCACAACACGAATAAGAATCTACAGAATATCACCATCTTAGATGCCATCTACATCAGCTTCAGTACCTGTATTTGCAGGTGTAATAGGACATTTTTCTACACCTTGCACAGTATTCCACAATCCTTTTACGACCAATACATGATGCATCATATAAGCCCACAATGGGTAATTCACACCTTCCAACTTATCCTCAATAGCCAACATACAAGATACATCACTACTTTCAGCTACGGCCACTAACTAAAACACCTTGATGAAAAAAACTGATTGTATCTAAAAATACGAAGAGGTTTGTTTCCGTTCATTTTGGCATTGGATCTCTATTTCAGTGTCCATTTTTGTTTTCATTTTCATTTTTGGATTTGGGTTCAGATTCGCATTGTTCTTGTGATTTTAATTCTAGTTCCGATTCCTGTTTCTCTTTATACTCCAATTCTTGAACTTGAACCTTACATGTGTTACTGTAGAGGGGTTTGTTTCTGTTCATTTTGGCATTAAGTCTCCGTTTCGGTGTCCATTTTTGTTTTCATATTTGTTTTCGTTTTTAGATTCAGATTCCAATTCAAAGTCCTATTCCTATTCTATTCTAAGTTGCATTTATTAGACTAAATAATTGAAAAATACCGAATATCTTCGTTTTATTTGTGGTTATCCGAATAAACACCAAAAAAATAGGCACGGCTATTCTTTCAATCAAAATACTTTGGATCAGAAATGTTTTTGATTGAAAAGCTTTCGATAAAAAAAACTTTTAATCGAAAGCGCTTTTGATCGAGAACCAATTCCTAACAGAGAAATATATAATTTTACATTTGATCAAAAATTTCATTGCACATATTCTTGTTTGCTACTCTATAGAGCTCTAATACTACTTTTGCCTTTCATAGAGACCTTTCTTCACTGTATCATTCAAGTATTGATTTAATTTTTATTTATTGTTTATTTTATTTTTTTGTTCATTGTACCATGCATATTGTATGATTCGCATATGCATCTCTTACATACTTTTATAATTAGTGTTGTGGTTTTTAATCATCAATTGTATACATGTTGGACTTGCAAAATCATTTCTTACTTGTATACATTGATGAATAAAATTAAAAGTAAACCAATACTGTGATTGTCAAACTTTCTACATCGATTCTTACTCTCACAATAGTATAGGACTCATTAATAGATCTATTGAGATTGTTTGAATCACCACCTCAATTCCTACTCTCTCAATCATATAGGGAGACTTTTGTGATTGTCTAATTCTTTGACTCTTACTCTTACAATAGTCACTTAGGTTCCAATGAACATACTTAGTGTAGGTCACAGGATGTATAGAAACTATTGTGATTGTCTGATTCTTTGACTCTTAGTATCACAATAGTTATATATAGTCATGTGACAAGACTCATACATAGTATAGTGAGTGTATATGAACTATTATGTATGTATGATTCTTTGACTCTTACATTCTTAATAGTTACCTAGATTCACTTCAAGGTTATAACTACCCTTTCTATTTAATTATAAATCTACATATCTAATTAACTATTCATATTTCTATCATTTGTCTAGACTCTACACATACTATTGATTTATCTATCCATACACTTACTGATGTATCTATGTATATGTGTACTTAAAATGTATTATAGTATCTATCATTTTATTTATGAGACTTATATTTTATTATTATTTTTATGAATTAAATTTGCGTTTAAAGTTTTAATATCAATTTTGATAGTCTAATAGTCCTTTTTTTGCATAGATGGCAGGTAAAATAAATAAGCATGAGCGAAAATTTTTGGAAGATTTTGTGTGCTCCTACATGTATGGAATGAGAGAAGATCAAATCACTCTAGCCATGGAAATATCTAATTACAAAGATTTCATTGAGCAACTATCTAGAACAACATATATCAACATTGAAGATAAATTTGGCAGTGTGTTAGGTGGAGCACAGGTATTAGATGAGCAAACGTCCAAAGAACTTACTTGTATCTTTGGATAGATCATCAAAGTAGCATAATCATTAGCATTGGATACCACCACAATGGTTGGATTCATCGACAAAATCAAATTTGTCGATTTACATTATCAGAAAATGAAGAGAGGAAAGAAAGTGAGAATGGACATGATGGAATAGGGAGAGAGACCATCGATAGTTCCAAATACAAGAGCTACACATTTGAATATGGAAGATCAAACATCGAATAATCTTTTTTTGTGCCCATATTCATCTATTCATTTCAAAGATGTAGCTCTCATGGGGGAAGGACAATATGGAATGATCCATAAAGTCAAAATAACTCACCTGAGATTCATCAATGAAGTATTTGCATCCAAGTTATTCAAATTACATGGTGCACACATACAAACACGAAAGAACAAATGAATGAAGCCACTGTTTTATCTGTTACACATAATGGAATTATTAGTCCACTTGGATTCATTCGACACCATAGCAAAAGCCCATGTCTTATTTTCCAACTCTACAATGGTGGTACATTAGATATATGGCTAGAGAAGATGAAGAAGAAGTATCTAAATGTATCACAAAGCAGAGGTATTAAAGACATAGAAGGAGACATAACAACCTTGAAGGCAAACATTTGGAAGCTGATCAACAAATTATTGCAAACAATATCATTTTTACACACTTGTAATATATCTCACAATGATCTCCATCCAGCAACATTTTATTGCCTTTTGAAGCTCAGCACCCTTATGTCAGGTCATGTGATTTTGGTAAATCAACATATTTACCAACAAAAAAAATAATTTTTGAATCTACCTCATTTAGAAATATCAACTAAAAATGAGTGGAGTCAAAAGTACTGGTGGATTGCACCCGAATGTCTATCCACTAGTCCTCCACCTTTCAATAAAAGTCATGAGACATTTATAGTTTTGTTACTACTATTGTAATCCATTAAATATGTAAATTTAAATAGTTATCTCATTGATAGAAATGGGATTTACAAGCTCAAATATGTTCTAGAACTAGCTTTTGAGAGAGATGTATCAAAAAGAGTAGACGCACATGGACTACTTAGAGTATTCTTGAATCTAAGTTGGTATGGTTAAAAGATATCCATGATGGATGGATTAAGACCATATTGAAAACGATCTGTATTCAATTCAACTATGTGGATTAAACTAAATAAATTCATTTGTATTAAGTGAAGTAAATGGTATGGATTCATTTGAATTATGTGGATTACATGAAGTGGTATCAATTGAGCTAAGTGGATTAAATGAGGTGGTATCATATAAATAATGTGGATTAAATGAAGTGCTATCTTTTGAATTATGTGGATGAATACAGTGGATTCATTTGTAATATGTGGATTGAATGATATGGATTCATTTGAATGAAGTGCTATCTTTTGAATTATGTGATGAAATGGAGTGGATTGATTTGTATATGTGGATTAAATGATGTGGATTCATTTGAATGAAGTGCTATCTTTTGAATTATGTGATCAAATGAAGTGGATTTGTTTGTAATATGTGGATTAAATGATGTGGATTCATTTGACTGAAGTGCTATCTTTTGAAATATGTGATGAAATGAGGTGGATTCATTTGAAATATGTGGATTCATTTAAATGAAGTGCTATCATTTTAATTATGTGATGAAATGAAGTGGATACATTTGTAATATGTGGATTAAATGATGTGGGTTCATTTGAATGAGGTGCTATCTTTTGAATTCTATGAATGAAATAATATGGATTAAATGAAGTGGTATCATTTGAGTTAAGTGGATTAAGTAAAGTGGTATCATTTGAGTGGATTCATTTAAATTATGTGAATTAAATGAAGTGGATTCATTTGAAGTATGTGAATTAAATGAAATGTTATCATTTGAGTTATGTGAATTCTTCTGAGGTAAAATTAGTGTTTTTGTTTTGCATGTTTGAAAGTTAAACATGGGAAGGATGCCAAATGTGAATAATGATCTTGATCATGCTCAATCTTAAAGGATTTTGTCTAAGCAGAATGCTCAATTTTCACAATCAAGATTAGTATTTATATTCCATCAGGATTTAGAACCAGAAGGAGAAACATTATCAATGAGAGAAGTGTAAAAGCTATGTCCCAATCATTTTTTTCATGATGTTCTCTTTTAGGTTACATGAAGGGCAAAAGAAACAACATTCTAAAGCTTTCTGACTTACAACATAAAGGATTGGTAGAAACTCTACTTTGATGCTTTTTGCAAGTTGAGAGATCATTACCAAATAATAATCAGATAGCACTATATTTCATTCAAAAAGTTTTTGTACAAGATATTCTTCATCCACGTGTAGATTGGGATGATCACCCAAAGAATGCAGGCATAGGTTTGGGTGGTCCTCAAAATCGGGTAGAATTTTGTAATCAAGGAAATGAAGGTTCTCTTCCTCGAAAGCGGCCCTATATTTTGATACGAGAAGGACATAGTCTTATCCATGATTTATCGTCATAGGGAGCAGAATTATAGGATGAAGGTTTAACAATTCTTAGAGTACGAAGAACAACTCATGATCAACAAACAAGGATTGACAATGTAGTAAATAAAGTAAAAATTTTACAAATATCTATGGATGCATATGAGAGCTAATATGGAAGAATCTCATAGACATCATCATCTTTTGATCAGTTCACAACCGATGAACTTTTTAATCAACAAAAAACTAAATACAAAATCTTCTTTTTGCAATCAAAGATATCACTATATTATAAAGCCATTGATTTTGCAATTGAATCTAATCAAAGTACTCAAAGTACCTATATCTTTCAATAGTAGACTTAGTGTATGAGCTGCACATGGAACCCAAGTAATGCCTTCATACATGTTTTGAATTGCAATTCCAACACTTTGAAACTTAGATCCATTATCACTCGCTATAAACGTCATATTCTTCGGACCACCCACCTACGATAGAGCATATTCATATATCTTTACAAGAAAAACTGAACTTTTCTCTTTAAGAAAAGTATCAATAGCTTCCAAAAGCATGAGCTATTGTACATCCATACATGGGTACATAATCAAGCACTATTTGCTTTAAAATAACTTCAATACTTTGTTTCACTTTATCTACATACTCCGTTTGCATTTTATTATAATCTAGCATGGTGAATCCTTTCCGTGGAGTTGACATCAAAGCATCTTTGAAAATAGGATTACTAATAAAATTGAAAGGAATCCCACATGCTAAAAATGCTTGAGTCTATTTAAGATGAAGCTCGAGACAATCTTGCTTTTCAAAAGCTATAAGTATTGTATTCTATGACTTAGTACGAAAGCATGGTGACACATTATTAGATCCACCGTTTTTACTACATTCACCAAGTTCACTCTTTTTTGATGCAACTGGAGAAAATGGAGTAGATGTATCTTGATTATTCTCAAAAATAGTTTGAGATACTTAAGTAGAACTATCATGAGGATCCTTTGCTGTCATTGATGCATCTACTCGTTCTTGCTCTATACCTAGACTACTTCAAAAGTGGTATGAACTACTCATGCTTTTGCATCTTTTTGATGTGATGCCTTGAGATTTACATTTATTTGCATAACTTGAAAAGTGTACCCATATATCACTCTCTAGATTAGATCATCCCACTACATCATTACGTGTACTAAAAAGATGCTCTTTTATTCGAGTTGCATTTCCTACATAATGATGTCCACAATATTTGCATTGTATTGTGGAGACTGTTTTACCCTCTTGATGAATAATCACATATGAACATTTTTTCCCTTTCCCATAGTGCATGCTTTATGAAGACTTTATATCTACAAAAAGACAACATAAACCAATATCAAATAAGATATACATTTCACTAAATATGTATCTCAAAATATATATAAACTAATATAAACCTCTCTTCAAGTTTTTAAATCATAATTTATATATTTACATTTTCTATCTAATAGTCCTCAATCATACACATGCATACTATTGTGAAGTACGAATCAATGTCGAGTTAAAAAATCATAATATTCTTTAATTGCCAATGACACAACATACAATTACACATATTATAGTGAAGTAAGAATCAATGTTGAGTCAAAAATTTACAATAGATTTTAATTTTCAATTATATTGTATACAAATACATACTATTGTGAAATAAGAATCAAGGTTGAATCAATGAATTATAATAGACTTTAATTCTCAATCATACACCTACATACAATTACACATACTATTGTGAAATAAGAATCAATGTTGACTCAATCAATTATAATAGACTTTAATTCTCAATTATACACATATACAATTACACATACTATTGTGAAATAAAAATCAATGTTGAGTCAAACAAGTACAATAGACTTTAAATGTCAATAATACACACACATACATTTGCACAAACTATTGTGAAGTAAAACTCAATGTTAAGTCAAGCAATCATGATAGTTTAATTCTCAATCATATGCATGCATACATTTACAGATACTATTGTGAAGTAAGAACCAATGTTGAGTCAGACAAACATAATAGATTTTTAATTTCTCGATCATATCATACAGTTACACATACTATTGTGAAGTAAGAATCAATGTTGAGTCAAACAATCACAATACATTTTAAATTCTCTATCATATGCACACACACTTACACATACTACTATTAACTAAGAATCAAATTGAGTAAAACAATCGCAATAAATTTTCATTCATAAGTATACACTCACATGCACATAAACATGATATCGAATAAAAATTTGTTGGATCCCTTTATGTAAGGAATTGAACTCACAACCTCTTGGTTAGGAATGTGATGGGCTAACCACTTGCCCCAAAAGCCATGGTTGAGGATTACTTCCTAATCCTCTCTCTTAGGGTGTGGTTCAACCATCTCCTACCAGGATTATGTTACATTCTTCCCCCCTTGAACTCCCTCAGGAATGTACCCTGACCAGCTATGGGACTGGTAGGATGTACCCTGGATGTACCCTGGCAGGATGTACCCTGACCAGCTATGGGACTGGCAGGATGTACTCAATCAAGTTCCATCCAAGGATTCCCAAGGAATTCACACATTGCAAGCTAGCTCATTAGAAAGTTCGTTCCGAGAGCTTTCCAACGGTATATTACACGCCTCAATCCGACCTACGGATTGGGAGATACACCCCAATCATTGTAAGGTCCATCATTGAAATCGACGCGCGCCTTCCACAATTCCTACCCTTTCACATGGAGGATGCCCAAGCGCCTTTTTTAGAGGCCATTGGGTCATTCCACTTTGCCCAAGCCTACTTCCTAGGCTCTGATACCAATGTAAGGAATTGAACTCACAACCTCTTGGTTAGGAATGTGATGGGCTAACCACTTGCCCCAAAAGCCATGGTTGAGGATTACTTCCTAATCCTCTCTCTTAGGGTGTGGTTCAACCATCTCCTACCAGGATTATGTTACACTTTACAATTCAAGTTTTTGAGCAGGTGTTAATAAGTCTAGAAGAAAAAGCCATCTAAAGACCTATAAAGTTCTAGTTCACTTATAAACACCTTCTCAAACCTTGAATTATCAAAAAGAAGACAAAACCTTTTCCAATAAATCCATTGGTTTTCCTATCACAATCAAACACACACATACACATGTGCATACCCAATCACATTAGATTTTCACTCACAATCATATGACATACACGCACATACACATACACATACTATTGTGAAGTAAGAATCAATATTGATTCAAACAATCACAATATAATTTTAGTCAACATCATAGACACAAATACATATACTATTGTGAAGTAAGAATCAATGTTGAGTCAAACAATCACAATAGTCTTTCACACACAAAAAAATATATATCTATCTATTCAGATACTAAAATACTTAATATTTCAAATAGAGCTTATAACTTGTTCTTTGTACAACACAGTAAGTTCATAAAAAACAAAGTAACCCTTATGGAAAATGATTCAAAGTGTGTTCTTTTATAATACTGTATTCGATCGAATTATTTTTTATCAAAGCATTTTTTGATCGAAAGCTTTTCGATCAAAAACATTTCTATCGAAAGCGCTTTCGATCAAAAAGTGCCGAATTATGGTGCAAAAAGTATTCGGCCATGCTCGTATAAGCTGATGTGGCTTGCATAAGCCATAAAACTCCGTAATTATTCACGAATAAATGAATTTTTTAATAACAAATAATGCAACCTAGATTCTAGTTTTAGTTCTAGTTTCAATTCTGGTTTTTGTTTCCATTCCCGTTCTTGAACCTGAACCTATGTTTACACTTAATGTTTACACCTATGATCACACCTATGTTTACACCTATGTTCACTCCTTTGTTTACTCTTTCCTTTACACCTAGTTTACTCCTTCAAACTACGTTTACACCTATGTTTACACCTACCTTTACTCCTTCATTTACTCCTTCACATAACTAAGGCATAACTAAAGCATAACTTTGGCATCTTTGGCATCTTTGGCTTCCCTCAAACCCATGGCTTGATTGGCAAGTGTTGGCTATGCGTGAACACCTTTTAATTAATGAGTGGCAATAAGGAGTTTTATATTTACCAAGAAGGAGGATTTGAATCCAAAACCTAACTCTCGCAAGTCTAGTGTTTTAGCACTACACTATCTCTTTGAGTTGTCACTCTAATTCTCTTTTCTTATATTTAACTCAACTTGCATCTCTCTCTTACTTTTTGATTTCCCAAGAACCACCCTTCCTTTTTTTGTTTTAATTCAACCAATCCCAAAATTGTTTTTACATATCTAACAAGGGGGTTTCATTCTCTTTATACCCATTGACCTGACGAATACCATGGAGGATTTTGATGATTCACTCCTACCCAAGATACCACTCAATGTTTCCGATGATACCATGAAAAAGTATTATAAAGATGGTTTAGAGTAGGAGATTCAATCTAAGCTTCACTCATGCCAACTTATAGTGCTTCGTGCAGCTATTTCCTTTGATCATGATGCAGCGAAAGAGTATCAATTGAATATCAAAATGATTAGTTTGACGTAGCCACATCTGCAACAAAAAAATTTTCACAAGTCCAATTTTCTTTGATCATTGTCTTTCTTAGATCCTATAGCTCCTTATATGTGATGCATTTACACATAGAATTTATTATGTATCATCATACTTTAGTCACACTTCCCCAAATAAATTAGAATATTTAGAGCATATTCTAGACCATGAATGATTGAAAATAAAAACATTTTGACTAATTAGTAATATATGTTTCTTTCTTGACTTATTTAGAGACTATATGAGCAACTCATAAATAATCTTAATAATTCAACTCCTCCATGAACATTTCCATGTATGTGTTTTTACATGGAACATGCTTATTTTATTTAGTGATGGAGCATGTGACTGGCCATCCATGTTTATTATATATTATCAACTAAGGTCAGTTTCTTTTTCAACTAAGGGGCATTTTATGAATTATGGAATGTGTTGAACAAGGAATTATTAGAGTGAGATTTATTAATTATTAATGTGTTTTGGTGTTTTGAACAGAAGGTTCATGAGGGCATGAAAGGCATGAAAGGGTAGACATCAATAATCAAATTTATATTTTATATAAATTATAAGTAAACCCACATAGAGGGTTCTATTATTAGAAACAATTAGTATAAGTACTAGTTTGAATAAGGACCACTGTAGACCATGATTTCTATTAATAAAAGCAAAGGCTCTCCACAAAATGCTAATGGATATTTGGTACATCTTAGCTCCTACAATATCACCTTGCTTGCCAATCTTAGTCAAAAGTTTTTCACTCATGGTGAGGCATGTATAGGATTCTTAATGAATACAACAAATTCACATACAAGCTAGAACTCCCATCTTAAGTAAAGATCCACAATGTTTTCCATTTGAATTTTCTCAAAAGATTTTACTTGGATCTATGATTCAGACGACATGTACAACTAACACAGCACCATGGCCAACCTTTGGAGCTCAAAGTCATACTCAAACATCACATTCGATGAATAAAAAATTGCTACGTTAAATGGCATGGCTGATTGCTCTTTGAATGCATTCAGATTTCGAAAGATTAGCTTCAAGCTCTCGATCATCGACTCGTCCTTGGATAGTGGGATCTCCTTGGATAGTGGGATCTCGTTGGTATTCAACAAATGTCTTGTATTTAGGCACCCCTCCTCCCTTATCTTATGTATTCACTGTATTTTTCTTTCTGCGCTTGTAATTTGTTCCCTGGTTTTAGTTGAAAGCTCTTGATGAGGACATCAAGGTATTAAAAGGGGGGAGAAACTTAGGGGTCTTGAAAATGGGGGTGCCGGTGATCCTCTTCCCTTCCATCTAGGGACTCTAGGGGTTCTCTAGGTGGTCCGTGGAGGTATGTTGGGGATCTTAGGGGCACCTCTAAAGGCACTTTGGGTCATTCTTGGGGGTGTGTTGGAGTCCTCCCGAGCTTCTTTAGACACCTTGAGGGCTCCTCGTGAAGCATTTTGGGGATATTTTTCATGGTTCAAGGCCTTTGCACCCCTCCTCCACAGCTTCTCTTCACCTCCGCTTGCAAAGTAGCTTGTATTTCTATCTTGGGGCTAGATGGCTTTCGGCTCTTCAACTAGGTGGGTTCATAAACAGAATGGCTTTAAAATACAGAATAAGGATTCACTGAATAAAACGTCTTGGAGAGTTTTGGGTGCCCCTACGGCGTGCAACAACCACAACAAGCGCTTCCAACATATTTGATATGATAAGAATGTTATATACACACATATATATATATATATATATATATATATATATATATATATATATATATATATATATATATATATATATATATATACACACATGTGTGTGTGTGTGGGAAGCGCTTGTTGTGGCTGTTGCAATCAATGTCTCTCTCTCTCTCTCTCTCTCTCTCTCTCTCTCTCTCTCTCTATATATATATATATATATATATATATATATATATATATAGAGAGAGAGAGAGAGAGAGAGAGAGAGAGAGGGAGAGGGAGAGAGAGATGCATTGGTTGTATACAGTAAATTAAAAGGATATCATGATATTAATTAAGTAATTTGGTTCATCAATGAAATGATATTTGGACCGAGTACAACTTTTGTAACTCTCGGAAAGTATAGTTTATTTTCCTCTACACATGGGTTTTATTGATAGCCTCGCATACTCTTAAATCTTTTATATATTCTATCCACGAATTATATTGCAATAAAGTAATTCTATAAATAAATAAATTCTGTTCAATAAAGTAATTCGAGGGTTTCGCTGCATGAACCATTGAGCCATAACTTTACCTCTTTTCCTTGTGCCTCCAAGTCTTGAAGATTCGCATAGCTTGTCTTGAAGATTCGCTCATGCAGTTTGTAGAGGTGAGCCTCCTATCCTGTGGGTTGACCCTCTTGGAAATTTGCAACCTATCAAACTTGATTCTATCATTTTGGGCAAATGAATCCAAGAGTGCGATTCAAAGTCTCCTGAATGCAAGAGAACTCTTGGTCTACCGTGGTCCCTCATTTTCTGGACTGTGAAGCCTACACATGGCTCTTGGTAGTTGAGAAAGATAATAATCAACTCACATGGGTGGAGCTAAAGAATTGAATGGAAGACTACATCGTTTCGTAGAAATGGTGGCCTCAACCAGGGAGGAAGCAAAATAAATGATTATGTTCAAAAATATTTGAAATGTCTCCTTGGGTTAGATAGGAGGTGGAATGTTTTAACCTTACATAATAAACGATTATGTTCAAAAATATTTGAAATGTCTTCTTAGGGCTGAGAAAGTCACCTAGGAGATGGTCTTCTTACATGCTTTTGTTTATAGAATAAGTTCTTGGGCTAGTCAAGATGCAAAACTTTAGGGAACAGCTCCTAGTCTCGGTGTTACGAGGGCCTCATAAACAACTCATAGTCTCAGTGTTATGAGGACCTCATGAATGGAAGACATCATGTGAAAAGTTCATACACACGGAGAGAGAATGATTAACCAAAAAAAGGGATATACTAGAAGCTTTAGATGATGGAAGACTGCCAAGCAAGTTAAAAGACATCTTAAAAGTAGGGAATAGGCCTAAATAGATCTGGGGGACAAGAGTTTGCAAGTGGAAATTGGAGACAGAACGATTCCTCCATTGCCTTCTGAATCGCCTCCTTTTAGAGAGCTAGGCCACAAAATTGAATTGGTTCCAAGTCAAGAACTAAAAACGAAGATCTGAGAGTTATCAGATATGGGATATATTGGCATCAATAAATCATCATATGGAGCACCTATTTTGTTTGTGAAAAAGAAAAAGGATGATTCTTCTAGGTTATGTGTGGACTACTGGGTTTTGAACAACCAAAAAATCAAGAACAAGTACCCATCACCTCAAAACAAGAATCTATTAGATCGCTTTTGCCATACCTAGGTAATTCATGAAGATTGATGTACATTTAGGGTACCATCAAATTCACATTTCTCCTTAAGATGTTTGCTTTTAGAACAAGATATGGATCTTATGAATGGAGGGTTTACATTTTGGGCTCACAAATAGAGTAACTACATTTTCAATGGTGATGGCTGGCGACTTTCTAGACATGATGGATGTGTTTCTGAAAGAGCTAATACGACATACAAAGGTATGCAAAACCTAAAAAGTGTTTATTCATAGCTCAAGGGATCGATTTCCTTGGGTTTTTGGATTGACCCAAGGAAATTTCAAGCAGTATAAAACTGGCCTACTCCGTGCACCCCTACCCAAGTGCATACGTTTGTGGGAATTTTCCAATACTATCGAAAGCCTAGTCAAGAATTTCCTAGGATCATGGCTCCATTCACTAATCTTGATCAGAGTAAATGGAGCTTTTCATGGAAACATATAACAGAGGCCACATTTCAACATATGAAAATGGTTATGACTTAGACACCAATGTTGAAGTTACCAGACTTCACACATATATATGCCAAATGGTCACAACGTGGCTCAAAAAAACAACTTACATGCTTTTTTAACTCGGAGATGGATTGTGGCTTTCCGAGGGATGTATCTTCTCTTCAAAGTACATGATTGCAAGTAGGCACGCCATGATGAGCAACACAAATCCTATGATCATTTGGCTCTATGGTTCGTGTGTCCCAAGATGCAAGAAGACATGAAAGGGTATGTTAAGACTTGCTCTACGTGCCAATTGGTGAAAGCTAGACATATTAACCCTCACTATCATTTTTTGTGGTGGTCAATGTCTTTTCCAAACAGGCTCTTCTTAGCAATATGTGGCATTAAGATTTTGAGAACACACCTTCATTTTCCTTCTTCTTATTATCTTCAAAAAGAATGGAAAACAAAACGTCTTGACTAGGAGTTGAGGATTAGATTTATGCTTGTGTACAAGTCGATCACCTAGAATTTCTCTACACTAAGCCAACACTTTCACTCCATTCGAAGTGGGCACTGTCAAGGAAGTGGTCACTCTTATGATATTAGCAAGTTCCAAACCGGACATACAAGATCAAGACACATATGTGTTCTTAGAAAGCTGGTGCACTTAAATCCAAGTGACAAAAAAAACACTTATATGATTACAAGGATGCATACATACAACAAAACAATATAAGAGGTCAAAACTAGAGTTTTATGCTAAGGGAGATTTGGTTCTTCTCAACATCCAGAATATCAGCTTGCTTGCCAATCTTAGTCTCAAGTTTTCTCACCGATGGTGAGGCATGTATAGGATTCTTGACAAATACAATGAAGTTACATAAAATCTAGAACTCCCATCTAAAGTGAAGATCCACAATGATTTCAATTTCTGTTTGATCAAAAGATGGCATGGCTAACCGCTCTCTGACTGCATTTGGATTCCGGAAGATCCAGTTGTAGGTTTCAATCCCCAAATTATCCTTCAATACTAGGATCTCCTTGGTATTCAACACATGCATTTTATTTAGGCATCCCTCCTCCCACATAGGCCACATTTCAACCTATGAAAATGTTTATGACGGAGACACCAATGTTGAAGTTACTAGACTTCACATAACCTTTTGCGATAAATATTGATTCCCATCTAGCAATCTAGAGAGTACTCATGCAAGAAGGAGGGCCTGTGGCATACCTTTCAAAAGCGTTTTTTGGACAACAACAAAAGTGGAAAACGCATGAACAAGAGATGTTTTTTGTGGTACTTTGTCTTATGCAATGGAGACATTATGTTCAAGACAAACACACCAAAATTTACAGTAATAATATGACCTTAAGTTACATTCAGATTCAACCACAATTATCACCTAAGGAATCCTAATGGAAAGGTTTTCACTCAAAATATGATATATAGATTATTCATAAACTTGGGAAGAACAATGTTATGTTATGTTATATATAGATTATTCATAAACTTGGGAAGAACAGTGTTTTGGCCGCAAGTGTAATAGACTCTCACTTATTGGAGGAAATAAGGGAAAGTACAGCTATGACTCAAATGGCCACAACACGGCACAAAAGTACAACTCAAATGACGGATGTGTTCATAGAAAAATGGTGCACTTGAAAGAACACTTATAAGATTACAAGGATGCATATGTACAGTGAAACAATATGAGAGGACAACGAGAGTTTTATGCTAAAGGAAATTTAGTGGTTCGTAGCACCCAGAATATCACCTTTGTTTCTAATCTTAGTCCAAAGTTTTCGCACCGATGGTGAGGTGTGTATATGATTCTTGCCAAATACAGTGAAGTCAGATACAAGCTAGAACTCTCGTTTGAAGTGAAGATCCACAATGCTTTCCATTTCAATTTGCTCAAAAGCTTTTATCCGGATCTATGATTAAGATGACACGTACCACTACTGAAGCGTTGTGGCCAACCTTTGGAGCTCGAAGTCATGCTCAAACATCGTATTCAATGAGTAACAGTTTTGTTTGTTAAATGGCATGGCTATCTGCTCTCTGACTGCATTCGGATTTTGAAAGATCCGCTAGTAGCTCTGGATTGCCAATAGGTCCTTGGATGCTAGAATCTCTATGGTATTCAACACATGCCTTGTATTTAGGCACCCCTCCTCTTTTATTTTATCTTCCAAAATGGCTCCAAAAGACACCCCAAAAATGCTTCCAAAACAGGCTTTGAAAGCAAAGAATGAAGCTTTGAGGGACCAAAACATGTTCAAGGTAATGTTAATCGTAGTCTTTCACCTTCTTCAGACACCACAAGAGTGTATCTTAGTGGCAAGAGATTGCCAGAGTTAATCCAGCTCTGGGGGAAACAGTACTAGGATGGGTGAGCTCCCGGGGAGTATCGGGAACCTCTATCTTCCTTGATCGTTGAGGTCCTCCCTCACGTGCAACCAACGGTGACTTCCGTGATTCGAATGACAAGGTATGCCAAGGTCTATGCCTTGGTCCTTGCCTTAGTAGTAAGCCTTGGAGAAAGTTGGGGGGGGAGGGGGGGGTGCTCACTTCACTCGCACAAAAGAAACAAAGCTTTTGCATCGAACTGCTTTGATACCAGTGAAGTAATTCGATGGCGACGCACCATGGTGCGCTCTCCTTCTTGAGAGCTCCACAACAATATCTTTGGAGTAGATAATCGAGCTCCTAAGGCCGCACACAATACTCCCCACTAAGGCTACAGAATACGCATAAAAACACAGTACAGAGGGAGCACGAAGAAAGACTTCTTAGGTCTTAAAAATGTGGTCGAACTTATCGTCTGTGACTGACCAGGCCACTATATGTTTTATTAAAGAACATATACAAAGAAGTATCCGATGGCCATTTGGCCATTCACTTGGACACTAATGGTAACAGATATTAGATCTCACAATATGATACTTCTCTTGGGCATGATACACGATACTCAAATCTTCCATTATAAGATACTTGAGGTTTGTCAATACTTGGAATTCCATGATACGATACTTGATGCTTCCATGGCACACAATACTAGATATTCTGTGATATGATACTTGAGGTCAACACGATGTAGGGTACTTGAGGATGCAAAATACACAATACATGATACTTGGACTTGATCATGATACATGATACTTGCCCTTACGATATGATACTGACCTTCTTGCAATACAGGATACTCATGAAGAATCGATGATACATGGGAGCATGCTACATGATACACAACAAGTATCACAATACATGGGAATTTAGGTATCATGACACTTGAACTCAACCACCCATGATACTTGGCCCTTTTGAAGTCAAAATTCAAAAATGTTTGCAAATATGTGCACCTTGTCTCTCCTTGTCATCCCTATGTGCTTGTAGATGCAAAATATCTCTCTTAACCCATGATACTGCACTCATGGTACTTATTGCAAGTCATTTCATGTCGTGTGATGCTTCACTCAGATTTTAGGTATATTGAGAGCACAAAGCTCAGTATTTCCTCCAAATTTTAGCTCTAAATTCTCTCGAAACTCCTCACACATGCACAAATAAAAAATGAGGTTCAAATGTAGTGAATGTACAGTTGAAAATGAGAAAATGTGAGAAGATGAAGATGGGAGAAGATGGTGATGTTGATGATGATGGAGGTTGGGAGAAAATCAGAAATTGAACTAGAAAATGACTATTTTCTACCTTCCAATCTCGCTACTCTACATCTTACCATCACAACGATCATCCTCGAAGCTCTCTCAACGACAACCGTGTCAAATTTGCTGTCACTCGAGCACAATGGTCAGTATTAAAGTCTGGAGATCCACCTCTTAAATTTCAATCCGCAGAGATGTGAGGATTGGTATGAAGACCATGAGCAATTGAAGGCACAAGTGTGTGAGTGAGAAGCATACAAGCATGCACACATATACACACACACACGCACATATGGTAAGAGCAAAGAGAGGAACAATGGAAAGCTTTCTATTACAAATGAAATCTCTTATAGAAGCTTCAATGTACAACAAGCCAACCTCAAAAATGAGCTCTCTAGCTCTTTTTATAGTTTTTTGACTAGTTTTTGCCCTATCCAAACCTAGTGTCCGACCTAATTAAAAATTAGG
The DNA here is from genome assembly GCA_020310875.1 of Ceratopteris richardii. Classification (NCBI taxonomy): domain Eukaryota; kingdom Viridiplantae; phylum Streptophyta; class Polypodiopsida; order Polypodiales; family Pteridaceae; genus Ceratopteris; species Ceratopteris richardii. Next base: position 145,040,514 of record CM035409.1, on the reverse strand, counting down.
TTCCAGGGCTTATTTTAGGGCTCAGACTGAGTCCACAAATTATGAAAATTAGTACATTGCTACTTCTAATGTTCCTCAATCTTGAGGACTCCTCAAGTTGAACGAAATGGAGCTTCAAAATGTTAAACAATATATACAATGGTTTTATAGGGATTTCTTTTGAAAATTTGACATATACTTCTTGGAGCTCCCTACATGCTCCCTCTTCTTGTGTGTACACTTCTTTGATGCATTCCTAAACCTTGTGCTTGACCTTGAGTGTCAAAAATATGAAAGACGAATTCAAGATCAATGATCTAGTTCTAATCACATAGTTCTTGGGATTGGAAGTGGTATACACAAAAAATGATATGAATCTTACTCAAAGAAAGTATATTGACTTGCTTGTCAAACTCAAAATTGAGAACTCAAAGATTTCTGGTACACCTGTGGAGATGAACTTGAAGTTAAATGCTCATTGAGGAAACAAACTAGAGGACATAAGTAGCTATCAGATTCTAGTTGGTAGTTTGAACTATGTTACATCAACTAGAGTGGACATTTGCTATGGATTAAGTGTCTTAATTCAATTCATGCATACTCCAAGGAAAGCTCACATGGAAGCACCCAAAAGAATACTCAAATACTTGAAGGGGACCATTAACCACGGTTCCTACTATCCTCACACATTTGATATAGACATCAAGCGATTCTCTAATGTAGATTGGGAAGGCTCTAAAGATGATAGGAGAAGCTCATCTTTATACCTCACCTTTGCAGGTACAAAGCTGATTTTATGGTCTTCAAAGAAGCAAGCCACTGTTGCACTTTCACCAATTGATTTTGAATATAGAGGAATTGCAAATGCAACTGAGGAAGCAACGTGGATTAAGACCATATACTCTCATTTAGGTTTTAAGTCATCTATTCCTCATATTTTTTGGGGATGACATTAGTTCATTGCATATTTCTACTAACCCAGGGAAAAGATTACAAGCAAGGATATTCAATTATCATATGTATCAACTCATGAATAATGTGCACATATGATGACAAAGGCATTGGATGGAGTCAATCTAAACACATTAAAATCAATGATTGGATTGCAAGAGATTTTCAAGGATTGAAGACTCAAGATTCTTAGGCTTGAGGGGGAGTTGTTGATGCAGTAAAGAAATCCTAAGAGTATTGCTTTAGCTCATGGGCTACTCTCAAATGTATCTCACATAGCTGTGGTCATATGAACTTGTGTTTGTAAAGTGGCAAAGGTAAAATCTATGTACTGGCCTTGGTCAATTTTAAAAGACAAAACATGAAAGGAACCTTGTGGAAAGAGCGATCCTATTTTTATGCATTTTTAGTTAGGATTCAAATTCAAATCAAAGAAAAATTGTAGGTTCACATTTAGTTGGATGAATCATGAAGGTTCAAATTCAAATTTATGTTTAAATTCACCCCTTGTAGTCATCGGGTAGGTTGAGCTTTTATGATAGATTTGAGCTACAGTATTGAGATTACATTGTACTCACCTCAAGTTAGAGTAGTGAGCCGTATTTTCCTTTTATTATATTTGCAATATTAATACACATTATGATTCATTTATCTTTAGTAGTCATTATGTATGTGTTGCTACAGTACCTTGGGGTACACAATCAACGTGTGTGGTTCATTTCTCTCTATCTGAGTATTCAATTACTATAATTTTACTTGGATCACTATCAACGTGTGTGGTTCATTTCTCTCTATCTGAGTATTCAATTACTATAATTTTACTTGGATCACTTAGATCCAATTCTTTTAAGCTTACATATGAGGTTTTATTGACATTTTTTTAATTAGATTGGGAGTTATCAATACTTGAAGGTCACTATGTTTGCACTTCATCTTCTTCGTGAAAAGTGAGTGTGACACTCAGACTTTTCATACTCGTTGCTTAGTGTATAGTCCAGGTAAACTCATAAAGTAACTTAACTTAGTTAGCTCAACACTTCAATTAGATGTGTGCAAAATAGCTCTGGTCAATTCGTACCAAGTAGTAAGCTTTGAGCATTTTACTGTGAGCATGTTTTCCCAAACTAGAAGGTTTTTCAAAAATTTTGAAGTACTAACTTATCTCTTTTGATGCAGCCATTTTTTATTGATGTTCCAAAGGACTCATTGATTCTTTATGCATATTGAAGAAGTTGAGGAAGTACATTGGGAATCTCTAAAGATATATTGGCTTATGTAGAGCAAGTTTTGGCAAACGCCCACTCATCTGTGTCTATATCACATCACCTCTTCATGGAGCTCCTCATACTCTGTCATGTGCATATCCTTAAGGATATATTCTTCTTTACCATTAAATTGAATTTATTTTTATCATAGGCATTGAGATCTATAAGAAATACACAATCAAAATTACCATAGTTTTTTGTTGAAATCAAAGCAGTGAGAAGGGTTGGATACCCCAACACCGATGGAAGTCCCAATGGATTCCCTATACTCTGTCAGCTTTACTATGATATTCTATCACGTCTTATACTTTGTCCTCTCAGTTCAACGTCTTTTGTGTGTAGAGTTTGGCTCCTTGTACATAGATGTCTATATTTTGGTTGGTATGCATAATTGATTAAAATCATATGTGCAGATGTCGGGTGATGTTCATGTACGTGTATAATATTTTTGATGTCACAAAATGTGAAAATTTTACTTTGGTATCATAGAATAGATCGGTCTTGTGTGTGAACCTTGGTTGATACATCCATTCTCGAAATGCACAAAATTCATGTTGCTAATACATCCATTCTCAATATGCCTCATTGTTTCCAATGCATGTACAAGTATTCTGGTCGACTCATACCAGGTTGTAAGCTTTGACCATTTTAGTGTGAGCATGTTTTCCCAAAATAGAAGGTTTTTTGGAAATTGTGAAGTACTAACTTATGCATTTTAATCGTGTTCCAAAGACTCGGTGATTCTTTATGCATATTTGGGTATTTAAGGAAGTACATTAGGCATATTGGCTTTTTTAGAGATGGTTATGCCAAAGAGCCACTCATCTATGTCTATATTGCATCACCTCTTCATAGAGTCTAGCTCCCCATAGTCTATCATGGGCATATCCTTAGGGATATATGTTTTTTCACCATTAAATTATAAATTTGATGTTTATCATAGGCATTGAGATATATAGGAAAGACACAATCAAAATTACCATAGTCTTTTGTTGAAATTAGAGCAGAGAGAACGGTTGGATACCACCACGGCCTTGGAAGTCCCAATGTCATTCCAATGTTTTCTGTTTCTTGCTAGGCTCCATTCACCTTTCTTAAATTAAACTCTTAGCTCAAGTATTCAATGTATTCATTATTATTATTAGGAATAAATATGCATCCCTCAAAACACCACAATCCATCTCTGACTTAAAAATTCATGTTGTCACCATTTGAGTAATAGTTGAGTAATAACAGGGTCATTCTTGGTAGTTGAGTGATAGCTAAGTATCCTCACCCCACTTGAAAGAGCTCGAGAAAAAGTCAATTCAAATATATATGAATCCTATATATATATATATATATATATATATATATATATATATATATATATATATATATATATATATATATATATATATATATCCTAACAATATGATCAAGAAAAAAGGAGAGCTTATGTCTAAATCCTGCAAAGGGTAATAGAAAGAATGCCATTCACAAAAAGGTTGGAGCTAAAATGGTATGTACCTTTATTTCTCCATTGCATAAGACGCAGTACCACAACAAACATCTCGTGTTCATGAGTTTTCCACTTTCGTTGTTGTTCAAAAAACGTTTATGATAGGTATGCTGATTACTCCCTCGATTGCTAAATGGTTCTTCATGCTCTTTCAACGAACATTTATTGACTAGCACATTGTCCAAATAGTTGATCTGAAACGCATCCATCGTGTCTCGAAAGTCGGTATCCATCGCCATTGAAAATGTAGCTACTCTATTTGTGAGCCCAAAAGGTACAACCCTCCATTCATAAGATCCATATCTTGTTCTAAAATCAGTCTTGTAAACGTCTTCAGGAGCAATGCGAATGTGATGGTACCCTAAATGTAGATCAATCTTCATGAAGTACCTAGCTCTAGCCAAGCGATCTAATAGATTCTTGTTTTAGAGGTGATGGGTACTTGTTCTTGATTTTTTGGTCGTTCAAAGCCCAGTAGTCCACACATAACCTTGGAAAACCATACTTTTTCATCACAAAAAAAATAGGTGATCCATATGGTGATTTATTAGTGCAAATATATCCCATACGTGATAACTCTTGCATCTTATTTTTTAGTTCTTGACTTGGAACCAATTCAAAGTTTGGTCCAGCTCTCTAAGAGGAAGCGATCCAGAAGGTAAGTGTTTAGGTACAACGTCCTCTATTCTTAAAGTAATGGAAGAATACTTTTCTCCATGCATAAGAAGGCTTATTCCCCACTTTTAAGATATCTTTTTACTTGCTTGGTTGATCATTCTCTCTCGGTGTGTATAAACTTTGCACATGATGTAGTAGGTATTTTTGCTTCCATTCATTAGGTCCTCATAACCGTGAGACTATGAGTTGTTCCCTAAACTTTTGCATCTACCACTAGGTTGTTGGTGCATTTTGCCCAAGCCAACATGCCTGATATGATGTTCATTTGTAGTCATATGCATAGACATATGAACACCTCTTGTAAAAGAGTACATTTTATCTCTTGTAATTGTAAAAGAAAGAATGGCTTAAGTCATCCATGATGTAAAAAGAAAATTCGTGGCTCTAACTACCGAAAACCTTGAATCCATTAGCTGAGGGAATATTTCCTAATTCCTAGCATCACTTTTAGGTGAAGTCATTTGAAATCAAATTCAAAACTACCTCCAAAAGTAGATATAAAAGGAGCAAGAAGGAAGTTTCTAAAGGAGTGCTTGATTCGTGCCCATTGCATGCCCATTTGTAGAGATTGAAAAGCTTACTCCATAGCTCTATCATTCTAATCCCGTTGTGCAAGTATTCATTGCCAATGATGTTGTAATCATATGTGAATCTATACATTCATCTTGTACTCCTTCTCTGATTTGTTCTTTGCTATACTCACTCAGAATAATAAACTTCAGAAGCTCATATCTCGGGCTATGTGTAACCGTTTTCACAGTTTTTAAGTGCATTGGATAGCTCTCTAAGTCTAGTTTATGCTCACAAACTTCCATGTCCATTGGAGTTTATAATTGGTCATAAATCTGCATTTTATTGCTCATTGGTCTATCTCTACACAACCTAAAAATGGCGGGAGTGTTCTAGAATTGGCTAAAACGTTTTCTCAATGCTCAATTGATCAATTGAAGTGTTTTAACTTGAAGTGTTTTAGAGGTGATGGGTACTTGTTTTTTATTTTTTGGTCGTTCAAATCCCAGTAGTCCACACATAACCTTCAAAAACAATACTTTTTCATCACAAACAAAATAGGTGCTCCATATGGTGATTTATTGGTGCAAATATATCCATATCTGATAACTCT